>OZ004711.1:75016783-76216783 GCA_963924515.1 Vespertilio murinus | reverse complement strand
ACCCAGCCATGCGCACAGAGGGCAATTCTGGAGCCTCTTCTTTACTCTAGGTCTGTGGTCGGCAAACTGTGACACTTTGGGTCCTCTAGTGTGGCTCTTCCAGAAAATACCACGGCCTGGGCGAGTCTATTTTGAAGAAGTGGTATTAGAAGAAGTTTTAAAAATTTGGCTCTCAGAAGAAATTTCAATCGTTGTACTGTTGATATTTGGCTCTGTTGACTAATGAGTTTGCCGACCACTGCTCTAGGTCTTTGAAAAACCCGAGACATTCTTCATTTCTGTAAGAAGACATGTCAAAAAGGATGTCTTCTTAAAGATTGCTCCATATGGCCCTAACTGGTTTGGCTCAGTGGATAAAGCGTCAGCCTGCAGACTCAAGGGTCCCAGGTTCAATTCCAGTCAAGGGCATTCGTGGTTGCGCGGGCACGTAACCCAGTGGGGACTGTGCAGGAGGCAACTGATTGATGTTTCTTTCTCATTGATGTGTCTAACCCTCTATCCCTCTCTGTAAAAAAAATCAATAAAATACATTTAAAAAAAGATTGCTCCGTATGATTCCACAGGTTCTTGGAAAAAGTCTCATACACATGCACCTCACCAAGAAAGCCGGTTATACTGAGAAGCTGGGCAGCTCTTCTGAACACGAGAATGAATGAATGATTCTGAGACAAGATGTTAGGTGTTCCAGAAAGGTACCTCTCTTTACCGGTTCAAGAGGTGATTTCCACAGAAGCTTGCTGGCGACCAATGCAATTGTGTAATTAGAGAATAATAGAATAATAAAATAATAGAATAATAAATCGACTCTAGGTTTGGTCTCCTCAGAGAATGCAACCAGTTAAGAGGAACTAAGCAATTAAGGAATCTGATCCATGCTTTTCTGGAAGAAGGTTTTTAGGGGGGGGGGGAAGATGGCAGGGCAAGTGTAAGATGTCAGAGGAGAGGGACAGGGGCCACCAAGAGGGAGGAGGATGCAGGCTGGAGATGAACACCTGGTGCAGAGAACAGGCCTCATCGGGGAAGGAGGAAGGGACGATGGCCCTCTCAGGAGTTGTGAAGCAGGTGGTGATTATGGTGTGGGCCCAGGGCTTCTCGTGAGACTACTATTGAGCTCACATTCTTGTCTGCATCTGGCCACGGCCTATGAGGCACCCCAGGTCTCCTTTGATGCTCCACCTCACGCCCGTCTAGGTCCTAATGACTGTCTTCCTATTTTAGTACCAGCTGTCAGAAATGTCCTAGAGAAGCCACGAGGAAGCTTACAGGGGCCCCTGCGGTCTTTACGTCCCCTTTCCCAGCTCCTTGGTGGCAGTAGGGAATTGCCGAGGGACAAAACAGTTCTTTAACAGCCTGCGCTAAAATAGAGTCTCAAACCAGCAGGCCGGCTGAGAACGGGAGTCCGGTCAAGGCCACCTCCGGCTCAAAGCTCTCCCTGCACTGCCATCATTACCGGAGCTGGCCGCTCTAACAAGGCACAGAGAACTCCGGTCCACATGTCCTGCTAATGAGTCCTGCTGCCCGAGAAAAATCGCTGTGGTCAAAGGCCAAGACACGGCATACTGTCGTTCCAGCTCCGGATCAGAGCCTTTGCTTGTGGGTAGGTTAGTTAATGATATTAAAAGGGTTCAATTTTGCACAAGTATACACAGAAGGCAACACAAGGCTTGTGTGCGTGGTGACGTCTCTAGCTCACCCACCCCTCGAGCTTATGCTGCTTTCCCCCCTGAGCCATCGGAGTATCTACCCAAGCCCCAGAGCCATGAACCAGCAGTCTGGGATTTTGGGCAGGTCCTAGAAGCCCACACAGCCCATATACAGCTGTAGAAACGATCCATTATGCTCAGAGTCAGAGTCCCATTTTCATGACCCCTTGGTCTTAGTGCCTGGTAGAAACAGGGTAGTGCTCTCGGAAGAAACGGTGTTTGGAACTAACAGGTCCCTTGTTTTCTCTCCCATCTGCCAGTCCTGCCTGGATCCATTTGGGGCTAGTGGCTTTGCCTGCACATATAAACTTCCCACTAGAAAACAGCCTCATCGCCTGCTGCCTTTCCTCGGGTCACACCAGCCCGAACCTCCCCTGAAGGAAGCTGGACACCGCCTTTCAGCCCAGGGACTGGAGAATCTCGGTTGGCATGTAGACCTCCTTGTGGTAGCTGGAACATTTTAGTCTGCAGCACAGCACTGTGCACTGACCTTAAAGGATGGTTTTACATGAATTTTTTAGTAGAAAACATAAATAAATAACAGCAAGGCATAGCACAGCCACTCTTTGAGTAAACCAAGTGGAACTCATTAATCACGAAGAACAGAGCTCTGCCTGCTGAACCCGGGAACAGGATTCACTCTTGGGCCACAGTTGCTATGGCTCCGGTGAGCTGCCAGGTACAGCCAGGCCCACAGTCTCTGCATATTGGAAGTTTTTTTGTTTTTGGTTTTTTTTTTTAAATCTTTGGGATTAAAATTCCCTTTGGCCAAAGCTACCCAAAGTCTTCTCTTGTAAACCCTCTGCCCACTTTAGAGAAAGGAAGACTGTCACAGAGATTATGTGGCTCATGCAAGTGTGACCTGGGAGGTTCTCTGTTGTCCACGACCTTGCTGCCCTCTCAAATGGGGACAGGACTATGTAAAAGAAAACCCGTAGCCATCTGAAGCATGTATGAAAATGAAATCAGGCACACCATGTAACCCAGGCATGCTAATGGAGACAAACACGTATACAGAGTTGACTTTAAGGATGTTCACTGCAATCTTAGCTAATAAAGAGGTAATATGCAAAATGACCATCATTCCAACACACAAGATGGCCGCCCCCATGTGGACACAAAATGACTGCCACAAGATGGCTGGCAGGGGAGGGCAGTTGTGGGGGCAAACAGGCCAGCAGGGGAGGGCAGTTGGGAGGGACCAGGCCTGTGAGGGAGAGCAGTTGGGGGTGATCAGGCCTGCAGGGGAGGGCAGGTAGGGGTGACAGGCCTGCAGGGGAGGGAAGTTGGGGGCAAGCAGGCTGGCAGGGAGGTTGGGGGAGGGCATCTGGGGGTGACCAGGCCTGCAGGGGAGGACAGTTAGGGGTGACCAGGCTGGTAGGGGAGGGTAGTTAGGGGTGACCAGGCTGGCAGGGGAGCAGTTAGCCCTCAATCAGGCTGGCAGGGGAATGGCTAGGGGGTGATCAAGCTGGCAGCCAGGCAGGCAGGCAAGCTATTGGGAGCCAGCAGTCCTGTATTGTGAGAGGGATGCCCGAGTGCCCACCAGGACTGGGCCTAAACGGGCAGTCAGACATCTCTTGAGGGGTCCCAGATTGGAGAGGGTATAGGCTGGGCTGAGGACCACCTACCCCCGTGCACAAATTTCATGCACTGGGCCTCTAGTATTGCTTATAATAGTAAAAACTAAACAAGAAGAAAACTGGACACAACCTGAATGCTCACCAGTAGGGGAACACTTAATAAACTGTGGTACTCCCTACAATACGGAATGCTCTGCAGCAGCTAAAGGGCAGGGTACATGTGCCCATGTGGACTGATGTAAC
This sequence comes from Vespertilio murinus, assembly GCA_963924515.1. NCBI lineage: Eukaryota > Metazoa > Chordata > Mammalia > Chiroptera > Vespertilionidae > Vespertilio > Vespertilio murinus. Next base: position 76,213,257 of record OZ004711.1, on the reverse strand, counting down.
CTTGACACTTCAAGTGAAAACAAGTTGTCCAACAAAGAGAGCAAACGCTATGATACCATTTACGCAGAACAAAAACAAACCCCAACCAAACCAAACCACAGAATTGGGCATGAAGGTTTTTTGAACCCTTGAAGGTCGGCGACTAAAAAAAAAACAAAAACAAAATCCACAAACTCCCAAGAAATATTACTTTACCCAGAAGAGAGGAGAAGGATTCTGGGTTTCCTGCCCACCCACTGGCCTTGGGCAAAGAATGGTTTCTGCTGGTTTGCCAGAGGTACCTATTCTCCAAAGACAGAATTCCATGCTAAAAGGGGTTTTGCTCTTTGGCGATCCCCCAAACCTCCCCTCTTTTCACTGCTCAGGTTTGGGGCCACGCAGAGCGCCCCACAGTTAGCCAAATGTGCTCTGGCCAAGGGCTGTCACCTGACGCCTTCTGAGGGTGCAGGCTTCTTCTTACCTCTAGTCTCTACGCACCCCAGTGGGCGGAAGCTGTCAGGCTTCATTAATTCCTACACCCTCCCAGCATTTACTTTATTTATATAAGGCGATGCCTCTCCCTGCCGCCTGTAAGGCCACCAGGGGGCGTCCCCTCCCCTCCGGGTTCGCTGCTTGGATTCGCTGTGTGTTTTCTGTGGGCCGTCACTAGAGTGGATGAAAGGCAAACCACAGCTGTGAAAAGCCCAGCGATGCGCACGAGGAGAGAGAAAATGAGCCGAGAGGACCGGCCTGGAGACTGGCTCAGGGGTGCAGCCCGCCATGCAGACAAGTCAAAGCTCAACAGCGAAGCCCTCTCCATCCATGATTACAGAACAGCATTGATGCTCGTGCAAAACCACCGCAGAGTCGGGGAGGAGGGGCAGTGAACGGGCCGAGACAGACCGGCGGGGCTTCCGTTACCTGGGCAGGAGGGCCGGTCTCGCTTCCACAGCAAGAACACTCATTTAAAACATCGTAAAGGGCCAGGTCGGAGCCCAGACAGGCCATACGGGGCCGTGGCATCTGGTATTTATGACCCATGGAAACACAATTTCTGCAACATTTATGCTCGAGCGTGGTCTGAAATAACACACTGATCATAGTGCTGTGTGGACACCTAAGATCAGAGTCCTACCAGCCTTTCTCCTTTTGGGGTGGAGAAAGTTCCTCTAGAATGAGCCCTGGGGCTAGAACCAAGGCAGGGAGTGCAAGAACAGAATTCTCCAAGGGGGCTCCAAAAACAGCCATGCTAACGGGGCATGCACGATGGCTCGTTTAATTTAGTCTGGCAAATTTGGTCCCGGGCCAGCTCAGGAAAATGGTGACCGAGCCTGGGTCTTTGCCTGAAAGAAATACTTTACTAATGGGAACAAATGGCTCTAAAAAGGAGAGCCAAATGCTACCCAGACAAAATGGGCAATCATGCTTGTCATTAGAGGAGCAGACGAGCCTCTCGCCATGGACAGTCTCTCTGCTCCCCGCCCGGGACAGACGGGGACATCTGTGGAGCCATCTGCACTGTCAGAGCGCCTCCGAGACCTGAAAACCAGGAGCCCGTCTCCTCTGAGAACCACTGGGAGGTTTTGTAGCTGTAAGAGCATCTTTTCCTGGGCCTACGTTTGAAGAGGGAAAGAGGACTGGGGCGGAAATTGGGCCTCTTGGATATGTCCCTTGAAGACCTTGAATCATGGTTCTCAGACCCAAGAGGAAGGCTCCTGGGTGGATGAAATGCTTCACCAATAGGGGGTGGTGGAAAAATCCTTCCACAACCTCTTTCTGACCACATTCTAGGCACATTCAACAATGGGGAGGTTGCAAATCCTCGATTTTTTTTCTCTCCGAATCTCACCATGATTGAAAACATCCTATATAATAAAAGCCCAGTGACCAAAACAGCAAACCGACCAGAACAACCAGATATCAGAAGACCACGATCCTCATCCCAGCCGGCAGCCTCCCAGGGAGCGGTTAGGGGCGGACAGGGAGGCAGGCAGAGTGGTTAAGGATGATCAGGCAGGCAGAGTGGTTAGGGGCAATCAGGCAGGCAGGCAGGCAGGCAGAGGCAGTTAGGGGTGATCAGTCAGGCAGGTGAGAGGTTAGGGGCAATCAAGCAGGCAGGCGAGCAGTTAGGGGCCAGCAGTCCCAGATTACAAGAGGGATGTCTGACTGCCGGTTTAGGCCCAATCCTGTGGATTTCGAGAGGGTGCAGGCTGGGCATGGATTTTGTGCACCAGGCCTCTAGTTTTATAATCTGATCACTGACAACCCAAAGAGGAGAACCAAAGAAAAATGCCTGTCAACAAGACATGGTTTTTGGAATAAGTTCCCCCAATCCCTCTCCTCAAAGTTTTAAAGGAATGTCCCTTCCATAACAGTTCAGGACCACAGTGATTTATCATTATCTTTACGACTTGCTCCAAAATGAAGTCAGGAATATCTCTGAGCCTCAAATATGCTACAAGTTTCCATTTCGCCTGCTAAAGTGCTCAGAAATGGGAGCTCCCCCTTGCTCTGGAAATAATAATTAGGTAGGTGAGGCCCAAGACGCTGCCTTTTCATAGAGTCGAGCACACCTTTTGGCCTCCCTGGTCCCATTACTCCCGGGGCTCTTTGAAAAATAGAGTTCAGTCTCCAGGGGATTTCCATCATGAGAAATTTTGTGGAAATCACATTGAACCATTTGCAAAATCCCACACCAATCATAAAAGCTGGCTTAGCTGCCCAAATTGGATAAATTCCTAACAAGCAGTAATAAAACTAAAGGGAAGGGAAGCTGGCACCAGCGCCAAGGAGCAAACCCACCCACCGCGCCCACAGCAATGCCCTGTAGCTCAGAAGACAGACAACCTGTCGGCTCCGAAAACATCAATTTGTTCAAAGCCTGCATTTCCACTTTGTTCTCACGGGCAAAGGGGAAGAAGAAGAAGAAAAAAACCCAGATGTTTGTATAAAAAAATATTATCATTTTATTACATTCCACAACAATACATTTTCAAATAGTTTCCAATGTCCACAAGTGATTTCGACACAACAGGCAACTGAGCAATGCAAGAGTTGTCACAGCTATAGGGAGAGGGGGATCAGAACAGGAAGTTAAAATGTTTATGTTTTCTTGTTGTTTTGTTTTCTTGTTGTTCTTTGGTAACTTTCGATTACTTAGGTGTTTGCTTGCCTGCTAGTTTCATTCTCAAGACAGGGTCCTTTCAAAGATGGGGTATCAACCTCAGAAACACGACTCAGTTTCCTATCCTAACCTGGCTTTAATCCCTAAGTGTTAGGACCATGGAAAGGACAATTTTACTTTTATTTTTAAGCATCCTGTTTGGTTAATGGCAATGACATGATTTTTCTTTTCCTGCCTTTTGCCAGCAATTAGGGGGCAGCAATTGGCAGCATGATGTCAAGGAAGGGATTTTCCACCCGGCGATCAGGGCTTCCTTCCCGGGTCTGTTGATATGAAACCTCTACTAAGGCAAAAACTTTAGCAGCCCGAGCGAGACCTTCAAGTCATTCACTCACTCACTCATTTATATTTTCTTAGTTGCTATCACCTCCTTGTCTTCTTTGAAGCAACTCTAAACGCATGCACGCATGCAGTCACCTGCCCAATCTATTTTTCTTAGGCGAGAGCGACCCTCCCTCCCTCTATGAAATACAGAATTTTGCTTTTTAAAGCTGCGAAGGCATGATTTCGTGGAAGAGCTGCCCTTTTAGCATAGTACCTGGGTAATACTAGGAAAGTTTGCTGGGGCTGAGAGAGAGAGAGAGAGAGAGAGAGAGAGAGAGAGAGAGAGAGAGAGGATGGAATGACAACCCCAGCTGAAGTGCATCATGGGATTCACAAAGATCTGAGCAGCCTCATTTCCTCAACTATGGCATGTACGTAATGATGATGCCGCCACAAGGGCATCAGATAGAGATACAGCAAGTTCACCAAGGTTGTTGTCTCAGTTTAAAGAAGGGAAATCCTCAAGGGGATATGGTAACTCAAGACAGTTGCTACACTGGCTGGATTTTCCAGGTGTAATTTCCTGACACAGCTCCAGGGGCCTCCAGCCGGGGTGCCGATCATTCCCCAGGAATGACTGGCCCCAACTGCGGGCGGGATGTGGACACCTGCGAGACAAGCCCTCGGTGACTGGCGTGGAAGTCCTCACAGGGGGCCCTGGCTCCAGCCCCTCCCCACCCCTTGCTTCTCCCCGCAATCTTCGGCTGGGCCAGGATTCTTCTGGAAATCTCAAGGTGGCTCACACTCTAGCCTTTCATCTCTCCTTTTCTTGGCAGGGCTGCTGTGGCTGAGACAGAGCCGCTCTTTGAAATAGAATAGGAGTGGGAGAGCGCCACTCTTTCAGAAGGATGAAACAAACCAGATGCTAACGTGAGTGTGTGCGAGAGGGAGTGATGGGGGTATTCTGAAAGAATGTCGAAAAGTCTCTCTCTGCCAAGCAGCCAACAAATAAAAATTTAAAAAAACACACCTATCCTTAGCATTTGGTTCTCAGAAGGTACCTGAAGCTTTGAGCCCAGGCAACCTTCTTTGGAGAGGATGCTATACTTCCCCCAGGGGCTTCCTAGCAGGAAGGTGAGACATGAACACCCCCAAGCGGAGCCCCAGCACACGGTGAATCTCTGCCATTCCTATCCATGAAGAAACTGACCCCATTATTGAATCTACCCTTTGCACACTATCATTAGGCCGTTGGTCTCCAACATCCCTTCCCTGTTGCTCAGAGGACAAGTGGGCAGCCACGGATTTATCTTCGTCACACCTTCTTCTCCTGACCGTGAGGCAACATCTGGCAATGCCAGGCCAGCCGAGGAGGGTGGACCTGCCAGATGCTGCACGTGCTTTCAGGGGTAGCACGTTGGTACGTTTAAAAAAAGGATTACTCTTTAATCTCTCATCACGCGGACAGCCTTAGGCATTAGTGGCTGCAGGTTCAGGCACACATCAACACCGTGAAAGAAAGCAAATGACCCCTCTCCCCCGTGTTTGACAAGCGCTGCTGTTACAGTGGCCGACGTCATACCAAGGGATATGGTTCGGCACCGTCTTACTCAACTCCCTTTAGGATCCCTCTCCGGCGAGGAGACTTAAAGAGAATATTTCAGCCCCTCCTTCTTCCGCCTTCTCTCCCCCACCTCCTCCTGCTCTCAGCAAGCTGCTGCTTCCCCTACATCGGTCTCAGGTCCGCCATTTGCTATGACTTACTCCAAGATCGGACTTAACTGATCACAGCTAAACATTCATTATGAGCTTCTCTTTGTAAGGCAACATGAGACAGATTTGCTTCAGGGCCGGAAGCCGAGGTGGTTCCACTCGCACCCAATGGCTGTTGTCTTGTGACGTCACAGACGCCAGGAGACACGACAGGGGGTCATGTCTGAGTGCACAGGGAGCCTTCCTCTCGGGGCAGGGGCTGGGGGATTTGGGATGGGGATGGGAGGGGCCACACTTGGGTCCATGTGGCCCCAAGGTTTTTCAGGTGCCCGGAGATGACAATGGTAGCCAACAGAAAGCCAGCCAGAGCTAGATAAGGCAACAAAAAGCTTCAACCTCTTCTCCAAGTAAACAAAACTAGGACAGCATATTATTTTCTCATCACATGGACCCCCCCGACCCCCGGAGAAGCAACACAATAGTTAAAGGGGGGCCCTCTCTCCACACACGCACACACTCCCCTCCCCACCCCACCCCGACAATGAACCGGTCTCTCTCGCACCCACGCACACACGCAGAGCTACTCACACGCGCAGAATGTATAACTATGTACAAACACAGATCCGGGGCCCCCTCCGGTCCGCCGGGAGGGGCAGGGGCTAAGGCAAGGGGACGTCAGGGGACCAGTCTCTGGAAGGAAACCAGCTGAGCCTTGCGCTGTGAAGTGCTTAGGGGTGTATCTCTTCTCCAGTCCAAGATGCAACATTAGAGTTGGGGTTGGTTGGTGGGTTGGATCGGAATCAACAAAAGGACAAAAAACAAAAAACAAAAAAAGAACTGAAGAAAATAATGGTCGGGATGGATAAGAGTGCACAGGGTTTGGGCCCCGAGAGAGATGTCTGAGGGTTCACACAGAGACTAGGCGAGGAGGAAAAAGTGCAAAAATCGAGGCAACGTGTCTGCAGTCTTTCTTGTTTGTTTTGGGTGCTGTCCTTGCTTCGGCCTCAGCAGTGCGAGGGGCGGTCTTGCTCTAGCTTAATGGTTAGGGTGGGCTCCACCGCCAGAGGGGCCCCGTTGGTGTAGTGGGAGGTTTTGTAGGTGATGGAGTGATCGGTCTTCTTGGCCGCATAGCGGAACCGGTGGTAGTGGAGCACCAGGGCCAGCGCGACGGAGACCAGCACCAGCACGGCACCCCCGGCGGCCATAACGTAATACCAGTAGGCTGGGATGGGCTGCACGGGCACCGTGTCCACTGTGGGCTCGGTCCCTGGTAGGAGGGTGCCCCCTGGTGGAGAGACACAGAAGAGTGTTGCTAGGCTGAGAGCATGCAGACTAATAAAAAAAATTAATTAAAAAAAAAAAAGGAAACACACACACACATGCTTTGGAGTGGATAGGGAAGGGGACAGGGGAATAAGATGACACCAAGTATCTGGTTCGTAACAAGTACTTCTATTCACAACCTTCGAGGTACGTCCTGTCAGACCCATTTTACAGATGAGGAGATAGAGGCTCAGAGAGGTTAAAACAATACTGGTTATGCAGCAAGTAGGCAGTGAGTATGGGATTCAACCAAGACCTGAATGGTTAGAAAGCTCTTCTCTTCCTTCTGTTCCACCACAATTACGTTATGATACATAGAAGCGGTATAATTCACACACACACACACACACACACACACACACACACACACACAAATGATGTTGATATGACTTCTGGGATTCCGTAAGGCTGGTTCTCTGAATGGGTGGAAATAGAGTATTTGGTCTGGCTGGCTAGCATTTCCAAACAATGTATTAATTAGGCTGGCTCGACTTGAAGGTGAATTCCACTCTGGATTGCCAAGGCTTCCATGCCCACCGAAACCAGCCTGGTCTTGTCCAAACAGGCCAATTACCACCGCCGAGCAATGACTAACGATTCATTTTTAAAAAAATTATATAGAGGATTTGAAAATCTGATTGGAAGGATGTTGCAACAACAACAACAACAAAAAAATGTGGCCACAAAACGATAGTGGGTGTGTGAGAGCGAGAGTGAGTGAGGGCTGAGGGAGGGAGATCGTTCTTCATCACAGAGAAGACAGGGGAGGGAAGAGGAGCTAGCAGAGGATTTAGAAGGCAACCGCCTTTGCTGGCCGGCCTCTGGTTGCCATGGAGATGATGTAGTAGATTTAAGCCCAGGGTAACTCTGGGGAATGGCTGGCCGCAGTCCCACTTGATGCAAAACAGCGCTACAACGTGTTTCTCCCGGAGATTTACATCCGACCAGGATCTGGCCCGGGATGGGACTGGGAGCTTCTGAGCGTGCCAAAACCAGACATGATCTTTACTTCTGAAGAAATGATATACGCGTAACCTCTGAAAATGCCCCCCCTAGCTGCTCGTGTCAGATGCCAGTGGGCAGAAGGAGGTATCTTCTCTATCCATGGGCTACTTAGAGGGGGGCCGTGGCCATGCGGGGGGCCTTCTCTGAACCTCGCTGGTCTGTTTCTCTGCTCAAGACATGGACAGAGCTCACCTGTAGCTCCAGGCCTCCCCCCGTGAGACCCAGAGCTCCCCCCGCAGGCGAAGAATGAGCTCTCATCTTGGTTTCTACCCCGGCACGCACAGAGAAGGACCAGTAAATGCTCCAGGTTAAAAGACTGAACCGAGGCTTCTATTGCCGAGCCCGGGCTGGCCCACGCCTGCAGCCCAAACACCAGAACGCCCCTTGGATCGGGGGATCGCCGAGGGCGGGTCAGGCCTCTGCTGTCTGCTCAGAAGCGGCAGAAAAGTGGGGACGCGTTTGTTGGACAACATTTCAGAGCCTGTCCACCTCCTCACATCTTCACTGGCTCCCTCTCGTCCTCGGGTCCCTTCTACCTCAGGGCTGGGCCCCTCGCTGCCCCTCAGGCTGTCCCAGCGCCACGGGATCGGGGGAGCTCGGACAAGGATGCGCATCACGGCACACGCCCTGGCAGCCGCGTCCACACACACAGCCCCCCCCCCCCCCCCCGGGGGTGGAAAGGACCCCAGGATCCCAGGATGCCCTCTCCGTGCCCCTGCCTGCACGGCCTTCTGCCTATCGCCTGGTCTGCGTTTCTCGCCATTTTATCTTTTTTTTTTATATATATATATTGATTTTTTTTACAGAGAGGAAGGAAGAGGGATGGAGAGTTAGGAACATGGATGAGAGAGAAACATCAACCAGCTTCCTCCTGCACAGCCCCTACCGGGGATGTGCCCACAACCAAGGCACATGCCCTTGACTGGAATCGAACCTGGGACCCTTCAGTCCGCAGACCGATGCTCTATCCACTGAGCCAAACCGGTTTCGGCTCTGAACTATTTTTTATTACCCCCCCCCCCCCCGCACCTCCCAGTTCTCCACAGAGCTGTCTCCTGTGAGATAATGAGACACATATTTAAAGAGGCAGTAATTGCCAATGTATCTGACAAGCTGAACAGGCCTCCATCGGCAGAGGCTGAGCCGCCGGGGGAGGGGGTGACACGAACGCACAGCATTTGAGTTTGGAGAAACGATAAACGCAAAGAAGCCCCGCGTGGGAGGAAAATTAAGGGGAACCGTTACACGGCGTGTGGTGCCCCTGCCGGGCGAAGGGGTGGGCATGGAACCGGGAAACGTGGCCGGGGCAGTGGCCTCGTGGAGTGGGCGTTTCGTGGGTGGTGGTCGGCAAACTGCGGCTCTCGAGCCCCATGTGGCTCTTTGGCCCCTTGAGTGTGGCTCTCCCACAAAATACCACGGCCTGGGCCAGTCTATGTTGGAGAAGGGGCTTTAGAAAAAGTTGTTTAAACAATGTGGCCCTCCAAAGAAATTTCAGTCGTTGTACGGTTGATATCTGGCTCTGCTGAGGAATGAGTTTGCCGACCACTGGCCTGGGCTGTGGGCTTCGGGTGAATTACCCTGCTGACTTCTCCTGACTCTTAGACAGGAGGCCCGAGCATCTGGGAGTGTAAGCGATGCCCGCCTGCTTTCCCCTGAGGACAACGGTGGTGGCGGAGGAGGAGGAGGAGGAGGAGGAGGAGGGGGGGGGGGCAGAGCGGCGCAGTGAAACCCTAGAGATGCCGCCGGCCAGGGCCGAAGGGCGTTCTGGTGGCGCCCGACACAGCACACTTTGGACGTGGTCCCCTGGTCCGTGCCCACACTGCTCCCGGCTCTCTGTGTTACAGGCCGGGGCTGGGCGCCCAGAGTCTCCTAGCGCCCCGGTCACTGTCCTGCCCGGACCCTGCTCTGGGACAGGGCACGGCCCCTCCCGCCCTCCCTCCCTGCCGCCGGCCGGCCGGCCGGGACCTGCCTGAGGACCGTCCCGCCAGGCGGGTCCTCCCGGGGTCACGGCCAGTGCAGGCCGCCCTGCCGGACGCGGGGCCCAGGTTTCCTAAAGCCATCTTCTGAAAGACAACACGGCGGATCGTCCCAGACCGGGGAAGGCTGGGGGAGCGCGGCTGCCGGGCCTGGCCTCGGGCAGCCCTCGGGGGCAGGCTGGGAGCACCAGTGAGTGTCGGTGAGGGGTGGCAGATAAAAGGCTTATTTAATTTGGGAGATGAAACAAGCCAAAAAAAAAAAGAGTTGGCTCCCCTGGAAAAGTTTACAGAAGATAGTGGAAGAATGCGGTGTGTTTGGAAAGAGAAAGTAGAAGTATGAACTAGCCCTGGGAAACGGCTCCGGGATTTGCTCCTGAGCAGGGCTCGGCGGTCAGCGGAGGGTTCGTGCTGAGCTGGCAGACGCCACGCGGACCCCCAGCTAGCCAAAATGGTTTTGTTTTTTTTCTTTATATAAGACATGGGCTTATATAAAAAGAACCTTCTAGGTTGCTGTTCTAATTTTGCTTAAAAATTTAAGATCCAGGGGGGATCCCATGCTCAATGGGTGAATGTAGACAAAAAATTTAAAAAATAAATAAAATAAAATGTAAAAAACCTGTACAATTTGCATGAAGATCTAAAGTGCTAAAAATATTTGTTTCCCTCCCTCTTTTAACAAAAAACCACCCGGACTGCACCCTACACTAGAGTCGCTTGAATAAAAGGTGTATTCATTGCATCAAAAAATAACTAAGTCCAGCGCCTCTCCGTTCAGATCTGTGGTTGGAGTGCCGGCTGAAGTCTCGGGCACTTCTTGTCCCTTCGGGGGCACTCCTGTGACTGGACACCACGGCGGGTCCTTTCTCCACGTGGAGAGAGGAAAAGTCCAAGGAAGAATGTCCGCCCCCTCCCCCTTAGAGAGGCGGCCGCCGGCCCCCGCTTAGCTGGCCGTGAACCTGCGGGAGGGGTGCCCCAGCCTCGTGCAGAAGAGGCGACATGCAGAAGCGACCAGAGGAGGCCTCGTGCCCTCCGGCAGGCGCGGAGCAGGCCGCCCGCGCTCACCCCTGACCTCCAGGCCCCCGCTCAGCAGCACCGAGGCCACATCTGCCGGGAAGGAGCCACAGGGCACAGCTGCCTATCCGCCGCCCTGGCGGGGCTTAGGAACACTTCTCCGCCTTTCCCCGAGGATTACGTGCATGGACACCATTGAAACCTCCCTGCATCTCAGAGGTGCGCCCAGCGGAGAGGGCAGCGGGAGGGAGGAAGCAGGGAGGGCGGGAAGTCGAGGCCAGCCCCGGGCCCTGTGCCCCGGGATGGGGGGCTGCGCCGCAGGTGGGCAAGGCCTCTGGGAGGCGCCAACAGGGAGGAGAGTGGGGATGGGAAGGGAGAGTGGCGTGCAGTCAACCCTCACTGCCGGCTCTGTCTCTAACCCCAAGGGCTCTCTCCCCTGACTGCTCCCCTCCCTGCCCACGAGAGATGCCCCCGATGTTCACTTTCTGCTGGTTTTACCGGGAGAGAACTTGGGGGACTGCAGAAGGTGGAACCCAAGATACTGGGCCCTGGGACCCCCAGACCTGGTCTGAGACACGCCACCCGCATTGGCCGCCATCACAGGCGATGCGGACGGTCCTCCCAGTGAGCTGCTAAAAACCGTCACCTGGGCAACCCCCACAGAACGCTGACTGTGGCTTCATACATATATATATATATATATATATATATATATATATATATATTACTGGCTTCCTTATCATCCTTTCTCCTTTTGTTGAAAAAAGAAAGGACGGGTGAAGAGGAAACAATCCATCACCTTAATTACACCACTTGCCTGCCCCCGCCCCCTTCTTCTGTACACACAGGTTTTCATTTGCTAAAGCTCACATTCTGGAAAAAGATACACGGTGGCAGTGAGTGCACAGCCAGTGGTTAAAAAAGGAAAGAGAGAAAAGAAAAGGAAAAAAAACCACAAAACACTGCACACCCAGCTACATTGTTTACAACGTGACTCATAACAACAGCAAAGAAGTCTTCCCCAAAATCACGTGACAGCCGGCTGGTTCCCTCTCTCTCTCTCTCTCTCTCTCTCTCTCACCCGTTTCTCTCTTCCTGCGGCATCCCTCCTCATTACTGACTCACACCCCGCCGCACGGTGACAGCGTCCGCACCGAGCAGAAAGCACAAGGCGACTGAGAGAGAAAGAACGTGCTTCGTGGCAAGAAGCCAGTCAGAGGCAGAAAATGAAAACAAGCTTCAAAACGGGAAAGATCAAGAGTAGCTAATAAGCCCCGGTCCAGAGGCCTCTTTGATTGCATTTCCTTCAAGATCTACCGGGTCCATTGGTCTCCCCCCCGAAGAATGGGAATGTGGCCGCCTCCTGGTTAATGTAGAACGGGAGAGGGAAAACAGCCTACATTCAAGAAAACCTACCGCCAATGCAGACAGACGCCTGCTCTTAGCCGTGCTTTCGCCCCACTTTCCGTAGCCCCCCCCCCCCCCGCCTGCCCCAGCCCGGGCTCTCTCTCTCGGGGCGAAGGCTGATTTCACCCCCGGGCACCGTGCCCTCACCCAGCCTGCCCTGCCTGGGCCAGGAGAGGAGCCGAATGCCGGTCGCTAGGTCCCACGGGGCAAAGGCCCTCTCTCCTCTCCCAAAGGGAGAGCTTCGCTTGAATCCCAGTTGCATGCCGAGGCCCCCTGGGCCTCCCCCCCCCCCCCCCGCCCCAAGGAAGGCTCTGGCCCTGGGTTCACTGGCTGCCAACGCAGAGCTCCGGGCCCACCTTGTCAATGGGATTGCCGCGGCCCATTCTCAATCCTGGTCCTGCCCTCGGCCAGAGGAACGGAGTCTCTGCTCCCGGAGACACGGTTTCTTCCCTCCAAAGACGCTCTCTATCTCCCAAGACAGTAGCCACGGGCCAACCCATGCCACCCGCGTCCGCTTTTGCTCAACCCCTAAACCAGCCCGTAGGGAGCGCTGGGAATCCCTACCTTCCAGTCACTAAGATCTGTGCTTATTTTGGCTAATTGGGCACCATGGCGCTGATGAGGTTTTATTTATTTACTAGAGGCCCGGTGCAGGAAATTCGTGCATGAGGGGGAAGGGGGGGAGAAGGGTGTCCCTCAGCCCGGCCTGCACCCTCTCCAATCTGGGACCCCTCGGGGATGTCCAACTGCTGGCTTAGGCCCGGCATCCCTCTCACAATCCAGGACGATTGGCTCCTAACCACTCACCCTCTTGCCTGCCTGCCTAATACCGCCAACTGCCCTCCCCTACTGGCCCGATCACCCCTCACTGTATCTGCCTCGGCCCCCACCACCATGGCTTTGTCCAGAAGGAAGTCGGACGTCGGGAAGATGGCCGGTCGACCTGGCCCAATGAGCATATTACTCTTTTATTAGTATACCTTTTTTTTTTTTTACGTGGGAACATGACTGGACTGTGAGGCTCCTGGTAAGCACAGCCTAGAGGAGCCCACGCGTGCCTGGCTTGTGTACGCTCCTACGGAAGCCGAGCTCTCCGCCACGGGCCTGTCGGTCCCGGACTGGGGCCTGCCCGTGCGCACAGAGCGCTGCCCCGGCAGCGGCTGGAGGCCTTTCCCCAGCCTCCCGGGAGCTTCCAGTCTCCACGACCAACGAGAGTCCGGGGAAACAACAGAAGCGGGCTCCATGCCCAGCGCCAACGCGACCTTCGGGTCCTGAAGGCGAGACCGTGAGCTCAACCGCACCCAAGCCCAGCGGGAGGGAATTCCTTCCCGCACTTAGATCCGCACCTCACACCCCCAAAGCACCGACACAGGCACGGGAATACCCTCCGTAACTTCACAGCGTGCAGCGGGGGGTGGGGATGGGGCTCAGGGGGCAAGGGAGGTGAGAAAGAAAGAGAGACAGTATGTGTGGGTCTGTCATTCCCTGTTCACCCGCCCCCCACCCTCCCCCGTCTTAAGGCTGGGGGGGGGGGGATGAGTGGCAAATTAGGCGAGCTGACTTCGAGCCAGAGAGCGCATCTAGGTGACAACCCGGGAATCCATCTCTTTGCAGCCAGGAGCTGGACAGATTAATGGGAGCGAAGATAATGAGTCTAGACTCAGATAGAAAGCTGACTTCCCTTATCTCTGAAGCGCTGTCACCTGCGGGGCGAGGGCCAGCCAGCACAAACAGGGCCCGGCAGCCCTCACGGCCGCGGCTGTCTGCGGAGAGACGGTTCCGAGAGACCCGTCCCGAGGGTGGGCGAGGGCCTCCGAGGGTGCGTCCGCACCAGGCCCGGAGCTGGAGCGCTTCGAGCGGCTTCTAAACGCTTAGCACCGGGACGGGGATGGGAGGTGGGGGGGACGACTTCAGCAGCCCCAGCCAACTGGGGCCCAACATGTGGGACCCGCCGCGTTATAAAAGCCCAGGCGTAAAGAATGAGAATGTCTCCTGGTCACCCCCCCCACCCTCCACATACACACACCCCCCAGATTGAACCCTACCCCACCCTGCCTCCCCATTCAGCAGACATCCCAAATTCTGTCTTCGATCTGCTCTTGTGCACTGTATGAGGGAGAAAAGGTCCGTTCTGTGCTCTGGCCCTCCACTCTAAGTGCCCCCATCCCAGCCATCGAATGTGCCTTCGGACTCCCCCCATTCGACGCCAGCCCCCGAGTTTGGCAGCCTCCCCTCCTTAGGCTGGACGGTCCTCCGGTGCCCCTCCCGCCCCGCACTGCCGGCCACCGGCACTCGCCAGAGGGTAATTGAGACCCCTGCCCGGGCACCCTGGAGTTGGGGCCGGGGAGAACCTGTCTTCGGGCTAACATACATCATTGCCACGTCATTTCCCTGTTAATTCACTCCCGATTTTTTTCTTTCTATTTTTTGTGTGGTTGTTCAGTCTGCTCACAGCTTCTCCTTTCTCACCACGCACGCCTTTTCTGCCTCCCTGCTCCCCGCCGGACCACGCGAGGCTGGAAGGTTTATCTGTAACCTATTTGTCTCTATTATAGGCTCCTAAACTTTAATTAAACAGGAGACAGTGAGGATCTCAATCCCTCCCCTCCCCCCCCCCCCGCCCCGCTTCTCCGGGCGTGGCTGGCGCCATCTAGCGGCGGGAAGGTGTGGCGCCTATGTTCTCTCACAGACTCCTTACACCTGGAGGTTTATTCCACTCTCCACCCAATTCACATCACATGAGGGGAAGGAAAAGGCATGCAAAAAAAATTTTAAAAAAAATTTCTTTTTACCTTTAAAATTCTCACCTTCAAACGCTGAGATGGGCTCTGGAAAAACGAACAAACAGAAAACATTCTGAGTCAGATGAGGGGGAGGAAAGGAAGGACCGGGCGAACACAGGGCGTGCCATAGGGGACTTCCTCGGGGTTTGCCCCAAGTCCTCCGCGGGCCCCAGAATCTGTCTCCCGCGCCATCACCCTGGGGGCCGGGCGGGTGGGGAGAGCTTCGCAAAGCTGCTTTGGAACAGAAAGTCCTTTCTGGAGTGACGGGCCCCAGAAGCCCGGTCATCAGCCACTTACCGCGGATTACTTTCTCAGAGTCTGGATGGCTGAGATGCCCGGGGGTGTGTGTGTGTGTGTGTGTGTGTGTGTGTGTGTGTGTGTGTGTCCCGGGTGCTCCTGACATCATCCCGCACACACACACACACCGGGGACCGTGTGCCAAGAAAAGCACTCGGTGAGTGACTACAGCCACCCCGCCGATGACCAGGGTGCCCCGGGGTGCAATCCGAGGTGGGCTGGCTGCTCCGCGCTCCTGCTTACGGGGACTGTCAGGGTCCCCCCCCCCCACACACACACACTGGCCACTGGCTGGGCCCTGCTTCCCCTCACAGTAACTCTGGGGTCTCGGCCACGAGACGCATTCGCTTCAAAGCAAAGTCTGAAACGCTACTCCACAAGCCGCCGTTTGCCCTGCGATTCGTCCATGCACAGGAGCTGCCGGGTAATTATGCCATCACGCGGCTGGAGCACAGGCGCTGTTCTTGCTCTCAACTGAAGGCTTGCTCCCGTTAAACCCATCAGACCTCTCCAGCACGGAATTCTGACTGGCAGTTGTTCTCGTCCTCCAGCCTGTTTTTCGCTAAAAGGGGGAGCCTGACCATGGGGTCCCGGCACCCCCCAATCTCCCCGTACCCAGCGCATGTCTATTTCTGAATGGGAACGGGGCTCCGAGACGTCCCCTCCCCGGACACCCCTCCCTGAGGCACAGCTGCACCCACACCTCCCCTGCCGCTGCCTCACCCCCGGGGGGACCCTGCGTCCTCTCGTATGCCCCCCCCCCCACCCCCAGCTCGTGGCGCCCCGTCTGGAAGAACCACAGAGAGACAGGCCGCCGCGTACCCATGCAGTTCTCCAGCGGGACGTCGGTGCTTATCCGGATGTCGTCGATGGCGATTTCTCCGGAGCGGCCTTTCCCTATGACCCCCTCGAACACGACCTGGAAGCCAGGGGAACAGAGCACGGTTAGCGGGGCGGCCCGGGCCGACGCGTGCCGGGATTCCCGGCTTCCTGCTGTCGGTTCAAGTAGAATGCCCACTGGGAGGGATTCCAACATGTGTCACGAGGTGGTGGCCACTGTTGTCTAGTAACTCGAATGCGCTGATGAAAAGAAACTCGTGCAGAGTCTGTTTCAAGAAGGGCTAAATGTTCCCCAGCATCTGTGAGGTGCCTTTCTCATAAACCTTTCACATGCCCAACCCAGAGGTAGTTGGGAACTCGGGAGACAGGAGCAGGCGGGGGTAAGGGGAGAAATATCTAGTATACGGGGTTTGGATTGCCTTGGGGATAGCATAAGGTGACCAGACGTCCCGATTTTTAACAATTTGTCCCGCCAAAAGCGGGATGTCTGGTCACCTTAGGCTAGCACTCTCTTACAGCTCCATTATCACAACTAGGAGGGAAACAGTTTCCTGAGCACCTACTATGCGCCAGGCACAGGGATAGTTGCAAAACCTAGCAGACAAGACCCTGGGTGGATCTCACCCTCTCACCATGGGTGAGACAAAAATGCAAACAGCTACTGACAATGCATTGATTGCATGGAGGCTTGTCAGCAGGAATGTGGCTGGGGGTGGGGAGGAACTCGGGACCCCTTACAGGGACCCCTTACCACAGAGTGGCTGCAGGCTGCGCACAGAAGCCCCTCTGCCTCCTGGCCTCCCCCCACCCCCCGATCCGCGCCCTCCCCCGGTTCTCCCCGCACACGAGCCCACGTCCTCTGGCAAGCCAGGCGAGCAGTTGGCTGCCTCACCGGCCATCTGTTGCTGCTTCTCATCTGGGGAGGAGCAGGTTAATGCTTTGGCTGGTTCTTAGTCACCCCTTCCTCCGTGTGTGTCTCCTCCACCCAACTTCCAGCCCCAGCTGCGCACACCCACCTGTGCCTCAGTCTCTCTCGCTCGGTGGGGCCGAGATAATGGAACTCAACTCCGGGGGAGCCTCGGGGAGAGAAACCACTGACTGGTTCAGGGCTGGGTCTCTCTGGTGCGCTGGCCCAGAAGCACACACGGCACCCGGTAACCCTCCCCCTTCCTGTGCTCACACTCGGGCCGGGACAGGCCGGGGAGGTGGGCGGCTGTTCCCCTCGTGTCCGCCCCCTCCATCCCCTCCATCCCCTCCACAGGCCTCTTCCCTGGGTGTGGCGCTGTTTGTTTGTGTTTATTCCCCTGGCTTCCGCGTCCCTTTGTCAGCCTACCGGATAGCAATCTAAACTAAAAAAAAAAAACGGGGAGAAGAAACATTTGCCGGGGAGGATTTCAGCAATATAAAAGGCAATGGGAGGAACAAAGAACCAAGTCTGGGTGTGGAGAGATAGGCACACTCTGAATAACAAATAAGAGTGTCATTCGGTCGCCGTGGCAACGTGAGGAACACAATGAAAACAGCCGCTTCACCGCGTTCCCCTCATGGGCGCAGGCGGCCCTTTGAAACAGGGAAGCACAGATACCCCCGAGGACCCCCGCCCCGGCTCCGCCGCCGCCCCACCTGGTACTCCATGTCGTAGCTGGGCAGGATGATGCGCCCGTGCTTCCACTCGCCGCCCTGGTCCTCGCGGATGACCCAGAGGAGCTTGCTCTCCTGGCTGGCCTCGCGCACCACCTGCAGCGCCACGCCGCGGCCGCCCGTGGCTTGGTACTGGAACTCCATGCACACGGGGCTCTGGGGCAGGTGCACGGGCGGGCTGATGAGCCGCGCGTACTGGCCCTCTCTCCGCTCGTCGCTCTGCAGCCGCAGGAAGTTCTTGTCGTCTGTGGGGGGGACAAACCGGACAGGGGTTCCTGGTAAACGCCTCGGAAAGACACCTGTGTGCAGCTGTTGCCCCTTCCCGGAGCAGCTGGGGCCCGAGTTTGAGGGTCTCTCTCTCTCTCTTTTTTTAAGTCCTGGTTCTCCAGGCCCCACGTCCCTTTCTCGTGGCTCCTTCAGAGCCTCGATTCAAAGATGGGGTCCCCTGAGGCCCTGGAGTCTTTCTGTCTAGCCAGTCCCCCCTGCCTGGTCCTCAGCATCACGGTCTTTGGCTCTGGCTCAAATGAGAGGACTTAGGATGATGCATAGTGGGGATTCCACGTTGTGTCTCCTCCACCAGTGAAAGCCACATCTGTCTGGCACCCCACACCGAGAGACCTCTCCAAGGCCAAAGTCCGCGCAGGGACCCAGGCAGCTGCCTGCAGCCGAGACCGGTGATGACGGGGATCTGTGGAGGGAGGAGGCGCCGGTGCCACCACCAGACACTCCGTGCGCCGCTAACCTGTGCTTCTCCCATCAGCTCTCATTACCGCCGCTGCTAATGATAATAATTATGTCACATCTGCATAATGCTGCACAGGTTACAAAGCGCGTTTGTGTGCATTATTCCACTTAATCCTTCCTATATGCGCGCGAGAGCTCGGTTTTCTTCGTCTTAACTTTGCATGGGATGAACGAACCGAGGCTCGGGAAGGCTCCAGTGACCTGTCCAAGGCCCGGAGGCCGCTAACAGGAGAGCGGGAAGGTGTTCCCACCTCCTCACAGCTTCCAACTACATGGCAACAGTTAGTCTATAGCAGTGGTCGGCAAACTCATTAGTCAACAGGGCCGCCGTTTGCCGACCACAGTCCTAACCCTTCTGGCACATTTCGACATTAAGACCTGCCTTCTCTGAACAACTCGAGCCTTTACAGACTGTACCACTCGCTTTACCTTGTGTTTCAAAAGACTGGAGGCCATTTTTCCCCCCGTGCCTTTCAGCACATAAACACCGACTGCCTTCTACTAAAATTTAACAGTTTCTTGTGCATTTTTATGATCTCCCCGGTTGGATAAACAGGTCCCGGTGTCACACACGTAAGGCGTAATAGGGCTTCTTCTCACCACCCCCTAACTAGTGACATATCTGTGCCACTATTAAAAAATACATGCTGCTCCCACGAGTGGCTGAATGACAAACACATGGGTAAGGAATGATAGGAGGCGATGTATCGGAACTAAGAACAGAGGGAGAATCAGCTAGCTCCTGGCAATCCCTCAGACTCATGAAATATCTTCACCATCCCCTTCCCCCCTCCCCCAGCGAACAGCCCCTTTCAAAAGCGAGGTGAACTAACAGGAGCAGGGGGACCTGTGGCCGTCCCAGCCCCGGCACCACAGGTGAGAACCCCCCAGAAGTTCCCCCCCCCCGCCCCCTCGCAGTCCTTCCCAAGCCCTGACTGTCTCCACCTGATACAAAGGCAGCCAGATTTCTGAGTCTTATTACTCAGCCTCCCCCCTTCACAGCTTCACAAATAAGACCCCCTTGCCGCCTGAAAATTGCTTGGCAGAGATACTGTCACTTGTGTGAATTTACATTTAAGCGGCAGGGGAATCGTGGCATAATGGGTAGGATTTAGGAAGGAAAACACGCGTGGAGGTAGGTGTAAGGAGCGGGGCTGGCTGGGTGGTAGGTGGGCCTGTTCTGTACCCATCCCTCCTGTGGCTAAAACTTCGGCACAGTTTTTACAGACTGCTCCTCCCAGGGCCCGAGCTCAGCCCCCCCCCCCCGGCCCCCGCCCCGCCCCGCCCCCCACAATAAGATGATAATCACTATGCATGATGCGAAAGGCCACTGGAAGATCAGGGAGTTAATGCTGGTGGCGTGCTAAGCAGGAGCAGCTGAGGGATCGTAATTCAGGGCTGACATCTGAGCTGAGCCACCGGTGTGCAGAACCTCAGCACAAGCAGGCCTCTGGATTTCACTCCGTTAAATCATTTGCGCCCCACTTGTCCGCTAAGTGCTGGGAGCTCCAGGGAAGAAAGATGATATGTAAATTTAGGGAATTAGCAGTAGACATCAGTCAGAGGGACGCTGAGCTGTAGAATGTCCCTGCCTGCCTGTCACTGAGAGACCTGATTAGAACCAGGACATCACGGAGGAATGGCCGGGACCAGGAAAATCCAGGGAGGGGGGGAGGAGACGCAGGGGGGAGGGGACCGATGTGACCCGAGCAATTCCCATGTGCCAGGTATTACTCTGGAGGCTTTATCTGCCTGTCTTATGTAACCTTCCCTGTGAAATAAGTATCTTTTTTTTTTCTTTCATTTTTACCAACAAAACAAAGTGAGCCTCAGAGAACGGAAGTGATGTGTCCGAGACCCCAGCTACAGAGTGATGGAAATAAGCTATGAGCCTTGATCAGTCTGAGAAAAACCACCTGAGCATGGGCTGGAACCGTGGCCTAATCCTCGAGAGTCTGTTAAAGCCCCGGTCTTCCCATCTGTACAATGGGTATAACAACGGCATTACTGCCTAGGGTTGTGAGGAGGAAATGGAACCAGCAGTGCACAGTGCTTTGCACAGGAACGGGGACAAGGTAAGCGCTCCATATAAAGCATGGCCTTTCTATCACTACTACTGTGGCTGTCCACCCTGCCTCCTGTGCTTGCCTTTTTTGTTTCTTTCGAAAGAAAAAGGGTTGGAAGAGCACTGATAACATGATATGGAAGACCAATCCAAGACTCAAAGGGAAGGCTGGTTTGGCCTGAGGACAGTAAAAACGTGTTTTAGGAATAAGACGGTTTCCGGATCCATCCTCCTCATCCCCCAAAGCGGGGCAGCCCCAAATGGTGCATCATGCACGATCACCCACGTATCTGTGTGTGGACCTGAGCGCGATGGAATGAAGTAATCCATGATCCCGGAGCGCGAGGGGGCTCCTGAGACCGCTTACGGCAGGCCGGCCCGGCCGTCCAGACGCACGAGGCCGAAACATCCCCAACAGCTGGCCACCCTCTGCTTTAAGCTTCCCAGGAAGGCGTTCCCACGGGCCACGGGGGCGGTGTGCTTCCTGGGTCACAACCCTCACTGTCAGGACCTTCTGAGATCCAGTTTTACGGTTCCCGGCTGTCACTTGAGACACACGTCCCCCCTCCGTCCCCGACGGAGCACAGCCCAACATCTGCCTTCTGACTTAGACACACGGTCACTCGCGAAGAACGGGAGGCCTTCGTCTTTGCTTCCTCAGGAAACACCACCTTTGCTCCTTCAAACGTCCCCTTGGCAGGCCTTTAGGTTAAGGTGGCCAAAAGCGGGACGTCTGGTCACCTTACTTTCGGCACAGGGGTGGGTCTGCACTGACCCTTCTCTAAGCGAAGTGTCTCTGTCCCTTGAAGTCGGGGCACCCACTTCAGTGCTACCATGAAGCCCACGTGTGAGAGCGAAGCTTGTGCTTCTGGTTCCGTGGTCGGCAAACTGCGGCTCATGCCACACGTGGCTCTTCGGCCCCTGGAGGGTGGCTTTTCCACAAAATACCACGGCCCGGGCGAGTCTATGTTGAAGAAGTGGCGTGAGAAGAAGTTTAAGTTTAAAAAATGTGGCTCTCACAAGAGATTTCAATCGTTGTCCTGTTCATACGTGGCTCGGTGGGCTGATGAGCTTGCCGACCACTGTTCTGGAACCTCCCAGTGTACGGCCGAACACAGAGGGACAGCTAGGCACACACTGGCTGCTGGTGCCCAGGTGGAGCGAAGGGTTGGCATGGCGTGGCATGGCGGGGAGGGGCTACCTTAGCGATTCACTTGGGCTTTAAGGACGAGCCCTTTGCATAGCTACAGTGGACTGACAATAGCTGAGAACCAGCCTGGCCGGCGGCTGTCTTCTTGTTCTCCTACCTGGTGGCAGGGTTGCTGGAAATGGATCGCTTCCAACAGGAAGACCAGGGGAAGGAACCAGGTTGAGTCGTTGAAAGAGAATGAAGAAGAGATACACCCCCTCGTCTCCCAGACCGGACATGCTGGGGAGGCATTTGGGGAGGGTCCCTGACTCCAAACATCTGTTGCTGTCCTCGGTGCAAGGAATGAACCGCGGGAGTCCGAAAGGGCGGGGAGGAAGCACCGAGGATGGGGTCCTCGGGCGCCTTCCCCTGCGGCCGCCTCTGCACGGGCCTCCCGGTACCTCACTGTGGCGATTTACAGCCACACCTGGCTTCAGCTTTGTGAGTGCCTGACAGCATCTGGCCCGGCGGCCGCGGAACCTCGGCGGCCCCACCCGACCGAACCCTGACACGAATCCCCAGGCGGGCCCTCCTGGCCATCACCGGGCCAGGCAGGCCATCTGTCCAGGGCGCCGCTCCCGGCCAGCGCTGCGCCCTCCTGCGAGAGCCGCAGCTGAAGGGGCGGTGAGGGCTGCCGGGGACGCGGCCTCTCTGCGCAGGTCATGCTTAAAACATGAGCCGGCCCCTCGGCTGGCCTCCCAAGGTCAGCCTGTCTCGCGGAGGTCCTCACATTAACAGCCGGCGAGAGGAAACACCGGCTTTGGGTGAACTCGGCGGGGTGTCCTCCAGGTCTGCAGCTGACCGAGTTGTGGACCATTTGGGATGTCAGGCCTGGACTTTGCAGGCGTCTCCCTGAAGCCGTCCTGGGATGGCAGCGTTCAGGGACGCTTTGCCATGGAGGCGGTCTTGCTATCATCGTCCCCCTTTGTTGTTTACCCACACACTGCTGGGGACTCAGGCAAGGATGCCTTAAAAAATAAAAAAAAATAAAGAGTAATTGCTTCTCTTCTCTGCTGTTGTGTTTCCCACAAAGCCAGAGAAGTGTCCCCACCTCTTTAATGAAGGACCTCTATGCTTCTTTTTTTTCCAGTGGAAGTTATTGCTTGGATATTGGCTTTCTCTTGGCCAAGCTGTTCCTGGCCTTTAATTATCTGTCATGATGGAAGCCGGAGAAGCTCCTGTCTCAGTGTCTGCCGTGGCTGCAAAGCCCCAGCCAGCCAAGCCGCAGCAGCCTCTTTCTCGGGGCGAGTCCAGCCGAAGCCGGCCCCGTGGCTGCCGCCGTTGGCTCCGGCTACGTGGAAGGTCTTCTGAGCGCTGAGAGTTGCTTTGAAATCCCGGAGCCACCAGCAGTTTTCTGTCAAAAATCAAGCCTATCCCAAGCGGGTTCACCCATCGGTTACTTCCTTTGACTTCTCTGCCACCTTCGTCCACCATCCTGGCCCGCTCTTAACCTTCTCGTGGGCGCCCCGCAGTGTGGTCCTCCGTTCTAATGGCGTTCACTCGGCGGCCCAGCCTGCGCCCAACAGCCCGGGCCTGCCACGCGCGTCGGGTGGGACAGCCACCGGGCGGACAACGCAAACATCGCCGAACATCGTGTCCGTGGTGCGCTCCCACTGGAGATGGTTTTTGAGCCCGGAGGAAAGGTTCTGTTCTCTCAGGCCAATAAACATGAACGCAAGGCGCCGGAGCTGTCCTCTCCTAACGGTAGACTACTCCCTGTAGGCCTTGCCTGTCTTCTTTATAGCACGCCCACGATGTGAACTTACTAAAATGAGGTCGCACTGTGCCCACCCTTCATGAGGTCAACAGGTGTGTACACGAGCACACACACACCTGAGGCTCCTGAAGCTGACCTGGCGTACGTACCTGTGTCTCCAGTTTTTTTTTTAAAGTATATTTTTTATTGATATTTTACAGAGAGGAAGAAAGAGAGTTAGAGAGCTAGAAACGTCGATGAGAGAGAAACATCGACCAGCTGCCTCTTGCACACCCCCTACTGGGGATGTGCCCGCAAACAATGTACATGCCCTTGACCGGAATCGAACCCGGGACCTTTCAGTCCACAGACCGACGCTCTATCCATTGAGCCAAACTGGTTTCGGCTCCAGGTTTTTTTTTTCCTTGTCTCCCTGACAACAACAATAGTAACATCAAAAAAATTAGTATTCTTACTATTATTGGCATCGCTTAGTATTTACTTAGGATGCCCTTTTGACTGAATGAATGAAACAGTTCCTACCCGATCCAATGCTATGTGACTTGCTCACTTTATTAAGGTTGCACGCCAAGGTAAGATGAAACCATGAGCCAAATACCAGCCATGGGCCACTCCCATCAGGGGAGAGTACAGACGGCACGTCCCCCTAATCACTTGCTTCTTGCTTTGCTCCAAACCAAGGAGCAGCAGCAGCAGCAGCAAGGAGGGTCTCAGAGGTCACCCTCAGGTCAATGCCTGATGGTACTGGAGCCGTGGTCGCCCGGGCAACGTGACAACGAGCATGCCCTATACCCGCACTGTCCTAGGCAGCCTGGGTCTCGTGCCCTTATAACATGGCTGGGTGAAGAAGGAACCCAAGTTTTGGCTGTATTTAATTTTTAAAAAAATATATTTTATTGATTTTTTACAGAGAGGAAGAGAGAGGGACAGAGAGTTAGAAACATCGATGGAAGAGAAACATCGATCAGCTGCCTCTTGCACACCCCCTACCGGGGATGTGCCCACAACCAAGGTACATGCCCTTGACCGGAATCGAACCCGGGACCTTTTGGTCCGCAGGCCGACGCTCTATCCACTGAGCCAAACCGGTTTTGGCTTTAATTTTAATTAAGTTAAAATAGCCACACGTGGCTAGTGGCTGCCCAATTAATTGACCAAGGACCATCTCAAGGACATTTTGGCCTCCTTCTTTAAAGACCTAAACCTGATCTTCCTCAAAACCCCCACTAGGGGCCACTTTCTGCGTCCTGTCAGAGTGGCCGCGGGCTCCTCTGTAACCAGCAGGGGTCAGCGAGCTGGGAACAGGGTCCCCGGGGACCGGCTTCCCGGGACGGGTGCGAACACACCCGGGGCTTCTGAGCACAAGCAAAGAGCTAAAAAAAGAAATTCCAAGCGGCTTGAAAGACTATCTTGCAAAACAAAAACAGTGGAATGGAACCAGTGGGTGTCCTGTCAGCCTTAAGCAACCGCCGGCGCTGGCCAAAAGAACAGAACTAATTGCTTACTTAAAAGGAAAAGAAAAAAAAACACAAAACAGGAACAAAACAAAAAACAAAACACGAGAAAAGAACTAAATCAGAAAATATCTACGGAATGCAAGTCTTTTCCACAGACACTTCTCACCAAATGGCCTGTGTGTGCTATTTCAACATGGCTATTTTCCTTCTCCTGCCTTCTTTTTTTTCTCGACAGAGACACCTCCTTCCTTAAATGTAATTACCCGTGTTTACCCGTCGGAGGAGGGGACAGAACATATGGCGCACTTCTCTTAAGAGCGAGGGTGGGCTCCTCTCTGAGCAAAGGCGACCTGTGGGGGGCACAGCGACTCCCGGGTCTGACCGGGAAGGTTGGGCCACTCCGATCCCGTTAGCATTTACCCTGCCCCTAACCAAGCACAGCTGTTTCCTCTCTCCCGACTGCTCCCCTCGGGGGCCGTTTTTTTCTGAAGACGAAGAAGAAAGGAAGGACCACCCTGAACAGAAAGGGCTTTCTCTCCTCTCCTCCGGAAAACCCGCCGTCCAGTTCTGCCAGGAGAAGGAGCATGGGAAACACAGCGCAGGCTTTTGTAAGTCACCGGAGGGCCGAGGGAAGGGCTCAGAGGACAAGGTTATGGTTCTGTTTTCCGGAGGCAAGTTACAAGCGCCACGTTCCCGAACGTCGGGGATCCCTCTGGAGGAGGAGAATAATTATTTTCTTTCTCAGTATCTCAGGGGAAAAACAGTAGTTCCCGATGGTCCCAATTTTCCTTCTGCCCCGATCCATCCGGCCACAGGCTGGAATGCCGCCCGCTTTTTGAGCTTGCTCCGAAGAGCCCTACCGACCGCAGGCCGCAGGGAGCCGGACGGGTGAGGACAAGGACCAGAATTCCCAACCGGTAGCCAGGGTCGGGGACGGGGCACTCCGGTGAGGGCGAGGCTGGGGGAGGGGGAGGCGGGGGTGAGCAAGCAATGGGAATAAAGGCCAGGGTCACAGGGAGAGTCTCCGACGTGTCCCCTGCTAATCGGTGGCCTTGCGGCCTGGCCTGGGAAGGCCTCGGACATTCTTAGAGAACATCTGCTCAGAAGCGTGCAAGGGAAGAGGCTGAATTATTAGGACCCGAGGAGGAACACTGGGTAAGAGCCAGGAAAGGTCCCCATGCCTTATCATCCACATCCCTCTATTCAAACGGCCTCGGCCACGCTTCCCTCTTACACACACATGCGTGCAATATAAACTACAAACACACACACAGATCCATACACACACGCAGAGATTCATGCTCAAAACCCATGCACAGGCATATACAGATTTATCAATCTATCGACATCTACACATAAAAACACATGATATACGCACACGCACAACACACGCCTTGAGAAAGAAACGTACATGCACACATGTACCCACAAATACACACATGTAAACACGAGGCATACACACACACACACACACACACACACACCCTACAAATCTTTAAGATAAAAAGTGGGGGTTGGGAGAACAACCAATTAATTGGGCCAACTCTCAAAGGGGAGGAAATAAAGTGAAAAATCCAGGCTGGGTTATAAAAATAAGTATTTTTTTTTTCCAGCGTGCAGGAGGCTCATTATATTAATTAAACATTATTGCAGTGAAGGAGAGGAGGGAGGGTGATTAAGGCTGGGACGGGGTAAGTGCTCTCTGCCGTTGCCCGCGGCTGCGCCGAGCCTCAGATATTAATCTCTCTGAGCACTCGAACGCTGAAGAGATAAACACTTGAAATATGAAAATGTTTTTCTCGGGAGCAGACGCTGTGACCCTCTGGGAAAGCGAGTGCAGGCCGTGTCGGGAGGCGGCCGCAGCGCCCTCCCCGCACCTGCCCCGCTGCCTCCCCCGGGGACAAGGGACGCTGCCGGCTCCTGCAGCGAGGGGCGGGGGCAGCGCCGGGGGACCCCGCAGAAGGGGCGGTCCCTCCCCCCTTTATTCTCTAGTCAGGCAACACTGAATCTGCTAATTTCCCGAGTGAACCCCCTTCCCCTCGAGTGCTCCTGGGGGGGGGCCTAGAACCCGGGCCAGGGGTGTGGGAATGTGGACGCGAATGCCCGGAGCACCGGAGCCGGCGTTTGTGAGTACCTGTTGTTAAATGGCCTGGGATTTTGCAAGCCCGTTGTGAAACGCAAGCACTATTAAAAATTAAATGACAGAAAGATACAAGTACATAAATGATGCTACCGACTCAAAGATAATAAAGTCTTTCAAACTCAACACTTCCTAGTTATGTCAATACCCTTTACCGGCACCTATGCTCCCCAAGTTATCTGCAGGTATCGCATCTGCCTGAGGGGGGCGCTGCGGGGTGCGGTGTTGCTGCACTTCCCCCACCTCCACGGGCGGCTGGTGGCTCGAGTTCAACCACAGCAGGAGGATCTGCAGCCCGGCGGTGGCCCTCAGGGCGGAGCAGGGCTCCTCATCCTCGGAGGGCTGCTGTCACGCACCCGCCAGGACATCCCTGTGACCACGTGCCGCCGTGGACGTGGTGGGTGGCCTGTTTCTACCGATTCAAAGGGCCCCGGCAGGTCCTCACCGCCAGGGGCCAGAGGCTCCTGGACTCTGACTCTGCACCACGGTGCCAGGCGGCTCTGCTAGACACCCTTGGGCATGGCAGCGTCCAGGCCAGCCGTGGGCAAACTACGGCCCGCGGGCCAGATCTGGCCCGTTCGGCTGTTCTATCCGGCCCTCAGAGCCGAAAGAGCGGAGGGTTCTCTTGCTCTCCCCTCCGCTCCTTCACCAGCAGCCCAAGAGGAGAGTGCCAGCATGGTCAGGTTGCTTTTGTTCTGGCCCTCCGGTCCAGGTTAAGAACCCACTGTGGCCCTCAAGTCAAAGTTTGCCCACCCCTGGTCCAGGCCCTCAATGTGGCTCTCTACAGAAGCCATGCCACCCTGGGAGCAGGTAAGGCCGACTCAAGGCCCCCGGCTGGCTTCCTGACGGCCACCCTCGGATCAACACCCAGCCCGAAGCGGACACGAGGCCCTGTGACGCTGGCAGTGAGGACCGGCCACGGGAACAAGGGGACATTGACTCGTGGCATCTCCTCGACCTCCCCTCGGCCCTTCCTTCCTTCCTTCCCTCCTTCCTTCCTCTTCTTTTATCTTGGCCCCTCTCCCTCCCGCCCCGCTTCCAGGCCATCAGGCAATCACAGGCAAGGGCAGGAACCACCAGCCACTGCTCTGCGGGGTGACGTCAGGAGGGGGCGCTGTGGCGGGGTGCGGGCAGTGGGTGGCTCCGGGCTGGGGAGGGAGGAAGCCTGCTGGGGAGCCGGGGAGGCGAGCGTGACTGGCGACGGCCGGCTTACCCGGGAACGTGCGGTCGTCGGGGCTGGTGCTGCTGGTCCAGGTGCTCCGGAGCCACTTGGCGTGGTCGTACATCCAGCCGCAGGCCTCCTCGGGGAAATCGAAGTTGCAGTTGAATCCTGAAGGGAGCTGCAGGTCTTTGTCTAAAAGGAGAGAGAGAGAGAGAGAGAGAGAGAGAAATAAGCCAAAGGACGGCCAGGGAGATGGGTTCAGGGAGCAGCCGCCGCGGTGCTGCTTCAATGGCTGGCAAGGCCCGAGTGCGGGCAGAGAGAGGAGGCTCCCGTCGCCCATTCACGGGGCTCCTCTTGGCGGGCGCTGGCCGTCGGGTCAGCCTTTGGCCCCATCCTTCCCAGGCACGAAAGCCAAGTCTGCCCGAGGTTCCCACAGCGAGCGATCACAAAGGAGGCCCCGAGGGGCTTGGGGCTCCCCCCGGCCCCTCTGTCCACCCCAGAGAGCAGGCCACTGTGGAAACCGCCGGGGAGAGTGTCCCCCCAGCGCCCCGGTGGGAGGCTGGCTCCCGCCCACCCGGCTCTCGGGAGAGGTGGGCAGCCCGTTCGCACCCAGAGAGGCGGGGATGCAGGCCGGCGAGGGGAAAGCGGACCCCGAAACAAGGCGGGCTTGTTTGCCCCCCTTCACCCTCTGCGGTAGGTCTCTTGTTTCGGAGGAAGACGGGGCCATTTCAGCATCCCCGGGGGAGGCACTGCCAGGCGGCATGTGAGGGCGCAGGGAGGGAACCAGGCCAGCGGCCCTGACCGGGAGGAAGAGGAACGGCACAGGAAGGCCGGGTCCGAGGCCAGCAGCAGAGGCTGCGTCCTCAGGGGGGGGGGGGGGTGTCTCAGGGGCGGCCCCCACCTCGGTGGCTTGGCCTGGCTGCTCAGCTGTTCTCGGACCTGAGCTAGACGTCTGGGCCAGAGGTGTCCTTTGAGGGTCCGCTGGGCTCTGAAAACCCAGCCTGAGCTGGTGCTAAATGGGTGGGTGGTGAAGGGGGGGGGGGGTTGGGCGGAGGGGGGAGGAAAGAGGAAACGGGACCAGTCTGGACGCTCGGCCTCGCCAGACCGGCCTGTGCAGACGGCAGGAAGGGGTTGGCCAGGGCTGGCAGCGGAGAGGAAGCGGGGTCTCTGGCCTTCTCACTTCCGTTCTCAGGGCTCCCGGGGAGGACTTTCTGGGGGACGGCCTCCGACGTGGGTGAGGAGGTCTGAAGGGAGTTAGCAGACTGGAAGCCGGCTGCTCCCACCGCGGGGGCGAGGAGGGCGCCCGCTGAGGGCGAGGGCAGGGCCGGCCTCCGGGTGCCACCGGGCCCCGCGCGTGCCTCTCCTTCCCGAGAGGGGCCGGGGAATGTTTGCCCACCGTGGGCCAACGTCAGCCCGAGTGGAGACAGAACACATGGAACCCATTACAGCATCAACCTGTGGCTTGGAAAAGTCAGCGCTGAGCCCTCACCAGCCCCTTCGCCCAGCCGTTTCTGAACTTCTATTTTTCCGTTCGCAGAATAGGGAGTAATTCAATATACCGTAATTCCCCCTCTCATGTTTACATGAACGCGGGACCTCAGGAACCAAATTCCACAAAGGGATCGTTTGCAAAGAAAAAGAAGAAAAAAAAAAAAAGAAGAAGAGGGAAGGGAGGAACCACCAAAGAAACCTCAAAGGAAACGAACCACTACAAACGGGGAAATTATACGAAACTTCTGAACGTTTTCGGAACCCTTATATTTTCCTTTGGGCTGCCATTTAGATAGAAAACCCCCGCCCCTCCCTCCCTCCCCCCGCCCCCCCTTCCCGCCCTCCGTCCAGCCAACCCTGCTAACCCAACACATCTATCCACTCCCCATGCTCTGGGCCCTCAAACGATCTGAAACACGTCTTGGAAGATTCTCCAAGTCTCCTTCTCCTCCCGATAGAACAAAACCAAGCTCATTAGTGCCAGGACTCTGTATTCCACTAACCCTGACCAATAGTGTCCCTCCGCCCACACTGTAACAAGCACATTCCTAGAAGCATATGCATTAAATTATCATTTCTCAGTCACACAGCTTCAGCATTTATTGTTGGCTTCCCTCCCATTCTTCTTCGCAGCCTGTGTGTGTGTGTGTGTGTGTGTGTGTGTGTGTGTGTGTGTTGGCCTCTCGGTCAGCGCAGTCCCTCCGGTTGTCAGGCCGCTGCGCGTGCGGGTCCCGCAGACTCCGCTGTCCACCCACGGAGTCGGCGGTGCGGCTCTCTGTCTCCCTCACTTCCCAAGTCTCCCCAATCTCCCCTAATGCTGTTTAATGAACATTTAATAATGGTCAGTAATTGACTGTAAGTGGAGGCTGTCAGGCATGGACTTCCAGCCAAAAATGCCAGGTGTTCCCAGAATGTGTGGTTTGCGAGGAATGTTCTCAGACTCCTCCGTCCCTTCGAGGGGTGATTTAGAACCTGTCGCACGTCTGGCCTCTGCCAACTGTTTCCATCGAGCGTGGGTATGGGTAGGGGGCGGAGTGAGAGGAGCCCAGGTTTCCCACGTGACGAGGAGGGGCCCCGGGCCTGGAGGGGACAGAGGTGCCTTTTAACCCGTCCGCCTCTGTCACTGACCCGCGTGCGCCCCACGGAGGACGCGCCGTCCCGTGGCGTCATAGGATTGTGACACTCTCTCGGCCAGTGGTGGTGAGAGGCCGGGAGATACTGTGAAGGAAGGTTAGCTGCTGAGTTAACCGTGACTATCGGGCTTCCTGAACCACGTCACCTCCGGGTTTCCACCCGATCGTATTGGGAGGACACGGCTTAGCAGGAGAAAGGATCACAGGTGTGGATTCTGACCACGGGAAGCGAGGGCTAAAGAGGGCTTCTCGGAGGAGGAGTCTTCTTTAAAGGGACCCCTCTGCCTGGCTGGGGTGGCTCCGTGGTGGAGCGTCGACCTATGGACCGGGAGGTCACGGTTTCATTCCCGGCCAGGGCACGTGCCCAGGTGGCGTGCTTGATCCCAAGTGTGGGGCGTGCAGGAGGCAGCTGGTCAGTGATTCTCTCTCATCATTGATGTGTCTCTCTCTCTCTGTCTCTCCCTCCCTTCTCCTCTGAAATCAGGACCCTCATCTCAGCTGATGATAAGTGGGTTCGTTCCCTACTGATTGGTTGGAAATGGCCGCTGCTCCAAGCCCCTGCGTACCCGCTTCTCCCTGACCTCTGACCCAGCGACCCCCAGGTCCCTGGCCAGCCGCAGGTCAGCCCCCATGCCATCCAGGATGGATGCAACCCTGACCCCGACCCTCACCGTCCTCAAAGCTGCAGTTCTCCCCGCACTCCGTGGCCTCCTCGTCGACGGGATACGGGGTGGTGGTCTCTTCGCTCCTCACGGTGGGCCCCAGGGTCTCCACGGTGGGCTTTGCATCTGTGTGAGGGCAAAGGAAAAGCGTGAGTGCTGCGTACGGCAGCCCGCATTGAAACGCAGCGAGAGGAAGGTGGCCCGAACTCGGTTTCCTGTCTGAGTGTGGGCCACCGGAGAGAGAGAAAGGCTGGCCACACGCACCCTGAGGTCACCCCAGTGTGCCCGCAGTGACGTCGGAGCGTTAGCTGCAGAAACGGCCCAGACAGAGGCCCCGAGGCGGCCCGAAGGCCACACGTGACAGGGCCACGCGTGACAGGGCCACGCTCGGGGTGGTCCCTTAAGACAGAAGTGTGGGCGAGCAAACACACAAAATGCGTGATGATCATCAAAACCAGAATGCGTGCTAAACTTACATGAACTTCCGTTCAGACGAAACCTAGGGCCTCCCCTCCCCTTGGGTGGCGGCCGACCTGCCTTCCTGTCTCAACCTTGCTTTTGTGCGAATACAGGACGTTTGGAACCAAAGCTCACGCCACCTGGGCGGCAGTCACCAAAGCCGTAAGCAAGGCCGGGGCCTGGGCGGCGTGATGCCCTCACACTGCTGTTCACGTCTGCATAAAAGCAATGGGAAGGGCTTCGGATTGAAAGGGACGGGGCTCCGCTGGGTGGGACTCGTTTGGGGCTGTGCCTTTAGGCGCTAGACCTCTTCCTCGGAGCCACGAGGCGTCTTTGTCAGGCCCCCATGTAATAAATGATAAGGCGTGGCAGAGCCAAAGCTTCCTAAATGCAGATAGCTCCCGCAAGGCAGGCCGGGGGGTGGGGGAAGATTCTAGAATGGGACAGAAGGTGGCGGAGGGGACTGCCTGCCTGATTTAAGGGGCCACCAGGACTGGCTCCAGCAGATTGAGACCCCCGAGGGAGGGGGGTGAGGAAGAGTGGGGAGGTGGCCAGATCTTGCAAACCAATCCCCCCAAAAAATCCAAAAAACCCCATGGAAAACCTCCAGACTTATCCATGTTGGCAACTCATTCAAAACATTACAATAACTAGAATGCAACAAGACCGGGCTGGGCCCAAGCTGGCCGCAGGCAGTTGGTTCTGACCCGGTGATTCATTCACCCATCCATTCACTTGTTTATTTGCTCACCCCACGCCATTCACTCGGCTACCATTGGTGAAATGAATCGAACGGTGAGTCAGGCCCTTGGTGGGGCAAAAAGGCGTGCCGGTAGCCGGTGTTCAAATCCCTGTGTCCGGGGGCGGGGCCTCCGTCCCAGAGCCGGGCTCGCACGAGACTCCCCGACTCCGCCCGGGCGTGGTTCCTTCCGTTCCCATGCCTGTTCCTCGGCGCCATCGTGTGTGACTAGGCGTCTCTGTCAGGACCCCCTCAGGACCCCACTGACTAAGGCCAGGAGCCGAAGGAGCTCACCAAATACTCGGAATCGCCTTTTCACGGTCGATTTCCCGTCCTTCCGCTACTAAGTACCACGCACCTAACCTTTCAGACCTCCCTCTGCCGCGTCTGCCTCTCGCTCAGCAAATAGCCCCGGAGCTTCCTAATTTGTAAGCTCGGATTTGTCACCGTGTCACGGGATCTCAAACTCAATTGGATAGCCCGGCCCATTCTTTTCCCTGGGGTCCTTTTGGGGGTGGGGGTGGGGGGGTGGAGAAGGAACAACATGAACCAAGGATGAGTCGCACCAACGGGATGGACGTGTGACAGACAAGCCAGAGAGCCACGTGCCCCGGGAGGGCAGTTTCTGGGAATGTGAGGTAGCAAGATGGGCAGGTGATGGGCGGCGATGACGCTAAGCGAGGGCACGGGGCCGGCGAGGCCAGCGGGCAGGGCGTGCGGCTGACAGCGAGGAAACGGCAGCCGGCCCCCGTGTCCGCGGTGTTTGGACTGGGCGCTCGGCGGCGACTGCCCGTTAAACTGCGATGGAAACCAGATGTCCGGGACTTCAAAGGGAGGGAGGCTGGGCAGAGAGGGTAACGAGCCCGACTCCGCTCTTCCGAGGAACGGCCGGGCAGGACTTTGAAATGAGAAACCTGTTGCTGACCATCACCGGCGTCCTTTGGGCCCGGTTGGGGTGAGGGTGCGATACGTGGAAAAAGCCATTTGCCACCGTCGGGTGGGCCAGAGGGCAGGGCCAGCGGGGGCCAGCGGGGGCAGGCCGGCCCAGAGGACCCCCGAGGAGGGCACGGGAGTGTGGGCCAGCCCCCGGCGGGCCGAGCCACCTCTGCGCCGTGGCCTCCTCTCTCGGGGACTCAGTTTCTTTGGCTGTGAAAGAGGCGCTGGCTTCGATCTGTGATTTTTTTCCCCCAGACGCTATGTCACATGCATTCGTAGGTTGTGGGATCGATGGAATGGGTCGTGACCAGCGTTTCAAATAAATAGCGACGGCGATATTGCAGCGTGCGCACACGAGGTAGGGATGAGCGCTGCTTGGGGAAGCTTTCGTTTCAGTCTTACTTTTCCGAACAGGGTTATGGGGGGCCGGGCAGCAGTCTAAGTACTTGATAGCCATTGTTTTGTGGAATCCTCATGATAACCCTAAGAAAGTAGCTACGCCCTGATCACCCCCACTTTTCAGCTAAGACACCTGAGATGTTGAGGGCTAAGTAACGTGTCTGACTTACACATGGCGATCTGTGGCCAGAGTGCAGGCACTCAGCGGCACGCCGTTCCCCATGGGCATACACGTGTGTGCCTGCGTGTGTGTGTGTGTGGGTGTGTGTGCCTGGTGGTTAAAACATTTGGAAGCCACTGGCCTAGTGGCCCCCGTTTTCAGCGCCTCAAATGGGCGGGTGACCCACGTTCGGGGGAGACCTGGCCTTCGTCTACCTAACGGGGAGTAAGTGTTTCCCGCTGGACGTGCTCACGGGGGCCGCCTGCACTCGGAGGGGGCGGGAGGCCGGTCTGGGCCCGATGCCCGCCTGCCCGCCTCCACGGGCCTCATCGCAGCGGGCACGCCGGGGGCACTTTTCTCCCCGAGAGCTGAAATCACTCCTCCGACAGGGCCTTATCGATCCTTAGAGATCCCCAGGAGACGGAGGTGCCGGAGGCTCAGCCCGCCTGCCGCTCCGCTCCTGCTGGCCCGGGGCTCGGCGGCCACCCCAGCTCGTGGGCAGCAGTGAGCGCCCCCCGGGGACCCCGTGCCGGCTCTGCGGGGGGCAGAAGGGCGGGTGCCCCAGGACAGGTGGGGTCTGACTCGGAAGAGCAGGGGGCTTCCCAGCAGAGGGAGGGCATGCTCAGGGAGAATTAAGAGGCTGCCTGGGCCGGCTGCCCGGCGAGGGCGGGGACGGGCCACCTCCTGCCACACACCGGGAAGGCGTCCCGGCACCCGGGTCCCTCCTGAGCGGGCGAACGCCTTTTACAGATGTGGCTTCGACACGAAGACGAAGTCTGAGCCGCTGACATCTGGAGGCCAGGCTCGTGCATAACCCGATGACTCGATTATCGTGAGGGGTTGTTTTTTTCTCCCGTCCCTAAATCAACAGCCACGCTCCCCGGCCCGAGGAGGGGTCAGGATCTAATTGAATCGGGGTGGGTGGTGTGTGGTTGTGATTTGTGTTTGAGGGACTCGGACCGGAGAGCTGAAACGATCCTTTTAAAAATGACAGAGTACCTCCCCTGAGAAACTCCCGAGACCGGAGCCCTGGGGCCCGTGGTCTGAGGCAGGAGGACACGCAGGGCCCGGGGTGGGCAGGGATTTCGCTGGAGAAGCATTCACTTGGGGACGGGTGGCCCCTCTGCCCCGTCCCCGTCACGATGTGACCCTCCTCCCTCTCCCCCGCCCGGGGCATCCCGAGGGGCCGGGGTCTTACCTGTCCAGTCACAGCCCAGCACCTCCAGCCGCATCCCAATCCCCGCCGGCGACCACCTCTCGGGGTACACCCGCACGTACTGCGCGGGGACAGGCTCGAACCTCCGGATGTCAGGGGTGTCGTAGTGCATGTTCCCTTCAAACAGCTGCAGGGGAGACAGGCTGCTCAGCCCTTCCTACGGGGGACCCCTCCCCCATCATCCCGTCCCCCCTTTCCGCCCCACGTCTCCCTCCCGGCGTTGGCACCCAACAGAAGGCAGCGTCCCAGCTGCCCTGTGGTCTCCGGACACGACGGGCCCTGGGGGCTCCCGTCTCAGACCAAGGCTCACATTCACCCGGAAGGCGGTGAGAGACCCAGGCCGTGGAGAGCGGGGGCAGGCCCGAGTGTCCGCTGCCGGGTCCCGCCCTCTGTTCTGGGACTGACACTGAGCCCTCCGGAAAGAATTGGGCTGCAAATGAGCCTCGTGCCGGACTCAGCCCCAGAGGGAAGAGGGGGGGGCTCAGGCTGGCTGGCCTGTTCCGAACTTTCCAGCTTATTAGAGATCAGACGTTCTAACCTGGTTCTCTCTCTCTCTTTTTTTTTAGCATATGAATTTTTTAAATTTTATATTTAATATATTTTATATATTTTATTAATTTTTTACAGAGAGGAAAGGAGAGGGATAGAGTTAGAAACATCGATGAGAGAGAATCATCGACCAGCTGCCTCCTGCACACCTCTTACTGGGGATGTGCCCGCAATCCAGGTACATGCCCTTGACCGGAATCGAACCTGGGACCCTTCAGTCCGCAGGCCGACGCTCTATCCACTGAGCCAAACCGGTTTGGGCCTAACCTAGTTCTTTTTCTAGTGCTTGAACGTCTGGATGTAGACAGTCCCAGTTCACGGACAGTCCCAGTTCACGGGGAGGCAGAAGGGGAAGAGACCTTCTCGACGCCTCCTGGTCGCACACCAATAGTCAGAGACCGTTCCCCAGACCTTTGCTCAGGGGGGCAATTCTATCCAA
The DNA here is from genome assembly GCA_963924515.1 of Vespertilio murinus. Lineage (NCBI taxonomy): Eukaryota > Metazoa > Chordata > Mammalia > Chiroptera > Vespertilionidae > Vespertilio > Vespertilio murinus. Next base: position 76,177,177 of record OZ004711.1, on the reverse strand, counting down.
AGAAAACTCGCCCGGAGCCCCCCGTGCATAAAACTGAGCACAGTGGGGCCGCCCGGGGGGAAGTCAGGTGGGGGACCCACTCCACAGCACACCGGGGGCCCCTGGCTTCGGGGAGGGCTGGTGTGGGGACAATGGGGACTGTGGCTGCTCCGCACAGGGAATGCTGAGGCTGCCCAGGCCCACAGCCCCCGAAGGGGGGGGCATCGTGGGGAGGGCGGGCTCTGCCCCTGACGAAGACCCTCTCAGTCCCAGAGTTTCCCCCCACCCCCAGTGGTTAAGAAGAGCCAGGATCCAACATCTCCATCCAGAAGGTTCCGGTTACCGAGCCCTGAGCCTTTCCAGCCCTGGAATTGCGAGCCGGGAGCTGATGCCGGTATTGCAAACCTCCAACCCAGCCCTTGCCTCCGTGCCAAGAATGAACACACGCCGAAACCGGTTTGGCTCAGTGGTAGAGCGTCGGTCTGTGGACTGAAAGGTCCTGGGTTCGATCCGGTCAAGGGCATGTACATTGGTTGCGGGAACATCCCCGGTAGGAGGTGTGTAGGAGGCAGCTGGTCAATGTTTCTCTCTCATTGATGTTTCTAGCTCTCTATCTCTCTCCCTTCCTCTCTCTCTCCCTTCCTCTCTGTAAAATATCAATTAAAAAAAATATATATATATAAAGAATGAACACACGTGTTTAGTTAGTAAAGGGGCTGAATGGGGCCGTGATGTTTCTAGCTCTCTATCTCTCTCCTTCCTCTCTGTAAAATATCAATATATATATATACACACACACACACATATATATATATGCATATATATATATATGCATATATATATATACATATATATATATGCATATATATATATTTTTTTTTTTTAAAAAAAAAGAAAAGAATGAACACACGTGCTTAGTTAGTAAAGGGGCTGAATGGGGCCGTGGGCTGCCCCTTCCTGGTTAGGGGCCCAGCTCTTTGGAGGAAAACAAGGGGACCCTTAGAACTGGGGCTGGGAGGGCCTGGCTAATGGGGACATTGACCCGGAGAGGAGAAACGATGTCTTCCCCTCCTGCGGCTCCTCGGGGCCGGGAAGGTGGGCCGGGCCCCACCGGCCTGCCTCCGGCCCGGAGCGGGTCTCTCCTGCCTCGCCGGCCTCAGGCCCAGCCGGGGAAGATCTAAGGGTCCACACTGGGGAACTACAAAGGAGGGCGGCCACATTCAGGAAAACACAGTTGATTTTGGAAGCAAATCCCCCGGTTCTACGGCGTAGCCTCCAAAAACCACATCTCCTTCGGAAGTCTGGCCAACTGGAAGGAAACTTGATCTGAGCGAGCGTACAGAAGGCGTCGGACCTGACCGAAGACAGGCCTCTGGGCTCCGGGGTCAGGCTCACGGGGTCTGAACCACGGGGCCACCCCAGGGACACTGTGGGACGCGGGGCATGCCACCCAGCCTCAGCGTGTCACCTCGAAAACGGGGGTGACACGGGGTCGTACCTTCTACACGTGCTGGGAGACGTGAAACAACAATAATAAGGATGGAAATAAGGCAGGCAGCACTGTGCCTGCCACAAAGTAATCCCTTCACGGATACTCCTCACACTGGATTGTAGGGGCTTGGGCATGACTGTCTGCACACTCCCCCCCCCCCCGCACTCCCCCAACGTAAGGCTTAGAATCCTCCAGGCACCCCCTACCTTCGGCTGCTGGGTCCTGGGGTCCGGGATGTATTCCCAGTCCTTGCCGTTCAGGCTGTAGGAGACCTTGAACTTGCGCACAAACGCCCTGGCCTCCACGGCGGTGATGCTGTCCCCGCCGCGCGCCCCCTGGACGATGACGCCCTTCACCGTCCTGGGCGCCCCCAGGTCCACCTGCAGCCACTCCTCGCCCGGCTGGGCCTGCGGGATGCGGGGGAACCAGCCCGAGCGGCTGCTGACCAGGCGGGCGGCGCTGGGGCTCCAGAGGTACTCGCGGGTGGAGGAGGCGGAGATCTGCGAGTCGGTGATGAGGCCCGAGAGCATGCCCAGCATGTTGGAGCAGGGGGCGTCTGTGGGGCGGGAGGGAGGGGGGGGGAGACGCAGGAGGTCAGGGCCGACAGCACCGTAGCTGGGATGTCCCATGCATAGGGGGCTGTGCAAAACCCAACTGGTATCAAACACCTGGAATCAGCACCGATTTCTTTGCACATCAGGGTAGGCTAGTGACAAGAGCCGAGACTTGGGGCCAGCCTGCGGGGTTCACGTTTGTTCCGCCACTAGCTAGCTGCACGACCTTGGACCAATGCCTGGGTTGTCCCAGGCCTCAGTTTCCCCAGGTCTAACGGAGGACTAGTAGCAGTACTTAGCGCTTGAGGGTGGTGGTGAAGGTTCCGTTAGTTACTACACCCAAAGCTCACAGCCCAGAGCCTGACATGCCGAAGCATCTCATGCTGTTCGCCGGGGACTCTCAGGTCTTTATAGGTGACACCAGCTCCTCTTCCCCCTCAGCCACCACCAGGCTAACCTTTCCTCACCCCGGAAACGTCCATGTCACGCCCTCAGAAAGGCTGTCCCCAAGCTTTCAGCAAGTCAATGAGGCCCTCTCAGTCACCCTTGCTCGGAGCCCCTGTTCTTTCTCTCCCGACACACATCTTCCTCTGGAATGGTCCAGCACTTGCCTTTGCTCATTACCCATCTTGCCCACTTGCCTGAAAGCTCCATGATGCCAGAGACCCCATCTGCTTCGCTCCCTTCTCGGGCCCCGGCTCCCAGCGTGGGGCCTGGCACACAGCAGGCCTTGGGTAAATATTGGTGGAGCGCGTGAGCGAGTGGGGAGGGAGGGTCCTCTGTCAGGGCGCTCTGGGCACCTGGGCACTGAATTACAGACCCTCCAGGTGGTCCCCACTCTTCAATTCTCCAGGAAATGAGTTCTCACCGAGTCCTGGCGGGACACCCTGTGCAATGTGAAGGGACAGAAAACCGTCCCCTAGGTGGGCTAGGATGCACACTCCCCTCAGAGGGAAGGCGAGTCTTTGTGCAAAGGTGACGAGAGCCAAGAACTTGTAGTGAGAAAATGGGTCCAGTACCAGGCTCGGTCACCTCCTCGGTGGGTGACCTTGGACGAGCTGTTTGTCTCTTTGAGCCTTGGTTTGCTCCCCACTCACTTCATAGGGCTGTTAGGGACAGTAGACGAGATGGTGTGCAAAGAAGGCAGTGGACAATGGAGACTGTATAAATGCGAGGCATTTGGACTAGAAGCTGAAACAGGGCCCACCATGAAGCTCTCGCTCCCAGAGCTGGAATGACTAGGGCACAGGACGGGGGCAGATGTATATATACTGAGGATCTTTTTAGGCCAAAGAAGCAACTGACTTGCTCAGGGCTCAGTCTACAAGGTGAAGGGTTCAGACTGTTCATAACAGTGCATCCTCTCGCACGCACACCCCTACACAGCCTCCCATGCTCTCCCAGCTCCGCGCTGGTCCTTAGTCCATCCTCCATATCGTACCCCTGGGGTCTCTCTCAGCCCCATTCCATGCCCGCCCTCTCGCTTTCTCTCTTGGTCCCTCTGGCCCCCGTGCGGTTGAGCAAACTGTGACCACTCGCTGTGGACTTTCCCTCCAGTCTTTAAGGCCCGTGTGGGTTACAGCCAAACCACCCCGAATGCACCCCATCTGGTCTGATCCCGGAAGCTAAGCAGGGTCGGGCCTGGCTGCTACTTGGATGGGAGGCCTGTGTGCCCGTTGTCCTCAGCTCAGCCATCACTTCCTCAAGGAAGTCCTCCTCCTTCCTGACCTCCAAGTCCGGGGCAAGTCCCCTACAGTGTTCTTTATGGTGGTTTTGATTTACCTGTGTTTGTGGGTTTGTTGGTTTATGACTATGTATTCCCAACATGTCTAACTGTCCCTCCCAACCTGAGACTGTTGTGCTCATCTCTGTACCCATAATGCCTTGCTTACATAGCTCTTGGCCCCCAGTTGAGGCAGCAAAAAAGTGTTAATTGTTTGTTTGTTCTTTGCTAATCCTCACTTGAGGATATTTTTCCATTGATTTTTAAGGAAAGTGGAAGAGAAAGACAAGAGAAATATTGATGTGAGAGAAACACATCAATTGGTTGCCTCCTGCTCAAGGCCTGACCATGGCCGGGGCCGTGGAGGAGCCTGTAACCGAGGTATGTGCCCTTGACCAGAATAGAACCCTGGACCCTTTGGTCCGTAGGCCGACACTCTCTCCCCTGGGCCAAACCAGCTGGGACCAGAACGTGTTATTTGAGAGCCGGGCTCTGAATTCAGACTGCCTAATTTCCAATCCTGGCTCTACCGCACAGTGTCGGGGGACCCAATCTCCGGGTCTCGGTCTCCTCCTCTGTAAAGCGGAGACACTAGGAACTCCTGCCTCAGAGAGCGCTACGGAGAGGACAGACCATAACACACCCACGTGCGTGGCATGGAGCCCGGCCCATCCATCAGCCCTCACTAGGTGTTCGCTAGCAGAAACTGGAGATGTCTAATAAAAACACACTGGATGAAGAGAAGGATTCTGCTAGGACCCGAGACCTCATGCCAGGCCTTCCCGGAAGGTCACGTGGTGCAATCGCGGGCCGAGAGACCGCGGAGCCAGGCCGCAGTCAGCTCCCAGCCTCCCCGGGCGCCACCTCACCTGTGACCCGGCAGCCGAAGAGCTCCAGCCGGAGGGCGATGCCCGCGTGCCAGGTCTGCGGGCGGACCCGGACGAACCTCGTGAGCAGCGGCGTGTGCAGCCTGTTCAAAACCACCTCCGTGGCGTCGCTGTTGCCCTGGAACACCTGTGACAGAGGACACGGAACCACGTGAGTGACACCCCCACGTGTAGCGAGGCCCCCACGCAGCCATTGAAAAGGGTGAGAAAGTCTGTGGAACTCGATTTCCCTCCAGTTTACAAATAGTCGGTGGGTTTGCTGTTTGGGGCTTTTTGAGCAGCACCGTGAAGAACAACGTTAGTTTCTCGCAGAGCTCTGACTTGAGAACAATCAGGGGTCTTCACACACATGCTCTGGGAGGCAAAGAGAACGCTGCCCCCGGGCTGAGAGCGAGCCGAGGAGGGGGCCGGGGAAAGGAAAACACGTCAGAAGCTGAGGGAGAGGGAGAAGAGTGGGATTTCCTTTAAACATGGCGCAGAAATGTCCTCTTTTAGGGCCAACGGACCGCACCCGCTAGCTTGAACTTGACTCTCCCCTCCCCTCCTGCTGCAGGCAGGCGTCTGGCACTATCTGCAGGGTGTTGGATGGTGGTACGCTGCTTTCCTTAGTTACTTAGAGGCCTCCTGGTGCTACGAACGGGTGAAATCATGGGGGGGGGGGTGGCATCTACACCCCCACCTCCCCTCCCATGCCCATCGGCATGATCTGGGTTCTCTCTGGCCTTTGTTGTGGGGTCAGGGTTGCAGACGGTCCCCCTGGAGCCCTGCCCCGGCTCCCTCTCACTGTGGCCCCCGCCCTGTAATGAAATCCATCCCGGTGCCCATCTGACCCAGGCGTCTCTTATGGGAGGAAAGGCTTTTCGGAAGAGCTTCTAACCCAACACGGCAGGAGCCAGCCCTGGCCTGGCAGATGGCCCGAATCAATAGCGGCCATATGGGCCGTATGCTTCTGCGGGTGAGCGCTCCGTAAGGAACAAAGTAGCCGGAGCAAGTGTATGTGAGCTTCTCTCGGCTTCCTGGGCAAGGGTGGAGGGCAAGACCACGTCACCGACCACCGCTCTTAAATCGGTCCTGTCCCGGCTGTAACAACCAAGTGACTGTGAATCTCCTCACAGCCGACTCCGCAGCAGCGAGCAGTTTCTCCTGGGTGGGGGTCCGGGATAGATGCCCAGCTCGTGATGCCTGGGCTGTGCCAGGGGGCCATTGACAGGGCCGGGGCACTGGTACATTTGGATACGAATACCTTGGAGCCAGACACTCCGTAAAGATAATTACACCCGCAATACCCACGAGGTGAGGGATTGCGAGTCCCGCTTTATCGACGGGGAAGCGGAGGCTCAGAGATGTCTGTCTGGATCCAAGGCCTTGCCATGTTCTCAGGCTGCGGTCTCTTGGGTGGACTCGCATCTCTTTGAACATGTGTATGTCGGTGGCTAGGAGTCCTGGCGCCTTATGGTCCCCACGCACGGATCTGATGGATCTGATGGGGTGGCGCGGCTGCTCCCACGTGCTTATAATTCCGATGGAGAATGCTCTGGGTAACAGCAGAGAGCGGCCAGAAGCCCAGAGCCAACGAACAGAGTGGTCCTTTCTTCCCCAGAAAGTGTGCGTAGGAGCTCTGCCGTCAGGCGGCCTTGACCCCGCCGTGTTTCCTGCTTGCTCAGGTCCAAAGTGAGAGCCATTGACAGAGCTCCCCCCCGATGTACCAACACAGCTCCCACCGATGTACCAACACAGCTCCCACCGATGTACCAACACAGCTCCCCACCGATGTACCAACACAGCTCCCCACCGATGTACCAACACAGCTCCCACCGATGTACCAACACAGCTCCCCACCGATGTACCAACACAGCTCCCACCGATGTACCAACACAGCTCCCCACCGATCGCCAGGGCGAAGGGCAAAGGGACATCACACCCTTTGCAACCAGATGAGAAGTGGCTTGCTTAAGACAAACAGTGGGAAGGAGGGGAGAAATGAAGTGTCACCAGCCCAACACATTCTGTTCAAATCGCTTGTTCTGGGTGCCGAGCCCACGGAATCCTGGGAAACTCCCTCCGGTCCTGGTCCTACGGTGGCTAGTCTCCACCTCAACTGCCTGGCGGGTCACAGGAAGCCCAGAGGCAGGGCTGCTGGACCTCTCCCATAGCCCGGGTTCCCTCTGGCTGCTTGATGCTTAGTGACTGAGGATAGAGGGGGCGGGGGGGGGGGGAGCGTGGAGGGAGCACCGCCGGGTCTCCGCCGACAGTGCCAGCAGCCAGAGGGAGGCACGCACTTGCTTTATCTGCGCCAGGCCAGCCACCTGGCTGCTCACGCCGGACTTCCCTCTGCCGCTCCATTTGCTCGGCGTCTCCCTCCCGGGACCAAATGAGGCTCTTTCCACTCGGCCTCAGATGACCCTTCACTTTCTGAGCTCAGACCCTTCTTGGATTCTTGTTTGCTCTTGACTTTGCGCTTATATTTGCCCCTTGCAACTTGGACCCTTTGCTGAAGGAATACCCAATTATTTTATGAAACTATTGATACACTTTCCACTCTAAATGTGGCATAGTAGGGGGAACCCCCCCCCCCCAAAAAAAAAAAAAAAAAAACAACCACCACTGACCTGGGATTCAGGAGAGAGATTCTACTGCTAATTAGCTCAAAAGTGTGGGCCCGAGCGTCCTCCAATAAATGAGGGGACTGTGAGTTGATGTGTAAGGTCCTTCTTGAACCCCCGATTCCGGCTTCCTTCACAGGAGTTTTCCAATCCAGCACTGCGTGTACTAGGCCCCTAGTCACCCCGTGCCCCTGAAGGCTCAGAGCTCTTGTGGACACGTGCTGTGGGTTTTCATGCACTTACACTGATGCCAGAACACACGTGGCAGGCACCCCGCCCACAGGGAGACTCCACCTGGCTAATGTTTTGGTTCAATAACAGCAACAATTATTCACAACGAGGAGCGATAAACAACCACACCTTGGTCCTTCCATACTGTCTTTTGCCCAAAGCTATCCAAGTGCCACTTACGAAAATCCATTTTTAATGACATATTAAGCGCTCTCTCTTCCTCCTGACCCAACGGATTTACAAGGTCTCTATTTTTTTTCTCTCCCTGCCTCCTCCCTATTTATAGCTGGTAAATGCTATCATATATTATACATCTCTATGACTTTCTCAATGCTTCTGTGGTTTCCGAATCACCCATCATCTGTTTTCTGATCAAATTCTCCGAGATGGATTCTTGGCTCCCCCGTCTAGGCGTTGCAAGGTAGGGAGCTGTGTGCACCGGAAATGGTGCCAGGAAATTGGTTTGATTCCCTATTCCCCTGCCGACGCACTGAATCACTATAGGCAAATCGATAAACCTTAGATACCCTGGTTTCTCTTTCAGGAAAATGGAGTCGCTAACAGACTTGCAGAGAGATGCACGTACAGCCTCCCGCCCCCCCTGCCGGCTCCATGGCCCGCACAACACGCAGGGCAGATGTCAGAGTGGAAGCTGCGTCACAAGCAGCGAGCGGGTCTTTGTGAAATCGGAAGCGTTCCAGTTCTGAAAGCCATTGACTCCCCGAGTGGAGCCTTGAGGCCAGAAATTTTCACACCATTGCGTCGCAGTGAGGTGTCCCGAGGGCTGAGGAAACTCTGTGGGTTGTCAGCATGCGGTACCCCCAGCGAGGCCGGTACCAAAGGCCATGATCAAACGGTAACATCTGCTTTAAAAGCTGGATGCCACAGATGGCGCGCACTTCTGTCAATTTTATAAGAAAAATGCTAGCATGGCTTGCCTTCCTGCCCAAAGGAAAACCAGAAATATGCTCAAGGTGACCCTCGCTTGCTGAAGAAGTGGGAATAGAAAAAAAAAACACACCACCACCACACACCTATATAGGATACAGCTATAAAAGCTCCGTCGAGCATAAAGATTTCTTCAGACGTATCTCCGTAAAACCAAGTCTGAAAAAACAATTCAGGGCACAAAGTGGTTTGGATAATCCATTTGGTGCCTCGCTGAAGGCTGAACGAAATCCAACACTTTCCAATTGATTCTCGAGACCTTTGCTTTCTTTTCGGTGAGAGAGAATCTGAAACCAGCAGCACCTCGTGGATTTTCTGATTTGCACCTCTGGGGGAGGGGGCGCCTGCCAATTACGTGGGCTGCTACCCAACATCCCAGTTGTATTATTATCTATACCATCCGAACCAGGAAAAGAAAATCAACATGTTTGACCAGGCCCGAGAGCTCGTAGGCATGACTGTAATACTATGTACAATAAAGGGCATTATCTGTATAGAAACAGCTCCCCAGACAGCATCGCTCTGCTGGAGTGACTTTGGCGGAGAACCGTGAGCATGTCGGCCTGCCTACCCCGGAGGCCTCTGGGCTGGGGGATTTCCTGCCAGGACCTCAGTCCCTTTCTTTTCCTTTTTTTAAAAAAAATATATTGTTGCCTGACAACAAGATGGCGGCAGAGGTAAAAGCCTAACTGCAGCCGCCCTCAACAATTTAAAAAAATACAACTAAAATATAGAGTGGACACTATCCAGAACTACAGGAAAGTTGACTGACTGGGAATTCTACAACTAGAAGGAAAGAGAAAACCAGAAGGAAAACCAGAGGAGCTGTAAAAGCCTGAGGTACAGAGACACGGTGCGCGCGGGGAGAGGACAGAGCCGGAGAGGAGGGGCGGCGGAGTGCCTGGCTGGCGTTCCCTAGCGGGAAGGAGATAAAAGCCCCGGACTGTGCTGAACCCCAACCCCGACTGCACTGAACCCCAGTTCTGGGCGAGACCCCGGGGGTCCCAGGCTCATACAGAGGGAATCTGGGCTGTAAGGCGGAAGCTCAGCCCAGCGGCGAGAAAGGCAGAGCCCCGGAGTCGCACACATTGCGCGCAGAGGAGGGACTGTTCCCTGAGCTGCTGAATTGCCCCAGCGGGAAGGACTCAAAAGCTCAGGAATGTGCTGAGCCCCAGTTCTGACTGCACTGAACCCCAGTCCTGGGCAAGACCCTCGGGCCCCAGCCTCATACAGGGGGAATCTGGGCTGTAAGGCAGAAGCTCAGGGGAGCGAAAAGCAGATCCCCTGAGTCGCGCACTTTACGCGCACAGAGGACAGACTGTTGTTTGGGCCGCGAGATCGCCCTAGCGGGAAGGAGACATAAGCTCCGGACTGTGCTTAACCCCACTTCCAACTGCTCTGAACCCCAGTTGTGGGCTTGTTGGGGGAGAGACTACACTGTCTGGAAGCGGGCGAAGCTCCAGGGCGCCTTTCTCTCAGAGGTGCTTGCAGCGAGTACCAAAGGACACAGAGGTACACTGAGACTCAGGAACCTCAGAGGGCGGGGCTAACCGGAAGCCAAGGCTGTAGGTTCCGCCCTGAAACTCTGCCCCATCCAAGCTGAACTCAGAGAGGCTTTTGCAGGTTTCCAAGTCTAGTGGAATAAGGTTATCTCCTGGCATAGACACAGCTGATCCTCCCAACCTACCAACTCAGGGAAGCAGCGAAAATGTCGAAACGAGGAAACAGATCACAAACGAAAGAAATGGAGGACAAAAAGCGACGGGATATAGAGTTCAAAACCACGCTTATAAGGTTGTTCAACAATCTCCTAGAAAAGGCCGATAAAATAAATGAGACCTATGAGGATATGAAAAAAGATCAACAAGAAATAATAAAGGGTCAACAAGAAATAATAAAAGGTCAACTAGAAATAAAGAATACAATCTCTGAAATAAATAATATTATACAGAGTCCTAAAAACAGAATGGAAGATTGTAAGAATCAAGTCCAAGATTTGCAACACAAAGAGCCAGAGGACACTCCTCCACAGAAGCAAGAAGACAAGAGAATCCAGAAAGTTGAAGATAATGTAAGAAACCTCTGGGACAACTTCAAGCGAACCAACATCAGAATTATGGGCATCCCAGAAGATGACAGAGAGCAAAATACCGAAAACATATTGAAAGAAATAGTGACAGAAAACTTCCCCCACCTGGTGAAAGAAATAGATTTACATGTCCAGGAAGCACACAGAACCCCAAACAAAAGGAATCCAAAAAGAACCACACCAAGACACATCATAATTAAAATTCCAAGAGCTAAAGACAAAGAGAGAATATTAAAAGCAGCAAGACAAAAGCAGGTAGTTACCTATAAAGGGGCACCCATACGACTGTCAGCTGATTTCTCAACAGAAACCATGCAGGCCAGACGGGAATGGCAAGAAATATTCAAGGTGATGAATAACAAGAACCTACAGCCAAAAATACTCTACCCAGCAAAGCTATCACTCAGAATCGAAGGCCAGATAAAGAGCTTCACAAATAAATTTAAGCTAAAGGAATTCATCACTGCCAAGCCAGAATTATATGAATTGTTAAAAGGGGTTCTTTAGGAAGAGGAAGAAAATAAAGATAAAAATTATGAACAAACACGTAACTATCAACAAGTGAGTCTAAAAACCAAGGGAAGTAAAAATGATGAACAATATTAACTGGTGAATATAATAGAATCAGAGGTATGGGAGGGGTGTGGACTGATGATTCTTGGGGAAATGGGGAGTGGAGCGGGGCGGGAAGAGACTGAACATAAACTGCACCTATGGATGAGGACAATGGGGGATGGGGAAAGGGCAGAGAATTGAATGGAAACTTGGTGTAGGGGAGCAATGGGGGGGGGGAATGAGGAACATTTGTAATAATATGAACAATAAAGATTTATTAAAAAAAAAATATATTGTTATTGATTTCAGAGAGGAAGGGAGAAGGAGAGAGAGAGAGATAGAAACATCAATGATGAGAGAATCATTGATTTGCTGCCTCCTGCACGCCCCCTACTGGGGATCGAGCCCACAACCCAGACATGTGCCCTTGACCGGAATCTAACCGGGACCCTTCAGTCTGCAGGCCGATACTCTACCCACTGAGCCAAACTGGCTAGGGCCTCAGTCCCTCTCTTACAGCCATTAGTGTCTGCCATCAGCATCCAGGTGCCCAGGACGGTGGAGATGCCCCGTCCATCAAGGTCTTAACATGTTACCTGGCTGTTCACCTTGCTCCTTGGCAGGCCCTGGCGGGAGGTGCAGGCTCTGGGCAGTCCCTGCCCCCCGCCCCCCTTTGCACAGGGCTTCGGTACTCAGTCTGCACGCGCCTGTCTCTTCATTACCTATGGTGCGACCTGCAGTTTGTTTCTCCTCTGCTGTAAATATCTGAGCGCAGCCCGCTCCAGGGACTGCGGAGAAAGCAGGAGATTTTTCAAAGCCAGCACAAGCGCTGGGGCCCTGAGGTAGAAAGTGTGCAGGAGACATTCTTCCACTTCTTTCTTCCGCACAATAAAAAATACTTCTCTCCACTAATAAATGTTTCATGGCCCCCAAACTTCTCCTTTTCAATCTACTTGGCACGGACGCCGAAGGAGGAGGAGGACGACGCAGGCAGAAAGGAGGGGAGGTGGGGAGGAAGGGCGGGATCGTGGAAACCGGAGCATCGCCCGTTAGAAATTCATCTCAGAAACAACGGCACCGACGCGGCCTCACCCCGCCCGGGGCCCGTCTCTGCTCTCCACCCCCTGCCCCTGCTTTTCCTCCAAAACCAGCTATCGGATCCCCACGTAGAAACAGCTAGCCCGGCCAACGTGGCCCAGGGGTTGAGTGTTGACTTATGAACCAGGAGGTCACGGTTCCCTTCCCAGTCGGGGCACGTGCCCAGGTTGTGGGCTCCGTCCCCAGTGCGGGGCGTGCAGGAGGCAGCCGATCAACGATTCTCTCGCATCATTGATATTCCCCCCTCTCTCTCTCCCTCTCCCTTCCTCTCTGAAATCAATAAATACAGATTTTAAAAAATAAATAAATACATTCTTAATCAATGAATGCCATCCCGTTTAATTAATTTGTTGCACCAAACAAGGCAAGGGGTGGTGTGGGTGCGTGGGGGGCGGGGCGGCTGTCGCACTCAGGGAGCATGATGCTAAGATAATGAACATTTGCACACACACCCTCCCCCCCCCATTTTTTTGTAAATCACAGTCCTGACATTTCTCTCTTAAAACTCTTCCTTGAAGACTATGAAATGTTGTCTAAGCTGCTCTCATTCCAGTGGATGTGGGAACCCAGCCAGACGCAGAGTCAGAAGGGACGTCGTCAGCGACGGTAAGGAGGGGGTGGGGCGAGGATGCTCCCTCACCACCACAGGCTCACCGACGGCCACGCTGCCCTCCTGCCTCCTCCTCCTCCTTCTCCTCCACTTGAGGGCTGTTTTTGTCATCAAGCGGTTTTGCTGATGGGAGGGAGGAGACAGAGAGGCAGGAGCGTGTCACGGGCTGTGGGTGGAGCCACGGGGGGCTTCTGCCTGGGGAAGGGGGGATCGGGGAGGGAGATGTGTGCATCCCCATCTGTGTGTGCCTGGTGGGGCCGCTAGATTTACGGCAGGATTATGTTACCCCCGTGGAGACGCTGAGCCCTGGAACATACATACTAACAGGATTAGGGTTTCAGGATTTGAGACAGGAAAGCATCAGGAGGAGAGGAGTGGAGGGCCGCTCCGGGATTTGGGGCTGGAGGAGACGGGGCGGGGGAGATGGAGCATCAGAGCAGTGCAGGGCTGGAGGCAATGGCCAGCACCCCCCTGTAACGGCGGGCGGAGACACCTGACCTTCTCACCGAGAAGGGCCCTCCAGACGGAAAACCTCCTAAAGCAGACCTTGCCCATTTTACAATATTTTTATTGGTTCCAAAGAGGAAGAGAGGGGGGGGGGAGAGAGATAGGGACGTCAGTGATGAGAGAGGATCACTGACTGGCTGCCTCCTGCACGCCCCACCCCGGGGATCGAGCCCGCAACCCGGGCACGTGCCCTGACAGGGAATCGAACCGTGACCTCCTGGCTCATAGGTTGACGCTCAACCACCGAGCACACCGGCGGGGCACTGCCACTTTTTTAAACCTGCAGGAGGGCAGACAAGAAAGCGCACGGTACAGGGAGCGAGGCCCTGGGCCTATCTGACTCCTGCATTCCCTTTTCCGGGGGAATCTCGGCAAACTGGAGGAGGAAAATGCTGAGCGCAAAGAACCCCACAATCCGCCAGATGAGGCGTTGGCTCTGATGCTCTTTAGAAACCCCAGGGTTGGGCACCCCACGCCAAATCATGACGCCCATCCACACCCCTCGCTTCTGTGCTCTCTCCCCCTGCCATGTGCGCAGCAGTGGCCTGGGAAATTTTTTTTTTGGGGGGGGGGGGGCGGGGTTAGCATCAGGGCTGAAAGCGCCAGTGGGGCTGGTCTCAGCTCCCGGGGACAATTCCGCACCCGTGGGAGCTGGGTGAAGCCAGCCCTGGGAGCCCGAGCGAGAAAAGGTTCCAAGCTTATGTCTAATGAAGTTTTCCCCGGAGCTTCCTAAGAGGAGAGGCTAAAGGTCTGAGCTCATCCCAGGGCGAGTGGATAAGGGACAAACTGAATTACCCAGGGCCCTGGATTCTTCTCAGCTGACCGGGGGGGGGGGGGGGGGGGGCGGTGTGAGGGGGGGGCAGAGATACGGGGGGACCTGAATGTGGAAAGGGCACCAGCCCTCTTCGGAACACGCGTGGCCCTGTGAGACGATGCAATCAGAGCCGTGCTCCGAAGGCTGATGCCGCGGCTGGCTGACAGTCGGAGCCACTGCCCCAATCTTACACGCCACAAACACAATTACGACGCTGAAAGGATAAGGGGAAGCCAGTCGTCCATCAGGAGGCCTAGCAAAAAGGTGTTTTTGGAGAATTCAGAGTTACTAATCGCAGGAGGAATGGGTTGCCCCCTAAGAGGAGAGGGAGGCTAAGCGGGGTGCCATCATCTCAGGCCCCGTAGGATGCAGGGAGCGGTCTGGATGGCTTAGCAGGCCCCGCCCAGGCCTCGGGTTTTAAAAGAGGCAGATAAATGTCCCAGGGGGCCTTGTTACTTTTTAAATGGATAACTTGCTTCAGCTCACGGAGAGCTTTGTGGGTCTAATACATTAATTATGCCGGCAGAGAGCCTTCCATCTGCGGATCCCTAGGTGCACGGCCGGCAGGAGCTGCGGCACCATTCCATCTGGGCGGGTGGAGACGCCGAGGCACAGGGCCGCTCGGGGAGATCTCCAAGGTCGCCCGGGCCATCAAGGTCACGGGGCGCATCGTCTCAGAACAGACGCCACGCGGTTCCAACCGTGAGCCCCCTGATCTGGGGGGTCTGGCTGCCCAACACCACGCTCTCCTCTCCACGTCTCTGGTCGTTTCGCAGAGGTTTTCAAATTCCCCGAAGGCTTTCCGAGCGATTTGGATTAATTTAGAAAACACATCTAGCCGAAACCGGTTCGGCTCAGTGGTTAGAGCGTCGGCCTGCGGACTGAAAGGTCCCAGGTTCGATTCCGGTCAAGGGCATGTGCCTTGGTTGTGGGCACATCCCCAGTAGGGTGTGTGCAGGAAGCAGCTGGTGGATGACTCTCTCTCATCAATGTTTCTAACTCTCTATCCTTCTCTCTTCCTCTCTGTAAAAAAAAAAAAAAAAAAAAATCAATAAAATATATTTTTAAAAAATAGAAAACACATCTAGGACGGGGGATTTTTGAAGTGGGGGTTGTCTGTTTGTTTCCAAGGGGTGTGGAAGCCAAAGCAAACGCAAAGCAACTCCTCTCAAACCCTCCATCCTCAGGATTCTCGGACGGGGCCCAAACTCCGCAGCGCTGAGCCTGCACTCTGAGCCTCGCTGTCCAGACTCGACCTGCCTTCAGATCTCCCTCTCACGGGCTCTCCGGGAAAAGGCACCCCTCCGGCCTCTAGACCAAACATCCAGACGGCCAGCTTCCCTCTGTACCCACGACGGCGGGCGAGGCGCGGGCCAGACGGCAGGAACACCGGCCTGGGGGTCAGGGCCTGGCGACCAGGGGCTTCTGCGGGGCCCCGCACGGCTCCCCACGTCTCAGGGGCAAACGGCTCGTCTCAGAGTTCCAAGTCCACAGTCTCTGACACCCAGTGAAAGCGAGGGAGTGGTGCCTGAGGCCCTCCGAGCCCCTTGGAGGTCACCGTTACATCATGTCCAGCTTAGGGCGTTTCTGCCATCCATCAGGGGGCTGATTCTGAAAACCCTCGGACCCAAACCTTTCCTCATCCCAGCCTCGCCCTCCCATCCTCGGTGCGGTCATCAGGATCTATGTAGGCCCCCTTACAGACTTCCTCTTTTAGCTAGAATGTCTTCCCAACACATCAGAGTGGCTCAGAGGCAGGTCCCCGGGGCTGTGTCAACAGCGGAGTTGCCCACAATTCCCAAACCAGGGAGGCCAGGAGGCCTGGTTTGCTTGGACACACAGGGGCAACGGCCTCTGTCCCCCTGTCCTGACACCGGTCCCGGCCCCATTCCCTCCGGAACCAGCATCCCCGAGGTGCGCAGGCGTGCGGCCAAGGCCTCCCCCCACCTCCCGGCGCCTCCCTCTCCCTCCCTCCCCCTCCACGCCTCTCCCCGCTCTCCGTGCGCCCGCAATTACAGACCCGCCCGCGAGCCGTCTCCCATTGTATTTACAACACTCTGTCTGTGTTTGGGGTGTTATTAATACAGCTGGGGAAACCAAAAGCAGCCGCTCTCTGCTTGTGGTTTCGGAGGAAATCTATGGGAAGCAATTTGTGTAATCTCCGGGAGCACATGGGCTGGGGATGGGCTCCGGCAGGCGGCCGAGCTCCGCGCCTTGTGGTTACGCCATAAACGCGCAGAAGGGGGACCCGCCCTGCGGGAAAAGCACGGGTTCCGTGTGTCTGGCGTGTGGGGCCGGGGAGCGCTGGGGAACGTGCTGCGCATGTGGCCTGCAGAGCTGTGCCACGCATTGCGGGGGGGGGGGGGGTGGGAGGGCTGGTAAGCCATCCAGACCGCTCCCTGCATTCGACCGGGCCTGAGATGACGGTACCCCGCTTAGCCCTACCCCTGGCGACAGTGTGATGCCTCCTCTCAGGCGGCCTCCTGCTACCTGTTGGATGGAGCCGCCCCCCCTGGTTTTCTCTCTTCCTCCCCCCACAGGCCCAGTCCCTGCCCCAGCCCGGCCTGGGTCTAAATTTCACACGGTGCTTTGCAAGGAAATGGCATGGCCCTCCCCTGTCACCTTGAGCTCTCATTCATCTTGTTTTCCCCCAGTTTCCCCACCCCCCTGGTCTTCAGTCCATTATATGGACATGTAGGACATAAAATCAGGGTTTCCCATATTTCTGCCCCAAGCACCACCCCGCCTCCCCCTTCACACCCTGTGCCCTGGGCTGCGTCTGCGAACCCTCCCCCTGCCCACGGGGCAGAGCCGGCGGCAGCGACGCTTTGCTCGCAGGTCCCGCTGTCTGAATCTGGCGTTCCAGCTACGACTCAGCACCAGCGAGCTTGGCACGGCGCCCACCCTCCAGCAGCTACAAAGGAAGGCTCAGCGGTCGCGCCCGGCAGACAAAGCCGCTCCCTCCGCTGCCCCCGCGTCCCCTCCTCCCCTCCGTGGCATCAAGTCAGGCCGCAGCAGACTTGACAAATCTATTTGGCATGGTCTGCTCGGTGGTGATCTCCCCTTCCCCCCAACAGCCCGGAGAGCCTGGGGCTCCAGAGCGGTAAGGAACCTGCACCTCAAATCCAGGCAGACCTGCTAATGAAGGTGTAGGGAGGTCACCCTTGGGGGGGGGGGGTACCCAGAAGGTCTCCCCTGGGGCCTGCCACACCGCAGGGGGCAGGGGGCAAGAGGGCGTGAGGGGGGAGCAATGTCCAATGGGCAGGCTTGGCATCCTCTCACCTCCTCATAGGTACCAAGAGGATGCATTTCTTTCTTTCTTTTTAAAATATATTTTATTGATTTCTTACAGAGAGGAAGGAAGAGGGATAGAGAGCTAGAAACATCGACGAGAGAGCAACATCGACCAGCTGCCTCTTGCGCACCCCCTACTGGGGATGTGCCCGCAACCAAGGTACATGCCCTTGACCGGAATCGAACCCGGGACCTTTCAGTCCGCAGACCGACGCTCTACCTCTGAGCCAAACCGGTTCCGGCAAGAGGATGCGTTTCTAAGGCGGACAGACATGCGCCTCCTCTGCCCCCATGCCTTTAAGTGGGCAGGACTGACTCACTAAAACCCAGACAATCACAAGACGAAAACAAATGATCCTTTAGCTACTGGGGGGGAAAGTTTAGCCAAGGGTGGGAAGAGGAGGAGGGAGAGCGAGAGCCAGAGAGATACACAATAGGAAAAAGTGGAGGAAGACGGTTCTACAGGCGCCCAGAAAGCAAACTTCAGTTCTCAGGAACATCTCCCCTGCAGCACGAGCGCGGGGATAAAGCCGGGGAGGACAGCGTTCTGTCAAAATGTGCAGCGCTAAGGTATTTCCAAAAGCAGAGTCCCTACAAATGGTGTTTTAAATAGCATCCGGCCCATCTGCGTGCTCTTAAAACCAGCTTGTGCTACCAGATCCCTCTGGCCGAGCTGCTTAGTCACCGGGCTGGACCGGGCGGCGGTCAGGTGAGCCTCCTGGTCCCCCCTCCCGGGGCCCCGCCGCCAACCAGCTGCCGGCCTGGCCCTCGTCTTCCTGGCGAAGCTCTGGTTCTACCTCTGGTTCTACCGGGCTCTTACTGGGCAGGGTGGGCGGAGAAAGAAGGCACGAAAGCGAGTGGGGTGGGGGGAAGGCTTGGAGCACAGCGCTGCCAGCCCCCTGTGCCCGCACGGGCTCGCCAATGCCAGGTGGTATCTGACGACTCTTCCTGCCACAGACGCCGCCAGTGAGAACCAGACCTGGCCCCACGCGCCAGGGCGAGGAAGTCTTTCACGCGCCCCCCCCCTTATCTGCGAAGTGGGGGATTCCTGTGTCTGTGAGCACCGATGCCTAGTAATACCGAGACGCCACGCTTTTCAGATGAATGGTGCCATGTTACTATGGCAATTTTGATGTAAAAAAAATAAAAAAATCCACTCCTTTAAAAACTCACCCACATGATAGATAGCTCAGGATGTTCTGGGTTTCCAGCTGCACGGAAGAGCCAGCTGCCCGGGGTCAGGGATGAGCGGAGGGTCAGCTGGGAAGGCCTTTGGCTTCTCTAGGTCTGTGTCCCGTTTCGATCCCTCACTCCCCGAAGGACCAGGGCTCTAGTGGGGCTATAGCACTAGAGCGGGGCCCCTTCCCCTCTGTCCCCGGTCCCCTTAGAGAAGGGGGAGCGTGCTCCTGCCAGGCCTGGAGCCAGTGGGTGATCCCAGAGCTCCCCCCCCCCCAGGTGAGCCCGCCAGCCAAGCAGCCCCCAGGCCCTGAGCCACAGCCTCATTGCCAGCGCCAGAACGCCCCGTGTCCTAAGAAATCTGAGCGCCAGGCATCCGTTCATCTGCACAACAAAGCCCCACGCCACCCGCCCGGCCACACGTCGGGGAGCCCTCGATGCGATGCCCAAGGCCCGGCTGAGAGAGAGGATGCACCGTCTGAGCCACGCAGGACTGCCCGTCCAGATGCCTTCCCTGACACACGGATCTCTCCTCGCGGTTTATTAACCTCTTTCTTCCTGGCGACACCGTGATTCCCTCTCAGGATTTGTGCCCTTCCGTTGCCAGACCTCGGTAACTCCTGAACGGCCGGTCCCTGAGGTTTTGTGACTGTTAGCTCAGCGTGTGGAAGGGACTCGGCCACAGATGCTCAATGAATCCTGTGTGGGGAGACCAGGACTGGGAACAGGTTTTCTCCTTCATTTGCAGTCAGAGAGCACTCTGTAAGCTCACACACACTCTCTCTCTCTCTCTCTCTCTCTCTCTCTCTCTCTCTCTCTTGCTCGCTCTCTCTCTCCCCCTGCTCTGCAGGACGCAACAGCCAGCCAGGTTGCTGGAGAAATGGTATTTTCCGATCACTTTAGCATAAGGAAGGAAGAGCATTTTCCGGGCCAGCATCACCCATGCCTCCATCGGTTATTGGCGCCTCACGGAGCAAGACTCCTTCCCCGTGTGGGGCTGCTCTGGCCAGGCCTCGGGCCAGTGGGTGATCCCAGAGGACCTGCCCGGCACTGTCCCAGCCTGCCCGTGAGGCGGGGAAATGGGCTTACCTTGTGGTTTTTGCCATGCCGGTACACCATCCAGTCTTCACCGTTAGTACTGACTTCCAGCTTGTAGGTTTTGACGTAGTAGCCGTTCTGCGTCTCCCTGGAAATCGCGCCCTGCGTGGCAATGGCCGTGAGCACGGTGAGAAAGCGCAGGTCCACCTGAGGAAGGGAGGAGGGGAGGGAAGGCGGTGTGACTCCCGACGCAAGGCAGCGTCTTGCTTTTCCTTCGAAGGACACGATTGTCACACTCAGCTCACAACCTGTGTCTGTGATCACTCAGAGGTATCCGTGATGAAGGGCCAATTTGCAATTGCACTGGACAGTGAAACTCAACTTATCTGATGCTAAATTGGACACCTTTGAAATTATAATTATTCTCTCCCCTCCCCCACCCCCCCCTCTCTCAGCAAATCTGAACGGACAGTATTAAGTTTAATCTTAAGGGAATCACTGAAGGTCTGTAAGCATGACCCCTCCTTACTAACCAGCAGCCTGCCTTGGACAGCCAACGCAGATTCTGCTTTAGAGGAACAATGGCCAAATCCAATCCAATCCACTCCAATCCAATCCAATTCACTTACGATGCCCCAGTTGCAAAATCTCAGCTCAGGTCTGTCTCCTCTCCCCTCATCCCTCACTCCATTGTGTCTTTAGTTGCTCAGGTCAGGAAGGGGCCAAAGGGCACGCCGAGTCTGCCCAAGCAATTAGGCTTACGCACCAAGGCCTGACCTTTGCTCCACGAGGAGGGTGGCCAACATTTTGAGGCCCCTCCCCTCCTAGAACACCAAACCCATTTGGAAATTGCTGGATGCCCTTCTTTTGCTGGCCACAGCGCTACTTTTCGTTTTGTTTGTTGGTTAATCCCCACCCGAGAATATTTTTTCATTGACTGTTAGAGACGATGGAAGGGATGGGGAGAGACAGAGTGAGAAACATCGATGTGAGAGAGAAACATTGATTGGTTGCCTCCCACACATGTCCCAACCAGGGCTGGGGACTGAGCCTGCACCCAAGGTATGTGCCCTTGACCAGAATTGAACCTTCTTCAGTCCACGGGCCGATATTGTACCCACTGAGACAAACCAGCTAGGGCTACAGCGTTTCTTAATGGTAATCTCCAAGAGATCAAAATTTAGCCAGCACATACTGGGAAAATTTGACCCAGCAAGCCTTTACTGGCTACTTAACATGTGCTCAGCACCATTAAGCATTCAGCAGAAGTACCCAGTGCATGATAAACAGGTGGACAGCAGTAAGAGAAAGTATGTGATTAAGGACCAAAACTCAAGGTATAATCAATGGGATGCCCATTAGAAGGGAGAACTTTCTGGAAGCTTTGCAGGATGAGAACAATTTTGGGAGGGCAGACAGTGACAAATGGCCTCAGGGTCGTGCTGTGAGGGCCTCCCTGAAAGTTTCTAAGCTGGTCTCTCTCCTTCCCCACTGTGCCCTCTGCAATGGCCTTCTAGGAGCAGAGGTCACCGTGCGGCACCCGAGCGAAGACAGGCTTGTCCATGGGTCACAAGGCTGTCTGCTGCGAGTCACAAGGCCTTGCTGAAGCAGGGAACCAGCAGCCTGCTCTCCCCTGGGGATGAGAACTGGGCACGTCCGTCATGCCAGGGAGGATTACCTAGCATGACAGTAAGTCTTATTCGGAAGGGAAGCAAACAGTAGTCCGGGAAGATGCTGTAGAGCAGCGGGGCACCTGGGATGCCACTCCTGGTGCGGACATTCCCCCCCAGGGGCTCCTCCGAGAGAGAGCCATGTGCCAACCCTGCCGGGCGGGGCTCCTCCAAACAGCAGGGATCCCGGGACGCTGCCCTGCTCAGCCAGCAGCTCACAAGCCTGCCCTTAGGAAGACGCCTTACCCCCCCGCCCCCCCAATCACATTTCTGAAGCCTCCTGGTGCCAAGGATGAGGAAGACCTGGATCTGTTCATAGACGGTTCCCAGGGAGGCTATAGCCATAGGGTAAATGGCAAAATGGCATCTCGGCCACACAGCGACCCCAAGGCCTGTCAATCTTCACCAGAGCAGCGCGGTGCCCATCTTACTCGTTACTTAGCCCAGCCCTTGGCAAGGTGCCTGCACAGCCTGTCCGTGCCGGGCCCCTGTGTCTGTTTGAGTGGATGGATGAGGGAATGGTGTTCTCAAGGATGCTGTGCTTATTTTCTCTGTGCTCTTTGTCCACTCTCGACGGGGAGCCACCCCCTTTGCCCGTCATCACACGCACGCCCCGCGTGCCCTCTGACAGCTGAGCAAGTACCTGGAGATACTCCTTGTTGGAATCCAAGTTGGGTGTCCAGCCGTTGTCTTCCCCGTGGAGCCGGCTTTGCTGCGGTCTCCACCTCCCATCGGAGTAGGTAGAGGAGGCACTGATCTGCTCGTTGGCGATCCTGCCGGACTCCATTCCCAGAGGGACATTGCACTGGAAGTCTGGGGAACGGAGGTGGTCAAGCGCAGAGTTAGGTATCTTGATCTCCTACCCCCGGCACTGGCAAAACACACCTCCCTTCTTGGGACAAGTCCTTGCAGGCACTTTGAAGGCCTAATTATACACTCCCATGTTAAAAAAACAAACAAACACACACACACACACACAAAAAAAAAAACACAAAAAACAACAACAACAAAAAAAACCAACAACATTGCACCCAGTTCTAGAGCTCGACAACCCCTCTGGGTCTGAAGGAAACTAAATTGGACCTAAAAGAAATCAAGCTGTGGATAAATAAGACTCATCATACAAATTAAAAATACAACCCAAAGCACAAGGACTGTTAGTGCTGCAGGCTACAGATGCTCACAGACGCCAGATGCACCATTATGGAAACACAGGTACATGTGTGATCGACTGTGGCAATTTGGGTGGGCTGATGCATCGTGGGAAGCCTGCTTCATTAATGAACACCCAGAAGGCATCTTTTGCTTCTTCTTTTCTTTCACTCCAGTGTCTTGTGCGTTCTAGCACAGAAGACAGACATTGCAAAGCAGCAAGTGCCTGTCTTCAGGAGAACTCTCTATACGCACGTGCGTGTCGGTCTCCCTTCCCCCGAACCACCTGTCTGGGCAAATAGACCCGGAAGTCCCTCACTCCGACCTTGCTCCGCCAGTTCAATTACTGCCCTTCCCATGGATCCAGCAGACACTGGTCAATATTTATGTGTGCCTGTGTCTGATGAGGACCAGCGAGCTTTCCAGGTTTGAGACCTATTTAGTTTTATGACTGCTCTGGCCATTTGCAGAATTTGGTGCCATCTGCAATATTATTTTCTTGTCACTCAATATTCATGAGCCCTCTGAAGGAAAAAAAAAAAAATCCCGGAATAAAACGCATTGACTTTTCAGCAGGCCAGGCTGCCGTGCCTGTAAGTAAGCGTGAGGCAGGCACGCTGTCTACAACCATGGCGGACTTTCCCCGGCTCTCACCATCCTTCAAGTGCTCCTTCCGTCCTTAGGCCAGGGGTCGGCAAACTCATTAGTCAACAGAGCCAAATCTCCACAGGACAACAATTGAAATGTCTTTTGAGAGCCACATTTTTTAAACTTAAACTTCTTCTAACGCCACTTCCTCAGAATAGATTGGCCCAGGCAGTGGTGTTTTGTGGAAGAGCCACACTCAACGGGCCAAAGAGCCACAGGTGGCTCGAGAGCCGCAGTTTGCCGACCATGGCCTTAGGGTTTCTAATGGGAAATGAGAGCACAGCTGCAGCACACGCCCAGGAAGAGGGGATGTGAAGATGGAGCTCCGGGCAGGAGACTCTGATGGCCCAGATAGCAGGTCCAGAGCCCTGGGCTCGGCTGCACACTGTGTGTCCTGGACGTGTGTGAAGGGAAGTGTGGGGTGAGCTCTACCCAGGGCCAGAGATGTTTTAACGTCAAAATACATAGAGAGAGATTTAAAACTGCTGCTTCTGACAATGGTCACTGAGGCGTGGGGAGGAGGGAAAAAAGGGTCCCAGGCTCAGTGTTAGCACAGGGGGAATTTTATACAGATATCCCAACTGGCCTCCCTTTTAGTTACAGATGAGAAAACTTGAGGTGCTCCTGTAAGTTTCCCGGGGAAAAAACGGATGCTTGGTACACATGCTATTTGTTTCCTTTAAAGAAACGAGCACCCAGAGATGGACACTTGTTCCGCTTTTATTAATCTTTGCCCAACAGCCCCCATTCTCTGAACTCAGGTGCCCAGGCAGGCTCTGCAGAATGCCCGCCGGGCCCCTGGTCTGGGGGAGGCCGGCGCGCCCTCCCTCCTCTGAGGAAGGGACAGGACAGAGGTTCCCTAGCGGCCAACTCACTCTCTAGCGCCTCTTGGTGGACCAGGAAGTAGCGGGCAGAGAAGCCATCCTTGGCCACCGCCATGTCCGTGTGGAAGGTCAGAGAGAGGATCCCCGTCGACGAACGGAGTTCCGAGGGTGTTTTGGTCCCGCAGTACTTGCCGATCAGGGGACCAACTGGACGTGGAGAACAAAGAGGGGGCAACAGATATGGAAATGTCAAACGCCATTTGCAGTATGCCCTCCTTCCCCACAAGCGCCGGTCATTCAAGGGGGCCTCGCTTTGTATGCCTCGGCGAAGAGAACAGCCAAAGCCATGCTTTGGGGGCAGTGTCTACCGTTTTGCCTGCACAGTACAGTCCCTTCACCGCCCGCCCCTTCCGGTCCGCACAGCCTGGGGATGGCAGGAGGGGTATCATTGTAACGCCTGCCCTACAGGGGAAAGGACCGAGGCTCCCAGAAGCCACGTGGCTTTTCCTTATTCAGACGGCGAGGAAACAGCAGAGCCCCGGCCCATGTTTTATGACTAAATCTTGTGTTTTTCTCAGGAAATGAAACTGCTTAGCTGTCGGGCCTCCCTTATGGGGCAAAACACTTAGAATGGCTACCAAAGCGAAAGGCCGGTTTCCTCGCTGACACAGACTATCCCCAAGTCTCATGCTGGTCTCTGGCCAGGAGGTACAGGTTCCGGGCTCCTCTGGGCCTTGGATGATGGGCCCTATTGACACCTATGACTATATTCAGAATAATGGAATGACAGTAATAATAATGATGACAACAGCAGTGTATTTATACAGATACGCAGACAGGTTAGCGGCTTGCGCAAGGCTGTAGAGCAGGGGTGGGCAAACTTCTTGACTCGAGGGCCACCATGGGTTCTTAAACCGGACTGGAGGGCCGGAACAAAAGCAACCTGACCATGCTGGCACTCTCCTCTTGGGCTGCTGTTGAAGGAGCGGAGGGGAGAGCAAGAGAACCCTCCTCCTTCGTCTCCTCGGGCCGGATAGAACAGCCAAACGGGCCGGATCCGGCCCTTGGGCTGTAGTTTGCCCACGGCTGCTGTAGAGCCACTAATAAGCAGAGCGGGTACAAAACTGAGTCTCATCAATCGGCTGGAGAGTCCTATCCGGGCACAAAGGGTGGCCACCGAGTCATTTTCCATGGAAACCCTGACAACGTGAAGGGGAAAAGAGCATCGCCGATAGTTTTACTCATCCTCACCCAAGTATCTACTCCGTCTTCTCCTATCCTTCTCCAAACCAGTGTCTCCCAGAAAGGATTGCCCTCCTGCAGTCTCTGAAACCCTCCTCGGTGTAGGATGGGACAAGGACGTCACGGTGGGTCCCCTTCACACCGGAAGGAGGTGTGAAGTCTCGCTCCCTATTTCAATCGTCCCTAGATCAATGCGCAGGCCCGGAGAGGCCCCGGCCACAGCACTCACCGTGCGGGATGCCGTCCCAGATGTCCAGCCAGTCGTATTTGCAGTCTCCCTCCCCCACCTGCAGGGGGTCGTGCTCCAGGTCAAAGGTCAGGAACTGCAGGACGATCTCCATCTTGGGCTTGGCGAGGATGGTGAAGGTGCAGTCCAGGTTGTGCGGGTACTTCTCGGGGAACCCGGGGGACTCGATGGTGCCGTTGGGGCTGGTGAAGTTCTTCGAGCAATCTTCGGAGCCTGCGCGTCAGAGAGAACGGTGGCGTGAAGAAAGGAGGGGGAGATGAGCTATTTCAACGCCTGGGCCCATGGCCCCGGCTCAGGGGCTGTGTGTTTCCCCTGGAGTGGCCCTTGAGGCAACATACTCTTCCCATTCATACTCTTCGCATTCACGTGGCGAGCCCGTGAGCGGGACCCGTAAGAGGGAAATTAAGGAGGCGAGACGGTTAGCTCTACATGTAAGAGTAAGAACGGTAATTGAGGAATTGGGGGGTGGGGAGGAGAAGTGTGTGTGTGTGGAGAGAGAGAGAGAGAGAGAGAGAGAGAGAGAGAGAGAGAGAGAGAGAGAGAGAGAGAGATTCTCTTGAAAAGAGGAACAGAGACTTCTTTCTCAATTACTCAGCTGCTTGCTCCAGAAATGTAAGTTATTTCAATCCTTAAGGAAGGCTTGCTGATTGCCAGCAGGGCAAACAATGTCACCCCTTATTTACTGCTGACCTCAACACAGCCCCTATTGTACCCGCGCCAACCGAGTGCCCCCTGCTCCCTCCGAGATCCAAGGTGCCCCAGGGGGGGGCAAAGGGGAGCTCGGGTCTCATTCATGTCATGACTACATTAAAACGAGCGGCTCTGTAGTGGCCAGACAATGAACAATCGGCGTCTGTGGCCGGTGGATCACAGCGGGGCGCTGGGGCTGTGAAAGGCCGCGCGGCAGCAAGTCCCCAAAAATGCGGCCCCGTGCTGCCCCCGGCGCGGCTCCGGCTCCTCTCGGCGGGCGGCCTGGCCATGCTGCCGGGCGCTCACGTCGGCTTTCCCGGGCAGGACTCAGGGAGGCGTCCTGACTGCGTGTGGCACACACTGGCACCCCGGGGTGGGAGCTGTGGCAGGATCCCAGCCACCCTACCCCAGTGCCTCTAGGTGGAGTCACATTCCCAGAGTACAGTGGGGCAGCCTCCGCCGCCAGGAGAGGCCCGGGGCGGCCCAGGGCGCTGCGGCCCGGCCCAGGGGCGCCCCTGAGACGAGTCAACGCAGCGTGGGCCCTGCCGGACAAGCAGAATTGACTTCACGATGTTCTGATTTTAAAATAAATTTTTTTAAAAAGGAAGCAGGATTTATGAGGAGGATAGATAGGCCCTCTAAGCATGAGGAATACACACACCCAAATCCTCAGTAAAGCAGGTGTTTACTGGCAGGAAGTGTCTCCCGGGAGCCCCCAGAAACACAACTCCGCGGTGTGAATATGCAGATCCCGGCCTGGGGTGACGCCTGTGCCCGCAGCTCCTGCGGAGGCCCCTCCCGAGCCTCCTTATGGGTGACGGCTGATACTTGGAAAAGGATTTGTGCAGATGAGCAGGGGCGGTGGCATCAGGCAGGACACTCCAGCATCGCCACCGACCCAGCACGAGCTTGGGCGGGCGGGCCCGACACCGGGGGCGAGAACCATCCTCTCCAGGACGTGTTGGGGGCTCTCTGTGGCCACATCCCAGCAGCTCCACATCCCGTCATCCCGGGGCAGGGCAGCCCAATGGGCGGCGGCCGGGGCCAGCGGGAGGAGCTGGGTGGCAGCCCAGTTTCCTAGCGAGTCCCTGGTGTCGGTTACCATCTAGACCTCAGCCCCCGGGCCTCCTCAATGGCCCGATGAGGCGGTTGGGCGAGGTCAGGCCAGCTGGCAGGTCTTGGGGATGAAGGGAACTTTGAGAAGGTTAGTGTTGTGTGGCCTGCTTCATGCGGGCCACTCAGCCAGGGAAAAGGAGTTCTTTGCAGCACGCATCCCGAGCTGGGAAGGCACTGATCTTCCTTCCAGAGTTGGCTCTGCCATCTCTCCAGAGCCGGCTCCACCATCTCTCCAGAGGTGGCTCTATCATCTCTCCCTTCCAAGGCGAAGGGAGTCCCCACCCCCGGGAGCGGGGAATTCATGGTGGAATCTTTCTTTGATTCCTTCCCAACCGTGGAGGAGGCTCCCACCAAGGACACCCAGCTGGCCTGGGAGAGGCGGGGAGAATGTGAGCTTTTAAAGCCCCCACGGTTTCCAGGTTCCGAGCGAGGCCTGCATTCGACGGCACAGAATTTTCCGATCTGACATTCTTATGAAAAAAGAAAAAGAAAAAAAAAGATAGTGTATCTATCTCTGACATGTGGCTGTCCCTGGGTATATCCCCTGCCTTTTACCCTTTTTTACGCAGAACAACCAAACGGATCCCTTATAATCGTGCCTCTGTCACAGTGCCACCTCGTTGTTATTTAAACCGTGGTCACGGTGTCGGAAAGCGGGCAGCTGGGCATCAAAGGTGGAGAAGAGACCTCAGCACAGGGTGACGACCCGGGACACAAAAGCTGAGCCTTCTTGCAGGTTAACTCCCTCAGCCAAGATCCCTCTTCTGTGATGTGTAACAGGGTTGGAGGTGAAAGAAAAATATTTCGGGCAACAGATACTCCAGTTCCCCCAGTGCTGAGATTGTCCCTTGGATAAGGTGACTAGATGGTCCCGCTTTTGGCTTCTTTCTGACTTGTTCCTCAGTCCGGGGGGTCGGGGAAGGGGGCACTCCAGGTTTTCTCCGTCTGTGAGTGACCCCAGAGATTTCAGTCCCCAAAAAATCCCCGGGGCACCGGGAAAGAAAACTTGATCTTGAACGTTGGTCCAAGGAGCACCGGAAAACAAACAAAAAAGGCCACATTTTCCAGCGATTCCAGTCTCCAATGCCGTGTGTTTGAGTTATTTTAAAATTCCTTTCTCTGTTGGGCCCAGGATTTGGGGACTGCAGAGCCCGGGAGTTTACGAGTTGTTTTGGTTTACCCCCTTTCCATGTGGCTCGTCTGGTAATGTGCAGACTCCTTCACAAACCACTTCATTCAGGGCAGACACGCACTCCCGCCCCAGCCGCCTGGCCCCTGCCGGTACCCAAGTGGCGGTGTGTGTGTGTGTGTGTGTGTGTGTGTGTGTGTGTGTGTGTATGTCAGCTTCCCTTTGCAGCTGTCTCGCCGGGGCTATGTGCTGGCGAAGGCTCCCAGAGCCCTCTGCATGGGCATGCGCGTCTGTGTTTACGGTCCCCGCTTCTTTCTCTCTGAACCCCACCGGCACACATAGCTGCGTGTTTAGATTTCTTCAGAATGTGTACGCGCTCCTTTCAAGTCCTGCAGATGATGTCAGGGGTGTATTTTCCCTCGAGACTCCCGCGGTGGGTGCAGGGCCCGGCGCCTGGACGAATGTTGACGTTTGCACCCCCACACGTGTCCTCGTACGTGCTTTCTGCCGAGCTGCCCTTCACGCCCCGAGCGGCTCTTGGGAAGGGGCACGATGGCAGGCTGCAGTGGCCCCGAGAAACCACTGGGCTCTCGTCTTCTTTCTGACTTGTCCCAGAAGCAGGGCTGCTGTTGGCGGGGATGGATACCCCCCCACCCCACTGTAGTCATGTCCTTCCTCCTTTACAGACCACGGCAGTCCTGAGGGCAGGCTGCCCACGTCTCCACGCCCAAGCCTCCCCTCTCGGCCGGCTCTACTTGTTTCTGAGAAGTATGCAGACTCGCCGCCTCATTCAAAAATCCTACCTCGGCTGTCCTCAAAATGGCAATGCTGAGTTATAATGCCCTCCCTCCTGTGTGTTTATATATATTATTGATTTGTTACAGAGAGGAAGAGAGAGGGATAGAGAGTCAGAAACATCGATGAGAGAGAAACATCGATCAGCTGCCTCTTGCACACCCCCTGCTGGGGATGTGCCCACAACCAAGGTACATGCCCTTGACCGAAATTGAACCCAGGACCTTTCAGTCCGCAGGCCAACGCTCTACCACTGAGCCAAACCGGTTTCAGCTGTTTGTTTTATTTTTAACTCTTAACATTGTCCCCTTAAACCTGAGTAGAGTTGACACCTACTTTCCTGGGGCTTTCTGGGGAAGGTGGCAGCGCCGCTGTGAGCTACTGAGCCCGGAGGCGTGACACCGCGGAGAGCTTGATGGGTCCTGCTCATCCTGTTAGGACGGCCCCGTGGCCAGCTCCCTGGAGGCCTTGCTTGGAGCCACTCCCCTCCCGCGGCCAGCACAGCGGAGCCGGGTGACAGCGGGGCCCCGGGAACCTTGCTATAGGTCCAATAGGCTTCCCCGACGCTCCACTTGCCAAGTCCCCCGGTGGAGCTCCCATTGCCACAGCCACAACGTGCCAGTCACACCTTACCCGAGCGCCTGCTCACGCTGCCTCCTACTCTAGTTCTTCCACGGACATGCCTATCTACATGCATTCGCCCAACCACGTCTCCTGTGCCTCTGTCGCGTGCTGAGGGCTGGCACATCTGTCTCCCTCGCTAGGAGGGGGCGGTGAACCCTTTTTTATTCCCTTGTCTGCCCTCTCTCCCCACGGCTCCCCGCAGACATGCGACAAGGAGCGTTTCATCGGTGATCGGAGCTGGCCGGGGACTCGGGGACTGTGGATCAAGCCATTCAGGAGCTGCCCACCCGCCTGGAGCCACGGCACGCAGACCGTGGGTCCCCGTGACCCTGTGGAGGCAGGCGGGGGGCGGCCCGCAGCAGCAGACGGCCCTTCTGGGGACTTGGGCTCGCACCCTGCTCACACAGTTCCCTCGGCCCCGCCCCTTCATCAGACTCCACGCCCTTGTTCCCGGGCAGACAAATCTAACAAATATTTAGACAGAGTGGATATAAAAAGTGCTTTCAGCAGCTACCACTTCCTTTCAAGAACTGTTTAGTGAAAAAGAAAATATATATGAATGGCTCCCCTCACGCTGAACTCGGCAGGCGCCGGGCTCGGGCCTCTCGGTGACAAGGCCTCGGCTCTCACCCGCTCCGTCCCCGAGCCGCAAAGCCCGGGCTGGGGAGGGGACACGCTCCTTTGGTGGGCCGGAGCCTCTGAGGTAGCAGAGCGGCCGAGGGACAGGGGAGAACTGGGGGACGAGCTCCCCTTGGCCTCAAGATCATGAGCTCGCCAAAACCGGTTTGGCTCAGCGGCAGAGCGTCGGTCTGCGGACTGAAGGGTCCCGGGTTCGATTCCGGTCAAGGGCATGTACATTCGTTGGGGGCACATCCCCAGTGGAGGGTGTGCAGGAGGCAGCTGGTCGATGTTTCTCTCTCATCGATGTTTCTAGCTCTCTATCTCTCTCCCTTCCTCTCTGTAAAATATCAATAAAATATATTTTTTTTAAAAAAAAAGATCGTGAGCTCCCAGGTCGGAGCGCAGGGCCCGCTGCGGGGAGAGCAGAAATGGAGACGCTGAGCTAGCATCTTGTCATGAAAGTTGGCTCTCTCCACGTATGGGCCTACGCACAGGCCCCTGCTCTCGGCAATCTAAGGGGGGAGCCCGTGGAAAGCAAGCAGCCCGCTGGACGTGCACGATCTCTGTCTCTCTTTTTATTTTCTTACTGCTTTGTCCGGGGTCTGCTTCATTGGCATTTAGGGGCCGGGGCTCGATGGGTCGAAGCGGTAAAGTGGACCGGCGAGGGGGGATTTTTATCAGAGCCATGCCTGAACCTCAAAGCTGCTGTCTGACCCCCGTGGGAGGGCGCAGGCCCCACGGAGATCTTCAGAGACGCCACACAATACAAAGACTATGTCCGCCGGCCCCGTGTAATTCCCAATAACGGCAACATTAAACCGTGAAGTCGTTAGGGGGAAGGTCAACCCAGTTTCGCTTTTTTCCCATGAAGATCATGGTGGTTTTTAAAAAAAACCACGAGAATCCGATTCGTCCCAACAGCGGTTTTCTGTTGAACAGGTGCCCCTTCTCTTTCGGTGTCACCATCAAAGCTCGTCGCCCCGCCGGGCATCACCCAGCACGTGGCCCTCGCAAAGTTGTGTGATAACTGCAACTGGCTTTCCATCTTGGTCTGTGTGTGTCTCCGGGTCCGCCCGAACCTCTCTTCCCTCCACCAACCTGTCTATGCACACACGACCATGACACCGTTCCCGTAGCTTGACACCGATCCCATAGGATGACACCGTTCCCGTAGGATAACACCGTTCCCGCAGGCACCACCCCACAGCCAGACACAGAGGGCGGGCCCCGTGCCCTCTTAGGTGCCCGGGCCTGGCTCCCCGCCCGGGGCCACACTGACCTGTCTTGAAGATCTCGTAGCGCAGGGAGAAGCCGGCGCCCTGCCGGGCGTAGTCGGAGGTGAACTTGATGAAGAGCACGGAGCCCGAGGAGATGATGGTGGGCGGGGCGATGTTCCCACAGTGCTTCCCCAGGAGGTCGGCAGACTCGCTGTCCCCATCCCGGATCTCGATGAAGTCATACCTGGGCGAGGAGGGCGCGGAGGGGCGCAGGTGAGAAAGGACCACTGGCAGGAGATGAGAAGGACCCCCTTGTCTCACTCCAGCCCATGCGCTCCCTCTCCATGCGTTTGCAGACACTCAGCTGTTCCGGATCGCTCAAGCAAGGCCCCTTACGTTTGCTTGCAGAGTGTCAGACACTCACACAGGAAGTTGCCTTGCTTTACTAACGACACAGGGAATGAGCACCTCGGCCGATGGCAAGATTTTAAGGCCTTATCTCTTGCCCACATATAGTAGCATCAGTCAATCAAATGTCTCAAAAAAAAAACAAACAAATGGCAAAACCGGTTTGGCTCAGTGGTAGAGCGTTGGTCTACAGACTGAAAGGTCCCGGGTTCGATTCCGGTCAAGGGCATGTATCTTGGTTGTGGGCACATCCCCGGTAGGGGGTGTGCAAGAGGCAGCTGGTCGATGTTACTCTCTCATCGATGTTTCTAGCTCTCTATCTGTCTCCCTTCCTTTCTGTAAAATATCAGTAAAAAAACATAAAAAAAACCCCACAACAACAAACAAACACAAAACCATACAAAAAACACCCATTTTTGCCTTCCTTCCGTAGAACCATTTTTATTTCCATTATGATCTTTCTGCCTCTTGGTTGTTGCCTCTTAGCTCGGTATCACGGCAAGCTGCTTAACCCATTGGAGCATCCATTGCTTCCTCTGGAAGATGGGATACCCCCCCCCCTCAGGGGGCTGGGGCAGAGATGGGATGAAAAGATCGCATGCGAGGTGCCAGGCCACTAAAGCAGGCACGCTGGGGATGTTTCGGAGGTATTTGTGTCTTCCTGCTCCCTCCCGCGCACTTAGGTTTTCTCCTGGGTCCTCCCCCATCTCTTCTCTTTACTTATTCATGACAAAGACTCCCAAACGTGGGCCACCTCCCTCCCCGAGATGACTCTGCAAAGTTCACATCAGCAACGTCTGGCCAACAACTTGTTTTTTAAAAGGAATCAGCATCCCGTTAGCTAAGGCAATAAAAACCTTTCTCCCGACACAGGGGCTGAATCCCCAGGGCCCGGCCTCTGGGAGCCGTAACTCGCAGCCTCAGCAAGAGGCAGAGGGCCGCCCGCCCTCCCCCACCGAGGCCTGAGCTCATCTCAAACAAGGACCAAACTGCCCGGCGGGGAAAGACCCCTCAAAGCCATCCTTGGCCGGGCTGTGCGACGACGCTCACATCCTGGACACTTTATCTGCAGACACACACCTTCAGCCTTGCTGGGTGCTCTGGCAATCTCTGTGCCCTGACAGGTTCCTTCTCTGGGGTCCCAATGCTAAGGTGGGGCACTTCCCTTCCAGCTCCCTTCCGGGCACGGCACCGTTATTGACTGAAAACCATCACCTCCCTCTCCATCCCTCTGTATCAACCTGCTAAACCAGACGTGGGCAAACTACGGCCCGCGGGCCGGATCGGCTGTTCTATCCGGCCCGTGCGGAGCCGAAAGAGCGGGCCGTACCCTTTTATGTAATGATGTTTACTTTGAATGTATATTAGTTCACACAAACACTCCATCCATGCTTTTGTTCCGGCCCCCCGGTCCAGTGTAAGAACCCATGGTGGCCCTCGAGTCAAAAAGTCTGCCCACCCCTGTGCTAAACCAACACGGGAGAAATCTCTCTCCCTTAAAAAGGGGGTCTTGGCCTGGCCAGTGTGGCTCAGTGGTTGAGCGTTGACCCAGCCACTAAGAGGTTTAATTCCCAGTCAGGGCGCATGCTTGTGTCGTAGGCTCCATCCCTGGATCCCTCTCCCTTCCTCTCTAAAAGTCAATAATTTTTTTTTTTTTTTTTTAAAGAGGGTTTGGAAAGGCTACCCTCCCTGGATGTGTCTGCCGCACACCCAGGGTCTGTGGGAGCCGCTGCCTGCAGAAATGGCTTCTTGGAGCCAGACTGGCCTGCGGCCCCACTCCAGCCCCTGAGAGCCGCATTTCGGGTGGCACAGGTTGCTCGGACACTTCCAGATCAAGAGGCCCGGGAAGGAAGGGGAAGGTGTGGCTCAGGGTTCCGTCGTTGGCTGACCCCAGAGGCCTGGCATCCCGCAGGGAAAAGGCTCGGGAAGCGGGTTAGAGTCTGGGGAAGGTGGCGGGGTTTTCACCAGGAGCGGTGGAGGCCGGCCTCAGCCAGGGAGGCCGCGGGTGGGGACTGTGCGGGTCTGGGATTTCACCGTGGGAGACCGTGCTGACTCTGAAAACATGCTTCCTCTCTTCCTAAAACAAAAGTGAAAAGACACTTAGCTGGTTGTCAGAGGAAATTCCCCAAACCTTCTGGAAAATCCCTCCTTACTATTTCCAGACGGAGGTGAGTGCTGCGGGCCAGCCACGCCCAGTGAGTAATGGGGACGCCCGCCAGCGCACCCGCCCGGTGGTGGAGAAGCCGTGCGGGCTCCTTGAGCCCGTGGTCGGCAAACGGCGGCTCTCGAGCCACATGCGGCTCTTGTGGCTTTTCCACAAAACACCATGGCCTGGGCGAGTCTATGTTGAAGAAGTGGCATTAGAAGAAGTTTAAGTTTAAACAATGTGGCTCTCCAAAGACATTTCAGTCGTTGGCCTGTTGATATTTGGCTCTGTGGACTGATGAGTGTGCCAACCACTGCCCTAAGCAGACAGTACCTGGCCACCCGGGCTAGCCAAAGCGTGGCTCCCAGAGAGGAGACCCCAGCTTAACCCCAGAAGTGACACCGCTCAGCCTAATTAACTGCAAGTCACTTAACCCTCTGAGCCTCGGGGACAGAGAAAATAAAGTAAAAAGGGACATCAGACCCTTTCTCCTAGGGTTGCGGTGAGAGTACACGTGATGTGTACTCCGTGTCTACACAGCCTGGCAGTGAGCATGTGCTTGATCCATGCCACCTGTGACCTGCTGGCCTCACGCCCACTGCACAGGTGCAGAGGCCGAGGCTGGAGGGCGGCCACTTTCGCTGAGAGACAGAGCGAGGAAGGACAGGGCAGAGGAGGCAGAAGGCCCGCCCGCTCAAACGTTTTGGAGGGCATCTCGGCAAACATGTGACGAAAGGGAATATGCACATGCGCTATCCTCTAGTAGTCCCCACGACTGTGAATTTTTCCCAAGAAAATAACCAGACACCGTGCAAAGGTGTATATGACTCGGTGTGGGGGACATACAAGCAGCAGCCCGTGAGAAGCGGAAACACGCTATGCTTATAACAGCACAGGGAGGGCCGGAATGCCCACATCACAGGCCATCCGTGTTGGCGCACGATAAAATGGAATGCTCCGCTGCTCTACAAGGTAGCGCTGCAGGTCTATACGCCTTGCTTATGGGGAAAAAATGTTCATGATACACTGTTCAGTTAAAAAAAACCCATAGATATTTGTACAAGTATGTTTTAAAACATGCATGTGAGTGTTTACATGTACACATATATGTCCTTGCATACACATACAGGGGGAAAAAGCCTGAAAGAGCACATTCTAACATATTAACCGTGGGGAGAGAGATGAGTGGTGGGATAACCGGTAATTTTGACTTTCTTCTTTGTTCTGTTATGTGAGTTGTTTACAATAAGTCTACATTTCTCTAACAAGCCTACATTTCTCTAACAAGCCACAAAGACATAAAATAAAACTGCTTCCATTAAGAGTTGTTTTCCAAGCAGAAGAGCCGGGAAACCTAACCCAGCTTTCGCAGTTTAGCAGATAAAAAATAAATAGCACCATCATGGTCACCATCGCCATCCATCTCGCAGGCTCACCGTGGGGACGAGCTAAGACACAACACAGCCCATGGGGGCGCCTACCCCAGAGCCGGGAACAGGGCCCCACCCAACAAATACTTAACCACGCTTCTGTGAAGACCACAGGCTGGTGCCACTTCTCCAGGGAGGACAGAGAGAGACCGGACACCCACCAGCTCCTCTGTCAGGAGGGGAGGGGTTGTCTGGCTGCTTGATCACCCCTGGATCCACTGAAGGGACCAGCAGAATCAGGGTTTATGAAGCAGGGTTCGTAAACCAGTGCCACAGCTACATGCCTCCATGTCCTCAATGGACACACGGGCCCAAACCCTTCCGTGTGATGCTGACAGCCACAGATACAGCCTCCCCTCCTCACAGGCACACGGAGTGAGGAGATACACCTGGGGGAAAAGTTTTCCCGTCACTCCATCTCATTATACCTTTTCTCTCTGAGCTGGTCATTTAAAGGAGCCCCCCGCTGAATCCTTTTGTGAAGCAAATCATCTGCCCTTACCTGAACTTCTAGGAAAAGCTGTTTTTCCCCCCACCAGGTTTGCTTGTGGGAAAAGCTACCTGGCGTGGTACTTGGTGGTGGATTCTTCCTCCCTCCGGGGTCCGGGTTCTGCCCTGTGGACGAGCCCCCATCAACCACCGGGGCTGAGTCTGTGCTTTCTGTAGACAAGACCCTCTCCAAACTCCACATGACACGCCGACCCACACAGAGTGTCTCAGCTGCCTCCTGTGGGACTGACTCATCTGGGGAAATTTTTTATTAGGGATGTGCCGCAGCTGGAGTCCATCTCAGACATTTCGTGTTGTCAGGTTCGTGTGAGAAAGCTCGCCAAGACGTCTGTGGCCTTGGGATAAATGTGACTCGGCATATAGGATCCAGTGTTTGTTTGGTGAAGGAATCCGGGGTACAGTGTGGGGCTCAACCCCCCACCCCCAAACAGTCCAAGAAGGGTGTGGGAATCTTGACAGTGGAATTAAATTATTTTGTTAATCCTCACCCCAAGATATTTTCCCATTGATTTTTAGAGAGAGTGGAAAGGAGGGAGAGAGACACAGAGAGAGAAACATGGATGTGAGAGAGACGCATTGATTGGTTGCCTCCCCCAGGCACCCCAACCGGGGACGGGGATTGTACCTACAACTGAGGTGCTTGTCCTCGACCGAAGTGAACCCAGGACCCTGCAGTCTACAGGCAGACACTCTATCCAGGAGCCAAACCGGCCAGGGTGACAGTGGAATTCATCTAAGAGTCCACGGGAGAGACATGGCAAAGCAACAGTCTCGTCTCTTCCTCACCTCACGTGGCCAACATGAGGAGGGCTCTCTGGTCTCCACGACCCTGTCCACGCTCCACACCTCCCGGCAGGCCACCTCAGGAGGATGCCCAGCCCCTTCCGGAGCCTGCCTTTGGGAGGGGATTTCTACATCACAGCGAGTACACGCGCGCTCCGAGGAAAAAGGCTGTGCCCACCCTCTGGGATTGAGGTCTACACATAGGCACACCTGTGCCCACCCACGTCCCGAAGCCAGAACCTTTGCTCCGAGGCAACGCCTCCTCTTTCACGCTACTCGTATCATCGAACGTTTAAGACATCACACCGGGTACATGACATGCCTGTTCCAGCCTCGGGCCTTTGCACTTGTGCCTCCCTCTGCCTGCAATACCATTACCTTCCCCTATTGGCCGGTACCTTCTCTTCCTCCAAAGTGCAAAAGTCATCTCTTCTGGGAGGCCTGCCCTGACCACCCTGTTTCAGAGGACATGCCCTCACTCGATACCTCTCCACCCTCCTATGGCCTATACAGCTATCACTGCTACTACAGGAGAAGGGCTGGTCTCCCCTGAATGCTGTGGGAGTGGTAAAGGTCTTGTCAATGTATTTGTTTGTTCAGAATCCGTGTCCTCGTATGTCCCAGGGGGCCGTGTGCCCCGGGTGAGCCGTGTGCCTCAGGGGGGCCGGGTGTCCTGGGAGAGCCTTGTGCCCTGGGGAAGCAGTGGGACCTGGGGGGAGGGGCAGTGTGAACCAGAGGAGGAGCGGATTCTATTCATGTGGTCCTGAGACAGTCACCATAAAACAAGCAGACTGCCAAATGACAGCGGGGAGGGGAAGGAGACCTGGGGGGGAGATAAGAGAACAACTGAAGGACTGGTATGCATGAATATAAGTACAACCAACGAACACAGAACTCTGGGGAGGGAGGGCATGAATGGGAGGTGGGGGGGGGGCAATGGTAAGCTATGTACACATATAATACCTTAATAAATTCTTTTTAAAAAGAATCCGTGTCCTGCCCCAGGCAGTTTGCACCCGGAGGGGCAAGGGCCTTGCCTTTTCGCCGCTGCATTTGTAACGCTCGTTTGGCGCACTGCACACAGGCGGGCCCCCTAGCCTACTGCGGAGTGAAGGCATGAGGGGCGTGAGGTTGGCGCTCCGTGCTCAGAAGAATGGACTCTGACATCTTCCGGGGAGCTTAGTGTGTCTGGTCCACCTTACCCTCTTCCCTTCGTGTTCCCACAGTCAACCCCTGAGCTATCTTGGTTGGGTCCGGAAACCAGAATGCTGCCTCGTGACTCAAAAAACACGAAATACAGCATTTTGAGTGGAAGAAACATCTCAAATCACGCTGACAGCACGTTCACTATTAGCGGCAAACAAATCAGCTATAATTAAAATGCTGTCAAAGTGATTTGAGATTTTCCCACACTTTCCAAGTTCCATATTTCACGAGGAGATTATCCAGGCCGGAGGATTTGTCACCTCCTGGAGCGCCTCTCTTCCAGGAAGCCCGGAGACCCCGACCAGCACTAGCACCGACTGATTCATCCTGACGCGAAATCCTGCAGGGAAGTCCGGCCTGTGTGGCTCAGCAGTTGAGCATCGGCCTATGAACCAGGAGGTCAAGGTTCGATTCCCGGTCAGGGCACGTGCCCCGGTTGTGGGTTTGATCCCCAGTAGGGGACGTGCAGGAGGCAGCCGATCAACGATTCCCTCTCATCATTGATGCTTCTATCACTCTCTGCCTCTCCCTTCCCTTCTAAAACATATATGCCTGCAGGGAAAACAGGAGGAAAAAGAACTCTCCTGTACACCTTCACAAAGAAGCAGCTGCCGAGACTCAGAGGCCCAAAGCCAGGCGCTGGCTTGTCAGGGTCAGTAGGGACATCCCGCTTTTAGGAAGGAATCAGCTTGCCATGAGGGGGAGGGGGGTCTTTTAAGGAAGCACATCTCCTTTCCTGGACTGTCTCCCTGCCACTGGTCCCGCGCCTGAGATGGGAAGGGCTCCCATTTACGGAGCACTCACTGCGGGCGAGGCCCTCGTTTAGGTGCTACTGCCTCCGCACCTCATTCAATGTACACACCAAGCCCTCCTCCAATTGCCATCCATCTGCAGATGCTGACCCTGAGGCTCAGAGAGGTTCAGCGGCCTGCCCAACGTCATGCCAAGGACAGGTCAGAGGCGGGCTTTGAACCCAGGCAGTCTCACTCGGGGGCACAGACCTCACCCGCCGCCCTTCCTCACCCCGCCCCTTTGCCTCGCCGTTGAATGAGTATCTGAGAGCAGAGGGAAGGCCAGATTGCTAAAGCACAAGAATATTAGGAGGCACCAGGGGTAAAGAAACAGCTTGGTCTCAGCTGGAGCCCTAACGGAATCTTGCTCTTTTTATTTAGCTGTTTTGTGTAAGCAAAGCCTATAGGACTTGCCAACATTAATAGACAAGTCGCCGATGGAGGCAGAGAGCAAGCAGCTTGACAATTCATGGCTTCGAGGCTCAACCCAGTAGAAATCTAGCATGTAAGTGTTCCGATGGGATAACGTATTAATCTTTGAAAGTGAAGTATTTTTATATGCACATATATACACCCGTATGTGAACATATGGTCCATCCAGTGAGAAGACAGTATCCTGTGTATTTATAAGCTCTTAAAGTATGATCTAGAGCAGTGTTTCCCAAAGTGAGGTATGCATACCCCCAGGGATACGGGAAGAGTTTGGTGGGGGTACGCGTTGCCCCGGAGTTCGGTGGGGATATGCACTGCACCGTGCTTAGCTGCGCCTAATTCTACGTTCTCATGAGTCTAGTCAATTTCATCCTTCTCGTTGATCCAAATAAATGTTATTTATCATATAACTTTTATTTATATTTTATTATGAATAATTTTATTTTTCGTTTATTATTATTTTGTGTATGTACCAAAAAAGTAAAAAATAAATATATTTCGATTGTTATTAAAATACATCCATTTTTTTTTTGACGGGGGGTACTCAGCGTTACAAAAATTATAGGAGGGTTACACATATGTCAAAAGTTTGGGAAACACTCATCTAGAGCACATAACCTGAAGCCCATGGCTTTCCAGGGGGGTCCACAGATGAGTTCCGTACACGGGGAACCCCGTAAACATATGCGGGAATTTTGTGTGCTTGTGTATAGGCACGTTTTCATAGAAAAGGGATCTGTGACAAAAAAAAAAAAATATTCTTAAATGACTTATTCACGGAAACCTATCTGTCCGGAAAGCTGTGTGTACTCTGGGAAGTAAAGCACAGGCCTCTGTAGGCGTGTGGTTGGCGGCGAGAGCAAGGGCACCGGCCAGGTGCCGAGGGTCAGCGGGGTGGGAAGCCCTGTGTGCCTAGGAATGGGCGCTCCACTGTGGTATGGGGCCTCGCCCCGGGTGACCTTCCCTCCCCGAGCAAATTGCTGGTTCTGCGGTTCGGACCCCCTGACCTTCCCTCCCTGGAGGCAACATCCAGGCCTCAGCTGTATGTCAGCTCCAGGCCCAGAGAAGCAACAGAACCAGCCACAGCTGATATGGGGACCCGCGGCACTGATGACCCCCCCCCCCCCCCCGCCCTGGTGCCAGCCAATCCATCAGCGGAGACCCAGGGACCCCGAATGGGCACACCTGGAAGAGAACTGAATATTCTATTAAGATCTTCCTCTGGGACCTCCCCCAAAAGACCGCCCTTAAAACCTTCGGGACGGAGAACCCAGTGCGCTCTCCCTCCCTCCCTCCCTCCCTCCCAGGAGCAAGCCGGGCCTCTGCCTTCTCCCCTCCCCTCTCCAGCCATGCCACCTTAGCTTCCGCACTGCCAAGCTCCACGCGCCCCTTCCTTTACCTCCACGATGTGACTGATTTCCTAAGCCCCTCTCCCACCTCTGTGATTTACCAAGTACGTGTTCTCTGGCAGTTTGGGTCTCGGTTTGAATTCTTTCCTAGCCAGAGCCCGAGTCCCGAGGCTGCTGAATCCAGGTTTGGTCTGACCCCTCTCGTCAGATACCTGGTGCCTGGATCACCCACGCCTACAGCACCCAGACCCATCTAGGTTCTGGCTCCCATCAGCGACAGGCCCGCAGGCAAGGCATTTATTTTGCCGGAGCCTCAGTTTCTTCATCCATACAATGGGAATAACAACAGTCCCCACCGCCATTGCTGGAAGGATCGCAAAGATACACACAAGCCCAGCACAATGCTAGATGCCTTAGAGCAGGGGTGGGCAAACTTTTTGACTCGAGGGCCACCATGGGTTCTTAAACTGGACCGGAGGGCCGGAACAAAAGCAGCCTGACCACGCTGGCACTCTCATCTTGGGCTGCTGGTGAAGGAGCGGAGGGGAGAGCAAGAGAACCAGAGCAAGAGAGCCAGATAGAACAGCCGAATGGGCCGGATCCAGCCCGCAGGCCGTAGTTTGCCCACCCCTGCCTTAAAGCATGCGGGGGAGACTCTGACTGTTTTTATTATTACCTGTGGACGATGGACTTGGGGAGCGCAGTTACATACACGCAATGCTTTGCAAACCAAACATGCGACGATGAAATGAAAAATCATAAAGCTAGAGTCTCCATGCCCCACAGCTTAGGTGCTGGGAGGGCAGTATCTTAAAATTCCTTCTCCTGTATAAATCCGCCAACGGTGCTTCTTCAGTCACTTGAGTTTTTGAGATTTCGTCTCAACCTCCGGTTCTGGGCCCGGACCCTGGAACCGGCCTGCAAGGCTGGGTTCGAAGCCACCCGTCCCCCCATTTGCTGGGTTCAGAACAGCGAGGCACTCAGCTTCCCTCAGCTGGAGAGTTAACGCACACTGACGGCTCAGCACAGCGCCGGGCTGGCACGCAGTAGGTCCTCAATTAAGTCGATGTCAGTTGCTAATTGTGCCTGCTGCCATTATTCTTATTCTTATTCTTAGTTATCTAACTTATTATCATCATTTGCTATTTAACTCCAAGGACTCCGTGCCAAGACTCTGTGTGTGTCTGTAGGTCTGCACTGGTGCCAGTTGCTTTTATAACGGTGGCCGCTCACAGTTCCATTTTCTCCCTTCATTTCTCCCCACACACACACACCTCTCTGATGTTTTGGGCGTGTTCACAGTCCCCTCCCAGCCAAGGTCACCACGGCTCTCTCCGGAGAAGGGAGGAAATCTGACCTCCCAGCGAAGGAAGTGTGCAAGGAGAACAACCCAAAACAAACTGAAGGCATTATTCCAGAAAACCTTGAAGGCGAGAATATGGAAATGACAGCTAACGTCTATTTATAATTGCGGCTGATTTCCTGCAGGGGCCCCGGGATGAGGGAGAGGGCCCTCCGACCTCATTGTTCCGACGGAGCCGCTGCCAAGAGCGCCTCGCACCGTGAGGAAGGAGGCCGCTCCGGCCGGGGTCTGATGTGTCACTGCGGATGAACTTGTGGGGAACTCAGGGCACACAACAAAGCTCCCCCCACCGCTCCCCTGACCCCCTGGCCGCTCCCCCGCTGACCCGGCTCCCGGCAGGACATTCCAGAGGCCACGTGGCCCCAAACCTGCAGCAGGCCCCCATGGGGCCACAGGCGGGACGTGCTTGCTTACATAAGACGCGGTTTTCTAGGCAGCAGGTGCCAACGGGGGGAAGGTTCCGGCTTTGGGGGAGAATGTTTGCAGGGTGACTGCTGGCTCTCTCTTATCTCTGTCCGTTCTGCACGTCTGGAAAGTCCTCACCCGCTGCAGGGAGCCTGCCAGGCCCCTGGCCGGTCCTCTGCGATGACACCCGGGAGGCGAGCAGGTCAGAACCGCCCCCAGTTTACGTCCTGGTGAAGCCCAGCAGGGCCAGAGACTCCCTACGCTGCCCCCGCCGGCCTGGGCCAATGAAGCGCACCTGCCTCAGTTTACCCGGCCTCATCCATGGG
Source organism: Vespertilio murinus (assembly GCA_963924515.1). Classification (NCBI taxonomy): domain Eukaryota; kingdom Metazoa; phylum Chordata; class Mammalia; order Chiroptera; family Vespertilionidae; genus Vespertilio; species Vespertilio murinus. The sequence continues at coordinate 76,134,455 of OZ004711.1, read as the reverse complement.
AGCAGGGATCACGGCTCTGCACCCCGTAGGGTGAACGGAAGGGGCAGACAGTGATGGGCTTCCAGGGAGGGAAAACGGGGGCACATCCCCCGGCCTGGTGGGCTGGCAGCCCCCTCCCTGCATGCGGCCGGGTGGACGGTTCCCTGCGGGAGGGTGCCCAGGGGAACCCGCCCATCTCTCCGGAAAGTGGGCGGAGGGCCCCAGCCACAGCGCTGGAGAAGTCCTCTACGCTTCCCTGGGCTCTGGGCTCCCCCTCTCTCTCCTTTCCCCCGTCGCTGGCCTCGGGGCTCCCCGACAAAGCTCGGAAGACACGGACCTTGTGCTGCCATGCAGAAATCCAAGCAGGGGGCAGTTTGGGAGGAGGTTGCATCTCATTCCCTCGGAGGGAGCTCCAGGCACAGAGCTCGGACCCTCCCCTGGCTTCAGGGGCAGAGCTGTCACTCTGGGGGGTGGAAGTGGCGGCCCGCGGTGCTGGCCAGCAGGAAGGGCCGGGCCCCGCCAGGGCGGCCATTCTGAATCCGGCCCCCAGCGGCCAGCCAGCCGGGACCGCGTCCGCCTCCCAAGCAGCAACCCCATCACGGCGATGTCTCCGGTGGCCGCGCTCTGCAGGCACCTGGCTGAGCTTGGAGCAAAAGGCAGCCCTGTCCGCCCAGTGCATGCTAGAGCACTCGCCTCTGCCCAGGGAAACACTGGGGGAGGGGGACCCAGCCAGCGTGGCTCAGTGGTTGAGGCCACAGTTCAATTCCCAGTAGGACCACATGCCCAAGTTTTTGGACTCAGTCCCCAGTAGGGGCCTGTAGGAGGCGGCTGATCACTGCTTCTCTCTCTCTCATTGATGTTTCTATCTCTCCATTCTTCTTCCTTCCTCTCTGTTTCAAATCAATAAGAACGGCCGAAACCGGTTTGGCTCAGTGGTAGAGCGTCTGTCTGCGGATTGAAAGGTCCCAGGTTCGAGTCCGGCCAAGGGCATGTACCTTGGTTGCGGGCACATCCCCAGTAGGGGGTGTGCAAGAGTAGCTGGTCGATGTTTCTCTCTCATCGATGTTTCTAACTCTCTATCTCTCTCCCTTCCTTTTTGTAAAATATCAATAAAATATATATATTTTTAAATCAATGAGAACACTGGGGGGAGAGGGGAGTGAGGACAGAAAGAGCTGGGGGGAAGCAGCGAATGCTCTGGATGTCGGGTGCTGCTGGCTGGAGGCTCCATGAGGCCAGGAGGAAATATGGCCGGAAGGACACCGGCCTCAGAAAGGGCACCAGACTGCAGGAAGTCTCCTCACAGGATGGAGCCCTGAGCCAGACCTTGGAGGGCCTTCCTTCATCCCACAGCCACCGTGCGCTGCTGGCTTTGTGCACAGAAATGCAGGCTGGCAGGCCGGCCACAGGACATCAGGGCCCCCACAAGAGGAGTCAGCACCCCAACACTCAGCCCCCCAGCCTGCCCTGAGGCTTGGTCTAGATCCCGCGTCTGCTTGCCTCTCGGTTTCCCAGCAGATAAGAAAAAAAAAATAAGAATACCCTCTTACCCTCCTACCACTCTCAAAGGGATGACACATCGACAAATCACTTTGAACTTTCAGATGAAAGGTGCTCTATAAACTCTGAGGCCTCATCAACTGTAATTGTTACGGTAATTATTTTAATGATAATAATGATGATAATGGGAGGAGGGGGCGGGGCGGGGAGGATACCTCCTGCCCTGAGACAAAGAAGAAACTCTTCCATGGAAACCCACGGCAGGATTCCTCCAGCTCCCACCTCCTCTCCACTGCCCATTTCCGGGCTGAAACATTATTTTCTCCTTCCCTCCCAATGAAACAATGATTTGTTCCACCGTTTTCCCCTCTCGCTCACTCCGGCGCGCCTGGCTTCGCCCTGACAGCTCAGCCACGGACTGTTTACACGTCTCGCTCACCCTCCGACACTCGGGCTCGGCTCTGCTGACACCGAAGGCAGGAGGATTCTCTCTGTGTGAGGAATCAATTACTTCCGCTGACACTCTATTAGGGGCCGCACAGCTCCAGGTTCTATCTAGGTGGAGGGGAGGGGGGTGGGGAGGTGATGGGGGGAAGGATGGCAGGGAATTTGAAGAGGGTGGCGAGGGGGGGGGGCTGGAGACCAGGGCAGCAGGAGGTGGATGACAGGGGCAGACAGAGATGATTATTGACTGAGAGCCAGGCCCCCAGCTCGTCTTTAAAGACAGAAAGATCCCTCTCTCTCTCCTTGACTGCCCTGCTGGCATCCGGAGGTGACCGCATGGCAGGAAGAGGCAAAGAAAAGGAAGAAAGAAGAGAAAAGGAAGAGCTAAGGAAATCGGAGAGGCCCCACACACCGAAGCTGTGGGAAGGCAGAGGCCGGCTCTAGGTACAGGACACAGGTGTGCGAAGGCAGCGGGGGGCGGGCTTCCAACCCCCCAGTCCTGCCATTACTGTCTGTGCGGTCTCTCGGGGCCTCCGCAGCCCCATCTGTTCAATGGGAACAGCGGCAGTACCAGACCCGGAGGCTGGCTGTTGAAGTAAACCATGGAAAGTTCCCGGTGTAGTAGCATCTGATGCCTATATAGCAAGGGTGGGCAAACTTTGACTCAAGGGCCACCGTGGGTTCTTACACTGGACCGGAGGGCCAGCACAAAAGCAGCCTGACCATGCCGGCACTCTCATCTTGGGCTGCTGGTGAAGGAGCGGAGGGGAGAGCAAGAGAGCCCTCCGCTCTTTCGGCTCCGTGGGCCGGATAGAACAGCCGAACGGGCGGGATCCGGCCCGCGGGCCGTAGTTTGCCCACGGCTGCTGCAGAGAGTGCAGTGGATGTTTGCTGTTCTTGTCTGACTGACAGTCCCTCCAACCACCTACAAACATACAGCTGAGGCAGAACAGAAAAACACATATACACCGGTAGACTGCCAAGATGCTTGGCTCTGAGGCTAGGAAAAAAACAGCGTAAAAATCATGTGGATTTTCCTTGCTCATGCTTTACTGCCCTGCAAACCTGGCCTCACTCACTTCTTTTCTTTCTTCTTTTTTTCCCTTTCAAGTTTTATTTGGACCGGCTAACATTTTTTAGGGCTTTTTCTCCGTCTGCTCCGCAATCACCTGAGATGCGTGGAAGCAGTAGGTCTCCCAGAGAAGGACAATTACGGAGGCTCTTTTCTAGCAGGAAAGACAAGGGCAGCCGATATATTTTCCCCCGAGATGATTTCTCCAGGCAGAGAGGCAGAAGAATGGAATTAAATTATCTGTTGAGTTTCTCTTAGCTCAAAGGTTCCAAGCCCCCTCGCCATTCAAAAGGACAAAACAAAAGAAATTTTTATTTTTTTATTTTTCCCGTAAGCAGGACTCATGACTACAGGAAAACACACAAATCCCTTTTTTAGAAAATCCAATTTTTTTTTTTTACTGGGTCTATTTCCTTTTCCTCTTTATCCCCTCCACCCCGAGCTCCCACCGAGTGTCTGCAGACACTCTCGCCGGCGTAATTAGCGGGGAGAATTACACGGAGTTACGTGGGGTGAGATGCGGGCCTCCGGGGACCTCTGGGTTCCGAGGAGGTGCCGGCTGCCAGGCGGAACGAGTGGGATTGTGCATTAGGAAGCCTCCAGTGAGTTTTCTCACCTGGAAGATAAGGAGCACCGTGAGGAAGGGCGTCCGCGGCGAAGCTTGCACTGGAAGAGCTGCGATTGCAACATCGCCCGTCTAAAAACAAACTGCCCCAAATAGCGGTGCGACCCAGCTGCCCTTTGACCTCTGCGGGAGGAGGAGGACAATCTGCGGTGCCTTTTCTCACTCCTGCTGGGTGGAGCCCTTGGTCAAGGGTGGTGAGCTTGAGTCAGCAGGGCTGTTCCCGCTTAGCGCACCACATGCCTGGAGGGGGCTCTGTCTCTGTCTCTGTCGTTAGCAGGGCTGTTGCAATACAGAGAAGGCGCGCCGTGCCGCTCACTGGCTCCCTGGGGGATCAGAGTATTTCTGTGGTTGAGCAGGCAGGCAATCTGGAAGGACGCCAGGAGTAGCCACCTGAGGGTCTCTCCTGAGATCAAGCGCAGAGAACTCTTGAGCCTCAGAGAACTCTCACTCTGCTCTGGTTTCTAGAAACCCGGGTGGACACCGGCTGAAGCCACACCTCCATCGGACCAGGTGGCCTCCTGCCATCTCTCCGCTTGTATGGGAAGGAGAAGGACAAGCAGAGCTCAAGCCAAAGTGTTACCTGGATTTTCCCAGCAGCCCCACGTGCAGGCACTAAGCGGGGTTCCTGGACACGGGGTAGGAGACCCAGAGACGTTGGCCAGGGAGGACGGGGGTAGCACAGAACCTCCGTGATCTTAGTCTTTCCTGCTTCCTGACCACAGCCCCTCTCCGAGATGGCGGAAGTTGCCTGGCCAGGAAATAAGATTAAATAACAACATGCAGGCCCCTCTTTACCAAGAAGAGAGAATGTATCATCAAGTCACAAGGGTGGCCTTTCAACCACTGTGGTTGCTGCAGTTATTAAATTCTCTCCCCTTCTTCTTTGACTTGTTACTCTCAGCCTGGACCACCAACCATACCACCCCCCTCCCCTTCCCCTTTGCTTGGCTCACGTATTCAGGATCAATGGGACCTCACCTCCTCCAGGGAGTCTTTCCTGACCTCCCCAACCTACGCCTGACCTCAGTGCTCTGGGCTCACATATGTCCTCAGTCCGAATGCATGGTGTCGGGGAGGCAGTGGAGCATACGAGTCAAGAGCACAGGTTGCAAAGTAAGTTATTGTGGCTCAAAAACCCTTCTCTGCCGCTTGGGTCAGTTACTTCACTTCTCTGATCCCATTTCTCCATCCACACAATGGAACGAGTAGCAATGACCTCCAGGTTTTTAAAAAATATATTTTTACTAGAGGCCTGATGCACAAAATGTGTGTGTGTGTGTGTGTGTGTGTGTGTGTGTGTGTGTTGGGGGGTAGTGTCCCCTCAGCCCAGCCAGCGCCCTCTCCAATCTGGGACCCCTTGGAGGATGTCCAACTGCTGGTTTAAACTGGCAGTCGGACATCCTTCTCACAATCTGGGACCGTTGGCTCCTAACCACTCACCTGCCTGCCTACCTGATCACCCCTAACTGCTTCTGCCTGATGGCCTGGTTGCCCCTAACTGCCCCCCCCCTTCTGGCCTAATCACCTCCAACTGCCCCCCACTACTGGTCTAGTTGCCCCCAACTGCTCCCCCCTGCTGGCCTGGTTGCCCCTCACTACCCCCCTGTGCTGGTCGCCCCACTCAGCCTGCTGTTCGAATGTTGCATGAGTGTGTCCTGACCAATTTGCATATTCCTCTATTATTAGTATAGATGGATTTCAGAGAGGAAGGGAGACAAGAAAGAAACATCAATGATGAGAGAGAATCATTGATGGTCTCCCTCTTGCACGCCCCCTACTGGGGATTGAACCAGCAACCTGGGCATGTACTCTTGGCTGGAACTGAAACTGGGACCCTTCAGTCTGCAGGCCAATGCTCTATCCACTGTGCCAAACCAGCTAGGACTGACCTCCCAGGTTTTTGTTGAAGAATCAACGAGATGCTGTCTGTAGAGTGCTTAGGAGATGCGCCACATGTGGCAGCTGTATCCCCAGTTACCATGTGATTTTACTTGCTTCCTCCTCCCAACCTCTAAGTTCCATGAGGGCAAAGCGTACAATGTGGTCATCACCGCGTTCCCAATGCTATGAACACGCTTGGCACATACTAGGTTCTTAAGTATTTTTGGATGAATGCATGAACAGTCTATCGACATTTTGTGGGTGAGATACCAAGTCCCCAAGAGCTAGAGCCTGTGTCTGGCCATCCTGCCCTGTCACAAGATGGACAAGTACAGAAAACAGCTCTGTCAGCCTTCCAATGCAGGTATGTGTCATGCTGACTCATGTCTCAAATGTAACATATCACCAACACAACCACCTGCACCCACCTGCTTAGCATTCTCCAGGACTGGGTGCCCCAGGGACATACACACAAACTGTATGGTCCATGCCCTTAGAGAACTCACATGCTCAGAACACAAGGTGACCACAATGAACCAAAGGCAGGCGAGCAAGTCAAGGTGGTATGCAAAGCTCTGAGCTCAGCGTCGGGGGGGAGGGGGTCCATAAGAGAGAACTGGAGGAATCCCGGAAACTGGGGGGAGGCAGGGGCGAGTGTGCAGGGGACACTGTAGAGGGGAGGGTGAGGAGTGTGAGCACCGGGCACCCACAGGGTCTCATGCAGGCGTGAGGTTGTACTTGGTTGTGTGAAGTCAGGGTGTTTGCCGAGCACAGGAAATCAATGGTGGGCAGGGGCCAGTTTATTGAGGTCCAGTCTGTTTCCTCTGTTTACTGTAGTCAATTTATCAACTGCCACCTTTCTAAGATATCACTGTCTACTTTGGGAGAGAGAGACACATTTGGGGGTCTGTGGATTAGGGCTCCTCTGGCTGTAAATCAGCATGGGAACATCTTGTTTGTCAAGGACACCGAGTCAGAGGCTAAATATCCCGAACCTCCAATATCCAGAACGTGGGGGTAGGGGTGAGGGATGGTTTCCGAAGGAAAGGTCATGAGCAGCTCAATGCCAACGACTCCCTGCACTGGTGCTCTGAGACCGTCTTCCCTCCCTCACTCTGCTGTGAGCTTGGCTCACTCCTGGAGCACGCGGACGAGCAGGCACCGGGCTGCACGGCGTGGGGCAAAGCTTAAACCTAAGGACCAAACTTCCCAAGGAAGCTGAGGCTTTCAACCTTCGCATCTCCTCACATAAACTAATTACTAATGTTCTGCGGCACACCAAAGAATACATTTTTTTTTGCTAATCTGACAAAAAAAAGGGGGGGGGGCATACTTTTGATTCATTCATACCAGAAGACTGTTGTTGTGTTAGTTGTTGTCACTTTTTTACCTGACCATCTAAGGGAAAAGAGGTCAGTGACCCTGACTAAACAGTCAGGGGCTGCATGTTTTAAACATTCATGCAGCACTCGTGGGTGCCATGGCACACCGCTTGAAAATCGCTGCCATAGACAGCAAGACCTCCTAAGACAAAGTCCATACCCAGCAGGAAAGGGTCAAAAGAGGCCAGAAGAAGGTTCTAGAAGACAGGTTACTCGGAACAGGAAGTGCCAGCAAGAGCAATGATAGGAAAGTCCCAACCTTCCCTATGACCAAACCCAAAGGTGCTAACACAGGAGCACTAGTATTGTGCATCTACATTAACAAATTGTCATCATCATCATCATCATCACCACAGTTTTGCAGATGCAGAAACTAAGGCCTGGGAAATTTTAGAAGGTCAGCAAACACTGCAAAGATGACCTTACCCAGCCAGCCGGTCACAGAAAGTGACATTTAGGGGGAAATGTTGACTCGCTTCAGGCTTTGTTTTGTGTCGGAAGACAGGGAGTGTGACACAGGTTTCAGAAGGCCCTGGGTCAGATAATCTTGGCAGAAAGGACGTGTGGAACTCGGAGGGGGTGTGTCTCAGTAGCTGGAGGTTTCACTTGGATGGAGCACTATTCTGCACCGTACACCCCCCTCCCCGGCAGGCGAATCAGATACTGATGCGCTGCACACACACACAGTGGTTAGTGCAGGCTTCTGTGCGGGTTCTTGGCCGAAGAAATGTTCTGCCAAGTCTTCTTAGTGGCTTTTGCACTTTGTAAAACACGTTTTTCTCCCCATGCCCATCTGGAAGTGACCAATTCTTAAAAGAACGCAGGTTCTCGGATTTGGTTTTACTGGGTGGAGCCGCGGCTGCGCTGGGCTGCCATCCATGCCTCTGTGGGGACGACTCATGGATACGCCCTGCATCACACGCAGTGGGCGTTTTTCAAAGGCATCGGTTTCAGACTTCAGGAACGGAGAAAGATTCAGTCTGGCTGTGTTTGTTTCAAAAACCCTTGCGTTCGGCCAGTTGGCTGATGACTGGGGTGAGAGGCAGCCAGCAGTAGCCTCTGCTCACCACAGAAGTGGCTTCTGCCTGTTTGCTCAGGTGGCCCGAGTCCTGCCCTTCTGTCTCTGGGCCACACCGACCTGGCAGGGCCACAGGCCTCTGGCGGTGCCCGCAGCCGGGGACTCGGCCCCGGAGCGGCCTCAGGGTGCTGCGGGCCTGGATTCCTGAGAATGGCCAGGCCGTGCGGCTGTCAGTGAAAGTTTCCAAGCAGACGGAGCAAAATTCACAAGCAAAGGTTAGGGGGAAGGTCTCTGACTGGAGTTTGGTTTAGTCAGTGATCGCTTAGACCAGTGATTTTCAATTGGGGTGTGTGTGTGTGTGTGTGTGTGTGTGTGTGTGTGAGAGAGAGAGAGAGAGAGAGAGAGAGAGAGAGAGAGAGAGACATCAATGTGGGGGAGAAACGCTGCTTGGTTGCCCTCCAATGCATTCCGACTGGGATCGAACCCTAAACCTGGGTGATGTGCCCTGACCCGGGAATGGCAACCTCAATGACCTCTTCCCCTTAGATCGTCAAATAAAACAGCGACAACAGCCAACACGATAGCCATCCAGTGTGCATGAACCAAAACTGTATCTATATTTGTGGGTCAGATCGGCAAAGAATATACTTTTTGGACTGCTGAAGGCTTTTAGTGAGTAACGGGTGTGTGCCAGGAGCTGGGAAGGTTGAGGCGTGCTGGCCTAGCCCGTGGGCTGGTTTCAGGGCACCGAGCGCCAACTGCGTGGCCAGGCCAGCCCTCTCCCTCAGAGCCCACTTCCGGGTCCCGGGCAGACTTTGCAGATCAGCCTGCAGAGAGAGGAAGAAGTGGTGGGGGAGGGGTGGAGGGAGCAGGGGGCGGGGGACTGATGGCTTTTCTGACTTCCTTACTCATCTCCCTTTTCTGGGAAGTGTCGCTGCAGCGTTCTCATCAGAAGGGCGGCTCAGGCAGGCCTCTGGGTCAGCACCCACCCGATGGGGAGCCACAGTCACAGCCACAGCCACAGCCACAGCCACAGCCACAGCCACAGCCACAGCCACAGCCACAGCCACAGCCCCTGGGAGTCAGAGGAGAGAGGAGGCTGCGTTCCTTCGCTAGGAAGAGCTTTCCAGACCCAGGAGCACCCTCAGAACGGAAACGAGAGGGGGAAAGAGAGGAGGAACCCCACAGAACCTCCAGGACTTGGATCAGATGAACTGTTCCTTTCGGAGGTGAACACAGGCGGTGGGGGAGAGGCCCATGGACTCTGCATGCGAATGGCCAGGGAAGAGCCTCAGAAACACCTTGCAGGGCGAGAGGCTGAGAGACCGGACGTGTCTCTCTAAACGCAAAAATGAATCGGGGTGAGAGAGACATGGGGGCGGAGGGGACACAGGGGGTGGGGGGCGAGAATGAAGGACCAGGTTAAGTGGCAGGGGCTTGACCCCAGCAGACCCTTGCTGACAAGTTGGCCGTGGGGGAGAGAGACCCCAGGAAGGTTTTTCTCTGACCCTCCCGGCCTTCCTGGCTCAGGCCAGCAGCACAGGATGGGGGAGTGGGGAGGAAGACAGGGAGCTACTTGGCGAGGATGACAAACTGCAGGGTAACCTGTCTCGGGCCTGCTCCAGCTCAGCATGAGGGGATCTGCCCTCTCCCCCCGGGGCTGCAGCAGTCCGAGCCCCCCCATCCCCGGAACGGGGTCCCTGCAGCCCCACACGGGGCGGGGGCATGTTTTCCTGGCCTTTCACTCTCCAGAACATGTCTAAAGCCAAGCTCACCAGCTCCCGGGTGCTTCCTCCCACAGCCGTGCCTTCTCCCGCCGCCGCCGCTATGAACATACACAGGACGGCCTCCTGGCAGGTTCCCTGGCAGATTTGCTGGCATACATACGCATAACAGCGTTTGGCCCGCAGTCCAGAGAGGTGCTTAGTCAAATTTCCCTGAGCTCAGACCCAAGCCCTCGGCGCATTACGACGCAGGCTGTGCCAACCTCCTGCCGCCCGGCCAGGGGCTCCAAGAGCACCAACACCTCCTAAAGAGAGAGGCCCTTCGCGCAGAAACTCTCGGTCAAGTTCGCTGGCAGGGTAAGGGCGGCCTGGCGGTTGGTTCTATGCAGACGTGTCCGAGGGCGCGCCCCGGACGTGGACAAAGAGGAACCCGGGAGGGGCCTTCTGAGTCTTGGTCACGTGGGGCCACCCATCCAGGACACCCTGGGCCCTCAGCCAAGGCTCGCTCTCCTTAGGGGAGACCATGGCGGGGTGGAAAGCAGCCCTTGGAGGGCAGCAGTGACATGGATGCACGGGTTCGCAGGGAATGCCGTGCTAACACGAGGGCCCTACAAATCGAGGTGCGGGAGCAGGCAGCCCTGACATGCCAGGAACATGAGTGTGCTTTGTCCAATCGTCCAGTATGCTCTGTCTTCCGGTGTTTCCAGAGGGTTCCGCCTGGTGACAGAGGGTCTGTCTCTATGAGGAAGCGCTGGCTGGACCCAGGTCCGCGGCCTGGACCTGTCCCAGCAGCTGGCCCCTTGCTGAATTTTTCATTGCTTGCATCGCCTGGGTCACAGGACAGGCTCAGGCTAGGTATCCACCAAGAGGGGGCACTGGACACCCATGGAGCAGCGGCACCCGGTAGGTGCTGCTCTGGAGCCAGACAGGACCTTCTGCACAGAAGACCTTCCCCTCTGTTCCAGGGAGGAGACACGTATCCGCATTCTCGGCACGGCAGGGCTGCCTGCTCCCGCACCTTGATTTCTAGGGCCCCCGTGTTAGCGCGGCGTGTCTGAAGCACCCCCCGCTGCCCGCATGTCCACGCGGTGTCTCCAGAGCCACACGTCTCCTCGGGGACAGGGCCGAGGGTGTGAGACCAGCCGGGCCGCCGCAGGCGACTGACGTGGGCTCCCCCGGGCTCTGGCTGCTCTCACTGGCCACGTGGAGGTGGGGAGGGACCCCCACTTCCCAGGGCCCCTGTGAGGGTGGAGCGGGTCGGTCTTGACAGAGCCGTTAGGAGAGTGCTTATTAGAGAAAATCCAGCCTGGAGACGCTGACCTGGGCAGCACAGACGCCCAGAAGCAACGCACATCCTAGACCTACCCGTGGAGACGCCGGTTTTTAGCTGCAAGGGAACCAGAGCCACTCCCCACGACAACAGCCCGACTGTCCATGGTGGACGTAGAGGGAGTCTCCACGTGGGGACTGGGCTACTAATTTTTTTAATATTTAAATTTTTAAAATATATTTTATCGATTTTTTTTACAGAGAGGAAGAGAGAGGGATAGAGAGCTAGAAACATCAATGAGAGAGAATCATCGATCAGCTGCCTCCTACACCCCCCCCCCCCACTGGGGATATGCCTGCAGCCAAGGCACATGCCCCTGACTAGAATCAAATCTGGGACCCTTCAGTCCGCAGACCGACGCTCTACCACTGAGCCACACCGGCTTCGGCTGGGCTACTGTTTTACCAAGGAAGCGGGTGGGATTCCTAGGTGTGGTCACAGCAGTGGAAACGGGGAGGTCGCCAAGGTGGCACCTACCATCTTGTAGCAAGTCCCAAAGTCAAGAGCTGAGGTTTTGTAGTCTACCTCCCACCTGCCCCCACAGAGACTTCCCCCACTGCCAGCTTTTGAAGATAGGATGCTATTCCTTACACAGCCCACTCTTTTCCTCCACACTATGGGACCAACAGGCCTTTGTTTCCCCCTGAAAAAGCATGCCATCTTGGGTTCCCCTGGGATCCGGCCCTGTTTACAGGCCAGGTGTGTGGCAGGCCCGTTGTCACGGGTGTGGCCAGTAGGTGGCGCTGCGGCCGGAGCCGGGCTGGAGGGAGGGAGGGAGAGGCTCTCAAGGATGCTCAGCGGGCAGGAGGGTGCTTACTTGCAGTCGTGCTTCTCGATTTCGAAGTGCGGGTTGAAGTTGAGGACAATCTTCTGGTTGGGTTCGGGCGCGTAAACAATCCACTCACAGTTCTGGTGGGACGGGTAGTCCTGGGGGTAACCTGGCGAGGTGATGTAGCCAGCATCTTTGGAATTCAAGCGACCGCCACAGGGTGGGTCTGGAAGAGAGGGCAAACAACCCGAGGAACTTCAAATATGTCCCAGCATTTCCCCCTCCCCTCTCCCCGTCTCTCTCCTCCAGCAGAGGCCTGGAAGGGTTTTGCAGACCTTTTATGGCAGTCCAGGAAGCTAACCTACTTACTCATGCAGTGGAAGAGGGTTATTTCAGCCCATCTTCCCCCTCCTCACACGGCTGAGCATAAACACACACACACACACACACACACACACACACACACACACACGCACACACTCTCTCTCTCTCCCCAATAAAAATATTTCAGAAAGTGGTGGGCCAAGGTTCCCAATCACATGCTCTGGGATTAAAAAAGAAAAGAAGAAGAAGAAGAAGGAAGCTGCGAAGTTAACGTCCTTCCTGCCTTTCCCTGCCTCCTGGCCTGGGCCCATCTTCCTCCCTCTATCTCTACCTCATAAATCCTTCACGTGCTCGGCCTCCCAGCCCAGCCCGGCCCGGCCCGGCCGCCCCGCCAGGAGTAACGGCTCCGGGAACTGACAGGGGCGGTTTGTGGTGCCGACCCACAAGCCTGGTAACAATTACATGTGATGCGGAAGACGCGTTCTCAGCTCTGGGCCAGCACAGGCCCTGGAGGGTGATTTCAGCCTCTTTTTTTTTTTTTTGAAAGAAAGCAAAAGCAAAACTCCCAAACACTTAATTCCACATCCACCACAAATTTGATTTATGATTTCATTATGCACGGAGTGGAAAATCTGCATAGGAGAACCCACCAACTCTGACCTCAGCGCCTCCACAAAGAGCGCTTTGTGCTGAGTGGACGGCTGGCTCCCCCCTTTCCCCCCCCCAGCCCCCCCCCAGCTTTCTGCCCAGGGTCCCTCCTGCCTGGCCACCGCCAGCAGGGTGTGCTGCTGCCTTGTCCCTGGTCCGCAGCCCTTGGGAAGGGGCTGGGGAGCCTGGCTGAGCATCCCCCCCCCCATGCCCGGCTGGAGAGTGCCAGGAGGGGATGGGGCCGGCTTCAAAGGCAGAAAAGGTGTTGGATGGCATTTGAAGACTCTCACATAGTTGGGAGTGAAGATCTTCCATCCCCAGGAGGGGTTCCTGGGAAATGGGGGGGGGGGGGCGGTTCCGCTTAAAGACGACCTTAGAAGAGAGGACAGGGAGGCACCAGAGACCTGCAAACATCCAGAAGCCTCTGGGAGACCTTCCTGAGCGCCGCTCTTAGCATCAATCACGATTTAATGTCGCCATCTGCCCGGAGCAGCGTGGGCCCGTGAATTATGCATTAGGGCGCAGCGGCCGCCCCCGGGCCGGCCCTCTCCCGCCCGCGCTCGCTCTCTTTGAGGGAAAGGGTCATGCATTTTTAACTCCACAGGTGCACCTCCCCACCCGGCCTGTTGGCACTCCTGTGTCCCGGAACTCTGCTCTGGCTTCCCGGGCGGGCGGGCGGCTTCCCATGCATAAAAGATGGGCGCAGTGGTGGCCGGGGACCCGCAGATCCTCACAGTGGCCTCTGGGCCTCGGCGCCTCCAGGAGCTCAGACCGTGCCCCTGGACCAAATGGAGTCGGGCCCCCTTTCCTGCCCGGTAGAAAACAAAAGCAGGCCGTTTCCTCCGGCTGGCAGGGGCCGCATCATCCTCCAGCTCATGACCCCGCACCCTCCCGAGGCCGGAGGACAATGGGCCCGGCCCTCCGGCCCAGATGAAGGCCCGGTGCCGCTGCCTCCTCTGCAGCCAGTCCCCTAGGCTGGCCAGGCACCCACACCTCGCCCCCAAATGGGCACCTGACGTCTTGTAGCAGGTCCGATGGGGGCCCTTGGGTCCCGGCTCGTGCATGTGAAACAGGAGCACGCGTGGCCCTCTGAGAAGGCGGGGAGGGGGGGGCTGAGGTCACCAGCTGTCTTGCAGCTCGGAGGGGAGGAAATGGTTTACGAGCTCTTCTGTGGGAAGAAGAAGTCCACTTCCTCCGTGCCCCCGCGGCGCCCGGCGCCCGCTCTGAGGAAGCAGAGCAGCACGCATGCTCATCGGGGAGGACAGGACGCTTCCTCAGAGGAAGGTTTCGTCTCTGATCCACCCACCCCAGGAGTCACCACTTCCCCGCTGACGAGAAAAGTTAAACTACGTGTAAGTCTCTCCCCCCCTGCCCCCCCCCCGTCCTCTTTATCACGAAAATCGAGGCACTCATTAAAATATCTGAGAACTCATTGAAACATCTGCTTTGCTTGCGTGTGGTTAGCTGTTCCAATATCCAAACACTTACAGACTCAGATTCTTTTTTAAAAAAAATATGTATGTTTATTTTTTAATGTTTTTATTGATTTTAGAGAGAGAGGAAGGGTGAGGGATAGAGAGACAGAAACAGGGAGGAGAGTCGGCTGCCTCCTGAGCGCCACCTACTGGGGATCAAGCCCCACAACCCAGGTGTGTGCCCTGACCAGGAATCGAACCGGGGACCTTTTGGTTCATGGGTCGATGCCCAACCACTGAGCAACACTGGTCGGGCACAAGCTCACATTCTTGTCTGGATGGCCCTCACCCTGAGAAACACGCACTTGCCTACCAAACATACATTGGGTACACCTATACATCCTATATAATAAAAGCCAAATATGCTAAGTGTCCAGTTGGCTGTTCAACCAATCAAAGGGTAATATGCTAATGATATGCTAAGGCCGCTCAACTGCTCGCTATGACATGCACTGACCACCAGGGGGCAGACACTCAATGCAGGAGCTGCTCCCTGGTGGTCAGTGCGCTCCCACAGGGGGAGTGCTGCTCAGCCAGAAACCGTTCTCATGGTTGGTGAGCGCAATGGAGGTGGTAGGAGCCTCTTCTGCCTCGGTGGCAGCACTAAGGTTGTCTGTGTACTGGCATAGGCCCGCTCCCCCTGGGCTAAGCCGTCAGTCGGACATCCTCAGAGGGCTCCCAGACTGCAAGAGGGCCCAGATTGGGCTGAGGGGACCCCTCCCCCCCCCAGTGCACAAATTTTGTGCACCGGGCCTCTAGTTAGCCCTGGCTGGTTTGGCTCAGTGGATAGAGCATCAGCTTGGGGACTGAAAGGTCCTGGGTTTGATTCTTGTCAAGAGCACATGCTTGGGTTGTGGGCTTGGTCCCCAGTAGGGGGAGTGCAGGAGGCAGCCCATCAACCATTCTCATCATTGATGTTTCAACCTCTCTCTCCCTCTTCCTTCCTTTCTGAAATATATACATAAAACTAACACTTTAGTCCTCTACAAACTTCCACATCCTCTCATAAAAGATCAGACACAATTTGCACAGACAGATCTATCAAGATAAATACTAGGATTTTCACCTCCGTGTTCCTTGGAGAAAACGGGACTCTTGAAATCTATCAGTAAAAACTGTAAAGACACACTTCACCCCTCCATGCCTCCTCTCGATAACTGATCTCTCATCCCCAGGTCTGAGGGCCCCCCACTTCTAAAATGCAAACGCACGCCCGGGAGGAACGAGCCAGGTTTGCCTCTGAAGAGCTGCCCTGTCCTCTCCTCCGGGGGCCTCGCCGGTGCCCAGTGGAGCAGCAGCACGCTCTCTCCAGGAGTCCAGCCCAAAGGAAGGTGAACTCCAGGGCAAACGCCTGCAGGCCAACAAGCATGTACAGAAGAGAAGTTGGCCCAGCTGAAGTTTGAGTTGCTGAGCCTGTTTGGTGAGTTGACCAGGGACTCCCCTTTTTCCCCTGATTTTGTAACTGCCTTTTACCGGGGGCAGGCAAACCCAGGCCTGATCTGCTCAGAGAAGTCTTCTCCTGCAACTGAGACGGACCAGGTCCTCAGGGGCCCCAGGAGAAAAGGATTAAAGTGATCCCTCCAGGGCTAGACAACAGTGTAGAGATTGGGGGGGTGGGGGGGTGGGGGGTGGGGGGAAGGGAAGGAGGAAGAGGGTCAAGGGGGTCAAACACATGGAGACTAGACTAGATTGGGTGGTGGGCGCACAGTGCAATATGCAAATGATGTACTATAGAACTGTACACCTGACACTTACATAATGTTATTTACCAATGTTGCCCCAATAAGTTTAACTTTAAAAAAGTAAGTTGAAATAAAGGGAATGCTATGTTCTCCCCTCCCTCCATAACGACTATTTAGGTGTTTTGATTTGATATGAAATGCCAGATGATTTCTGGCATTTTTCTCCCCTTACCTCCTCCCTCCCTCCCTCCCATGCCCTTGCTTTGCTGATGGCCTGCGCTCTGTCCCATGATGCCCTGGGGCTACCAGGCCGTGGATCAGGTGAAGAAACTTAGTACCGGTCCTCCCACAATTCCCAGGTCCTCTGCCGGCTCCAGAGGGAACTCACCCTCCCACAGAACCCAATTTCAGACAGCTCACTGGGTCTTAGTAAGATCTGATGTTTAGTAAGAAGGACTGAAAGAAGGTCTCTTTAAAACCCTGGTCTGCCTTCTAAGGGAACTCAGCTGGAGTTGTTTTAAAGGATCACTGCAGAGCCTGAACGTGACAACAATAGTTGTTCACCGCTGAAGCCTGGCTACAGTGAGGCTTTCAAGTGATCAGAACCACAGGGGGTGACCCCAGGTGACACCCGGCAACGCCTGCAGACAGTCAGCCCCATAGTAGCAATCGGATCCCTTGATGTACTGAACTGAGGGGAAAGTCCTTGGCAAAAACAGGGGAATTCAGGGAGGGACGTGGGACCGGAGAGCCAGGGTGTGATTGATGGAGGGTCGGGGGCCAGGGGGCCAGGGGGCCAGGTTGCTGGGAAGGGGAGGTGGTGCTGATATTTCCAGGAAGACGACATGGCACCTGGATTCTTCACTCGGTGACCTGGCTCGGACTCCGCTTCCTAAACTGGGCTGCAATGAGTGGACCGGATTAAGTGCGTAGCTTTCAGAATTCTTGTTAGAAAAGTGTTTGTTTTTTCCTTGAACAAAGCTCTACCCTGCGCTCCAATGTACAGAGCAGCTGAAAGTGGAGCTCTCCTCCCTAACCGGTTTGGCTCAGTGGATGGAGCGTCGGCCTGTGGACTCAAGGGTCCCGGGTTCGAATCAGGTCAATAGCATATGTACCTTGGTTGTGGGCACATTCCCAGTTGGGGGTGTGCAAGAGGCAACTGATCGATGTTTCTCTCTCATCGATGTTTCTAACTCTCTATCCTTCTCCCTTCCTCTCTGTAAATTAAATATATATATATATATATATATATATATATATATATATATATTTTTTTTTTTTTTAAAGAAAGTGGAGCTCTTCTTGGTTGTGGGAACGGAGGGTGGCGGAATCGGAGTGGTGTCCAGGCCTCGAAGTCCCTCCCTCATCTCTGAGGGGCCTTCTCTGTTAAGAGCATCAGGCCTTCCTGGGATAGGGCGTAAGACCCACGGAGCCAGATGGCAGTGCCCTGGCTATTTTAAATGCCACGGAAAAGGGAGGAAGGCAAGAACACATCTCACTCTACACCTGTTCTCCACACCTGGGTTCACAGTGGAGAAAAGTACTCGGAGTACTCGGCCGCCTTCCCAGTAAAACAGCGCTCTATTTACTTTATAATTCACCCTTCGTCCACAGCATAATCCCGTCCGGTTCCTCTGGCCACGGCATTGTTTTCACTGGATCATCAGTGGCAAGGCAATGAGACTCTTCCCTACTTAAAGAGAGAACGAGGTCACCTTGCCAGTAAGAAGTCTTGTGTGGTCTTACCGCTCGCAAGCTGTGTGGCCTTGGGTAAGTTAGTAAGCCACTCTGAGCCTTTGTTTTCTCCGCTATAAAACGAGGGGAGTGAGTCTAAAGGCCAGTTCCAGTTCTCAAAATTCAAAGCCTGTACGAGGAGGCGGGGAGAAGATCCTATAACCCACCGAGGAAGCAAAACTTAAAGGCTCTCTCCCCTCCCAGAGAAGCAGACTAGCTGTTCCAGGTGTATCTGCTCCAGGTGAGCCTCGAACACAACCCCGGGATTCTTCCTTCAGAGGAGCGCGCCTGTCTTGCATTATGGAGAGTCCAAACGTCTCTTTTAATCACATTAGCCCCGCTGACGTGAGTTTCCTTTCTTAACTGGGTCTGAGGCTGCATATTATAAACATGGATACGCAGTTCTGCGTGCGAGCCTGTGGGCCACGGTGATGCATAAAAAAAAAAAAAGACCAAAAAGAGTTTCTCAGTTTCTCAAAACCCCTCGGCCCAATCACCCAAGTCCTCTGCTCGGGGTCTTCACCGAAAGTTGCTCGCTTACCCCCCCGGAGAAGCTGCTTTTTTAAAGAGTTTTTCTTCTCTGTGAGCTGAGGCTGGATTTTGTTTTATTCAAAGCGACTTCAGCCTGTCACAAGACAAGTCTCATAAAAATCTGTATCTTGGCTTAAGCGGGCAAGAAATGAGCCAATCCATCAGCCCAGGAATGCGGCCGTTTGACCGCTTCCTAAGGCGACGGGGAAGGGACGCGATCCATTCGATTTATGGGGTGGGCGGCAGTGAGCGATGCGCTCCTGAGGGCTCGGCAAATGGGAACCCCTGTGAACTTTCGCGGTGATAAAGTTCAAAATCGGAGTCAAAGACTCTTTGGCCAGGCAGCGGGGAGAGGACCTGGGAGGGGGAAGAGGAAGCCAGCGAGGAAAGAGGAGAAGGGAACAGGGCAAACCCCCTCTTCTAGAACCCCCCCCCCCAAAAGGTTCCCCATGGGGAGAACTGGCAGTGGGGTCTGGAAATAGAGCTTTGGGAAGTCTCTTCCCCTCGATCTGGATTCTAAAAATGAACCCCCGTTTAATCATTACGATGCAAGTTTGATGTGATTACCTCCCTGACCTCGAATCATGCCACCTGTGGTAACCTTGTTATTTGTCATCTTATATCATAAACAAATGCAATCCCAATAGGGCAGCCGCCATAATAGCATTAGTTTATATTTATGTCCACTCTATCCCGGCCTTCGTTGCAAATGCAATTTTGATGCCATTGATGAGAGATCTGGGATTACAATTCCTGACCATTTCAACAGACATTTGGGGGAAGGAAATAGAAGAAGAATCATTCTGAGGTCCCTCCAAAAACCCAAGGAGGAAACAAACAAGGTAATATAATCGTTTTCTTCATTTATTTTGATTAGCCGGAGGCTTATGTTGAAACATCAATGGCTCCCCATTGGTTAGTAAATGAAATCTAAAACCCCTTGGCCCAGCCATTTGGGCCTTGCATTTAGCCCAAGCTACTATTTCCAACCTTATTTGCAATCATTTCCCTCCGCCCCGGAACTTCCGAGTGTCACCTCAAACAAACCCAGTGTCCCATTCTCTATCCGCACCTCCCGCTTTCCTTATGCCTTCCCCACTCCGAAATCCCATCGATTCTCTCAATCAATCAGGCTCAGCTGCACCCTCCCCCCCCCCCCCATCCCTGGCCACCCAAACCGGGCACTCCGAGTTTCAACCCTTCTTATCTCGTGGAGCACATAAGCCAGGGGTGGGCAAACTTTTTGACTCGAGGGCCACCATGGGTTCTTAAACCGGACGGGAGGGCCGGAACAAAAGCAACCTGACCATGCTGGCACTCTCCTCTTGGGCTGCTGGTGAAGGAGCGGAGGGGAGAGCAAGAGAACCCTCCGCTCTTTCGGCTCCGAGGGCCGGATAGAACAGCCGAACGGGCGGGATCCAGCCCTTGAGCCATAGTTTGCCCACGGCTGACATAAGCTAATTACTAAAATACATTATTTATTTTTTTGCCGATCTGACCAATAAAAAATATAATTCTGATTCATTCGCACCGATGGCTATTGTGTTGGCTGTTGTCATTTGACTATGTGACCATCTAAGGGAAAGGAGGTTAGCGCCCCTGACTAAAAAGCCAGGTACTGCATGTTTTAAACATTCTTGTAGCACAGTGGTTGACAATCGCTGTCCCAAGGTATGTGAGAGCTGGGAACAGCCTTATCCCTTCTGCTGGACCACTTCAACTCGGGGGTATGTGTGGCTCCCTTCTGATTCCTCTTTGGAGAACTTTATAGGATCAAACCCAGAGCTTTTCCCAAGAGTCAGTGTCCAGGAGGTTTGATACATTAATAAATGGCTAGTTGCCTGTAGCAACACCAAAGGTATCAGTAGGTACCACAAACGCTAAGAAAGCCTTATCACAAATTGCTGTGCTTCTCCAGCTCCAACTCGTCCTTCCCAGCCCACAGCTGATACTAATGGTGAGTTTAGAGGTGAACTGGGTGTTTAAATGCTTTGTTTGGGATAATAGCACGTAGTCACAGGTCAAGGTAGAGTTAGTGTGAACCAGGTCTCTGAAGACACCCGAACTTCAGATAATGAGGATGTTCAAATGACAAATAAAAAGAAATTATTGGAATGTTTTCTTACCCCCACCCTCCCAAAGGCAAGTGCTAGATTTTTGTTGTCAGCAGCACCAGGAAGATGCAAACTATGACTTCATCACCAAACCTGTGCTGGTAATGGATTGGCTCTTGCTGGGTTTTAGTTCACTTCTCTCTGCCCATCTTTCTCCCCCTAGCCCCCCAAATGCCTTTGGGGCACATCTGTTTTATTTTCCCTCTTTATCAAAACAGTTATGATTTCCACTCAGCCCGATAATTTGCCATTCCCTTTATCTTTTTCTCTGAAAGTCTGGCCAGATCGCTGGTTATCGCGGGATCTCTGCAGGGTCACACGGGAGGTTGCATTAAGCTGGCCTGCAGCCTGGTCCACTGCACACCACGGGGAGAGAGCTCGCCTTTTGTGTCCCAGGCCCCGCCCTTTCCTTCTGGATTAGATCATGACTCTTTCATGAAGACCCAGAGGGAAATGGGATTATGAAGAGTCTTGCTGGGTAAAAGCTATTTTGTCTTTATGATGACTTTTTTTTTGAGTTCAGCTGCGGAGGGGCCTTGATGCCGGGGTAGAAGTTATTACACATTCGGGGCGAGGGAGGGTTCCGTCAGCACTGGGATCCCTGCGGAGCACATTTTCCTGATGAAGGACAGAAGGGAGGAGACGGAGAAGAGGAGAGATTAAAAAAAAAAATCAGTAGAGGTGAGGACACTGAAAGCAGGGGAAAAAGAAGCAAAGCGAAGAAGTACTCTAAGATGAGAACCTCCAAGTGAATATCTGTCTCCACAGGACAGCGTGTGGAGAGGTAACCCCATGCTTATAAAACACAGGTGAGGGGTTAGTGGGTAAGAGCTGGGAAGGAATAATTATTCGCTTATTAAACAGCTCATAAAATAACGTAAATTGGCCGCAATGTTTACACTGTGCTTTCTGTGACCCAGTAAACCCCACGGAAGCTGTCTTAAAGATAAAATGATTTCCGAATAGGCAGGTAATGATACCTATGAGGTGGGCTCTTATTATTCTCAAACACATCCGGCAGACGGGGAAACTGAGGCACGGAGGGAAACTGAGGCACGGGGAGATTACGCATTCTGGATCGCAGGGCTGGGCCGAGTTCTAAACCCAGGCTGCCTGGCTCCAGAGCTCCAGAAGCTGGAAAGCCCAGTGAGGGCCTTCCTTCCCCCAACGTCAGTGTGACAGGCTCACCTAGTGGCATCAGGGGAAGACAAACATATTTGTCTGATGGAAACTCCTCTTTCCCTCCCCGTGCCAGCCGTCCGTCCGTGTGGACAATGGGGTGTGTGTCCAGGACCGGGGTGTGAGAGGGCTGGAAGCATTTAACACCTTCTCCACCCCCTGCTCCCGCAGGCACCCACGCCTCGTCCTCCTGGCCTCTCTCCTGTGTACTGAAAACCGGGGCGTGTGTGTGTGTGTGTGTGTGTGTGTGTGTGTGTGGTGGGGGGAGGGGGGCAGGGGAGTAGGTGGGATGCTCAGGCCTGAAGCTACGCGTTACAACATCGGAAGGTGTTTTTGTTGGCAACACCCCCTCCCCTTTCCCCTTTCTTCTCAACCCTGCTCCTCATCTGTGCTAAATGCCACGTTGTTATTGTTCTACTGGATAGGAGCAGCGTTTTCAGAGATGGGGGATTTATTTTTATAGCACAGCTGGTCTGCCAAAGGTCACATAATTTGGCAACCTTCCCAGTGGTTAAAAATTAATTTCTCCTTATTAATACAACCAAGGTCCCATAGGATCAGAGCTCAGCCTTATCTAAACTTGACAGCTTCCGAAACCTTCAGGAGATGCCTTCTCCGGGAGGGCCGGCCACTCTACAAGGCCGCAGTGTCCGGGAATCCAACCCCGCGGAATCCTGTTCGGTGAGGAAACCATTAGGCTCCCCAGTCACACCTCACCAGGGCAGATAAGGCTCTGGAAAATGCTGTAGGCTCTCCAGGACGAGATGCCACAGTAACATCCAGGAATGGGTTAAAAATTTGTGTGTGTGTGTGTGTGTGTGTGTGTGTGTGTGTGTTTAAAGTGAGTTCCTTCCCTGGAAGAAACAGAGCAAAGACTAACTTTTGGGATCAAATGCGTGTCTGCTCTTCAAGGAAGGTCCTTCAGGAGTGTCCAGTGGCAAATGATGGCCAGATGACCCAATACATCAAGGATGTTAACGATACTACAAACTACTTCCCAGACGTCACTTTCCCCGTCCTTTCCTGTCAGGGTAAGAAGTCAAGATGGCATTAGGCTTCTGCGCCATCCTTTTAGGAGAGAAAAATCACACCTCTATTTCCTAGTCTTTCCAAGCTGCACTTTTCACCGACTGCATTCTGAAAACTCTGTACCAGTGAGTCTAGCGCTGAATTCTGTCAACTCAGAACTGCCCCACGCTCTGGTTACCCAAAGTCAGCTCACTCCCTTGACTGCTTCAAGAGCAGCTGATACTCAGGAATCGTCTAGTCCAGCGGTCGGCAAACTGTGGCTCCCGAGCCGCCGGGGTTTGACTGGGCTTGCCGGACCACTGATGTAGCCCACCTCCACCCCAGGCCCTCCCCCACTGTTATTTGCATTCAATTCAGTGCCTCTCAATTCAATGCATGTGAACTGGCTCTGGGTCCTGGCTCCTTTTGTACCCAGAAGGTAGACACGGGCCTTTCATTGCCCCAGTGTGGACCTGGCCTTCAGCAGCAGGGGCTGAAGCCTCTAGGTAGACAGCGGGAGGGAGCCCTGTTCCACAGCCTGGCCTTCCAGCTTCAGCCCCCCACGTCACCGGCTGGAGCTCTGTGGCCTGATCTGCGGGCTCCCCAGAAAGACAGAATGCCCAAGCCCGCCGTGCTGCTGGGCACCCCAGCTCTGCCGCACATCTGGGACAAGAAGGGACTTGCCGACCACCCCCCCCCCCCCAGCGCTCCTCTTCCCACTGCTTTGCACTGTGTGCGCTGTTGGCAACAGGCCGGAGTTTCACTACCTCCAGCGGCAGTCTGTGGGGCAGAGTTCACTGGGCACCCACGGAATGCGGGCATGAGACCGGTCCCCCCCGTGCCCGGAGCCCGGAGCAGGCTGTCTGTAGAATCCAGGAGTTCATCTTTGGCCGCACAGTATCATGCTTGTCCATACTTATCCCGCATTTGGAGGGAGACGGGCTACAGAAGTCCTCCTCAGACCCTTATCCAGACCCTCAGTGCTTCTCTCTCAGGACTAGTTTGACCCGGGCCTGTCTCCCCCTACCCCCACCACCCCCGCCAATTCACACCTCTTATCTGATCCTCTCCCACGAGAGTGCACTTGTCCGCCCGCCCGGTGCCCGGTGCCCGGCAGCGGTGGTCAAACCCGGCGCCGCCACAGCTGGGGGGGGGGGTGCGCCCGGAGCAGAAGATGGGGTGCGGGTTCTTTTGGCCCCAAGCGCCGTGGACACGGGCTGGGGTTGCCACCCTCTGAGGAGACCCATGGTCAGGGCCTGGATGTCTCCGGAGCGTGGCCGGTCCCCTGCGGGCCGCGATGAACTCCAGCCAAGGGGAGCTCCGCGGCCAGGCGCTGACAGCGAGTGGCCAGCGCCAGGGGGCTCTCCTCTCTGCCTGAAACCGAAAGGAAGGGAGGGAGGAAGGGGGGGAGAGAAGAAGGGAGGGAGGGAGGGACGGCGGCGGAGGGGGAGGGAGGCCGGCGGTGAGCACACGCCGAGGAGCTGGAGCGCGCATTCCCCCTCCTTCCAGACGGATTCAGCCGGAGCCGCAGGAGCTGCGACACGGAGGAGCCGGTTCCCTGGGCTTGGCGCAGGAGGCTGATCCCCACTCCCCGCAGCACCCCGCGATGCCCAGGGGTCACCAGGCCCAGGAGGCTGATGCCCACTCCCCGCAGCACCCCCGATTCCCAGGGGTCACCAGGCCCAGGAGGCTGATCCCCACTCCCCCGGCAGCACCCCGCGATTCCCAGGGGTCACCAGGCCCAGGAGGCTGATCCTCACTCCCCGCAGCACCCCGCGATGCCCAGGGGTCACCAGGCCCAGGAGGCTGATCCCCACTCCCCGCAGCACCCCGCGATGCCCAGGGGTCACCAGGCTCCTTCTGCCGCCGGCCCGGGGCGGCTGCTCCGCGGGCTGTGCGCCCCCCGCGCCTCCGATCAGCCCCGCGCCCAGCCCGGAGCCGGCGGTCCCGGGCCAAGGGTGGGGGCAGCCGCTGAATCACAGCCCGCCTCGCCTCGCCTCCATGAACTTGTGTTGATGTGAAACAGAAATCAATCCGTGGAAAGGAAGCATCGGCCGTGGCAAAGCATCTCACGTGGCAAAGCAAAGAGCGCGGCGTTGGCGGCGGGGAGGGCGGCTCGCGGCCCGCAGAGGTTCCCCGGGCCGGAGCCGCAGCCGGACCTCCTGGCCCCGGGCGGGGCGGGGAGCCGGCTTCTCCCCGGCGGCCCTCGCTCGGCCGGGAGGAGGAGGAGGAGGAGGAGGAGGGGCCGCCGACGCCGCCCCGGCTCGAGCCCGGCTCTGCTCTCACGGGGGGCGCTTGCGCCTAATAGAATGTTTATGGATCGCCGGGCTCCGCTTCTGCGGCGCAGCCCAAACAAATCGATGCGTCGCGAGAGACGGCGCTGGGGGTTGGGGTGCGCGGGGGGGTCCCCGGCGTCCGCACCACGTGGGCGCCCGCGCCTCGCTCCTCACCTGCCTGCGCGGGGAGCGCTCGGCGCGGCCGGAGGCCCCGTCCGCCGGCTCCCGCCCGGCCCGCGCCCCCGGCCCCGCAGTCCCACCCGGCCGCCCGCCACCCGCTCCGACCCCCGGCCCCGCAGCCGGCTCCGGGGACGGGTGGGGGTGGGGGTGGGGCGGGAGAGCGGGCACTGCAGCGCGCCGGGGAGCGCGCCGGGCGGAGGGGGCGCTCGGGGAGGGCGGCCGGGCGGCCTGAGCCCCGCGCCCGGGCGGAAGGCGGCGGTGCCGAGGAGCGGGTGCGCCGAGGCTGCCCGCCGCCGAGGGGTTCAATGCTCCATCGCACCCCCGCTTTGACCCCCCGCCCTGCTCCCCATCCCACCCCCCAGCCCCCACTCCTCGGGACGGGTTCCCGCCGCCGCCGCCGGCCGTCCCCGTCCCCGCCGGGCGGGCGCGCACCGGTGAGTCAGAGGTCTAGCGGGGCCTCGCCCTGGGCCGCCCCGCCAGCGGCCGGGGTGCCGGGGGGCTGTGGGACGGGGACCCCGAGCAGCCCCGCGTCCCTCCGGGAGGGCGACCGCCCCGCGCCCCCGGGCGCCCCTGGCAATGCCGCAGGGCGGGGGGGGGGCGCGCGGAGGCAGGTGGCGCGGCGGGAGCGGGTCCCCTCGCTCTCCATCCGCACCGCGCTGGGGGCGGGGGGGGATGTGTGAACATCTGGGGTGGAAGATGGCCCCCGGGTCTCCACCACCACCACCACCCCCGCCCTGCACAGCACCCCGGCTCTGAAGTTGTGTGTGCGCGCCCGCGTGCGAATGCATGTGTGCCCGTGTGCGCCCCGGGCCCGCGCACCCGCACCCGGGGCTGCCGGAGACCCCGCCTGAATGCATAACACGCCGTGGGCATCCTCCCCGCGCCGGGGGCGTGCGCACACACACACACACACACACACACACACACACACACACACACGGCGGATCGCACACACATACATAATGGATGCAGCCTGCAGGTCTGCGGGAGGTAATTTCATCTCACAGCACAAACTGGGGACTTGGAATCAAGGCCAGAAGGAACAGGGAGGCACAGGAGGGCTCCCCAAGTGGGACCCGCGCTCGTCTCTCTCTCGGAGAGGGTTTGCAGCTGCCCGGAGCTCAGCCATGGCCGAGCATGGGGGTTTGGACAGGAAGGGCGATGCTGAATCTCCCTCCCCTCAAATATCCCCCCCCCCAGCTCCCCGTGGGGCGTGTGCATGTGACGGGAGGGGAGAACCAACTTCCCCTCCGGCCAGAGCCGGCCCCGGTGATGGGGTGATGGGCGGCGGTGCCCGGAGGCCGCCAGGCTGAGCAGGGAGCTGCAGCCGCAGCCTTGGAAGAGCCGCTGGGTGAGGGCGCGCCAGGAAGGCTTCTCCCCCTCGCCCTCTTCCCTCAGAGAGGTCTCTTCGCTCTCCATCACCTGTAGCAGCCGCTACCAGGAGTTTGGTCAGATCCCAGACACTCTTCTCGGAGGAGAGAGAGAGGGGCTCGCCCTGGAGGGGGGGGTGAGGAGGGAAGCACAAGCCCCACCATAGCCCCTGACACCAGAGATCCCTGTTCAGGGAGCGTACCCCTGACCAGCCTCTCCCCCCCCTCAAACACACACACACACACACACACACACACACACACACACACTCACACACACATGTACTCCGGCCCCAGACACCCGGGGCCTCCGTCGCTTATCTCCGCCCTCGGTCCACACACACCTTTTGGCAGCGGCGGAGAACAAATTCCACTCCGAAGTTTCTAACCACTTCACAGGAGAGACCTTGGAGGGCCCCGCAGTTGGCGTTCTCCAATAACATATTTCTAAAAGGACACGATTGACTTCCCCGGAAAGCAAGCACGTGGATGCAGGAAGCAGAGGAGGGTGCAGGGACCACCAGCCCGCGCCCCCCCCCCTGGCTCTGCGGAATCCCCACGGGCGGCCGCCCGGCCCCGAGATTCCAGGTGGACCGGCATGTCCTGCAGAGAACCCACAGCCCGGGAAGCGGCTCGGCGCCTGCCTTTCCCAAGCCCTTCACTTCACATTGCTCAACGCCGCTCCGAGGAGGCAGGCAGAGCAGAGCGCGTGATTTATGTTCCGCTGGCTAGGTCGAAGAAACTCCAGGGAGATGTGTGCTCTGCCTCGAGAACGGGGTGGGGGGAAAAATCCCAAAAAACTGAAACGCAGAAAGGCTTTGTAGTATTTTTAAACCTTTGATTCAGTCCATATGTGACATCTGAACACCGCCAAATTCTGTCTGTGTTTCAACACACACACACACACACACACACACACACACACTCCTCGCAGGAGGATAAAGTTGGGTTTTCGCAGTGGCGGCGCTGGCGGTGGTGTCAGGTAGGGAGGGCCGAGTGGGGTGGCTCTTTAAATTATTCAGCATTGAGGATGCCTCCTTCTATGCCATGCCTTGTGCCCCCCCCCCTTCCCGCCTTAGCAGTTACTTTGAAAGGGAAAGTGTGTTGAGATGAATGGAGAGAAAGAAAAAAAAAACTTTCAGGGGGCTTACCTTGCTGGCCTCTCACTCCGCGTCCTGAAAGGCAGAGGGCTAGGAAAACCCAGGTGAGGGGAAACATATCCATGCTGGAGAAGGAGGCTCTCTCCGGGGCGGGCTGTGTGGGCTTCTTGTACAATTGTAAGTCTTTGTGTGTGTTTCTTTTTCTTTTTTTTCTCGCTCTTGTGATCTTCCTCGCGGTGTCTTCTGCAGAGGCTTCTAACGGTCAGCGTTCCCCTCCTGGGCGCTGGCGGCCCGGCGTCACCTTGATCCTCACCGGGAGGGAGGAGGGTCGGTGGCTCTCCAAACCAGCCAAGAGGGGAGCCAGCCGGGGAGAGAAGAGGGGACGGTTCTCCTCTCTCCAACACAAAACGGATCTATGTCCTCTCCAGTTCCTCAAAGTATCATTTCCTTTCTCCTACAACATCACGAATTATTTCCCGAAAGCCAAGAAGCGTAAAAAAAAAATTTTGTAATAAAAATAAGAGCCAAGACTTGCCTTAGGCATCCCACGGCCCCGGGCAGCTGTGTGATCTCAGAGGCGTACCCTGACACACACACACACACCCGCACCCCGGCACCCGGGACCCCCGAGAGGGAGGGCGGAGGCGCCCGCGGCCGGCCGGACAGCCCGGGTGGGAGGCGGCCGCCGGCTCCAGCCCTCGCCGGGCTCCGCTGGCGGGATCCTCCCCGGCGGCTACACCCGCTCGGCGGCGGCCAGCCTCACGGGGGGAGCCTGGGGGAGGAAGCCGCCGGTGCCGGTGCCGGTGCCGGTGCCGGTGCGGTGGCTGCCGGCGGCGGGGATCGCCCGGGAGCGAGCGAGCCCCTCTCCGAGTTCGCCGCGCCCGCCTTCACCGCCGCCTCGCCCAGCGCCTGGCCGGGCGTCGGCGCGTCGGGAGCGGGGCCGGGGGCGGGCTGCGGGCGGCCGCCTCGCTCGCGCTCTCTGCCTCCCCGCGGGCTCCCCCCGGCCTTTTCAGGCCGAGCAGCATGTGGATGTCAGCGCCGCGGCAGAGCGATCCGATTACGCGCCGGCTGAGGGCCCGCCCCTTCTGTGTTCCTGATTAAAGCGGCGGCGGCCGCGGGAGCGCGGGCGCAGCGGCGAGCGCCGGCACCCGGCCGGGCGGGGCGGCGGCGGCGGGGCGGCGGCGGCTCTTCTCCAACCCCCTTCACCCCCTCCTCACCCCCCTCACCCCCCTCACCCCGGCCGCGGCCGGATCAAAGTTAAGGCAGCTCCCGCCCGCCGCCCCCCTCCCACCCCGCACCCCTCTCCCACCCCGCACCCCCCGCCCGCCCGCCCGCCCGGGCTCCTCCGCCCCGGGCTCCGCCGAGCCGCCCGCGCGCTGCGCCCCGGGGAGGGAGCGCCCCCGGGCACCTCCAGGGCGCGCTGTCCTTGGCCGTGCGGACGCCGCCCGCCCGAGGGAGCCTCCGCGGGAAACCGGGGGGATCCTGGTTCCTCCCCCGGTCCCCTGCCTGCGATGCCACACACGGAGGAGAGCCCAGCACAATGCCACGCGCAATGGCGTTGGCGGCGCCCGGCGTGGGGAGCGGGGAGCGGGGAGCGAGGCGGCGGCTCGGCCGCGCGTTTGCTCGGGCGGCGGTGCGTGGCGGCGGCACACACACACACACACACACACACACACACACACACACCCGCGCAGGCCCTGCGGAATCAAAGCCCAAACACCCCGCGTTTACTCCTCGGATCCTTTGTTGTGTCCCAAACACACTCCTCCCCGCTCTGGGCGGCGATTCACTTCTCCCAAGCCCCTTACTTGAAACTACCTGAAGAGGAGAGACTTCAAAGAATGTGTTCAGGCCATTGAGGTGGATTCCTCCAACCTCCCCCCCCCTGCCCTCCCCGCCCGAACATGTACAGGTACATGAAGGTTTCTCCTTATATGCATACACATCCCCCCCCCCCGCCTTGAAAATGTGGCCACAATTTGGGGTGGGAAAAAATTGCATTGTGCCCGCTATTTGTAAATGGAGGTGTGCAACCTGTTTGGTGGGAGCTGCAGGCTAACCGTTGGGGAAACACTTGTATCTTTGTTTCTGAGGAGGGCGTTGTGGATTCTCAAGGGTCTTGTTTCACTGGGCACCTACTACTCCGCTCTCAGAAAGCCTCTTAACAGGAACAGTCTAAGTGACACCCCGCATATGCTTTCCTGCCGCCCTGCAGATGAAGAAAAATAAAGCTTGGGTGACAAGAAACACACACATCCGCCTGCCCCATTTATTTCTCTGCGTGTACTTGTGGATTCTTCGGGGTGGTTTCCCTCCTTATCTGGACTTGCCATTAGCTTTGTTTATCACTTTCCGTGTTTGAAAAATCTGCGAGGACTCCCACTTAACCGTTATTTACACTGAGATAAACCAAAACAAAATTGAATCAGAAGTGATTTGCAAAGAGGGGAGCCCAGCGGCGGAGGGGCGTTAAGGGGCTGGGTAAATCCACAGGCTGCCTGCCTATCGCGATGGGCATCTTGGAGGCCTGGTTTGGAAGGGCACTTAGCAGAGGCCTGGTGATTTTCCCACAAGCGTACCTCCAGGGGAGACTAAAAGCTACCTTTCATTTCTTCTTTCTTCCTTTCTTCCTTCCTTTCTTTCTTTCTTTCTTTCTTTCTTTCTTTCTTTCTTTCTTTCTTTCCCTTCTTCCTTCCTTGGCTTGAGAGCACATCCACAATAGTAAAAACTCCAGATTTACTCTTTTCCCTGTTTAAATGTCCGCTTTAAAGAAAGACTGCAGCTCCCCAATATTTAATGGAGTCAAGAGGCAGTGTGGGTTTTGAATCTTACACAGAGACCCCGGCTTCTGCTGTGGCCAAGATGCTAACCTAGGGACCAATAACACTCCCTACAGGGACGGTGCCTAGGCAGGCGTGGGCAAACTTTTTGACTCGAGGGCCACAATGGGTTCTCAAACGGGACCAGAGGGCTGGAACAAAAGCAACCTGACCATGCTGGCACTCTCCTCTTGGGCTGCTGGTGAAGGAGCGGAGGGGAGAGCAAGAGAACCCTCCGCTCTTTCGGCTCCGAGGGCCGGATAGAACAGCCGAACGGGCTGGATCCGGCCCTCGGGCCGTAGTTTGCCCACGGCTGGCCTAGAGGGTCATTTAGTACCACCTCCCCGACCACTTAGCAGGCTGGCCAGACCTCTCTTGCAAGTGTCCAGCCGGGAAGAACCCTGTTTCTGAGAACTTTGCAGCCAGTTTAGGGGCAGAGCCGGGGGAAAGAGGACCAAGAGAGAGAAAAGTAATGAGCCAAAGCCCATTGGGAAACCATGAGGATGACTATTCTGACTTGTGAGCGGGGCCGGCAGGTGGAGGGGAAGGCCCGGTATCCTGAAGTGGGGTGAGAGGCCTGGGGAATCTGGGGAGTCTGGTTCAGAGCCCTCAGGACTCCTTTTTTTTAATCCTCTAGGGGGCAGCACTCAATAAATAATGGCAATACTGGGAACTACCTGTGGTAGCACTTCTGTTGGTGCTTTTATTTCTGGAAGCTCAAAGCCCTTCCTTCATCAGAGGAGGCGAGAGGCAGAGCGAGACCGGCCCTCCTCCAGCCCTCTCTGAACAAGACTCCACCGGCCCCGGAGGACGGAAAATTGCTTTAATCCAGGACTTCCAGGGACTCTTGGGAACGAAACACAAATCCCACGTGTGCCCAATGGAAAATGAACCTTTAGGGGAATTCTGCAGACTGGGGCCGGCTCAGACCTGCCAGGCCCCGGCTTCTGTCTAGACTGGAGTCTCCGGGCCTTGGCCGCGGCTGGTTTGGTTACCACCAGAGGTGCCGGGGTGAGGATCCAGGCACCGGACTTTTACTTTTCATTATGTTGTGGGTTGACTGGTCCCTGACCCATGCGGACCGACGCCTGCCTGCTAAAAGGCCGGTGAGTCAACAGGACAATGGGCTTGTGAACAGAAATACCGAACCTGCTAGGGGCTGAGATTTCAGGCAGCATCCCTGACTCACATCATTATCCTTAATTGTGAAATAATAACAGATAATCTCACCCTACATTCCTTTCCTTTGACAGGAGGGGATGTGGGAGACATAAAAGAGTTGTGGGTGATGCTCAGGGAAGCTGTAATCTGGCCACACCCAGTGGGAACCCAGGCCTTCCCGGCTGGTCAGTCCTAAGCCAAGAGAGCTCACCCGAATCATCAAGGCAGCGATGTTCAACCAGTGTGCTGCACGGAGGTTTAAACCATGCAATACCTGCCGAAACTGGTTTGGCTCAGTGGATAGAGAGTTGGCCTGCGGACTGAAAGGTCCAGGGTTCGATTCCGGTCAGGGGCATGTACCTTGGTTGCGGGCACATCCCCAGAGGGGGTTGTGCAAGAGGCAGCTGATCGATGTTTCTCTCTCATCGATGTTTCTGACTCTCTATCCCTCTCTCTCCCTCTCTGTAAAAAATCAATAAAATACATTAAAAAAAGAATCATTAATAAAACATGCAATACCTGCCTGTTTAGTCAGGGGCACTGACCTCTTTCCCCTTAAATTGTCACAAAAACAACAACAACAACACACACACAAAATAATAAATAAATAAAACAAAACAACCCAGCAGCTAACACAACAGTAGCCAGATGGTACGAATGAATCAAAATCATACTTTTTTTTTTTTTTGCAGACTAGCAAAGAAACACATATTTGTTTCGTGTGCCACAGAGCTTTCGCAGTTAGTTTATGTGTGCCAGGAGAGGGAAAAGGTTGAGAACCGCTGACCTGGGGTGAGTGTTAACATTCAGATTGGGTCTCTTGGATCTGGGGTGGTCTACAGATCTGACTTTTAACGCACATTTTAGGAGATGCTTAACAGGCCAAGCAATTGGCAGCCTCTGTCCTCAGGGGATTTGATGTACACGCGGCCTTCAATATTGGCACTTTCCTTGAAGGATACATGAATCCCTGTGTTTTCCACATTTCCTCTCCAGGCACTTTTCAAAGGAGGGGGGGCACATATCTCAAGATTCTGAGAAAAGCGATCAAAAACATGGTCCTCAAAACGCTGGGATGGGAGCAGAGGCAGGAGCAGAGGTGGCAGTGGAGGTAGGGTGGAAGGGGAGGTTCCCAGTTCCACCTCATAACCTTTATTTAGCAGCATCAGCAAAGAGCCTATCTGAACACAGGAAAAGCTCAGCTCTAGAGCGGGAGGCTTGCAGGAACAAGTTCAAGGTGCCCGCTGATGGGGCCTGTGGAGCTGGACCCAGCCCTTTCACCACCGCCCCGCGCAGCCACTGGCTGCTCCTGGGGTTTGTTTCGGGTGTGGCCCTCCATCTGCGTGCACCACAACGTCCTCATTAGATGTTCACGGAAGCATGGCGGTGCAGGAGGCGCACCAGCGGGGAAGACGCTGGGGTCCAGCCTCCTGGGAACACAGGGTTTGAAAGCTCCAGAAGCTTCCTGCTTCCACAAAAGATGGCACCTGTCACAGGGGGCTCCCCTTATCTTAGCTCTGACATAGACAAGCTCTCATCCCGAAACGGGGAGGTCTGAGGCCTAATTGCATCTTAATCTGTCATTTACTACCCTGCTTTAGTTAATGGTTAGCCGCATCTGTCTCCGAGGCAGAAACCTCAGTTAAAATGTAAAAAGCTCCTCATTTTGTACTCTTTGGTTTGAAGCTAAAGTCCAGGTTTCTGGTCAATAGGGGTTCCCCACCCCCACCCCCACCCTTTAAACAATCAAACATTTTTCTTTCTTTTCAACGCATTTGAACATTGCCTAGTGGTTTCTATCTGATATTACCTTTGGTGGGTTCCCAGAATGCTTACAGATTTCCATAAAGCGCTGAAATCTCCTGGACTCTAAACTGTGTGTGTGTGTGTGTGTGTCCCATCTCTTTCTCAGACACGGACACTGGATAGGGTAGGAGGGAACCTTATAAATGAAAACAAGGGGGGAAAGAAGGAGTGAAATGTGCGAAATTCATTCAAACATTCCTGGGATCCTGGCAAAGGAAAGTCAAGTCACGTTGCGCTCTCAGCTCTGCTTGTCTTAAGCATGACGCTCCCCTCCCTCTGTTACACTAACTCTCATACATGTGAGGTATTGGTGCTTCATGAGGACCTAGCAATGCCTCCCCGAGAGCAATGGTCTCCAGGACAGCTCCCTGCCCTGTTGGAGACATCGGCATTCTTAGATGGCTGTTGGGCATTTGAGATGTGCCTGGTCTGACAGAGTCACGGACCATCATTGTGTTAAACACAATCTCCTAACATCTCAAAGATATACAGATGCCACGTGTGTTTCACGGCTACCATATTGGGCAACTCAGCTTTCCTTACTCACTAGACCAGAACATGACTCTTCCCGGAGAAACCAGAGAAATCCAGGCCCTTATGAGTCCCCGAGATCCCCTCATCTGCTCACCCAAGAATGAGCGCCAATGTCAGCCGAAGCATCGTTTGGAAACGTGTGGTGTCTCTTTGGTGCGGAAGAGCAGGGCTGGCTCATACTATTGTCCATCGTCCTGGGCCCCCTCTGTGCGCTCGTGGGTGACTTTCCGGAGTGCTCACCAGGAATCAGGGACTCCACAGTGCTCCCGGCTCTGCACCTCTTTCTGCTTCAGTCCTCAGCAGAAAGAGGCGGGTTGGGGTGGCCGAAGCCAGAGGTCAGGGCAGATGGTCTTAGGTCTCCCCTGCCCTCGGGGGTCCTTGAAAAGTCTGTTAACCAAGTTGGGGTCAGCTTTCTCACCTGTAGAAGGAAGAGGTTGGTTTAAAGACTACTGATCCTTTTCAGGGTTGTGTGTTTGGCTGGGCTCTCTTCTGACTCCGTCCTCATTCGTGGATTTAAAACTGGAAGGAGTCCTAATTTCATAGCTATCCCAAGTGATTGAACTTAATAATCAGGCATGCTCTTGCGTTGGTGGGGCTGGATGGGATGTTCCATTGTCATAGTATTTGTATTAGGTGCCTTTTCTCAAAAACAGATGGCAAGCATCATGGCGGAGCTTTCAGAGGCAATATTTTCAAACAAAGGCTTTTCCCCAGTCCTTCAAAAAAAAAAAAAATGTTACGAATTCCACTTCACAATCACACACAAAGGCCAAGAACTTATTTGTAATCTCACAGCGCTTAGAGGAGATGTGATTGGAAATTTTAGAATTCCGGTCTGGAGTTATTTACTACTCAGGGAAATCTTATTTGGAAGGGAACATCCCCACTCTCTCGCTGAACCAGTTTTCTCTCAGAGACCAGTTTTCTTGGGACCTGGAATCTTCCATCCACAAGCGCCCCTTGGCTTGTCCTTGGTTCGCACGCGCACATACCCAGCAAGCCCCACGGATTTATCGGGGAATGAGGGACTTTTTTTTTTTTTTTTTTTTTTTTTTTTTTTTTTTTTTGCTATTGCTATTTTCAAATTTGTAACTTGTGACTTATGGTTCCTTAATTAGACATCGACATGTCAAGCGATTGTTACATTATGATGGCAAGAGATGCTAATTTGCGCATGAAAGTCGTGATGGAAAGGCAGGAGTCAGGGAGCTGACCTTTTGCTATTGAGGATACTCCAGGGTGGGTTAATTCACACCCACCGTAGTCATTATTTCCCACCCTCCCCCTTCATATCTCTCCTCCGCCGTTTACTGAGCTGCCAATCAACCCGCAGGATCTGGAAGAGAGCCTGGCGGGGAGGGGCTCGGGAGGATGCATGCTTTCCGCAGGGATCCTGAAGCCACGTGTAGAGGCCTTTTCCTTCTGTGACTCCAGACTCGGATTCTATTTATTATTAAATTAAAAGAGAGAGAGATAATAAGTGGTATATGGAAGGTATTCAGTGAAGGCTTGTCCTCCCCCCCCTCCCCCCCGCCCTGTCCCCCAATTTCCCAGTTCACCTCTGCAGGTCACTTGCCCATTGACACAGGATTGGGGTGTCCTCCCAGAGATATCAAGACGATCTATGTTCAAGTTAAAAGCAAACATACATTTTAAGTTTTCCCCAGCTCTCTTTCTCCAGCTCTCTCTCCCTTCCTCCCTCCTCTCTCTCCTAGGCGCCCCAAGCAGTAATGATGTTGAAAACCGTTAGGGGGCGGCTGGGACCAGAAAAGGAAACAGCAGGAGAAAAGGCAGAACTAAAATCCAAGAGGGTGAGGTGCCACAGGAAATCAAAAGAATGCTAGGACAAAGATCAGGTGGGAAAAAAGGGAGAAATGAAAGAGAAAGCAGGAGCACACAAATGCAAAGCTGTACCAACTAAGAGGAAACAGAGAATGAAATAATAAGGAAGTGCATCTGTTAAGAAAGGGGGGGGGGAGGAGTTTTACAAAAGAAAGGCCAGAGATGGTTTTGCTTTTTGTTTTGTCTTAGGCAAACCTGTAGAACCCCAAATGGCTCAATGTTAGCAGAGAAGAGGGGTTATCTTTCTCCTGAGCTGGAAGGCATGTATCCTGCTGGACTGGACATTCCGAGGACCTGTTCCACACTGAGGGTCCAGCGTGTCCCAGGCCCATTTGGACTTGATGTGGGGGTGGGGAGGGAGAGAAGCAGCCCCCCTAACTTACATCCTCAGCA
Organism: Vespertilio murinus; assembly: GCA_963924515.1. Classification (NCBI taxonomy): domain Eukaryota; kingdom Metazoa; phylum Chordata; class Mammalia; order Chiroptera; family Vespertilionidae; genus Vespertilio; species Vespertilio murinus. The sequence goes on along the minus strand of OZ004711.1, from coordinate 76,098,555 downwards.
TGCTTAAGAATGCTTTCAGCCCTCAGCAAGGCGGCGGAATTAGCCTGAATAGAAAGGTGCCATTCTATTTCTCAATGCAGCAGAGCTCAGAAATGAGGGAGCGGGCTTCTTTTGAAGCCGGTGCCATAATCAGAGTGCTTTCAGGTGCAGTGCAGGCGAACCTCCCCTGGTTTCCGCAGGTTAACTTCATTAAAGCTCCGAGCTACTGCTTTCATGTTTTCTAGCCCCCACCCCCCCTCCCGGGTACATTAGGCAGAAACAAACCCTCGTGGGAGTTCTGCACCCTGATGTTTGGCATTGTGAGTGGAACGTGGGGGCAACATTTAATAATGGGACACAGAAAATTGCTTCTAGGGTACCACAATAAATACGATCACTTGTAGGTTGGTCTTCTTTTCTCTTTCTCTTCCAAACGTCCCCTCCCCAATTTAAAAAAATAAAGCAAAAATTTGAGGAGATGTCCTAGCTGGCTTGACTCAGTGGGTAGAGCATGGCCTGCGGACTCAAGGGTCCCAGGTTCGATTCTGGCCAAGGGCACATGCCTGGGTTGCGGGCTCCATCCCCAGTAGGGGGGTGTGCAGGAGGCAGCTGATCAATGATTCTCATCATTGATGTTTCTAACTCTTTCTCCCTCTCCCTCTTTGAAACCAATAAAAACAATAACAAACAAAAACAACAACACAAAAACACAAAACCTTGAGGAGACCATGGTCTAAGGTAACTAGATAAAACATGGCGTGCCTGGGCACCCTGTATGTGCCAGTTGCTAAGTCTGTTTCAGAAGATGGACTACGCCCAGGCTGTCCCGAAAGGCCATTCATGAAAGCCCAGTGAGAAGTGGCACTGCAGGCTCAAAGGCACTTGTTCCCAGTCACCCATCGAGGTTGTTAGACTCGCTATTTACTGACGACCCAGGATGGGGAGGGTTATTAAACAGAGGTGGAGGTGTACTTGCTGGAGGGTACCCCTACACCCTGTATCAGATGCAGCTGGAGTTTTGAGGAATTGGGGTGAGTTGCAAGAAGAGCTATTTAGAACAATGGTCATTTTTGCAGAATCAGGCTTTTCCCTGTAGCTCAAAGTCAAAGGTTCTCTTCAGTCCTCTCCCTCTCGCTCTCTCTTTCTCTCTCTTTGACTCAGAGTCCTGGAATTTAGTTTCTAAGAAGTTTTAAAAGTCATACTGGAAAATTGGCCAAACAAAAAAATCTCTCTGACCAGAAGCAATTTGCTTCCCTGTAAACAAGTCAGTCCCCTGGAGTTAAATGACAAAGCGTGTTTGTTAGAATCCGTCTAGGATCTAGGATGAGAAAACATGTCCCATTTGATGCGATCATCATTTAGAAGAAGCGAGTGTCATTTTTGCCCTTTCAACACATCTGGAAGTGTCCCTCCCTGTTGCCATAGCAGCTGACTGCATCACATGGACTGTGGCTGCCTAAACACAGGGGTCCTCCAGCCCTTAGAAAAGGGACAAGTAGTTTCCCTGCAGGGGTGAAGCGTGTTCTGGGCTAAGTCAGCCTAATCACATTAATCATTAGGTTAATGATGTAAGACGGCAGACATGTCAGGGGGAACTCAGGGCCCTCAACTGGGGTCAGGAGACCGAGGTTCTGGCTTTTTCATTGGCTGCGTGCCTTGTGCCAAATCTTTTAATCTCTTTTTTGATTGTTTCCTCACTCCTAAAAGGCCCTTTGTTATTCCAACACCATGGCCTTACCAAACGATTCAGGTGAGTCTACACCGGTGATAAAGCAGGGTCCATTTAGAGCCCTCATTGACTCAGAAAGTATTTCTGGAGCACCTGGTAGATGCCAAGCTCTGCATGGGTGGAATAATGGTGCCCACATCAGTAAAAAAAAGGCTCTTCTCAAGATTTACTTCCTACTGGGAGAGAGAGATAACACCCAACTCAACAATGAGCGGGATCATCTCGGAGGGTGATTGTGAGTTCTTAGGAAGAAAACAAAATGAGATAATGTGATAGAGATCAGTTAACCAGGAGATAGGAAATCTGGGTTAGCCCTCCCATTAACTAAGGCCCTACTGAGTAAGTAAACTAGCTCAGGCTCAACCTCTCATCTTTAAGATAAGGGTTTGTGCTGCATTGGTGTTTTTCAAAGTTCAGTTGGAGATCCATTAGTAGGTTATTAAGTCAACTGAGAAGTTTGTGATCTATAGTTTAAAAATATTGCAGTTGATCAGAATAAAAGGAATGCATGTTACTTTATGAAATTTGTTTTCATTTATGTATACGTATTTTATATACACATAAACACACAGAAATTTCTGGGGAAATAGTTCCGTGGGTTGCAGTGGATTAGATGATCTTCAAAGTATTTGTAGGCTCTCAGATTCTATGACTCTATTAAACTTCTATAGCAGTGGCCCAATAGAAGTGGCTCTTGCTTAGTTTTACTTATTATTATTGAATAAATAGTAGCATTGCTTATCAGAAAATCCCACTGTTTAACCCAGTTTCAGGCACATTATTGGTGCTTAATAAATGTTTTTTTAATTAATGGAGACATGAGATTTATGCACTACATCTTAAAATAAATCGAGCCACCTAAATAAATTGCCAAATGACTTACCAAAGAATCAAAATAATGTATTATATTTCCCCAAACGCCAACATTACACACCAAATTTAAAATTATATTGCCCTTGTGATGCTAGGAACTGACTTTCCTTAGAATTCTTAAAATTTTCTCAGAATTTATAAAAAGAGAGAGAGAGAGTGAAAGAGCTTAACATGTTTTTCTTCCAAGTAGGGCAAACTGCCTTCTTCACACTTATAACAGTAATTCAATAAACCTTTAGAATGTTTTAGAAATGGAAAAATTAGTGGGAAAAATGTTTCTATTTCTTGTCCTTGGAGATTCAGATAATTCTGTCATTTTTAAAACTGGCCTTGTGAGTTTTCATTTGTTAAGTCACTTTTTTCAAAGCAGCAATAATCTTACTTGAATATTTTTTTCCCCTTAGTTATGGCTTAGAAGTAAGATTCTCAGTCTCAGAATCATTATTTAAATTTTGCATTTGATTAGAAATAGATGACCCAAGTCCTCCATCCTTCCTTGCCTGGAACGCTTGTTGACTTCCATTGGAATGGGAGTACCAGACCGAGGCCATCTCATTGGAGAATCAATGATACATCATCCTTAAGAAAGGCAAGAGTCAATGGACCCTGCTTGGGGCCTAATGCACATGCCCAGGAGTTAATTTTCAAGTCCATTTCCTTAATTGCCAGAAAGTCCAGGGCCAGGCAAATAGACTCAGAGTTAGGATTGCTTCGCCCAACCTTCTGTATCCATCCCCTCCCACCTTCCCCAAAGCAGAGCAGACCACATGTAGGTACCAAGCAGAAACATCAGCTCCTGAGCATCCCAGTCACATTGCAACCGCTTACCCATTGGGGCCAACACAAATGGGCACAGGTGTGTTTTGTTCTGGGGCACCTTGGTTCATGCAAAAATGTGCTCTTCAGCTCTAACATAGGAAATTACACTTTGGTGATTCAAAGTATATTATAAGTAATCCAAAAGGGGCCTCTGTTTTAAGGAAGTCCATATTTTTAAAGCAAATGAAGACCTCAGAGTTGATCAGCCCAGTACGTTCAGGTTGATCTGGAACTCACCAAAGCATGTTTGCTTCGAATTTGTTCTGAAAACTACTGCTTAGTAATGTAGTAAATTGTTGTAAAAATCATGAAAGGCTTTTGCGTCATTGTATGGTCTATTTATATTGTTACTGTTGTTTTTACCACTGCCTTTACTAATAATTTGCCCAGTCAGAGAAATTCAATATATTCATTTTTCTTTCTTTAAATTTTTTTTTCTAAATATAAGTCATATCAAGTGCATACCCATCCATGCATTTCTCTAAGTAATTCCGTCTTTGTGGATTTTCTTCTTGCAGGATATCTCATAGAATCATTTTGACAATGACATGCCGGCAAAAATATGCTCAGACTCATATTTTTTTTTTCTTCCTGGGAGCTGGAGTTAACTGTGCTCATCATTTTGAGACATGACACCCAACCATCACCAAAATGGCAGCTTTCAGTTAAACAAACGCAAAGCTGTATTTAGGCTCTTTTGCAACATTGTGATGGGAAGAAATCAAGGCCTTTCCTTCTGCTATCTGGAAAACGCTTACCAGGGCAATTCCATCAGAAATATTGTTACAATAGCTTTGCGGTATTTTGATGATTTTTTTTTCCTCCTGTTCAAGGCTAACGTGTTCAGAGAAACCCCAGACCCAGGGAAAACTATTTTAAAAAGTCAATTTGAACACACGCTGCTGCGATATTTATGACTTAATAAAAAATAATTCTCAGACTCTCCTAACACGTGTTTGCGGAAGGGCTGTTGGAAGAGGAGGGAACCGCGCAGTCAGTGGAAGGAGCGTCAGGCCTGGGGTCCTCACTGAACGCTTCAGAGGACACCCTTCTCTTCTGCAGTCCCAGCAATCAGCAGACCTCCCAGCTCCAGAGTCCCGAGGACAGTCTTTCTCCTGCGGGCGCCGGGGTGTCAGTGTACGTATCACCGAAGAGTTGTTGTCTGAGCAGGAAATTAAACTCTAAACTTCTGACACCAAGTTCTGAACTTTCACCGCAGGGCACTGTTCGGACTCCACACCCTAGCTCGCTCTCTCTCCACAGGGTCTGTTTACTCCCACGCCTACCAAAGAACTCGGTAAGGGATTCCAGAAGAAATCTTGCAACATACCACAAATCAGCATCAGCTGGCCAAACTGAGCTCTGTCACCAAGATGTTGATGTTTAAAAAAACCCACAGTTATCACCATTGTAGTAAAAACATGTCACCGTACAATAGCATTTCCTAAGCACCTAATTGCTCCCGAGAGTGGTTTGGGACCACACAAAGAGATGGCTCCTCCTCCAGCAGATCCCCGAGAGCATCTGAGTTAGACGGTGTGTGAGCGAGAGAGGGAGCGGCTCAGGCAGGCCATGCAGGGCTGGTGGGAGACCCCTTCTCCCCCCGGGGCTGATGTGTTAGTTCCAGACAAGACTATTTCTACTTGTTCCAATGGAAACTGAGTTAAACAAACTCACTCCCATCTGCATGGGGATAAGTTGCCATGACTTGCCACGTAACAGTCTCAGAAATAGAAATACCCCACACATCTCCTTATTGGTTTGTTGATGCTGAAAAAAAATTACCTGGCTTCGCCCAAGGGCATGGTGAGGCGGAAAGCGTTGCTGCGAGAGATAAGAAGTCTGCGCTCTGTCATCACCAGCCTTGCAGGCAAGTTATACTCAACAAGCTAGATTTCTGTTCCTTCCTCTATAGAACTGGGGGGTTGGAATAGACTGGCATCCCTCTAAGATTCCGTGGGTATATGAAGTGGAAGCTCCCTGGCCATTTTTATCGGCAGCCCTCTCTCAATGTGTGTGTGTGTGTGTGTGTGTGTGTGTGTGTGTGTGTGTGTCAGGAGGTGGGTTAGCTTGACATGATTTCAAATGGTCACCACACTTGACAAGAAAGAGCCTGGCAATTGATAGGTTAGCACGCTTTGTCCCACAGCAGTGGGATTAGGCACAGGGGTGGAATGCAAACACTGCGAGGGTCAAAGGTCATGGCCCTTCTGGATGGAAACCAAGGCAACTGCATACCTGAGTGATCTGGGCTGGCCGCAAGGTCCCTCTCCGCTGGAGAATGAGGGGAGCCGTAGGCTGGAGGGGGCAAACAGAGGTCAGGCTGCAGCCCTCTCAGTGACGATAGAAAGACAATTTGGCAAACTTAAAGGGCAAGTCCTGGCACCTGTGTGCTGTTGTGGAGACGATTTGGAAGTGTTGGCACGTGTAGCTACAAGGTCAGGCTGTTTGCCTGGAATATGTGGGAGCTTAAGCAATGGTGCGAGGTCACAGGCCGACGAGGAGGGCAGCGCGGTGCTGGGAGGAGCACGTGTGGATGGAGGACTTTGGAAATGCCCGTCTGTCCCTGCACCTGGGCAGGAGGGGGCCGCAGAGAACCAAGGGACAGTGGCGTCCTCGGCAGAGACGAGACAACGTGGTGGTGGTGCTGGTGGTGGGTGGGTGGGGGTGACACGGTCCCACGGATGTGGGTGGCACCCCGCAGTGGGCTCCCGTTTGGTGGGGTGGCAGGACCGATGTCTCTCACCACTGAAAGCAAACGAACAGAAGAACAAGAAATGGAACACACACACTGAGAAATGTTAAAAGCGAGAGCACCGAGTCCGTCTCTCCAGGATAAGTTGACAGGAAAGTAATTTGTCTGGAACCAAAGGTTGTGAAGGAGACAGAGATCCTCTCAGCTCCCCAAAGTACAAACGCTTTGCTGGCAGGGAGAATGCGAGTCTCATCCATAAACTCGGGGAAAGCCACGGGCAGGAGGTAAACTCCTGCAGTACGAGGCATCTGATTGATTTAAAATATGACCATCACTAAAGAAACTCAGAGAGAGAGAGATAGAAAGAGAGAGAGAGAGAGAGAGAGAGAAAGAGAGAGAGAGAGAGAGAGAGAGAGGTCAAGCCCACACCATGCATTTCTTTTCCTCTTTTTCCATAAGGCCTTGAGGCTCTCCTCTTACCTCGCCCAGGAAATAGGAGCAGGCAAGAACATCTGCGCCGCGTACTCGTAAACGTGTGCTGGGGAAGAGCCAAGGCGTGGGGAGGCCTGCAGCCTGGCCTGGGAATTCAGGAGGGTGAAGAAGACCCAGGCTGAGAGCAAGGTCAAGGGTGAGGAATGTGGCATAAAAGGGGGAAGAGGAATTCTGTGCAGGATATTCAGTGTTGAAGAATCACAGTGAGCTGATGCCCGTCCCCCTGCCCCGCCCTCCCAATCTAAACGGTAAAATTTCATGATACTTCATAGTTGGACTGCACAAGCTAGCTTCTCTGTGGGAGCATTTCTCAAACCTCCATGTCACCAAGTGAAATAGATCGTGTAATTCTGCACTTCATTCACTGCACTCCTCTGACATCAGTCTTGGCCGTATAAGGTGCTCTGGCCATCGGAATGTGAGCGAAAGTGACACAAGTCACCTGTCGGCAAACCACCCAGAGAGCCGTCGTGGGGTTTGGCCATGCCCATTGTCTGCTGTGAGAATGGCAGTGCCAGCCCAGGCTGCTGTCAGCGGGCTCCCAGCATGAAGAGGGCACAGGAGCAGACCCGGGCTGCAGGTGGCCAGGAGGATGGGGGCCGTGAGCGAGATGCAGATGTGTGCGTCGTGAGTCCCTGAGACCCTGGGGTGCGACAGCATAATCTAGTGAACACGGATTATGCAAAACCCACTGTCCAGTGTGCGGGTGCTCCCTGTGATCCTGGGAGCTGGTGGGACGAAACTACAGCTCTGAGGGAGGGGCGTCGTTGCCAGAAAGAGGTGTCCCTGGTGCCCCCGGTGTGGGCAGGGTGATCAGGAGACATCTCTGGCAACCAGCTGCCCAGCTAAACGCCAGGTCAGTGTTGCTGCCCACACGTTCCCAGCCCCACAGGAGAGCTATAGCCCCCCCCCCCCCCCCCCTAGTGGGGCCAAGAGAAAGACCAAATGCATTATTCATAATTACTAAGTCCTCAAAGCAGAAATAACCAGGGGGAACTGACCCAGTAAAGGGGAAGTTTGGGACCGGGAGATTCTGAGAGTCCAGGAAATTCCACTGAGTCAGAGTGTGGGTGACGATGAGATGAGCAGTTTTCATTGGAAGTGGGCGTCGGAGGGGGCAGAACTCGGGTTCAGAGCGCAAAGACTCTTGCTTTTCCGGGGACCTTCCTAAGGAGAAAAGGAAGCTAGAAATGCCCCAGGTACTGCTTAGGGTGAGAACAGGTTCTCTCACAAGACAGAGGCAGCCGGAAGTGACCTGGGTTGTTGGTGACACAGTCTTCCCAGAGAGACTCAAACTGCTCCCCCCTCCCTGGGCGGCTCACCAAGCTTCAGGTCATGAACACGCGCTTCCCAAGGGCCACGGCAGGAGCAGGGGCTTGTGGGGTTTCTCGGGATCTGCTGCAGGGCGCAGGCAGGGATACCTCTCATGTCACCAGGCAGGATGTGGTAGAAGCTGTGTTGGGCGGGAGGTAGGATGAGATGACCTGTCAAACTCTTCCAACTCAAACAGATTAATATTTGTATTTTAAGGCTATAATTTATGACGTTAAAATGTCAAAATCGACTTAATTGGGGCAGGCAAGTAGAATTACATCTAAAATGCAAACCTACAATTTTATCATCTGTATCCCTGTAAGCCACGCCGGCTGATTTATAGGAATGAAGTGGGGTATACATCAGTGGATGGATGGCTAACATGCCGTGTGGCAACCTAATGGCGTTCAGACTGATAGGAGTGTCCCGGGGCAGGTTTTGAGAGGTGGAGAATGTGGAGAAGGAAACCTTGGGTTGCGGGGAACAGTCTCAGACATTCGGGCCGGGAGGGAAAAGCACTGAGGGTGTGTAAGGTTCACGAGCTGCGACACTTCTACAAAAGGCTGGGCGCGATTCAAAGGAAAAGGGGACCGTTAGGTGGTTCCCAGCGGGCACGGCGCGTTCCAAGGAGACGTGTGCCATTGCGATGGCTTTGCGTTAATTTCTTTTTTCATCCCAAATGCTCATTTGAGTCTCCAGAGGGGATTTTCCCCCTAGTGTGACAAATTTTCCAATTTTGTAATGGAAGCCAAGAGAAAATGGAATTCTCTTTATAGCAATCCGTTTTGGAGCCAACTTTCTTGAGATGCATATATCCCGGAAAGCAATTTCCCTCATCCAGGAGAGGCTGTGGAGGTGTTTAGGGCCCGCTAAGTGGCTGGCTGACAATTTGCTCCCGGAGGCTGTGGGGGATGGGACCGCAAGGCCTTGGGGCTGTCCCCTCCTGGCCTGAGCTGGCTGGGCTGAGGTCAGTTTTCAGAGCAGCCACTCCCAAGGGCAGTAGCAGGCAGGACATGGGGCAGCCGAGCATCCAAAAGGACCAGGCCAGCCATCTTTACACGGCTGACACGCGGGACGACTTCTACGTGGCCAGCACACTCTAGAACAGGCGTGGACAAACTACGGCCCGCGGGCCAGATCCGGCCCATTCGGCTGTTCTATCCGGCCCACGCGGAGCCAAAAGAGCGGGCCGTACCCTTTTATGTAATGATGTTTACTTTGAATTTATATCAGTTCACACAAACACTCCATCCATGCTTTTGTTCCGGCCCTCGGGTCCAGTTTAAGAACCCATTGTGGCCCTCGAGTCAAAAAGTTTGCCCACCCCTGCCCTAGAATGTGGCTGGGAAACCAGTACCCTCACCAGCGAGGTAAACAGAAGAGAAGTCAAGAGGTAATGGTGTCACAAGGTGTGTCCCGGTCACAGATCAGAGTGGCCCCTGAGGCTCTGTAGCAGAGTGCTAGGAGTTTTCTAGAGAGGACGAGAGAGAGCACGGCTGGCTGACGCCTTGCCATGGCTTGCATTCTGGAGGGGGGGAGAATTTGGGGGGCGTCCTTGTGATTATATAATGGCAAAGGGTTTGGTAGTACGTGGAATCAGTGTGATCCTATGTAGGTGACGCGCAGGCAGCACACGCCGCCAGGCTCAGATGCATTCTGACGTGGGAAACGCGCTCCAAGCATGACTCCTGGCTCCTGTCCATCTGTGCCTGCTCCCCGTCTGACTCATCCCGCTCGGCGAGGGCTCTCCGGCCTGTTAGCAAGCGGAACACATTTCAAAGCTCTGCGATCAGAGCACAGGCAGGTCGGGAGGCACCTGGTGGGAGGCCTCGCAGGAGGATCGTTTCATCGTCTGGCAGGCGGGGGCCACGCGGTCCTCAGCGAGCACCGAGGTGCAAACTCGGAGCAGATGAGGGCGAGAGAGGAGGGAGCCGGGGAATGGAGAAGTTTATGCCCCAGAACAGAGTGGAGACCTACCACTGGGATGTGATAAAGGAAAGTCATTGTGTGCGAGGGTAACAAGCTGGAAAAAACACACTGACAAGTACAAAAAGGAGATTCTTAACGGAATTAAATGACTTTTCACTAAAGCTTGATGGGCTCCCTCAGCCCCCCTCACTGGCGGCCATCACTTTCTCAGGGCGCCACCTGCGCCTTGCCCTGGTGCTGACACGCCTTTCCCGCACAGGCCACCTGTGCCCGAGCCCGCAGGACAGTGACCCGGTGTGGAGAAGCATGCACCTGATTTCACAAGCAGGACCATCAGACAAACCCGAAAGTGCGCTGCTGCAGCAGAGAGGAACTGGCGAGGCCCAGGTGAACGAGCCTGCAGGCCAGGCCTCGCTCTCCACACACTGGCTTACACTTCCTGTTTGCTACAATCCAGGTAACGTTCTCACTGATCTGCTGGCGCAAACCAGTGCAATTTAAAAAATATATATTTTATTGATATTTTACAGAGAGGAAGGGAGAGAGATAGAGAGCTAGAAACGTCGATGAGAGAGAAACATCTACCAGCTGCCTCTTGCACACCCCCTACCGGGGAATGTGCCTGCAACCAAGGTACATGCCCTTGACTGGAATCGAACCCAGGACCTTTCAGTCCACAGGCCGACGCTCTACCACTGAGCCAAACAGGTATCGGCAAGCCAGTGCAATTTTTACAGTGATGTGGTAGGTTTATTTTTTATCCCCCTTTACAGAGGAGAATGAGACACAGAGATGCAATAATTAACCCAAAGTCACACACGTGCCAGGGTTTAACTAAGGCTCTCTGGAACCACGGATGGAACTTGTAACCATAAACTCTAGTATAAACATATCCCGACCCAATCAACAAAAAGCCAACAAGTGAGTTAAAACTCTGTCTCTCTCTCTCTCTCTCTCTCTCTCTCTCTCTCTCTCTCTCTCTCTCATAAATGCTTTGATTGGCCTAACCAATCAGATTCATCTGAGAATAAGAAATTCAGTCTTTTGTGCCTTAGCTTTGCCCTTAATCTAGTGAGCAGTGTGTCACAGCCAATGCCACGTTAGTAAACGCAACCCCCCACTATATACCAGGCAGTATGCTCAAGTTTCAGGGGCTCCAAACTTTTCCCCAAAGAGCTTTCAATTTACTCATGGGATGGCATCTAACCTTACTGAGAATAATATGATGCCGATGGCGGAGCAATGAGATGAAAATGAAGACTTCTGATGGGGCAGGGGCAGAAGAGAAGGGGAAGTCCCAACAGAGAAACGAATATCAGGAGAATATTTGCTGTGGACCATATGGATTAAATTATAAGAAGCAGACAGAGAGAATGGACTCCATAATGAGGCCCAACTGACCGGTGGGGAGGCCGACTGCATTCTCTTTAAAAAACAGGGTTATCTTTACTATCTACTTTATAGGAACTGTGAAAAGAGTCACAAAGCAACTGCTTCTTCCAATCATGGATGGTGAACTTACGTGGCTCACCTGCTCCCAAAGGGGAACTGATCAGTCTTGTCTATTCTTCACTGGTAAGTTCATGCCTGAATTAGTCAAACCTTTTACCACGTCAAGGGATGGATATTTAACCCAAATTAGCTTAAGCAAAATGGGATTCATTGGCTCATATACTCAGGAAACCAGGGATCGAGACACCTGCGAGGCAGGTAAGTCTTCCCAGGATGCATTAAACAAACCCACCGTGTTCTGAGCAGGAGGGAGGCCACTGCAAAGAGCTCACTTTATTATACCCAAACAAGACCGTCAGGTTATTAAGTCATTGTCCCACAGTGCACACGTGCCCCTAATAATCAGTCATCCCTCTTTTGCCTCGGTTAGTCTCTGATTGGTGACATTCACAAGCAGGCTCTGTTCGAATAGCCGGGAACCCACATCCTCCCAGCTTTAGCAACATCCTTGGAAATTGGACCCTCTCCCAACCTCTGAACGTCAATCACGGAGAAGACTCCAACTGGCCATAGTTCAGTTAATGCCCATCTCTTAGGCCAGAGGATGGTGTCAACCTGGTCATGTGCCCGCCCTCACAGGGGGATGTGGGGATGACACGCCATCCATGAGAGCCCCATCATGACCACAGTGTGAGGGGGAGGGAAATCCTAGGAGTCTAGGAGATGGGGATGGGGATGGGGTGGGGGAGTGGGAAAGAAGCTAGAGCAACAGAGCCATAACTGCTACAATCCATCTGATAAGGCATAAGGATTTCAAAGTCTTAGAGCTCTTTAATTCCCCTCACCAGTACTGCTTAGCATGGATAACACCTAGCGGTGGCTACCTCAGCATGACTATGGCATGAATGAGCCTGTCTTCCTGTAGCTGCAGGGTTCTCATGATGACTTGCCTCCTGCTATTAGCAGCCACTTCCACTCGTGTAGCTTTCATAGAAGCAATCTCAGCCCAGCTACCCAACAACAGGAAAAGCATTAGGGCAGCCATGATTATTCCCACTTCATGGATGAGGAAATGGGGTCTCGGAGGTTAGCGGCTTGTCCCAGGCAACTCGACTGGTAGGTGGTCAGCCCAACTAGGACCCCGGGCCTCCCAGCTCCCCGATGAGCACAAGAGAAAAAGGAAGCTTTGTGGGAGCTTAGGGAATGTTGCTGAGGTCACCCAGCGACTCAACCCCCGAGATAGGATGAAAGTCAGAAAAATCACGATTTTTCCTTCCAGGTTTTCATGACTACAATGCTGGCCTCCTAAGGAAATTCCTGTCTTAAAACCTGCTCAGAACCGATGCCAAGAAGTTCAGTTTCAAAATGCATTTGGTGAGGACTCCGCGGGGCTGACTTGTCTCCAGCACACGCTGGAATGCGACACATGCTCACTTGATCTCCAGGTTCCTTTCAAAGGGAGCCAAGACAAGGGATTTGTGCGTAGGAATTACTGCCCTGGTAATGAAGAAAGCATTACAATCCGTGCTCGGGGTGCTCAGATGTTAGACGAGCGTGGCGTTTCTAGACGGCCCACAGGGCACCCCCACTGCCCAGCCCAATAATAACCCCATTAGAATGTTTACCGGTCGGTAAATTTGGGGTGAGCGCGGTGGCAGAGGGATGCAACCTGTTCCTGGGGTTGCAGAAGCTCAGGCGCGGGACTCGAAGGCGGCGTCGGAACGCTCACTCCTCACGGTGGCTAATTGGGCTCTTTCCTGACAAGCGCATTATTACATTACAGGGGGAGAGAGGAAAATAAAACAAGCAGCCCAGGCAATTAGGGGCCAAGCGAAATTAAACAAGTCCTCACGGCATCGGGCCCCGCGCTCTGCCAGCGCTCTGCCCGCGCTCTGCCCGCATCGCTGGAAACTCATGCATTAGGAAGCACTCAGGGATGCTCGCTAATGGTGCCTCTCTGCCTCCGGGAGGGCGACTTGAACATTAGCCGGTGACTCAGGTGTTGAAACTCGGCTGGATGAGCTGAGGGCAGGGGGACGCTCTCCTCCCCCACAGGGGTGCAGCGAGGCTTAATTAATTGTCAGGGAAGCAGTTGGAGATTCCGGGGGACGAAAGGCACTATAGAATGAGGGTAATTTGCATCGCACAAGGCACATTTCTTCGGTGGAACTCCAAGCCCTTCGCACACAGTAATTAATCCTCATAACACCCTGGCGAGGCAGGTAAGCCTTCCCGGGATGCATTAAACAAACCCACCGCGCCCTGAGCAGGCGGGAGGCCCGCCGCGATGAGCTCGCTTTATTATTTATTCTCGGTGGGAACTTCCAGAGAGGCCGACGCAGACCCTGCTTCGCATTTAGTCTCCACCACTCGCCATTCGCTTTTGATTACCCACGAATATCGGATTCTGCCGGAGCGCCTGATCGTTCTGCTGGGGGGACACGTGTCCCGAGCAAAGCGAGTCATAAACAGCTGTCACGCCGATGGATATTAATGCCTATTGTTCCTCTCTGCGGCGCCCAGCGCCTCCCCGACGCGCGGGATGGCGGGGGAGCGGGTGACATCTGTTTTAAAGCCGGTCTGCGGAGCGTGCACCTGGCTTCCACTCCCCGACCCTTGTCGCCCGTGGCTTCCCGGCCTTTCTGTGTCACAACGCATTTTGCACGGCACGTTCTGGAGGCACGGGGAAGCGGAGCGGAGGGGCTGGTGGGGGAGGGAGTCCTGAGTTGCCTGTTAGACAGGGAGGCCAGTGTTTCCAGAATCCAGGGTCTGGTATAAATCAGCGGTGCAGAAGCAGCTCAAGTGTCAGGACCCAAACGGCCCCCCAAACCCCAACCAGCCCGCAACTGAAAGAGACCTAAAGGGGGGGAAGCAATCGCCAGCCAGACAAATGACTTCAACATGCTGAGCGGTTGGTTGACTTGGTCCTGCGTGGCTCCCTGATTGCACCGCTGGTCCCCGACTCCTGGCTACCGTTCTGTACACGGCCACTGACTGCAGGTTCCTGACAGAAGGCAAAGAAACAGAGCAGAGGAACCTGCTTGCTGGCCTTTTGCACCGGCACCCCCACTGTTAGACATTGCCTCCCGGCCAGCCTCCTGGGCCGCAGGAAGAGGGTGGGGCCGATGAATCAGATGCCATCCAGCGGGGGGGGGGGGGGGGGGGAGAGGGAGACGCCCTGACAACAGGCATCAGATCAGAGGGAGAGTAAGCCCTCCTGGACAGGCATTTGATTTTGTCCAAAGGCAACATAGATACGGACCTGGCACACTCTGAGTGCGTCACCCCACCTCCACAGGGTCCGATTTCTCTGTGAAATGAAGGAATTAGAACAGACCGTTTTCCTAAGGGCTCCCTTTACCTGTCATAATCTATAGTGGGATGACTTGGGAACTCCCTCCCTCCCACTCCCTTGCTCTTCCCACAAAGCCCCCAACCAGTGTGCCTGAGAGGGACACAGTGGGCATAGGTGCCGATTCCCTCAGCCCCCGGATGGTTGAAGATGAAATCACCTGCCCTTATTTGTTAACTCTGGGATGCTTGACAAATATTCTACTTTTCTCTATGCTCCACAGCATTAAACAATTGGGGAGGGTTGCTCTGTCTCCCCATCGCGGTGTTCCACCAATCCCATCCGCCAGGGGAGAAGTCACTGCAGGGTAGGCTTTATCACCTCCATTTCAGAGGTGAGGTAACAGAAGCCCAAATGGTGAAGAGATTGGTGCAAGTTGCATAGCTGGTAAAAAGTGGAAGTGCTAAGGCTTTAATCAGGGCTTTTGGCTTCAACTCCATGCTCTCATTTCAGTAATTCAGCATGGTGGTTTGGAAAGGGCATGGGGTTGGGATTCCTCCACTTTAATATTTGTATGACCTTGGACAAGGCACTTGAGGTTGTAGTAGAGATTGCATGAAGTAATGTAGGTGGAAGTGTCTACCACAGCTCTAGCAATAACAGGTGATAATAAAAGTGCTAGGCTTGGGGGAAGTGGGTAAAAACAAGAGTAAGAGTGCATTTTGGCCCTTAGGAAGCTTGTTGTTATGAGGGATAGGATAGCATAGTAATTAGGCTCATGGATTTTGGAGCCACACCACCTGAGTTTGAAGGCCAGCTTGTCTTCTTCCTAGCTGTGTCACTTTGGGTAAATGACTTATCCTTCAGTGATTCAGTTTCATCATCTGTAGACTGGACATCATGGTGGCATACACTTCAAAGGTTATTGTGAAGATGAAATGCTTTGGACAGTGCCTGTTAGTTGTCAGTACTATTATGTAACTATGTAAAAATGTAAGGGAAAGATTTGGGTAACAGTCAACAAAAACAATGCAAGACATGGCACAAAGAAAAAAAAGTGGAAACTTTTCAAATATGCTCTAAGGAATAAATTTCCTGCTATGTCTGGAAGCACCTGCAGATACAATTCGTGACCAGACAGCAAGTGATCTCATTCTTAACTGCTCATGAAACAGAGTCCAGAAGATGATGCAAATCTTTCTGTTAAAAAAATAGTCTTCTTGTGATCTTTTTTTTTTTTTTTTTTTTTTGTATCAACTTGTGCTATGATTCTCTGTGGGCATCTTGCTGCAAGGTCAAGACCTCTGAACTTTCCAGATCTCATTGGAGAAAGTCTTTGGTACAGAACATTGTATTTATATCCTGTTCTTATGAAAACTAAGTAGCATCAAATTGCTGGCTTAAAGCAACACAAATATATTATCCTACAGTTCTGGAGGTAAGAAGTCTAAAATGAACGTGCATTCCTTGTAGACATTTCAGGGGAGAATCTGTTCCCCGCTCCTAAAATCTGCCTACCTTCTTTGACTTGTGGTTCCTTCCTCCATCTTCAAAACCAGAAATGCAACATCCTCTCCTCTTTCTGATCCCCTCTCCCTCTTATAAAGATCCTTGTGATTACCCTGGTTCCAGCAGGAGAAACTCTCCATCTCAAATTCCTTAATGTAATCACACCTGCCATTTAAGGCAACACAGGCACAGGCTCTGGAGATCGGAATGTGGACACTTTTAGGAGCCACTATTTAGCTTATCCCAAGTGTCTAGAAGTCAAACACATCTTTCTCTTGCTAACATGGGCAGCCTTGCTTAGAACAAGCGACACGAGCTATTATGCAAATTTGCCACCCAACCATAAGTAGGAAGGGGAAAATGCCAATGGTGAGCTAGCGTTGTCTTAACACATCCATATAATAATTGCTATGAAAATTTTGGTGTGGACAGAAAGATAGGGAAGGCTTTTGCTGCAACTAAAATTTTTTTTAAATATTTTGAGAAAGGAGCAGGTCCAAAATATAACTTATTTACTCACCAAAACACTTTTATAACCCACCACAGCTGGTGTGGCTCAGTGGTTGAGTGTCAGCCTATGAACCAGGAGGTTGAGGTTCAATTTCCAATTCCCATCCAGGTCAAGGCATATGCCAGGGTTGTGGCTAGATCCTCAATCTGGGACATGTAGGAGGCAGCTGATCAAAGATTCTCATCATTGATGTTTCTCTCTCTCCCTCTCCCTTCCTCTCTGAAATCAATACAAACAAACAAACAAAGACACTTCTATAGAATTTGATGTATGCCAGTACTGTTCTAAACACTTCATAAACAGTCATTCAGTTCTTCTCACAACCCCATGAGGCTCATTCTGTTAGCATTATTCCCATTTTATAGATGAGGAGATGGAAGACACTTCCAAGGTTAAGTTAGTGCCCAACATCCCACAACTGGAAGTGGCGGCTCCTTGTGAGATGGTATCAGATGACCTTGAACAGCAGAACCCCTGGCTCCTGACCCCCTGAGCATTCTCCACCCATGGCGTCATGTATCCTCCAATGCACATTCTCCCCGTGTCCCTCAGGGCTGCCCTGTTTAGATGGTACAGCGTGAACATGCAGAGAAGTAGCTTTAACCCGACGGAATGTCGTTATCTTGCCTCTATAATGATTGAGGGCCCCAGGAAAGCAGGGAGGAGGTACTTTTGAATCCAAGAGTTTGGAACAGACGTTAATGATCATTCTGATTATCAAGGTTTCCAAAACGTCTGTCATTGCAGGGAAAGCAAAGTGGCTGAACTGGTGGTAGTGGTCGGGGGTAGGGTAGGGGGTAGGTGGGAAGGTCCAAGTACTTTGCCTAAGTCTCCTGCCTCAAACAAGAAAATGCCTTTCAAATCTCAAGTTCTAGTTTAAAAATAATCGAAGCATTTTGCATTCTCAACTATCTTTGTTAATGAACTGTTTCTCCATAAAATGAGTCTTTGAATAAAATGATCAGAACATTGTG
The DNA here is from genome assembly GCA_963924515.1 of Vespertilio murinus. Classification (NCBI taxonomy): domain Eukaryota; kingdom Metazoa; phylum Chordata; class Mammalia; order Chiroptera; family Vespertilionidae; genus Vespertilio; species Vespertilio murinus. Next base: position 76,080,987 of record OZ004711.1, on the reverse strand, counting down.
CAATGTGTATCTGGTGATTGTGAGTTTCTCCAGACCCATCTCTGAGCTGAACATCAATTCCCACAGCTATTTAGGAACATAGACTCTAGCCCAGCCGTGGGCAAACTACGGCCCTCGGGCCGGATCCGGCCCATTCGGCTGTTCTATCTGGCCCGCGGAGCCAAAAGATCGGAGGGTTCTCTTGCTCTCCCCTCCGCTCCTTCACCAGCAGCCCAAGATGAGAGTGCCAGCATGGTCAGGTTGCTTTTGTTCTGGCCCTCCAGTCCAGTTTAAGAACCCATTGTGGCCCTCAAGTCAAAAAGTTCGCCCACCCCTGCTCTAGCCCCACCCACTCATAAGCCTAAGCACCAAACTTACCAAATGATGGTTTAGATTGGCTTGGACACACTCCACTGAGAAGCAGGAAGGGACCTAAAGCCTGCTCATGAAATGTACAAGGTGATGTTGTCAATGTAAGTTTTATTACAAAATATTTTTATTGATTTCAGAGAGGAAGGGAGAGGGAGAGAGAGATAGAAACACTAATGCCGAGAGAGAATCATTGATAAGCTGTCTCCTGCATGCCCCTACTACCGGGACTCGAAATGTGGCCTCTTGGCTCATAAGTCCCCACTCAACCACTGAGCCACACCCACTGGGCCAATCTAAGTCTTGGAGCTAAGGGCTGAGTTCTCACTCTTGCTTCTGGAGTTCCCTCATGTCAGATCATCTGAGCTGGTGTGAGGGAAGAGGCAATAGCAGGAGATGGGGATATTGGGACCCTCCCTTTACCTTAGGCCTGCCTGGGCTCCTAGGATGTGAATGGCTGTGACATGGCAGAGAGCAATAGTGCTGAGTGCCCGTAGGACTGGGGCTGTTTTCTTAATTTGTATTAGAATCAAGTAGCCACTGTTGTGAGGCAAGGGAGAGACACTCATTCAGTTCAAAGTCAGTGGGTTTTCCCAAGCAGAGATGGAAAGGGCAAGATTTGAGGTGGAGCAGAAAGGTGTGGTGGGAAGGTGGTGGAATAAGGCAAGAGTCCGTGTTCCAGTCTTTGGTTGCCCCAGGAGGCAACTGGTAAATTCTTCTTAGTGACTACCTACCTACCTTCAAGTCTCAGTTTGCCAAACAGGTTAGAAATGTGTTGTTTAAGATTCCAGCAGGCCTAAGGTCATTCAGTGGTCAGCTCGTATGGGTCATTCTCTAGGCTAGGGGTGGGCAAACTTCTTGACTCGAGGGCCACAATGGGTTCTTAAACTGGACCGGAGGGCTGGAACAAAAGCAACCTGACCATGCTGGCACTCTCATCTTGGGCTGCTGGTGAAGGAGCGGAGGGGAGAGCAAGAGAACCCTCCGCTCTTTCGGCTCTGCGGGCCGGATAGAACAGCCGAATGGGCCGGATCCGGCCCGAGGGCCGTAGTTTGCCCATGGCTGGTCTAGGCACATGCAGGCTAAGGTCTAGGCAGAGGTTTCTTGTCCAGCGATAGCATCTCTCACTCAGGAAAACAAGATGGTGAGGAGGAGGGAGGCAGAAGCCCTGGTTCCCATTGGGTTCTGATGGGACTGACTACACCACAAAAGTCGAAAGGTCCATAAACTATGAAATTTTATCCCAACCTCAACTTAAAACCAGATTTTAAGACAAAGCACCAGGTGGCTTCAGCGTGATTCCCAAGATCAGGATGGGGAAGTGGCCACTTTGCCGTTCTGCTTGCTGCTCGGAGCCTCATTTGCAATCTTGTAGGAATATGGTTCTAATCAGGAATGAAGTCATAGAGGAAGAGGATTAGAGGGAGAAATCCAGGAGCTGTGCCAGGGGCCTCTCGGTTTCACAGACCCAGCCCACTGGGAGCTCCGAGTCAGCGTGTTTCAGCTGGTGCTGCTAACAGGGGTCCTCACCAGAGCTCGGGGGCCCAGGACTGCGGGCCCGCCTTCCTTTGCAGCCTTTGTTTCCCCAGGAGACACCAGCGTGGGAGCGTCCAAAAAGAGCAGCGCCTTTTGCAGCAGATGGGCGTTCCTCTGGACAGAGGACGACTCCGCCCCAGAGGTAGAACCGGAGGACAGGGCTGCACTGCGGCAGACTGGAGATCAGGCTGGGCTGTGGCACTTTGAAGTCTCTTCCCCATTCAGGTCCCGGTGGAGGGCTAATGAGTGGATGAAAGACCTCTTTAGCTGGGGCCGTGAGCAGCTAGTTCCAGATGAATGGGCAGGAGCCACCCAGGGCGGCCTGGGGGCCTTCAGGAGGCGGAGATGGGAACAGAGCAGGCCTTTGCACAGCCTTAGCCCCCATTGCTAGCCCTGGAAACAATTAGGGAGGGAGGAGAGCAGAGGGGAAGCAAGGACGGAAGGACAGTCCTCCCAGACGGGTGACTCACTCTGCTCGCCTCTCCTTGGGCATGTGAATGCACTGAGGACAGTAGAGGGTGTGAACTTGCAGAACAAGGCAGATTCTGGCAGAAACTCCCTCTTTTCTAGATGGGAGCCTTTTCATCCTCCTGTATTTATGGACCATGGGCTATCACACCCGCCCCCCCCCCCCCCCCCAATTTGGGGCCACAAAGCAATTTTTCAGATGCCCTGGCCTTGGGGTCCCTGTAAGATCCCGTTTTCCGCTTCTGGGGTCCTGGGCTCCTCCCCTTATTGTCCATGAGCTCCCCCTCTCTCCTCTGTCCTTCCCTGAGAGGACAAATGCCTTGGGGTTTGGCTTCCATTATCCCCAAAACCCTTCCCTCCCGGCCATTGCATGGTTTCTATAAAATGCATGGAGGAAGGCCAGTCATCATTTAACTATCAGGAAATGTCCCTGCACACAGGCTGGGACTAACTGTAGCCTCCACCCTCAGAACCACAGGATGCTCACAAACAATGCTGATCCCAGCTCTAGCCCTCCATTGGCTGGAGCTCCATGGAGGCTGCTTTATTTAGTCTTTGAAAGGGGTATGGGTGATCCCGGGAACTAGGCACTATCTCCGCCCCCACCCCATCTTCTTCCAGACCCTCTGCCTGCCTGCTGCTGTTCTTGACCACACGTGCTTCTGTGTCTCCCATTCCCACCCCATAAGCATTTGAGTTTGTGGCCCCAGATGAGGTTGATGATGGAGAACCTCATCTCCCACCCTTTGGTGTTTCTATGTAGAGACGGTTTTGAGTGACACTCCTGGCCTCTCCCCTTCCTCTGATTTGGCAAGTTTGGAAGAAGAACCCAGGCAGGCCTCAGATTTGCCTGCCTACAGGGACTTCCCTAACAGCTCTGTTCTGATCCAGAGATGGGGGCTCTCTCTATGGAAGACCACCGAGGTTGTCCATCACTGCCTGCCCCCAGGAGGTCACATTGGATTAATTCGGGGGTTACATGTTAGCAAGCCAACTTGACTGCAGGTTCAAGCCACATTCTTCAATTGGCTCTGTCAGTGATCAGCTGACATCTCTATCAGGTATCCTGATATTTGGTTCAGAACAGGTGAGAGCTGTGGTTCAGATAGTGAAGGCTAAAGTTAGTACCAGCTTAGGTGCTGATGTGCATCTAGGTTGGGATCAGCAAACTTCTTACTCTCAAGTGCTTGCTACCTAAGATTCCCCAGGCCTCATGGAAGTGAGTTCACTTTGAGCCACAGGATTTAGTCACCCAGTTTTCTGACCCACACTCCCTTACCTGTGTGGTGAGGACCTTAGCCCTGTGCAAACCCCCCTCCTCGAGAGTCAGAGAGACCTCCAGGGGCATCTCACTCTCAACCGTGGCCTGTGTATATACAGCCTCTGCCCACCCAATGATGTCCCTGCATGCATAGTTTCTCAGTGCCACCCATGGGTGGGGAGTCCTCCCTGGGAAAGCTGGTATCCATTCTGGAGGTGCTCTTTCAGGGTGCTCCTCAAGTTCCATCCTGTGATGTCTGAGTCAGTGGGTTCTCTGCAGGCCTCACTGTGCAAGTGCAATTTTGTGTTCTGTACTGAAGTGTCAGGAAGACTCTTCTCTCATTCTGGGTTAAGCTGTGTGTGGCCCCAAAGTAGGTGTGTGTGTGTGTGTGTGTGTGTGTGTGTGTGTGTGTGTCTTCACGTTCCATCGCTGGTTCATCTTCTCCTTCCATGGGCCTCCATGGAGTTGACTGAGAGGCTGTAATATGGTTACTTGGCTGTCCTCCCCATCCCAGGGTTCCCTTCCTGCCCACCCCAGGTTCCCTCAAAATTCCCCTCTCCACCAAAATTTCTCAGGAACCTCTATTCATGCAAGTTGACTTCTCAATGGCCAATCCACCTGTCCTGTCCAGACAACCTGAATGACAAAAGCCAGCATCGATTGAACCAGACACTGCTCTAACCACTTTATGTGAATTGAACCACAGAATCCTCCCAACAGCTCTGTGAGATAATGCTTCTATTATTACATTTTATGGAGATGGACACTGTTCAAAGGGCCTGGGAGATTTGCTCCAGGTCACACACCAGGTCAGTTAGAGAGTTGCTCTTTGGATACGAGTGGTCTGGCTTCAAGGTCAAACCTCTTAGCCCCCATCCTAGGACTGAGTCTGTGATGGAGGCCAGGGAGGAGGAACAAAGGAAGGGAAAATTTAAGAAAAGTTGGCGATAGGCAGAGAAGTCATTAAAAGGGAGAAAAAAAGAAAAACAAGCAGGTGCGCCAGCTCCCAACGTTTGCGTGAGAAATTACCCCATCACACTGTATTATAAAGAGCTTGAAGGGACCTAAGAGAATCCACCCTCCTCATTTCACCAAAGAGAACGCTCAGGCCCAGAGCGGCACGAAACTTGCCCAAGATGAAAATTAGTGCATTTTGAGAGGATAAGGAAAAGTATAATACAAACGTAAAGGGCTTCTAAAATGGAGATGGTGCAGATCTTTGTTTTGCTTTATAAATGGAATATTAAAGCCCAGAAGGATGAAATGACTTGTCCAAGATTAAAACATACGTGTCTCAAAGAGGCTAAAAAAAGAGGGTGGGGAGGGTGCGGGGAAAGGCGAGAAACTAACCTGAATGAATGTCTAAAATGGAGATTATTCCATTTTTTTGTGTTATAAATAGAAAAATTACTTTCTATTAAATAAGAGGAGTATATTAAATGCACTTTTTATACCTCTATTGAGTAATAGCGAAAATGAAAGGTACGCCTATTGATCCCTTTGTGCATCATGCAAAAGCAAGCCATTTGCTAGCCGGAATAGACTAGACTTGGGGGCCAGATGCTCTCTCATTTCATTAATTAAAAAGGCTTTTTTTGGGGTGGTATCTCACATGTGTTTGAGGGGAGGCCCATAAATCCATGGCGTTCTGAGAGGCATGATGACAAAGGTGTGCGTGGCGCTGGGCTCGTGCGAGGCCCCTCTGTGTTTAGGCGTCAGGATAGATCAATGAGCAGGAAGCACTCAGCATTGCAAACACCAGGCATATGTTTAAACATGAATCACTGCAGAAAGGCTGAGGTTAATGCGAGCGCCTTTCAATTCCCTAATAGAAAATCGAGCCAGCCCACGCCTCTGCCCACAGACCCAGCGATGCCCATGTGGTTTCTGTGTGGTCAGAAGCATTAGTCAGGGTCTTGTCCATATCTATTAGGAGGGAGGAAGCCCATTTAGCAAATTAAAATTGTTTTTATTTCTCTAGCTAATTGTTTTCTAATTGTTTAAGTAAAAGGTTTTGGTCTTGATTAGAGGCTTTTAGTAAATTAAATGTGTTCGCATTTTACAAGTCTAATATTTAGATCATAGAGAAACAGGAATGGCCAGTGAGGTTTGCTATGCCAGGGGTTTTGGAATATAAATGTTGATGCTGAACAGGCCTCAGAGATTCTCTGCTTCAACACTCATCCTACTGGCGAAGGGAGGGAGGCCCAGAGAGGGTAGTGCATTTGTCAAAGGTCACACAGCTTGAAGAGTAGGAGAATCTAAGCCGGATTCTATCTATAATTCTATCTATAATGCTAAGGGCTATATCCCAGGCCAAGCAAACGTCTTAAAAATGAACACCTCTGATTAATACAAAGGCTTTAATTAAATATTAACCTCAAAAATAGCCTGTACATAGAATAAATGGGGCATGCAGACATGTCAATTAGTATGTTTTGTACCTGGATGTAAATTGTGTGTTTCACATTGTAATGTAAACCGGTCAGTTGATATTTAATTGAGTAGCTGTTATAGGAAGATTTAACACACTGTTGTGAGAATTTGAGCTAAGTAGCCTAAAGGGAGACATCTAAGTATGTACACACTCCTTACATTAAAATCTATATGATCCATTATTAATTTTAAAACTAATGTGAAAAAAAATTACGTTAGTGTGATGCAGGATTTTCCTAAGTGTGTTCCTTGGGACCTCACACAATGCCACACAATGATAACCGACCCTATGGGGTTTGGGGGAGGTGATTTTGTTATCTAATAAAGTTGGAAAACAGGCTATGCAAGGCTAATCAGATTTTTTTTCTCTCTTTATTTTCCTCCTCTGCTCCTCTCTTTCCCTCCCTTCCTTATTTCATTCTTTCATCCTCTCTTCTTTCTCACACTCTCTTTAATTAGCATCAGGCCATTGGGAGACTTGAGCATTGGGAAACCCTGGGGGGAAAGGGGATGGAGGGGAGACTCAGCTTGAGACAGCCCCTCTTGGTTTCCAGGCAGGATGTGGGAAAGGCTGACGTGAGTGACACCAGATCTTCCTCTTGTCCAGAGGCCTGGCCTGGCTCACCTGCGCTTCCTCGCCACTCAGCCCAAGAAGCCCCAGCCTTTCGCTCACATCCGAGCCTCTCCCTCCATCCTTGTCTCGTGTCCAGCCTCCTAGCCTGGCTCTCCTCTCCTCTCCCCTTCCTCTGGCTTCCACCCCAAACTCCTTAGCTGTCAGGGTGGCTTTCAAACAGGGGGGCCACCCAGCCTCTGCTAGCAAAGAGAGGCGCCTCATGTTTGCATCCCACACTCACAGGGACCCGCTTTCACGGACGGACGCGCTGCCGGAGCCCAGTCCCAGGCTGGCTGTGCGTCCCAGGGAGACAAGCTCTCCCGTCTCCAGGAAGGATTTGCGAGAGGCCAACAGCAGACACACACTTTCCTCCGGCTTGTCCAGTCGCTTTGGTTATTAACAGCCTTGTAGAAAGAAGCTTCTCGGTCTTGAAACATGGAATAACTGGGGAATACAGCCCCGGGATTTATGGCTCCGCACGGCATGTAGATATAATTTTTGCTTTGCTGCGATGATGACAAGATTCAGTAAGCATTAGGCAAGCGATTCTGAATTACTTGGCTACCATATGTGCCATCCCTGGATACTCAGCCCCTCAGAGAGGATTCCGGGTTAGCTGTGGGTCCTCTGGGGGCAGAGATACAGGGAATTTAAATTCCACGTGGCTGGCTTGGAAAGGTGGGGACCATTTTGGCTGAGCCCCTCTCTTGGGATTTTTGGAGGAAGATGGGGAGGAAAAAAAAAAAAAAGACTGCCCGCAGACCTGCCACTCAGTGTGGGTCACTCAGATCTCAGATAAGCTCTTCTTTTATTGCCCCCCTCACTTAACCTCTGCCTCCTTGTTCTTTCTGTCCCCTCTGGGGATATCGGGGAAGGGGAGAGAGGGAGGAAGGGGGAAGAGTACTTTCTTTTGAAGCTCGTCACCATTTTGGTTCAAGTCTGTAAATAAAGGTTAAATGGTGAGAGAGTCCGAGCTAGCACAATAAATGCCCGCTTGAGCTCTTCGGGAACTGTCCCCCCCCTGGCCAGCCTCCTGCGGCCCCCCTGGAGGAGGCAGCTGCAAAGATCAAACCCCCGAGCTATTTGGTCTTCTGAATCCAATTTGATTTGGCCCCACCATCACCCACTGACATTTGAAATGTGTCTATTTAAAAAGAAAAAAAAGAGAGAAAAGAGCACAAATAGGAGGGGAAGAAGTGTGCTGGAGATGTCACATCCTGCCGGGCAAGAAAAAGAAATATCCGGCTTTGCCGAGACTGGAGTCTGTGTGTGTGTGTGGTATGGGTGGTTGTTTTTTTTCCTTCTCGTCTTGGTCTTTTCCTGTGTTTCTGCCCTCACACTGTCACATTTATTAAGATGAAGATAAGGATGACTTCAACTGAGTTTTTCGAGAAGGAGGGGGCTTAGGAAGCGAATGGTCCGAGCCTCCCTCTTGATTAGTCACAGGGCCACGCTTTGAAGAGTGTCCTTAGGATCCGGGTCCCTGGAGGAAGTTAACTGGCCTGAAACAAAGACAACAAATGCAGGAAGGATGTCCTCGACCTGGCCCCCAAATCCAAGACCAAGGGACAGGGTCCTGAGGCCTGCCTTCTCGTGGCCAAGCAGTGAGAGATGTGCCCTCTGAGAACGGGCCCCCGGGAGACGCTGAGCAGGGGCTGCCTAGGGGAGTTTCTAACGGGCTGGGCCATTCTGGTGCCTGTGGGTTCTGGCCCAGCGCTTCTGAATCCTGTTCAATGGAGGCTCTGAGTCCGTCAGTCTGGAGTGGGATCTGAGATTCTGTGTTTCTAACAACCTCCAGGTAGCAAGGGTGTTGCTGGTCAGGGACCACACTTGGAGAGCAAATGTGCTGGGCACAAATGTGAGGTGAGGGCGTGAGGAAGGGTTGGGCCTGAGGCTACAGCAGTGAGGACAAGTTTTGCTCAGTGCTAAGAATGGGTTGAGCTATTTGGGGGCAGGCCAAGGGAGCACTTGGTTTCCCCACACTTACCCATACTTGATACCTTAGGAGAGAATTCTTCTCAGCAAGGAATAATGCATAGCTCAGTGTTTCTCAGTGTTGCCCCTGGATCACCTTGAGAGTTTGTGAGAACTGTGGATTCTTTAATTGTTTTTGTTTAAATATTTTTAATTGATTTCAAAGAAAGGAAGGGGGGAGGGGAGAAAAGAGAGAGAGAGAGAGATCAATGATGAGAGATAATTATTGATCAACTGCCTCCTATAATCCCCCTACCAGGGATCGAGCCTGCAACCTGGGCATGTACCCTGACCGGGCACAAAAATGTGACCTCCTGATTTATGCGTTGATGCTCAACCACTAAGCCACACCAACTAGCCGGGCAACTTTTTTTTTTTTTTTTTAAATTCTGTAACATATTGGAAACTTCTCTTTAGGCAAATACATTTCTCCAGTATACATTTTAATTATATGCTACTGGGTTTCTCTCTTTAAAATTCATTGTCTATAAGTGATCTCTTTATCAACATTGCTTCCATGAACAAAGGAAAATATATTTTTTCTTCCTCCCTCCCTTTCTTTTTAAAGGTTACCTTTACAAATCAGGAATAAGCTAGGAGTGAGAGTTTGGGAATTGATTTTCCAGATTCTGCTGGGTCCCACTCATGAGATATATCCAGAGATACCTTAAGAGAAAATGTGTAAATCTCTTTGGAATCCTGAGAGAGTGATACACACACACACACACACACACCACCACCACCACCACCACCACCACCACCAACTAAGGCACTATTGTTCTTTCTGTAGTACTTACCACTCAATTCCCAGCTGTTGGCCTGTAAAACCATTAAAAAAAAAAAAAAAACACCCAAAAAACTGCTTTAAAAGTAAAGACAGAATATCCTGAGTCTTCTTTTCTACAAAAGACACATTTCTCATTTTTCCTGTTAAGACATTGACACAACACTGGCTGCAAAGGGGTAGGAGACTTGTGGGGAGGGGTGTCTATTTACATCATTTAATTTAATTCTACTTTGAATTCAGTTTCTATCACATGGACAGGTAAAGAGCTGTCTCAGTCAGGTACAACCAGATAAGCAAAGCCAGTAGGGGCTGACAGGTAGGTAGGTTGGTAGGTAGCAGACAACAAATTATATATGTACATGGACTGATTTTGACATATAGAATATACATGTATGCATATTTATGTGTGAAGTGTATGTGTGTATATATACATATGTATCTAGATCTAGATATATAGAGATTTAATATAAGCGACTCACTTACCGAATGGGGATGACTAAGCAAGTCTAAAGTCTACACAGCAGACTGTCAGGAAGGAAAGATCCAAGTCAGCTGGAAGTCCACGGGCCTGGCTGAAGCTGCTGTCCACAGGCGGGGATCTCTTCTTTTCCTAGGGAGTTCCCCAGCCTGCTTTTAAGGCCTTCCAACTGATTAGGACTATCTCTTTAGTTTAAGATAAACTGACTAGGGACTTTATATTTGCCACATCCCTTCACTGCAGCACCTGGATTGGTGTTTGATTAAGTAAAGGGGGGCTGTGGCTTAGCCAAGTTGACACAATAAAAAGCAACCACAGTTCACTTCTTGTCAACCTGACACTGTGCACATCTCCTTCAGCCACATTTAACCTCCAAACGAAGACAGCAAGTCATACTTTTACTTAACACAGTGCAACTATCATACACCTGGAAACAGTTGTGGAATCTGTACTCCTCCATCCCCCTCCATACGCACACACTCACACCACCTCTAGGGTATTTTGAAGGTCCCTGTAAGGGCAATGGTTCTTCCAGGGTGGTCTGTAGACATCTATATTAGAATCACCTTCTGTACATGTTAAAAATGCAGGTCCCTGGGCCCAACCCCAAACCTAGTGAAACTGTTTCTTTAGAGACAGGGCGAGGATCCAACAGTTTTAACAAGTTTCTTAGCTTTTTGTTTATTTGAGCATCTGTGGTTGGAGCAACCCTAATGGAGGGAGTAAAGAAAAGAAGAACAGTATTCTTTCTTTTTTTAAAATATATTTTTATTGATATTTTTACAGAGAGAAAGGGAGAGAGATAGAGAGCTAGAAATGTCAATGAGAGAGAAACATCGACCAGCTGCCTCTTGCAAGCCCCCTACGGGGGATGTGCCCGTAACCAATGTACATGCCCTTGACAGGAATCAAACCTGGGACCTTTCAGTCCGTAGACTGACGCTCTATCCACTGAGCCAAACTGGTTTCAGCAGAACAATATTCTTCCTTCCTTTCTTTCTTTCTTTCTTTAAAATATTTTTATTGATTTCAGAGATAAGGGAGAGGTAGAGAGAGATAGAAACATTAATGAGGAGAGAGACTCATTGACTAGCTGCCTCCTACATGCCCCACCCTGAGGATTAAGTCCTCAACCCATTACATGGCCTGACCTCCTGGCTCATAGGTCGATGCTCAACCACTGAGCCACACCGGATAGGCTAAAGGAAAGTTATTTTCAAAGATGGACCATCTTGGCTGTTGGTAGGTTTCAATTATTCATGTTGTTGAAAAGAAGCAGTGTCAAATATTGAGCATGGTCTCCTAGTGAGTTGGGAGGCTTCCCATTGCTTGAATAGATTATGCTAATGAGGGGAGTGTATACTTCAAGCAGGAGAATTTCCCACTTTCCCTAGAGGCTGGAGGCATGGGTCCCTGCCAATGCCACATATCACATGCACAGAGGACCAAGCTCATCACATATATCAGTTATCCCAACAACCATGAAATGCTGTTATTATTATTCCCAATGTGATGGAGTCGGTATTGGATAGATGGACAACTCAAATTACAATGCAATTTTTGTTAACAAATATATACACCAGAGATTTACAAGACCTTTTCATTACCCTGGTTTTGTAGATAAAGGCAAGGGGGAAGGAAAGGAGGCCAGAGGGACTCTGAAAGGCATATGATTAAAAAAGAGAAGGGGAGGGGGCAGCTTATTCTCATTCCCAAGCCAGATCAATCATTATTCCAAAGTGATCTCTAATCAAAATCCAGCATATGGTTTTTATTAATTTGGGGGCAATTCCCCTACCATCTAGTGCAATAAAGAAGGATGTTGATCTCATAAAAGATTATAGCATCCCTTATCAAGCTAGCAAACAAGAAGTGTAAAATCCAAGATAATGAAGTAAGTTGAATTGCTTCACCCTTCCCTCCCTGGTTTTATTATTATTATTTTATTGCTGAAAGTTCTGAGGGGAAGAGATTCGGGGCTGGCTTATGAATAGATTACAAATCAGGTTCGTTTCCAGTATGAAGTTGGTACCAAGGGCCCAAACTTCTCCTCAACAGCCTCAGCGGGGAGAAAGCAAAGTTCTACCTTTACGTTCTGATTTACTGGCCTGATTCACTCATATTCGACTTTCTGTGTCCTGTTCAAACCAACTGACAACAACAAAACTCAGATAGAAAACCCCTGAGCTTCTGAGTTTTGTTGTTATCAGCTGGTTTGACCAACTCTTGTTCCCTCTGGTAGAGTACAGGTTCATGCCATTTCCTCCTCAGGTCAATGGGACAAGTAGTTCCCCTAAGAAAGCCCGGCCATGCTCATTAGCTTCTCCCTCAGGGATGCTGTCTGCCGTGAACTTCTAAAAGTAACCTCCAACTCAGGCCTTGCAGATACAGCCAGGGGGAGAGTGAGGGATTAATACGGAGGAGAGGACATTCCATCTCCGGAAGCTGCTAGTCCATTCTGAGAGAGGCCAGGAGGGAGGGCGGTGGTCGTAGGCGCTGTTTACCCAGGTTCCTTATACATGGTCTCCACCAGCCTGTGAGGCAGCAGTTATGACCACCCCCCATAAATGCAGACACCGTGTCTCTCAGTGGTTAGATCATCAGTGGTGGAACAGAGATGCCAGCCCAGGCCTGTGTGAGCGAGGAGTGCAGCCTTCCCCCAGCCGTGGGTGCTGCTAAGGGGATTCCCTCCAGCCTTTGAGGTGAGGGGGGAAGCCAGAGGGCCCCAGGAGAAATGAAAGAGTCTTTATGCTCCATGTTCCTGTCCCCAGCTCTGGGTGCAGCCAGTTTTGGGGGGCACAGGAGGTGCTCTGAGTCAGCGGTCTCTCTTGGGGCAGCTTGAAAATGGCTTTTCCACGAGGAAAGCATGTTACGGTGGAGCTCGCCAAGAGGGATGATGCTTCTTTGTGAGCCGGCTCTGGGCTCGGGAGACAGATGATTTGACCCATGCTTTTTTTTCTTTTCTTTCTTCCACCAAACTGAGCTGAGCTCTGCAGATTTAATAAACATCCTGCGGAAAGCTATAACACAAGTGTTCAAAGAAGTTAGCATGGATGGGTAACTTCTCACAGAAGAAATGATCCTGCCACATTTCGTGGGTGAAGGGGCATCTTGGTCAGCTCAGGCTGCTGGAACAGAATGCAGCAGACCGGTGGCTTAGACAGCAGTGGCTGATTTCTCCCAGTTCTGAGGCTGGAAGCCAAGGTCAAGGTGCTGGCAGAGTAGGTTCCTGGTGAGGTCCCTCATCCTGGCTGGCAGATGGCTGCCTTCTCGTCCTGTCCTCACAAGAGAGCAAGCAGGCTCCGGTCCATCTTCCCTTTCTTATAAAGACACTAATGTCATAATGAGCGTCCTACCTTCATGACCTCAGCTGAACCCAATTACCTCCCACAGGCCTTACCTCCAATACCACCAGGCTGGGGTTAGGGCTCCACATGTGAATCTGAGGGTGGTGGTCGGGGGGAGCACAGACATTCAGTCTACAACAGGGGTGGACCAGTGAAATGAGGACCGGGAGCTTCCTGTTTTCTGCTCTGACCCTAGGAGCCAGGGCCTGGTGGGGTCTGACAGGGGCGGAGCATCGCCCCCAGTGCTGCAGTGAATGCTGGGAAGCCGGCAGGCCTGGCAGAGGGCTCCTCCGTGAGCTGTCAGGGAGGCTCGCGGGGATATTTCTCAGCTGAATGAATTGCTGTTTCAGGCTCTGGTAACTGGGCACATAAAACCTTTTCCTGTCATCCTTAAGTAATTTTTCCAACCTTGATGCCCGGAAGAGAAGAATTTCCTTGCAACCTCAGCATTCTGCTGCTAACGGCCGAGAAGCATCTCAGGGTAGTTCATGGGATGCCCTGTGTGATGTGTGGCTCCTGAGAGAAATTTAACACCGGCGGAGAATCCCTCAGATTAAACGGCAAGAGTGCTGCTCAGAGGGATGCTGAGACCAGAGAGAGAGAGAGAGAGAGAGAGAGAGAGAGAGAGAGAGAGAAAGAGAGAGAGAGAGAGAGAGAGTGAGTTTGGCAGACCAGAGGTTTCTCACTCACAGGGCCAAGGATTCCAGAGAGTGTCACCAATTGCAATATCAGTTTACTTCTCGTCTAATGAATTTTAATGGCAGCTTTCCCGTTACCTCCAGGAATCCATAAGGAGCAGAAAAACCTTCCTGGCAACGTACTTGATCACCCCTCACGCAAAATCTCTGGCATTATCTCAGCTCCTTTGCTCACCCACACTATTTTCGCACAAAACATTTTAAATATAGCACGAGGACTATCCACCGCATTGCCTGAACTCACCGTAAGCTGAGCAGTCTTATTTTTCTTGCATATCTTATTTTGTTATTCAAACGAGGGAGCATATTTTGCATGAAGTTACACCTTTTCAGAGGCAGATTTTGTTCTGGAAAATCGGTGCAGCATTTCCATTTCTCACATCTTTACATGGCTGGTTTCTTGTCAGCAGATGTAACGGTGTTTGACAAGGGAACCCTGTAATCTGTGGCCTGCGGGGAGTGGGGTCCTCGTGCGCTTCCGAATCTCTAATTAGGAGGCTCTCTCTCGCCCAGGGAGAAGGTGAACACCAACGGGTGTTTCTCGAGTGCTTAAGCAGTTCCTTCACCAGAGTTTTTTCTTCAAAACACGGACCCTGGGGACCTGAGAGTCAACTTGGTCCTCAACTTAACCTTCAGGTTCCAACCTGACTGGCTTCCTAACAAGGTGTGTTGTCTCATTAGCCATGACGGAGAGCCCACTGGGCCACACAGGCCGGCACTGACCCGCTCACCTGGCTGTGCGGAGAGGAGGCAGTCCCTAAGCGTCCCTTCCTGCTCTCTTTTGAAACGGAGTGTTTGATGTTACCAGCTGGCACGTGGTGCTCATTATCAAATACCAGCATCATGGGCTGCGAGCAAGTGCTTTTCAGATAGGCTGGCTGCACAGCGTCTGGCACAGACATTGCCCTGTTCATCCCTGGCCCACTAAGCTCTGGCCCCATTCTCACTGTGACCCCCCCATTCTCACTGTGACCCCCCCATTCTCACTGTGACCCGCTACCAACAGATCATTGACTGCACAACTCCAGGGGTCACTATCTACATTATACACCCCAGGGGCTACGGGAGGGGTACCCCCGAGTCGTATCCCAGGGTAGCCCTCCATGCTGCACGAAAACAAAGTCAATCACATCATTAAGCCGGAGAACTTCATACCCCGAGTCTCGGTGACTCCATTTCAGGGCAGCATTCTTTTTTTTTTTTTTAATATTTTTTATTGATATTTTCAGAGAGGGAGGGAGAGAGAAAGAGAGCTAGAAACATCGATGAGAGAGAAACATCCACCAGCTGCCTCTTGCACACCCCCTACCGGGGATGTGCTCGCAGCCAAGGTACATGCCCTTGACCGGAATCGAACCTGGGACCTTTCAGTCCGCAGACCGACGCTCTATCCACTGAGCCAAACCGGTTTTGGCCAGGGCAGCATTCTTATTGGCCTGGGAAGCTGCCAGTCAGCCTCTTCTCTTTGGCCTTTAAGCTAGCCCTCTGGATGCTGCCTGGAGTTCCCTAGGTTTGTGTTAGTTTTCTATTGCTGCTATAACAAATTGTCCCCAATGTAGTGGCATGGTGTGACTTTATCTCACAGTCCCATAGAGCAGGAATCCACCGCAAGACTTACCAGGCCCAAATCCAGGTGCTGGTGGGCTGTTCCTCCCGCCGGCTCTCGGGCAGGTTCCGGGTCCTTGCTCACTCAGGTGTCGTCCGCATTCGATTCTGTGGGTTACAGGACTGAGACCCCCGGTTCTTCACCGGCTGTCCACTCCGGAGGCCTCTCTGTCCGGTCCTTGCATGTGTAGACTCACACTTGAGGCCGCAGCAGTGGATCGAGTCCTTCCCACACGGCCACTCTGGCCTTCCGGAAGAACCTTCCTCAGGTTCTCTGCTTTAAGGACTCATGCGGTTGGGTTGAACCCACCTGGATAATCCCAAATAATCGCCCAATATTACCCACATCTGCAACGTCTCTTGCCGAGTCCCACAGCGTGCTCACAGGTTCCTGGGATTAGGGTGAGGATGCCCTTGAGAGCCCTTCTTCTGCCTATGGCGTTATTGATCCAGTGATCTTAACTCTTTGAATAGTTAAGCGTTAGAACTAATTATTTATTGAGAACCTTGATTGACATTCTGTTTCAGGGAACGTTAACTGATGGTCATTGTTTTCTCCATGCACAGACATGTATCTTCTCACTTTATCCCTTTGATGACCCTCTGGGGTGATATCTGTGTCAGCCTAGAATGCAATCAGCTGCAAGTACCATAAAGCTCAGCCAACGCCGGTTTCTTATTTTATAAAAGAAAAGGCATATAGCAGCTCAATATATGCCATCAGAGCCTCCAGACTCTGACATTTCTGAGAGGGAGAATACTATAGCATTAATAGCATGGGCCTTGCAGCCCATTGTGTGCGTTTGTGTATGTTTCATCCTCTGCAAGTAAGGATGATAATGTACTCAGCCTATGGGGTTGATGGAGTGAGTTAATACATTGGATGCACCCAGAAACATGCCTGGTGCATAGTAAATGCTCAGTGACTATTGGCTATTTTAAATATAATTCCTGAATCAACATCCTCGATTGGGTTGGGTTTTGATGTCATATCTTCATGTTCATCATCTCATGGTTACAAAATGGCTGCTGGGCTTCTAGCTATCACATCTAAGACCCAGGCAGGGAGGAGAAGGGACAAGCAAGAGAGAAGGAGGCAAGTTTGCTATTTGTATCAGAAAGCCAAACACTCCCCAGAAATCTCTAGCTACCTCTGCTCGCTTTTCATTGGCACAACAGTGACCTCTAACCTTCCCTATGGGAAAGGAGAGTCTGGGAAAGCAAGTTTTTCATGTTTGTTTTTCACATAATGAAGACTCTGGATGGGCAGACATACATCATCCCTATCTCATTGGCTTTTCTGCAGTCTCAACAAAATGGTGACCTTGTCAGTAAAGAAGGGGAGAACATGAAACACAGAAAGGCACTAACAGGATATGCACAGTCAGTCACGGGTACTTGAGTGTGTGTGAGTCTTAGCCACACACGAGCAAAGATTCTGATGGGAGAAGGGTGGGAGGTGGGGGAGAGCGTCTGGACATTGGGTAGTGTTTTGGATTGAATTGTAACCACCACCACCACCACCACTCCCCCCCCCCCCCCCCCGCCTCAAAACATGTCCAAGTCCTAAATTCCTCTACCCGTGGTGAATGGAACCTTATTTGGAAAGAGGGTCTTTGCAGATATAATCAAGTTAAAATGAAAACATTAGGATGGGGGTGGGCCCTAAACCAACACTTGGCATCTTTATAAGAGAAAATTTTGGATACAAAGGCACACAGGTCAGACTCCATGTGACCACGGAGGGAGAGACGGAGGCCTGCTGTAACAAAGGTGGAATGCCAAAATTTAGAGAAAAGAGGCTTCTACTTGGTGCTTTTAATACTCAGTGCAGTCTGGTTTGTCTCTGGCTCCAGCAAGAGAATCAGCCCCGTGCTCCTGCAGTCATTGCTGCTGACGGGGCAGGTGAGAGTGAGAAAAAGACCCAGCCAAGAGCAAGGAGAGGCTGGGGGTCAAGTGAGGTCCCGCCGGGGAAAACCAACCTGGTCAGCACAATCTCTGTCTCAGATGCTCTGACCTCATTTCATTCCTCTGCAGCTTACACCGGAGCCCTGAGATTCGGCCAAACAGCGTGCATCCTCCCGAAGTTATCCGACCTTCAGAGGCCCCAGCAACCTGGGGCACCTTTCTGCTGGCTTAGTGCCGTGTTTCTAAACTTCATTTTTTACCATGCTGTGACTAAAATAACAAATATATGTATATGTATATGTGTATGTGTATGTGTATGTGTATGTGTATGTATATGTATTTGTTAATCTTCACCCAAGGATATTTTTTTCCATTTTTGATTTTTTTTTTTTCAGAGAGAATGGAGGCAGGGAGAGAAGGAGGGAGAGAGACATCGATGTGAGAGAGACACATCGATTGGTTGCCTCCTGTATGCACCCAGACCAGGACTGAAGATGGAACATGCAACCCAGATATATGCCCTTGACCAGGAATTGGACACATGACCCTTCCGTGCACAGGCTGATGCTCTAACCACTGAGTACACCAGCCAGGGTGAAATATTTTTACTTTTAATGATTAACTTACTTCACTACCGTAAGTGGAAAAAAGCCAGAATCATTTTGTATTAAACAGAAGACAATTATACAGTTAATACAATGAAAGTGAAGCAAAGCTCTTCCATCCACGCTAGTGCCTGCAGAAGCCCGGGGCCTGCTCTCTGGTAGGAAGAGATCAGCAAATGGCGGAGGTGTTTTGAGGACATACCAGCACCTGGCCACTACTTTCTCGAAGTGACTGTGTGCCACCTAAAGTGGGGCGCTTTGTGAAAACCAGCGCTCATACTGGCCAGTGACACTGAGCTCCCCTCAGCTGGTGTAGCAGATGCTTAGTGCACAGCGTTTCCTGTATCTTCACAGCACCACGGGGTCAGCCTGAGCATTCCCACGTTAGCGCCTGGCGGCTGAGGCTAACAGGTGGTCAGTAACTAGATGAGCTGCCCAGCTTGTCGGTGCAAGAGCCACTCGTAACCCACCCACCCAGCGCCTGACTCTCCGGGAGACCTGGGGGCGGGGGGAGAGTGCCTCTGCCGTCCACTGGGCTCAGCCGTGGCCCAACATTTCTCACCGCCACCCCAATGAGCGTGCTGGAGCGGGGTGATGGGACCCCAGTGCCAGAGCAGCAATGTGGAGGGAGCTGGCCACATCCCCAGGCAAGGATGGAGGTGTCTTAACGTCAGGTCCCTCGAAACGACCTCACTGCTTCTCAACAGAGCCTGCTGGCACCGCAGTGAGAATCCGCCAGCTTGCCCACCCCCAGCCTAACGGGCACAGGCCTGGTTTTTATGTTGGGGGAGGGGAGTGATCTATCAGTAGAGGCGACGTTTCATGTTCTGGGATAAAGCTGGATTATCTCTCTCTCTCTCTCTCTCTCTCTCTCTCTCTCTCTCTCTCTCACACACACACACACACACACACACACACACACACGGCCCCTGGAAGACAGTCAGCTCTCCTGCAGATCCCCATGTGCCCCTCTCCTGCACGCTCTGCAGGGCACCTGCATCCTGCGGCTCGCTTTTGCAGAGCACGGCCCAGAGAGCATGCTCGGCCTCTGAAAGCGGGCCCCAGCGCACTGTGACCCCCTCGCCGAGGCTTCCCCTTTCAGGCCTGGGTGGAAAAAATCACCGTGAAGAGGCCCAGCCCCAGGCCAGCCCTGCCACACTGCGAAGGTCAAGAGAGGGTCAGGAGGAAAGCGGATATTGGAAGGCCACCTGGAGAGCAGGCTCCGCCCCAGTCCCCCGCCCCCCACCTGGGGGTCAGGAGGCAGGATCAGGCGGGCTGAGGGTACAAGGCGAAGGCCCCACTCTCTAATCACCCAGTGCTGCTTATCAAAGGGATTGGGACTCCTAGGGGGTGGAGCTCTCGGGAGCTGGGGCCGGGGAGGTATACTATGACTAAACGCTGCTTTAATAAAGCGCAGGGCTGGGTCTGAGCTGCGCCCCCCATAAATCAAAGGGCGACATGGCCGTTCTCTCTGAAGATCAGCAAGACCACGCGTTGTGGGGCTGGGGCGGCCCTTAAATCTCCTCCACAGCCCTCTGAGCACAAACACAGCCGTGACGGGGGGGATGGAGGCGGCTGCAGGCTGCCCCGCCTTCCCAGGAGCACACACATTCCCCGGGCGATAAGAAAGCCCAGCAGTTCTGAGCCGAGGAGCCTTGGAAAACAATTAGGCAGAGAAGCGAGATAACCTGTTGAAATTATGGCCCTGCACTTTACCGCTCTCCATAAATTTTTCCAGCAGCCTCTCTCCAGCTCGGGGGCCTGGTCTGCTTCTACCTTTAATAGTTGGGGGAATTAAGTCATCAAAGTTTCATCTACCTGTCTGACTTGGGCCAGAAGGACAACTTATTTGCTGGGATACCTTTCAAAACGGCTGTCTACATGGATTATCATTTAATATATGGGGCAACCAACACACGCTGCCTGTTTCTTGAGTCCTGAAATGTCAAAATCTGCATTTACACGTTCTAAATTTTCTTCAACGTTGCCCTCACTCTAAACAGTAATCACAGTGCAAGCTGTGAAGAATTAAAAGAAATTGCACTGAGATTTACTTTCAATAAGGTAAGCGGCAGTGTGGACCCGGAGCTGGGTCTCTGAGCAGAACAGCTGGTTCTCATTCTCTGAGAGCCTCAGTTTTCTCAGCTGCAAAATGGGGATAATGCCCACCTTAGCTGATGTGAAGAGAAAATGAGGTAAATGGAGGGGAAAGCTACTGTGTTTCCCCGAAAATAAGACATCCTCCGAAAATAAGACCTACTTCATGGAAACATAAGACATCCCCTGAAAATAAGACCTAGTGCATCTTTGGGAGCAAAAATTAATATAAGACACTGTCTTATTTTCGGGGAAGCAGGGTACTAGCATTGCTCCTGTCCACTCAATAAATATTAGACCTCCCCTCTTAGCAAGGGTTCATGATGTGATGAATTTTTTTGGTGCATGCAACCCACACAATGCTCTCACCTGGGTCGGCTTGATTTATTTAAATGGCCGTTGATGTGAGTGATCCTCCCAAGTACTTTAGTCCCTGGAGTGCCTACAGAACTATTCTTGTTGGGTCTGAAATTCCAAGGCCAAGCTCCTTAGTTCATTTAACACTCTTTTCCCTCATAGTAGAGGATTCAATGGGATCAATCATGAAAAATGTTTAGGCCAGTATCTGGCACTTACTAAGCACTTAATGATATCAGCTGTTATTCTTATGAAGCCCAACCCTCCCTCTCCCATCACACATCCTGTCCTCCCCGCTGCCCCGGGTCACATGTATTTGGAGGGGCTCTGTGCAGATGCTCGTGTTCTGTTCTTTCTCTGGAAAGCCCATACCCTTCCTTGTGTGGCCTGCTTACATTCTTCCCGCTCCTTAAGGGTGTTTCGGATGTCACATCCTCCTTAAGAGCTACCCCGCTCCTGTCTCTACCCGAAGTCAAAAGTCAGGCCTCCCGGCCAGTGTCCACCGCCGCCAGGCACGCACCGTGTTCAGCGCTGAGTCTGGTTCTTTGTATACTTGCTGGTCACTCCTACTCGACCCCCTAGTGTTTGAGGACAGAATCCGAGGCTCTTCCATGTTTGGGATCCTCTGTAGCATTTACCAGTGTCTGCCAGGAAGTGTCTGTTGGGCTATCGCTGAATCTCATTTCACTTTAGCACTTCTTATTAGCTGGACCAGGCAGAAGAAGCACAAAGCCAAGGGTTGTTAGTGTCCAAGCACACGGTTTTTTATGCTGCCAACCTTGGTATTTGGGATTGTGTGGGGAGGGTCAGTAACAACCAGCCAGATGAAGGTTCAAGTCAAAGAGATGATAGTGAAATGCTACATGTTGACAGCTAAAGCATCTCTCCACCTCTTCCAGGGGGCGTGGCCACCCTTAACCATGACAGGTGACCGCTGAGGGCCCAGTGACGAGGCAGGTATGGGGATGATGCACGCTGGCCACAGGCCGAGGGTAGCACTTTCAGTGTGAGCTGCCCACCCACCCTGCAGAGAGCCCTCTCGGGCAGCTAGCACAGTATTCCAGGAACATAGCAGATTCTCCAAACACACATAATAAAGGAAGTTCGGCTTTTTCTTCTGCTGGATGGCCCTGCATTACCGGGCTGGCTTCTTCGTGCCTGGTTTTCTTCAGCTGTAAAATCAGTATGAACCTGATGCTCTTTGACTATATGACAATCAAGCATTGCTGGGATTATGAAAGAGCCGGCATGTATTGTAAACAATGATTAGTGAGGGTACACATGGCTGCTGGAAGAGAAAGCTCAATTGTCAAGACACTTACAAAACCATCTCTGCTTTCTCTGGATACGCCTAAATAGAGTTCATGAAATCTTTATCTCAGTACCATCATCCGAGGGACTCAGTTTCCTTATGGAAAGTCAAGGAGCCATCCATCGGCTCACTGCCGACAGCTGTTGAAAGGAGCAAGTAATACGAGTGATTGCAAAGCACTGGCCTCAAATCCGAGGAATTATACAATAATAATAGTAATCATCTGTCACTAAAAGTATTTCCATCTTAGTCGGTTGTAAGTAATACATTTTCTCTCTGCTTAAGTCTCTCTTTACTCTCTAAATAATGCATTACCCATTGCATTTACAAGCTCCCAGCCTGCTTCGTGTTTTAAATTGAAATCTGGCCTGCCCACGTGAGCTAACACCATTCACCTCGAGAATAATACCAGGCGATCTTTAACAACAGGGCTTTGAGATTTATGGTTTGAGCCGTGAGATGGAACGTCAGCAGTGCAGCAATTCAGAAAAAGAATCCTCACACCTCATTTCTTCATTCAAATGAATTCAGCAAATATGTCTTGAGCACAGACTCAGAGCCAGGCAATGTGTTGCAAATCCGATACTCCGGAGCAGGCCACACAGACGTGGAAACTAATCACTGTAATCGAGGTAATAAAAGTTTTATGGAGGACCTGCAGAAAGTGTCTTGGTAACATACTGGATGGAATTACCCAGTGGGCCTTGGGAGGAGGGCTGTGGGAGGTGTCTTGGTGGGTTCAGTTGCAGATAACCGAGTCCTTTCTAGCTGGTTTAAACGGACAGGGATTTAGTGTGGTGAACCAGGCATTTGCAAAATGTAGGGCTGGAGGAGCAGGCTCTAGGCAGGGCTTCCAGGAATAAATCTCAGGACAGCAATACGGCTCACTGATGCTGGTGCCTTCAGAGGTCAGAAAGTCAGGCCCTCAGAAGCCAGTGCCCCAACTATCGGCAACAGAATCACCTTGCTTCATCTGTGATCCACGCTAACACGACCCTCACACAGCCTAGGGATCCCCAGGAGGCTAGACTGGACACGATGCAGTAAAACCAAACACCTTGGCTACTGTGTTTGCCAGCAGATGCCACGCCTGAGTCTCACTTCCCTCTCCCAAGGTGTTTGGCTGATTGGGAGAGGTGGGCCTGGTGAACTCAAGCTGCGAGGAACCCTGGGAAGTGTGGTCTCCAGCTTTAGCACCTCTGGCCCATAGTAACTCTTGCTATAAGAGGGTGAGTATACAAAGGAGCCTGTCTCCAATTTCTGCCTTTAAGTCTTTCATGGGGAAAGAACCACTTCATCTGAGACCTGCAGGATGATTGCGGAGCCGCAGGACACAGGGCAGTGGGGCCACAGAACACAGGGCTGTGGGGGGGGGCACAGGACACAGGACAGTGGGGCCACAGGACACAGGGCAGTGGGGCCACAGGACACAGGGCAGTGGGGGGGTCACAGGACACAAGGCGGTGGGGGGGGTCACAGGACACAGGGCAGTGAGGGGGCCACAGGACACAGGGCAGTGGAGAAGGAGCAGCTATGCCTACTGTGTGTGGTCATGCAATGGAGCTGTGAAATGCATGCCTAGTTCAAAGAAATAGAAGTAATTTGAAATAACAGCACAAGATATAAAAATAGGAGCAACAAGACATGAGGAGGGAGAGTCACAGTGGACTGATTTATCAGGACTTTGGATTTTAGGCTTTAAGCTAAAAGTAGTAGGGACATCCAGAAAGGTTTAAAGGAGTGGGTGTGTATGTGTGTGTGGAAGAGAGAGAGAGAGAGAGAGAAAGAGAGAGAGAGAGAGAGAGAGAGGAGTTATGTATAGTGGTGTGTTGGTAAATGTTTAACAACTGGGCTTCCAGAGGGAAGAAGTCCTGATTTGTAGCATATGCCAATTTCTGTGTTGTAAATACTTCAAACATAGGGATGGTCTCTTTCAAGCTACCGATGTGACATCACTGAACATGGGGCTGGGAAGAGATATTGATAGCAGATTCTTGGGAGCTGGTTAAACCTGGTTCCAGAACTCCTGTTCTTGTGGCATGATACATTCTTAAAATAGTTCCATAAGATGTATAGTTCCATTTCACAAATGATAAAACTGAGGCCTAAAGAGCTAAGTATTTGACCCCAGATTATGCCACTAACAAATGGTGGAACCTTGTTTTGGGTCCAAGTCTGCCTGTTTTCAAAGCTGGTGTCCTTTCAACAAGACTGTGTAGTGTAGAAATGGGTTGGAAGGAAGCACAGCCAGAGGGAGGAGCCAAATAAAGGTCACTGACGAGGCTAAGTGAGAGGTGATGAGGCTGAGCCAAGTGTGGTAGGGTGTCAGGAAGCATGGGCACATTGGGCAGAGCTGCAGGATGCAATTGCTGGCTTTGCTTGCATCACATCAGAGGGGAGGGGCTGGGGGAAGGGGCAGAGTTATAAATGGAAGGCAAGGATAATTTCCAGGTCTGGTTTATAACTGTGAACACGGTGGTGCCTATGGCCAGGACGAGGTCATAAGGCACAGGTTTCATTACCAGCTTATGGTCCAGTGCGGGCATGTTGAGGTCAAGGGCCTGTGGGAAGTCCAGGTGGGGAAGTACAGTAGGAAAGGGGAAACCTATGTGCTCAGGAGACAGGCCTGAGTTGGCGATGGTGACCAAATCAGTCTAGAGATGGTAGTGGAAGCCTTGGCTATAAGAGAACATGCAAGAGACAGTGTGGGGAGGTCTGAGGATAAGCCAATAAAGGGATGGTCTCAAGGAGAATCAACTCAGAATCATGTTTCTGTAGACGAGGAATGCGTGTGTCCAACATGGGAGTTCAACAGTGTTGGGTGTTGTCATGGACGCTTTGATGCACTCCCTGACCCCATTTCAGCAATAAACTACTATTCTACCAATTGCTGGAATACCTCCCAAAGATGACCTCCTGCTGTTGGCCCTCTCTGGGGACTCCCCCACCTGAAGAACACTTCCTGGTCCTGGGTCTCACCTCCTTCCATGGGTGGCCCCTATCCACTGACCAACACAGTGGGATGAAGGCCTGGCTTCCTTGTCCCGCTTGAGACAACTCTGCAGGGCCACCACCGTAGCTCCACATCTTCCTGAGACCCAAGTTGGAGCGCATTGCAGTTCAGCATCTCCTTCTGCCCCATCCAGCTCCCTTCCCCTGCCTCCTGCAGGCACTGGACCTAAGTGTGCTCCCAAATAGACATCCTGCTGACTCGCCTTCATTTCAGCATCTGTTTCTCGGGGAGCCCAGCATGTGACAGGACCTCATTCCTCATGTCTTCTGCCCTGTGACATTGCTGTTCAAAGGTAAGCAGGACCAGACCAACCCATTCATTCATCAGATCCTACAACAAACCGGTGGGGGGAGGGAGGGGTGAAAACCAAGACTCTAACATCTTATTGACTGAATAAAGCTTTATTTTAATGCAAAATAAAACAAGAAATTTTTGTATATTCATATATAACAACATCCAAAAAAATTTTTCCCCTGTGGTACAAATGGATTCATTTTTAAAAAGTCTGTAAAGAATTTTAATCTCCACCCCCATATGCCAAAATATGATTCACACATTTTATATTCAGAACAGACTTGGTATCACAGAAGCACAGGAAAACACTAGAAAAAGTGACTGCATCAACAGCAGGTTTTGTTTTTGTGTTCCAGTAGTAAACAGCACTGCAGTCAGCATAGATGGGACAGAACTCCCTCAAAGAGCTGAGTCAGGACGGTCTGGGGTTAGTTCACTCTCCACTCGGCTTCTAGTTAAGCCCATCTTTGTTAAGTGATTCTATTACTATTTAAGGGCAGGAGAGAGAAAGAGTTTCACTTAGAAGTTGTAGCTGCATGTGAGAGTCTAGGCTTATTTTAGACATCTAACTTCTATTCTCCTTTTTGTCGGGAAGGTGACTTTGTAGGGGTATCTTATGGAGAATCCTCTTTGTGGTCTCATTGTGGCATCAATTCTACCTAAGTCAGAGTGAACTGGGAGTGAAGAAATAGTCCTGTATGCTGTTTCTGAACCTAACTCCCTCCTGCCTAATTGTACTAAATCTGGATTTTCTGTGGTACATGGATTCAGAAAGCAGTAGGTGTCCACCTGATTTAGCATCAATTTGAAGGCCATTCATTGTGGATTTTAGAGTTTAATGCTGGCAGGGATTTTAAAGACACATATTCCTGCCGAAACCGGTTTGGCTCAGTGGTAGAGCGTCGGTCTGTGGACTGAAAGGTCCCAGGTTCGATTCCGGTCAAGGGCATGTACATTGGTTGTGGGCACATCCCCAGCAGGGGGTGTGCAAGAGGCAGCTGGTCAATGTTTCTCTCTCATCGACGTTTTTAGTTCTCTATCTCTCTCCCTTCCTCTCTGTAAAATATCAATAAAATATATATTTTTAAAAAAGACACATATTCCTATCCACACCAAATTCTCCAGATCTTTTTTATCCCCCTGAACTGCTAAGTTGTTCCTTTGAAGAAAATACACAAGGTGGTTACAGGTTAAGAAGATAAATGCTCTTAAGGGCTTGATCTTTGCGCCTATGAACCCTAGGCATGACAACTCCAAAAGTTGCTAGGTAGACTTCCTTCAAAAAATGCGTTTACTGCAAGAAGTTCATGAATCTTGGGAAAAAATAATGAACCATGTTTTAATTTCATTGAGTTTGGTGGCAAAAATAAAGCTACAGTGAAGTCTTTTTAACCAAGCAGTTGTGACTGTGGGTCTGTGGATCTCGCCATGCTCTCGATTATAGGATCTTTGCTCCATGATGTCCTATGGGGAGGGGGTGTGTGTGTTAATGCATACAGACAAAAAAAAATCTAAGAATAATGAGCTTCACAGTCATTTTATTCCAGTCTTTGTTCGTTACTCAATTGTGATTTAAGTAAATGTTCTTTTGAGCTTGCCTTTCATCCCCTGATTTGATATAGTGGGGGAGCAATTATTGTACCAAGAGTGATACTAACACAGCCAATGACACGACAGGATAATGAAATGCTGTGTTTCTCTCCCTGGCGGAAGGCTAAATTCTCTTGCATCTAAAATATTTTCAGTGGCTTTCTCCCTTTCATCGCCCTGCTCCAGTAAAGAGGGACAAAAACAGAGCCCTTTCAAATATCTAGTGACTTGAAGCCAAAAACATCGTTTCAAGGCATGAATGGCCCAGCAGTCAGATCACGAGTCAGGTGGGTGTATGTCGATGGATTTGCAGCTCCCTGTGCCATCATTCCTGGGGGTGCTCTGTGTATGTGTGTGTGTGTGTGTGTGTGTGTGTGTGTGTGTGTGTGTGTGTGTTTGATGGTATTAGTGTTGTGAGCTACAAGGAGACACCTGGTTGAGTTTTTCCAAGGCCCTAAATAAAACTGGGAACTATTTTCTGCTACTGGATACATACTGATTATAGCCTGGTCTTTTAAATACTCTGAAACCCTGTTCTCTTAAATACGGCAGAGTTCTGTAACCTCTGGGTGGTGAGGGTTGGTGCAAAGGCATTTATAAACCTTACATCCAAGCTGCTCTTAATTGTTGCTTCGGTTGACGGGGCCCCTGTGGCACACATAATGTTGGGTTCTTTCGGGCAGGGTCAATGGGGCATGTGTTACGCTTCAGGCAAGAAGAGAAAACTGCTATAATCATTTTGTGGTCCACCTTAATAGTACCTTCACATCACTGGCTGCCTCTCAGGATTAGCAGCTGTTTTACTGTGTATACAACACAAAGCCACGCTTGGAGCGACGTACCCCGAGTCTGCCTGCAGCTGGTACTGTGCTCACAAGGTGGCAACGTGGTGAAAATATGGGCTTTCTTCCTACAAGGGCCACTCCTCCAATGCTCAGAGGGTTTCTGTTCATACTGCTTCCCTCGGGCCACCTCCTGTGAGCCTTGGCCTCAGTCCAGAAGCAGCCTTCTGGCTGGTCTATGTCCTGTAGTCCACAGACATTTGGTTAAACTCTGGGACATACGGAAGAGCTGATTTTCAATGCTTCAAACCAAGTTGCATTATCCGCACCTTCTCACTTTCTTCTTGAAGGTTTATTTAGGTTGAGGGGAAGGTGGCATTCAGCATGTGGGCAGGGAAGCCCTACAGCTCACCTGCAGTCCAGGTAAGCAGGGCTGGAGATCCTCAACCTCTTTGCACAAATTGCAAAGGATCTAAAGGCTCAAGAGAGATGAGGGAGGGCAAGAAAACCCCTTTAACGTCTATTCTCAAGAGGGCCTAAGTAATTGTAGTTTAGAAAATGATACCTCTTAAAGTCCAGTAAGTAACACAATGTAAGTCTAAAACCAGCAGTCGCATCATTCTTGGTCACGTAACTCTATTTTAAATTAAAAAAAAAATAAGACTAAACTGGTCTAGATGGATACTCTATATATTCAATCATACTATAATTTATTAAATCCTATCAGTCAGAGATATCCTAATATGTCAACCAAAATACCTCTAAATTGAACTCAAGACATTCTTATTTTTGGGAGGGAATAAAGAAGGAATGTGAAAATGCCTGAAGTATGTCTGTTGCTCCCAGATTTTACCGTTGCTCAATCTTTTGTTTGCATTCTCATTTGGGTCAAGTTACACGTTTTAGATGTTCTATTGAAAAAAAAATAATAAGGAAAAATAGCTGCAAAGCTCAAAAGCAATTGGGATTGGTTTTGGAGGTGGAGTTCAGCTTTTCGAAAACATAGACCTTCATTTCCCAATCGGCCATCCTGGCCTTGGTCTTGACCTGGCTGTTGTGAATGACATCTAGCAGATACAGATTGACCTCGTTTTCTGTGTCTTCTCCCTTCCCATCCTTCTGTTTTCTTTTCTCTCTTTTTTTCCTTTATTATTCCCTCATCACATTTTCCAGAAAGCATTTTTATCTTTTATTCTCCATACTGCTAATCACACACTTGCACTCATGCACACACATACACACACATGGGTCAGCCACCACCATCCACTACTTGCTGGTTCTCAATCTCCGAAGGCCACAGTCAGCCCTCCCTGTGCCGGGGTCCAGATGGCGGTGTTTGGCACTGAGTCTGGAATTGGCACCTCCAGGGCATTGCTTCCCCTGTGGCCTAGTCCACGGGCCCCCTTTTTCTCAAATACATTCTAGCCCTCCAATGGGAGGCTTAAGGCAGAGGCCCCAGTTCTAAAAACTACAGGCAGGAGACCCGTGGGTGACTCTGAGATCATGTGTCCCCATGCCATTGTACCTGGGACATGGGAGGGAGGGAGGGAGGTGAGGACCACGGCAATGTCAGCCCTCAACCTGGCCACTGTGGTTCTTGGAATAGATTCCTTCTGGAGGTTCTCACTAGCTTTGCACATTCTCCCAGGACACTAATACTGCATTCGCATCTTACTTTTATACAAAAGTGAGGAAACGTGAAACACTTATACCAAATGAATGGTACCAGGAACCTGAGAAATTCTACAAGTGAAGAGATGCAGTCTTCCTCTGGGTCGGAAACGTTCCAAGGAGATCACAAGTCAGGCTTGCTGTTTCCTTTCTCATTGAAAATCTACTCGATTAAGACGCCCATGTTTGCAGCCACTCCTCCGACCTAACACAGTGGTTGAAGCTTAGCTTCTGAATGGAGACGATCCGGGGCAGCGGCTGCTCCATGCTGCCAACACCGTGGGGTGGGCACGGAGGGTATCTCCTGTGTGATTTGCTCGCTCTAATGCCACTCTCATGGGCATTAACCTTTCCACAAGTACTTCAAATATCAGGCAGTATTGTTTTGATGGCCCATCCTTCTTCCTCTTTCTCCTGACTTTCCCCCTCCAAAAACTCCCGTTCCTTCTTCTCTCTAATTAGCAATCAGGTATGACATTCTCAATCAAAAACCCTAAAAGGCCTGGAGGAAGGGCGAGGTCAGCTGTCTTCCTTCCTGCGCGGTGCTGGGCTGGGTGGTGCTGGCTACACGGCTGCCGTCATGGGGTTCTTCTGCCGGGGATCCTGGGTCCGGTAGGGGTACTGGTCTGGGCTGCCCCCGCGGGGCCCTGGCCTGCCCATTTCCTGATAGGCTGGCGCCCGGTGGTGCTGAGGGGGCGAGGGCGGGACATCTTGTCGGAAGGGTCCTTTGTGCTGGGGGGCGGGTGGGGGTGGGTAGTACTGGGGATACCGGAGATCTGCCACCCTCAGGTCCGGGGGGCGGGGGTAGCCCCCTTTGGGCGGATGCAGGGCATGGGGCCCCGGGTAGTAGGGGAGCTCCCTCTCCTTGTAGAGCCCTCGGGGGGCTGCTGCCAGGTAGTCTGCGGGGTCGGCCGGTCCTCCCCTGGGAAGAGAAAAGCAGACGGCGGTCAGTAGTTGCCAGGCTTCTGCCCCACTGCAGAGACGTTCCCCATTGTGTGTTCGGCAGAGGCCTCTCTGAGCCCAGTGGCAATGAAGTAAGCATTGGACAAGCCGGGGTGCCAGCCCTCCTCTGTCACACCCACAGGCTGAGCACTGTCCCCAGGATTTAGGAGAACGGGTGGGTGTGGCAATGGGAGGTGTCCTGTGCCCTTAACGGGAAGAGAGGGAACCTTCTTCTTCCCGTCTCCTTCCTGGGGGCCAGCGCAGTGGCCACTGTAGACCACAAGAAGAAAGCCACGGGCTGAGGAAGGCAGGGGCCTGGGGCCCTGACACCTCGGAGCCATCACATCAGCCAGGACTGCGTACACTCACATTGGTACATGAGAGAGAAATAGGCTTCTACTTGTTTATTTATTTTTTAATTAAAAAAATATTTTATTGATTTTCTTCAGAGAGGAAGCTCAGAGGGAGAGAGAGGAAGGGAGAGGGATAGAGAGTTAGAAACATCCATCAGCTGCCTCCTGCACACTCCCTACCGGGGATGTGCCCACAGCCAAGGTACATGCCCTTGACCGGAATCGAACCTGGGACCCTTCAGTCCGCAGGCTGACGCTCTATCCACTGAGCCACACCGGGTAGGGCCTTACTTGTTTAAATGCTCTTAGGCTAGCCTTTATCCTAGTAGCCAGCTAGTTTCCTGAACAAGGCAGAGTTGGGCTCTCTAAGGCTGTGAGCATCCCACCCTTTCCTTCTCCGCCTCCTGGACGCCAGCCCCACGTATGACGGTAGGAACATCAGGTGATTCGGGGCCATAAGGCTCCAGGGCTCACACTCCCTTCTCTCCTAGGCCTCTGGGGCTCTTCACATGGGCTGGGTCTCCGTCTACCTCTTGGGTCTTCCGTCATATCCCGGTGGGGACCAGTGTGCCCTCCCCTCTCCCCAATTCTGAGAAGAGGTCCTAACCCAGACGTGGGAACTGCTCTCCTCGGACGCTGATGAGAGCAGTTCTCCAGCAAAGTGGAGAAGAGCCAGGCCAGGAGCAGCGTGGGGAAGCCTGGCCAGCTGGGGGCTACACAGCGGAACCAGGAGGCACACAGCAGGGTCCGGGCGAGGACAAACGCTAGCAGCAGCAAGCGACCCTGTCTGGATCCCCCGCTAAGACAACGAGCTTCTTCTGATCCACTTGCCATCGCAGACGCAACCCGCCTGCAAACACACGACCACATCTCACCCAGCCCTGGGTTGAACAGATGCCTTCTGTTTGCGGCTCTCGGCTCGCATAAACCTTCTATGCGCATGTTCACCACGATTGCCCCAGATCCTTCTCGCTTCGCACCCTCCCCGCTTTGACCATGCTCTTAAAGGAAAACGGCACCATCCGTAATTGATGGAAAGCTCTCCGGCGTCAGTGTACAGACTGGCCGATCCCTTGGAAGCTCCGGGGTGGCTGTGAGAACGGTCTGCGGGGAATCGGACACAGTCAGGGAGGGCCAGGATCACCCTGTGGACACAGCCCTGGAAGCCCCTCCGATCGCTGCAGGTCTGACAGGCACCCAGCACCGAGCATGTGCAGGCAGCCCGTGAGCGCGTTTATAAAGATGAACAATGGGCTTCTCGCTCCACTTCTCTGCGTCTTAATTTGGCTATGTATAATCATGAAAGATAGGCCTTCGAGCACGGCGTAATTTAGTCCGTGAGAGTTTTCAGATAAAAAAAATTAAATTGTTTACGTACAAGTTATTATAACGTCAACAGCTATGATTCAGTGCCGGGCGCTCCGCTCGGTTCTAAATGGCCCGTGACAAGGCGGGCGGGCGCGCGCGTCTGTCACCCCGGCCCCGGGAAACCGGGGATCGGGGTTTCATCTCCCCTCTCCCGGAGAATTTTATTCTTGATTGAGGAC
The DNA here is from genome assembly GCA_963924515.1 of Vespertilio murinus. NCBI lineage: Eukaryota > Metazoa > Chordata > Mammalia > Chiroptera > Vespertilionidae > Vespertilio > Vespertilio murinus. Next base: position 76,048,965 of record OZ004711.1, on the reverse strand, counting down.
ACTTCCAGTATCCACCGGATCTCTTATCATCCAATATTTTGAAGGCCCTCGCCGCCGCCCACGCTCACGTCTGTTTCCTTGGGTTCACGTTGGAGATTTCCAAAAAGAAACTTAAAAAATAAATAAATAATCCGTAACCTGTGCTTTCTCTCCAAATCTTACTGGAGATATTTCTCCGCATGAAGTGAAACATGTGGTTTTGCTGCACTCATTTTAAGCCCCTGGGATAAATCACTGACATTTGCAACACACAAACATTATCTGCCTTAAAATGAACACACAGCCGCGCTCCCTGTGGGCCCTCTTAGCCTGGATGTTTCCTGTTTAAAATGGAAAGAGAGAAAGGAGGAATTCCAGGCCTCGGACTTTTAGGGTCCTGTTCTCTCCCTGGAGGCTTCTCTCTTAAAACAGAACATTATAAAAGACAGGCATGCCTTGTTTTTTAATTTTAATTTTTTCCCCCCACTTTTTGAGAGAAAACCCAGATCAAGTGGCGACAGAGCAGAAGCCACCCCGAGAGCCACGAGGACAGAGCCCGCGGGGACAGTTGCTATCTCTTCCCACACACCTCGCCCTGCCCTGCGACTCCCCCGCCTCTCAGGGCGGGGGCGGGGTCCCCCTGGGCAGAGGGCAGAGGTCAAGATGCAGCCCCTCCAAGGGGAGGCTCTACGCCTGGGGGTGTGCTCACATGTGGCAGAGACCACGGCAGGTAGCTGTTCTTTGTCAAGAAATGAAATTGTGGAAATGGTCTCACTCTGTAGAACTCATCACCATGGTTATGGCTTCAATTTTTTCATAGAGAAGGAAAACAATGAGCTGGCCTATAAAAACACCGTTTAAGGTTCAAAGGATACTCGGAAGATTTATCTTTTTTTATTTTTATTGGGGGGGCAGGAGGGGAGTAGCTATTGTTTATAATAACTTTTTGCTCAAAAGTACCGTAATTGCCGGCGTATAAGACGACTGGGTATAAGACGACCCCCTAACATTTCCACTCAAAATACAGAGTTTGTTATATACTCGCCGTATAAGACTACCCCCCACTTGGAGGCATATTTTTCAGGGCCAAAAAATCGTCTTATACGCCGGCAATACTGTAAGCTTTTTCTACAGACTTCCCCCAGAACAAAAGAGAAATGCTTTTGAATAATGTACACACACACACACACACACACACACACACACACACGCATAAGCGTGAATTATTTTTAAACAGAAAACAAAACAAAACAAAAAAACACCCTTCTTCATTAACTAATGAGCTTGATAGGAAAAGGGGAGAAGAAAAGGGAGCTGAAATTTTAGCCTTGCTAACCTCGAGTTTCCCTTTTCATAGTGTCTTTATTTGGGTGAAATTTCGCATTTGACAGAAAGCGCAGAGACCAATCCATTCTGAGGCCTAAGAAATGCGTATCTCAGTGACCAGTGCTTTGAGTGACTCTGAGGAACTCGGCAGCAGCGTCCTCTGAAGATGGTGACGCAAACAAGGGCCCAAAGAGAAGGTGTATCAGAACTTCCAGGCCCCTCCTTTCCCACGTGACCTCCTGAGCTTCATCTGTAGGTGTTATTGCTTCTCCTGAAATCAATTTCCCATGGAAAATATCACCCAGGAATCACATTTACTTAAGAGAAACAAGCCTATGTTTGCTTTCTGTATAATACAACTCTTTGAGGAAGTTGCCATGAAAATATCTATATTTTTAAATTTCCACTATTTACTTTTTTATTTCAGTTTTGATTAGAGTCATTTTTGAGGCCAAAAGGATTCAGATTTTGCTCTGAAAACTCACAGGAACTATCTCAGACATATGATTGCCAATCACATAGATGCATGCAATAATGAAAGTTGACCTTTAAGTCTAAATGTGAGAAAGCTATATACAGGCATGTGAAGAAACAATAAGGATTACTTTATGTCAGTGGTTCTCAACCTTTCTAATGCCAAGACCCTTTAATACAGTTCCTCATGTTGTGGTGACCCCCAACCATAAAATTATTTTCATTGCTACCTCATAACTGTAATTTTGCTACTGATATTATTTATAATGTAAATATCTGTGTTTTCCGATGGTTTTAGGCTCTACAGCAGCGGTTCTCTACCTGTGAGTATCGACCCACAGATTGAGAACTGCTATCAAGGTCACCTAAGACCACCTAAGCCCTCCACACGGTACACGACACAGCTATGGTCTCTGCGGATTTTACAGAATCGTAAAATATAGTGATCTTTCGATGGCCTATATTGCAGAGATGATTTCAGAGGGAAAAGCCACTTTCATCACTCACATTTCCCATGGCCTTATGAGGACCGGGCTCTCGCTCTTTGCTAAGGACTAGAGTGGGAAGAAATTTATCAGCAGATGCCTTTGGCCCTTGTTAACACCAAGGAAATGTTTGCAAAGAAAATGAAAGAGGAACAAGAGTGACGACAGAGTGCTCAGAGGACATTTCTGAAACAGTTTGAGATTGTTTTAGAATTTTGGTCACTCACATTTAATTTCTTCTGTCACATTTTACAACAGGAGCCACAAACAAGAATTCAATTATTAACAGACTTCGTGTGTAATTAGTATGGGACCGTAGATAACCCGTTAGCAGATATTATCTGGAAAATGGCCCTTAAGGATGTTTCATCCTATTAGACAGTGGGAGGTATTCCCTAAAAATGGTCCTGGTAAAATAATTTTCTTTATGAGAGGAAGTGAGACTTTTATTTATTTATTTATTTTTTAATTTATTTTATTGATTGTTTACAGAGAGGAAGAGAGAGAAGGATAGTTAGAAACATCGATGAGAGAGAATCATCGATCAGCTGCCTCCCGCACACTTCCAACTGGGGATGTGCCTGCAACCAAGGCACATGCCCTTGACCGGAATTGAACCTGGGATCTCTCAGTCCACAGGCTCGATGCTCTATCCACTGAGCCAAACCAGTTTTGTCGGAAGTGAGACTTTTAAAGTGGGTGCTGAGGACAACTAAAAGGGGTAACATGAGAATATAGTATAGAGAGAAGGAATCTTAGAAAGCTCAAACTGCTGTGAGTGGCCCCTCAAAAGTCCTGAAATTCATCGAGTGATGCCTGTATATACTTGTCCCGTGGTCACTTAACCTCAGAAGAGACTTTATTTAAAGAGAATGGCAACACCCCAGCCAGTTTGGCTCAGTGGTTAGAGTGTCAGGCTGTGGACCGAAGGGTCCCAGGTTTGATTTCGGTCAAAGTCACGTACCTCAGCTGCAGGCACCTCCCCGGCCCTGACCCTGGCCAGGGTGTGTGCAGGAGGCAACCAATGGATGTGTTTCTCTCACAGGATATTTCTCTCTGTCTTTCCCTCTCTCTTCCACTTTTTCTGAAAATCAATGAAAAAATATCCTCGGATGAGAATTTAAAAACAAAAATAAAATAAAATAAAGAGAATGGCAACCAAAGTAACATATCACCATAACATGTTAGGCCACTAAAATCTTCTCTCTCTCTCTCTCACATAGTCTTGGAATGTCAATTCTAAACATTGAAGATTTTATCAAATTGTCATGCAAGAGATGACAGCTCAACTTCAAGGTCAGACTTGGAGGACCAACAGGTCCAAGAGCGTAGGGTCCTGAATTCTAAAGACGGTTTGCCTGCCCCTTCGGAGAAGCCCTGCAAAGTTGCCTGCCCCAGGCCACTGCCTGCAGACAGGCCATTCTAGGAGAAAACACACTGTTTGAGAGGGCTGATGAATTTAGGTTTTATTTATTTTTAGAGTAATACATACAATTGATGGATAAGGCCTGCCTATGTCTGATCCAAACGTATTCAGATATCATAGAGCTGCCATATCTTTATCTGCCCCCACTCCTCTGCCAGTAATGTATATGCTGGGCAATCGGAAGATTTTGATGTAAATACCCATGGTATTAGATCATCAGAATCCCTCTTCACCGAGGGCAAGGACCACAGTGAACGGGTCTTAAGTATGTCTACCTTCCTCTGTGTGTGTGTGTGTGTGTGTGTGTGTGTGTGTGTGTGTGTAAGGGCTTTCACACCATAATTTCATTAAGACCCCAGTGCACGCTGCCACGGCAATTCTCTTCCTCTGTGATCCAGAAGCAGGAATATCTGTGCTGGGAAGAGTTCTGCTACTCTGCCTGACATGCTGAGGAGCAAACCTTGAAAGCCGGGTTTCGACTTGCCAAGGTTCGAAGGCTGCCACGCACAGCTCTTTCCCGAGTGCCCACAGCGGCCAGTTCCATCCTGAGCATTCCCCACAGAACGTGCTCGGTCCTCACGGCAGCGGTGCGGGACAGGCGCTGTAATCAGCCCAGGTGTGCAGGTGAGCATGACAGGGAGATGGAGTGAGTTGACGAGGGTCACTCAGGAAGTAGCAGGGCCCAGAATCAAGGCCAGGCCAGCTGATTGGGAGGTCACATGCATGGCCACTAAGCTAGCCATGCAGCCTCTGATCTGTCTTGCTTGCCACCTGCTCCCAATGTGCCTGTTGGCAGCAAGAGGGGAGGAAAGAGTGTGGTTTTTGTGCAGTAGGGTCGGGAGCAGGAGAGTGATGGGAATGACCTCCGCATGGAGGTTCTGCAAGCACCTGACACCTCACAGGAACCAGACGAAACCATCATCTCTCCCAGAGCTGCTGCTCCTCTGGAATGACACACTCCACGTCAGCCAGCCAGGCCAGCGATGTAGACTCCCTCTGTCATGCCCACTCCACCCAGAAACTGGGTTCCAGAAAACGCTCCCTTAAATATTCTTGGCTGTCCACCCTCACTGCAGTGGCCTGACTGCCCTCACATCTCTCTTCAGCTGGACAGGCACTAGCAGACCGGGGCTAGCGGACAGGCAGGCGGCGTGGCGGGCCGGCTTCACAAGACCGCAATTCAACAACCTAGAGGCAGGCGCCCGCGAGGCTGAAGGCAGTTGAGTTCTGTAACCTTCAAGCCCGTGGCCACCAACTCGGAAGCAATTTTGAGCGCATTGCACCCACTCTCAAATGAAATCGTGGCGCAGTTCGTATAGCCAGGTGAGCTCAGTTTTCTTCTGGGGACTGTGTGAGCATTTACTTTTATTTACTTATTTTTTGATATGATACTCTCAGATGTAAATCCTGACAACTGGCAAGTTTTTTGCTTGTGCCTGAATATGAGATCTGCCATAAACTTTTTATTTTTATTAACATCAGATAACCTTTTTCTCCCAAACTAAGAGTAAACCTCTGGGTTTACTTTCTGCCTAAGAAATGAGCATTGCTAGTGTTAGTGTTTCATTTATAAGGGAGCCAAGGGACAAATAGATGGGGACCAATGTGAAAATGGGTGCTGGGTTTCCAGGCCTTTGGGTGGGAACGTTTTGATACCAGCACCTCAGATGCTGACTTGATTTCATGTCCAAGCAGGTTTCCTATGGAAGGAACCTTCCTCATCCTCCTCTCAATAGTAGCATGAGCTTCCTGGTCCTACCCTCAATGGGAGGGGCACATGGAAGGCAGCACAGCGGATGCTGATTGCTGATTCAGCCACACTCTCGTTGGGTGTATTTTGGAGGTCTCTATTCTAACAACCTCCCTGCTATTTAGCACTAAGGCAATAGGTTCAGTCTCCATTTCCACCCCATAATACAAGAAGGAAGAGAGAGAGAGAGAGAGAGAGAGAGAGAGAGAGAGAGAGAGAGAGAGATATTAATGATGAGGGAGAATCATTGATTGGCAGCTTCTTGCATGTCCCACACTGAGGATCGAGCCCACAACCCAGGCATGTGCCCTGACCAGGAATCTAACCATGACCCCCTGGTTCATAGGTTGATGCTCAACCACTGAGCCAAGCTGGCTGGGGTCTGCATCACTTTTGATGTGAAACTGAAGCACCTCATGATAATGTTCACCAAAGTCTGGAGAGTAATTCTGGGACCTCATCTCCTGTCTGTGCTAAGCAGGTCCCAAAGGCCCAGGCTGGTGCTGGTGGGCACACGAGGCTCTGCTGTTGGCCTCACTCAGCCCTTCTACCCAGAATCCCGCTCATTATTTGGCAGAACCCTTTGGAGACAGCATCAGCAAAACGGACTCTAAAAACCATCACCTTCTATTCTGCTTTCATTCTCTGCAGTTTTAGCACCAAGGTGACTGAATTATATTGTGAAAATGATTTTCAACAAATAATGAAAGTTATTAAGAGCGTCTTAGGTACTGAACTGCCCGGTCCTGCCTTGGTCTCTTCGTCATGTGGCTGCTCATTACAAGGCTAGATTGGAGCGTCTCCTTTTATGGAAATTAGAGCATTCTTTGTCCTTTCTCCTTCTGTAATAATCTAGGCCACTGTCAGCCCAGCCTCCCTGGGTTCCATCTTGCCTTTGATGCTGGTAAAATTGAGCAGTTATCAAATCAAGGCTTGTCATAGCTCAAACTGATTGGCGCTATGAAATTCCTCTCATTATTTCTTCTTCTCTTTGTCTCCCATGTTCTTGTAGTTACTCTCTCCTATGCCCCCACCTCCATTCCCTTTAGCAAATGAATGTGTGGGTCCAGAGCCACCGATGAGTGCTTTTAAAAAAGATGGAGCAAGACAAGCTTTTGTTATGAGTGAACTCCTTCAGATGTTATTCCATCCTCCATTTTTCTCTAATTCACTGATTTATTGATTTATTCCTTGAACAATCCAAAGAACACTGCACAGCCACCCTCGCTTCTGCTTCTGAGCATTGCCTTGCTCTCGGTCATATTTGGTGCTGGCATGTGTACCAATAATGAGATGGTTTTCTCATTTTATCCATGCATTCTACTATCAGCACAGCAGAATCTTGATTCTTAAAATCAGTCACGTAGATGAAGCTTTAATAATTTAAATAAAAGCTTATCATAGAAAAGCAAATATTTATAAGCAGGAGGCATCTAATTTAAAGGAATTAATTAAAAGTAAATGCTGAAGTGATTTAAAATGAAGGAGCCATCTTTATATATAAAACCCTAATATGCAAATAGACTGAACAGCAGAACAACGGAACAACCGGTAGCTATGATGTGTGCTGACCACCAGGGGGCAGGCATGGAACATGGTGGGCATTGGCTGGGGTGGGATGGTGGAGTAGGTGAGTGGGGACACCAGACCAAGGAGGGGCGCCAGTCACTGTCATCAGGGTAAGCCTCTGGTGGTTACTGAAAATTCTTTGCTACCGCATGCTGCAGTCCCACCTGGCACTCGCACAGCTGCTACTGCTTCCAATGCTGGAGCCGCTTGTATCCACTGCCAGTGCCTGGTGCTGGCCCCAATTGCTTAGCACTATCAGTGGATGCAAGTGGTGGCTGTTGGTCTCAATCACCCCTGAGGGCTTCTCCACCTCCCCCTGCTCCTGAGGGGCGATCGGGGCAGCAGCTGCAGCTCGCAATCACTGCTGGCACTGGCCCCAATCACTCGGCAACGTCAGTAGGTGGGAGTGGGGCTGGCGCTGTCAGTATGTGGGAGCAGCAGCAGCAGGAGCTGGGCTGCCAGCAGACAAGGGACCAGGGGCCACTGTGGGAGGGGCAAGGTGGGGGCCGTGGAGGATGGGCCGAGACCTGGCTCTGTCCCCACTGCAGTCTGGCAGCCCACAGCTCCTTTCAAGGTGCACGAATTCATATACTGGGCCCATAGTTACCAAATAAAACATATCCATGCCAGAGTGCCCTGGAACTTCAGGAGAGATGCGGCCTAGGCTCTCCCTGAGGACCTCAAGGTGCTCCAGGGTTTCTGTTCCTGAGGGATCTCTGGGTGTATTCTGTGTAGTGAGGTGAGTGTGGGGCTTATAGGCACTACACTGGGCTTAAACTGAGCAAGGCACTTCATAGACATATGGTCCAGGAGACCTCACTCTTTCTGCGCCTCAGTGACCTCATCTGTAAAATTGGGGTATTCCTCCTGCCTTTCCTCCCCTTGCAGGGTTGTGATGAGAACTGACTAGGAAACAGCAATAAACAAACAAAAAGACCGACTACACAAAAGTCCTCAATACTTGTTGAATTTGAAGTTGCAATCACTTAAAATAATATAATACTGTATCTTTTATATGGAGTTTAAGGTGATTGCCCAAAGACCTAGAATGAGCAAGTAAACAAGTCTTTAAACAAATTCAAAATTTATGACTGAGAGCCATGGATCCTATGTATGTGTCCCACTCCAGAACAGTGGATGTCAGTGCGGGGAAATCCTCTAATAGAAGTTGCAACGTGTAGGCCCTTCTGTATATACACACATAGAGTCACAGGATATAGGCTTACATGGCATTTAACATTTTTTTTCAGGTAGTTGCTGACATTTAAATATTGAGGGCTTTCACATAAAAACGCAGCTTTCCTGTAGCTTTAAATGCAGGCCTTACCTTCCTTTAAGGTGGTCAGAGCGGGAGCTGCCCTCCCCCACCCGGCTGGAGGCAGGGACATAGCCCTCCTTAGGTTGTCCCTCTGCCTGCTTCTCTCCTGACGGGCCCCACCTGCCCCCACAGCCACTTAGGTGTGCAGCCCCTGCCCCATGGGAATAAATGTCACCCTCTAGAGTTCTGCATCATTGTACTCGTTTACATCCTCGATGTATAGGTGCATGCTATCCAAACTGCTCACTTTGAAGAGGGAAAGTGTCCTGGGAAGTAGACTAAAGTTTCTATCACCATCCCTGATCACCTTTACATCTAAAAAAAAAAAAAAAAAAATGGAGTCTCTATAAATGGCTCCATTAGGGAGAGCTGCAGAATGGAGAAGGGACCCATCCCGGGGAGGTGGGGGGGAGTGGTGGTGGTGTTCAGACAAGTCCTTTCACTGTCTCAGGCCTTATCTTCAACCCTGGAAAATGGATAGGTTGCCCCAGTGGGTCACTGGGGTGGGGGTTATGATTTCACGTCCAGGAAAGCCCTCAGGCTCCGTTCCGCATGGACCTCAGGTCACACTGCTGCATTTCAGCCTGACCTCTGCAAGGTCACCTGGCTGGACTTCTTATCTGTGCCTTGGTTTCTCCATCTGTAAAGTAATATGCGCTTTTCTTCTCATAAGAGACAAGGCCACGATATGGGTGAAAGTGCACTGGAGGAAAATTGGGGTAAAAAGATCCTCAGATCTTATATTACTCCCGTGACTCAAAGGTTGCAATTATGAAGGGAAACCTGCCTTCCCTAATGGGATTTCTGGATCAGACCTTGCTCTCCCCACTGAGAGGCATTATGTAGACATTTTCCTGACCAGCACGGTGATACTGTACAAGTTTAATCCAGCCCGAGCCAGAGTAATGCCAGACCTCAGTTCAAGGGTACACGCGCCCCACTTCACAAAAAAAGGATCCTAATTTGCCTCCTTGCCCCATGCATTTTATGAGGAATGTATGTAGTTAACTGTTATCAGGTGGTTAAGCAATTTGATGAGGTGTGAACTAGCCCCTTAATCGTTTTATTTACAACACACTTATCCTCCCCTAACATCCCATTGGGGAATTTTCTACTTAGTTGATTAAGTGAAGTTTAGTGAAGTACAATTTGGCAAAACCAGAAGCTGAAAAATACTCCTTGGAGTTTTAGCAATCGTAGAGTCATTTGTAAGTGTGCAACACACTGAGCTGAGGTTTAGAAAAAGTGACAACACCAACAAAAAATGGATTAAATTGTTAATTACCTTTTATCCCCACTACTCAGAAAAATAATAACAGGGAGAACCGAGATGGGGAACATAACTACAGTTAGACGCACTTGTTCTTCTCTTCATTTCCCAAAGAAATGGCTTCAGGGAACCATTCATTTGTTGGGGATAGGTAATCAGAACTGCTTTTAGAAGCTAAATGCTTACTTAAAAAATAATCCTCTTATTTTCCCTCTGTACTGCGGCTTCCCAGGTAAATCTGGATGGATGCAACTCCCAGTGTTAACCTAGCCTAGAGGACCATCTCATTCCTTGGTGGGTGCCTGTGCTAAATGATCCCTGACATAGTAAGCACTTATGAAAAGGTAGGCACCCCAATGTCTACCCCAAAGACTTGCCACCTAGCCTGGTAGACCAAACAGGCGATGCAGAACAAGCCAGGGCACACGTGCTCAATGCTAAGTGCCATGGATTCCTGCTCGAGGTAAAGGTTTGGATGAGGGATCAGAAAGGAAGTGTTGAAGGAAGAGTTGGATGTGGGCAAGCAGAGAGAAGGGGACGGTGAGAGATTATGACCTTATCCATGAGGCAGTTGAAAAACTGCAGGGTACTGGGTAGAAAAGCTTAGAGGCCAAGAAAAGCTTAGAGGTTCTCCCTGATCCCTATTTCTGAGTCAGGTGTCCCTCTTATGAACCTGTTGAGCGATGTTAGTAACGTTCGAAGATTAAATCATAATTGGTTTAAATTTGTATGTAAAATCACATAAGGCCATGGAAAATCTTTCACGCAGTGCAGACTTCATACTTGTTTAGGGACAAGCTCTGCCTCTGAGGAATTGCTGACCACCATCTTTAATTGTCTGTTTTCTTATGTGTCCCCAATCCACTATGAGTCTCATAATGGAAGGACTGTTACTGCTTCTCTGTTGACTTTCCAGGGCTTGGCACATGGAAGGGAGGCACTTGAAATCATACTTATGAAATGAATGCTAGATCCCTGGTGGGTACACGAGTCCTCTTTTCTTTAAACTGAGTGGGACTTACACTTGCCAACTGAGAAAAACACACTCAACTTCTCATTTGAGTTCCAGCCACGGACCTTTCTCCCCCACCAACTGGCATCTTTTTTGTTGCCTAGTGACCACACTCCCATCTCAGACACCAGCCCCAGTAGATGAGTTTCTGTTGTGCTGGTTGGCTCAGCTGCACTATGGTAAACAGGAGTCCTAGGCTTAGGGTCAAAACTTCTGGGTTTAAGTTCTGGCTTTGCATTGGCTATGAGTAAGAAATTTTCACATCCACTTCACTCAAATGTGGGGAGTATAATGCCAAGCTCATAGGGTTGTTGGGAGAAGATTGTGTGGAAAAGCACAGTGTAACTGACAAAGCCTTCCTCTATAATAAGGTCGTATAAGCATTGCCCTCCACTTTTCTCCAGGCCTGAGCTTCTGCCCTACTCATTAAACTCCTTCAAGGAAATAAAGTCCAAGCCCTGAATCTTAATACCCAAGGCTGGGTATCTTCATTTGCTGCCAGGCCTTCCTGGCGCTAATAGAACCTCTTTGTCTTTAGTCTTTGATAAGAGGCTATGCTCCTCTCTGCCCGTTAGGATCCTGGGTTTTTGCCAAACTGGATGGACTTCTTTGTCTCTGAAGACCTCAACACCAGACCTCTTCTCTTATCTGCTTCTGCGGGGTCCTCTCCTGCTCCCCTTTTCTACTTCTGGGTGTGCCTCTGTTTAGGTCTCAGCCAACTTTGAGTGGAGCAGCAATCTTTAACCATCTGTACAGACCCCACAGCAAACATTAAGAAGTGAGATGAAATAGCATCGGAATTAGGCGTAAATAGTTCTTGGCTTCCATTAAATGGACCTGTGATTTAGGAAAGCTGCTGTCCTCCATAATATAGACTCAGTTTCCTCATCAGTAAAATTGGGATAGTAACAGTTACCGCCTCACTGAGTAGTTAGGAGGATTAAATTAGACTATCTGTAGCTCACTTAGCCTAGTGCCTGGGCATGATAAGTGTTTGATAAGGATTGGCTATCATTATTGTTATTGTTTTTCTTCCTGCTCCAAACTTTTATTGCTTATTCCTGATTCCATAATGTCTTACATGCTTTTCTCAGTCTTACAAACATTCAAGTATGTCCGGAGGCCCTTTTCTGTCCTAAAAGTCTGCTTCCTCCAGATGGGTAGGAGGCAAGTTATCACCACTTTCCCAATATTTATAGACTATGTTCATAAAAAAAAAACCCTGTACAAAATATACTAGAATGTACACTCTGTTTTTGGTGCAGTCTCAGTTACATTCTTTAAGAATAATTGCTATGTATTAGTATGTCCACTGTGATGCCACCTCCTGAGAATTGTGGAGGAATCACTGGAGGATTGTTCACGTTCTCAGAGAGAGACAAACACAACTGCGTGTGCAGCTATGAAGGGAGCGTGATGCATACATCCAAACCCATAGGAAGTTGGGGAGCAGCCAAGAGACCTAGAAGCATGATCTCCAAAGAGACATGTTATCCCCATCTCTAGTCTTTCCCTTTTATGTGGAACTATCTGGATGAATCAAGCACTGCATTGCATTTACTGGAGGAAGCATTCTTGAAGCCTGTGGGTCAGATGACAATCAGACCCAAAAATAGAAAACAGTTTTGGAGCATTCGTCTGACGAATCATTTTCCAGGGGTTTGGCTGCATTTGTCTGATCGTCTGACAGATCTTTTTTTTTTTAGGGGTTTGGCACTCATTCTGCTTTTCATGAGTGTTCAACAAGAGCTTCACTTTCCCCTTCATCCATGATTCTATCTTTTTCCTTCTTGCCTTGCTATCAGGGCTGGGACAGGGAAAAGGTGCTGTTTTTTCTGCCTAGCATCTGCCCCACCTTCCCCTGGTGTAGTATCCTATTCTTTGGGGAATCATTCCATGTTGGAATGATTCCATTTTCAGTCCATGTCGTTCAGCTAAAGTGACTCTACCCATGACTCCAGAGGTGGAATGTGACCCGGACCTACCCATCAGAACCTTCCACCTCCCCGACCCAGGCAAAGAGATTCCTTATGGCTAAGTACACAACCCAATCACACTGACCTGAGACAATCTGCGGACTTTTGTTGGACCCACTGAAATGAGAGAAGTGGCTAAAAAGATAGGAGAAAGGCCTGGTGCTGTGGGCACCCATCTGAACCCCAGGGCGGGAGAGTTCGCCTGAGAATGGAGCCAATACAGCAGAGTCAAAATATGGGGAGAAGGAAGCCAACTCCAGATGATTTCTCGGAGTTGGTAGGCAGCTGAACCTGAAGATAAGTCTACCCTGGGACCTTTTTTCAGTTATGTTTGCCAGAAGATTTTTGCCCTCTATTGGCTATAATTCACTATCTGAATAGTGTAGAGAGAGACCAATTATGCTTACCTATTGTTAGTGTGTGGAGCAGCAAACTTAATGGTATAAACACAAGTTCTATAGGATAATTCTCAGAGAGGACAGATGGCCATCCACCTTAGACACCACCTGGGAGGGAGGAGCTTCGCGGCAGCTCACAGCTTGGCCCAGTTTCCAACACCTCCAGGTTGGAGAAGGTGAAAGGCAAAAGGCCAAGAGTAATTCCCTCTTTGACCAGAGATCAGAGGGCCTTGGGCGGGGAAAGAGAAGAGGCATGGGGCATGGGAGGGTACCCAATGGATTTTTAGTCCTTGAGAAACTTCCTGTAGGCCTAGCTGCCTGTGCCAATAACTAACTTGCATAACTTCACATGCAATTATGTTCATCTATTTCCAATAAAAAGGGAATGATTCCACACCCCGGTCCTCTAGCAATTATCCAACAGGTGACAACAATGAGAGTTTGCAAATTTTTAATAATTAGTTGGTATAAAGCCTGCCAGGAAAGTTCCTGCCTGCTTAGACCTCAAGGGCGTAAATCAAAGAGAAGACACCAGTGACTCCCTGTCTTTTTCAGCCTCTGCCTCTCCCTTCCAGCCACAGACACATGCAGCCTCCATTATCCTCATCTCTGCCTGTGTGTCTGTTCACAGACCGCCTTGGGGATGGGACTGGGTCTGGAGCAGCTTTGAGAAAGGAGGTCTGGAGAGCCTGCCTTTTCTGAGACTGTAACCTCATCCTGTGGCATACTGATTGCATAAAAAGAGTAACGAGGCCCATGATGTTTATTTGAATGGCAAACAGACTATTCCATTGCCCAAGAGCATGGAAACCTGTTTTTCCGGGAGCAGCACAAAGCATCAGACTTGCTTAGGTTCTCCCCCACGCTCTGAAGATGTGGTGCGTATGAGCCAGGGCATCCTAGGGCCCTCAGGGAGTTGGAGTTCACCGGGGACCAGGAAAGGATTGAAGAATTCTCGAGCATTCAAGCTCTGCCAGGACGTGGCCTGGAAGTAAAGCCCAAATAAAAATAGGCTCCTCCTCCTCTTCCTTCAAAATTTACTAAGGTATAATTTACATGCATGAAATGTGTCCATTGGAAGTATTTAGTTCCACGAGGTTTTACAAATGTACACATCTGAGCCACCACCAGAACCAAGGCTATGGGTGACTCTTTTTACTTTGTTCCATTCTCCTTTTCCTTTACCAGCTCTTACACTAAGCATTCCGCAGCTCCACAGAAGACACAAAAGAAAATCCCACACTTACAAATTGGAGTCGTCTGGAAACACTCCAGTCACTAATGTTTGGGAAAAAAATGCTGAATGCATCTAAAAATTAAGGTCTGGATGGATAACAAAAATGAAAAATTTGAGTTTTGGAAATAATTCTCTGGGAGAGATACACAAACTATTCAAAACTGAAACTTGGAAAAACATGCCAAGTCATCTCAACGATTGTGCGTTGAGAAATGCTTTATGCATTTCTGTTAGCAGAAATCCCTTTTTTTCAAATGATAGAAATACAACAAAAAAATAGAACCAAAAAAGAATTTGCTTTCAATGAAAGAATCCTCACGATTTAATTAGAAAACCAAGAAAATTTAATACAAAAAATTTCCACTCAAACTCCATCTGATTGAATGTAGAAAACTCTCCTTCCTGCACCTGCACCGTGAAATGTCTGCACTTTCCCTCCTCAGCTGCATATTCCTTCCTGGGTTTTGCCTTCCTTTCTTTTTCTGCCTTAAAATTTAGTTTAATGCCTACTATGTGCCAAGTACTATGTAAGGCTAAAGATACAGTGGTGGCAAGACAAGACCCTGCTTCTTAAGGAGCCTATGACCTTTGCTTTCCATCTCTTAAGTCCACTTCCATTCTCATCCCATTCCTAGTGGGTCTGTTGTGCTTTGCAAAGCATGGCTATAACTGGGAACAGAAATAGGGAAAATAAACATACCACAGTATTAATAAATATTTCCCACTTGATAAAGACTAGCAATTGTTTATTTTCCTGTCATTTGTCCTGGCTAGGGTCTATGGTAGAAAATAAATCAATGAAAACCAAAAAGCCAATAGGAGTAGCCCAGTCCTGAGTGCTCATCTAAAACAGAAGTTTCCCTCGGCAGCTCTATCTACAGGCCACGCACCCTATAACAATAGTTCGGTCAATGGCAGATCGCATATATACTACAGTGGTCCCATGTGATTAAAATGCAGCTGAAAAATTCCCATCACCTAGTGACATTGTAGCCACTGCAAGGCCATAGCACACACATTATTCATGTGTCTGTGACAATGTTGGTGTAAACAAACCTACTGTGTTACCAGTCCTCTAAAAGTATAGCACATACAATTATAGACAGTACAGAATACTTGATAATGGTAATAATCGACTATGGCGTATGCATTTACTATCCTATTCTTTTTACCAAAATTTCAGAGTGTGCTCTTTCTACTTATATTAAAAATAAAAATGTTTGTTATGAAATAGGATGCTGGCAGCAGCCTCATACATCTCCTTGTTACTGCATCTCTGAACTGCATAATTTTTTCTTGTGCCTGATTGAATCTTGTGTTGTTTTGTACAGTGACATGCTGTACAGGCTTGTAGCCTAGGAGCAATAGTCTGTACCACATAGCCTACGCGAATAGTAGGATACACCATCTAGGTTGCTGTAAGTGCACTCTATTATGTTCGCACAATGACAAAGTTCCTAATTGCCTAGCATGTATCCCCATCGTTAAGGGGCACTCAACAGTACATTAGAAAAAGAGAAACCCACGGAGAGAAATTAAAGTCAATGCCAATACAAGGAAGTGCCAGGAGCTCCCAATAATTAAAGCATTTCTTACATGTCAGAAATTTGGAGAAGAAGATAAACTATGTCTGATAGCTGTGGTATTATTATTCAGAACATTGGACTAAATATAGACAGTGTGATAGTCAACCACCAAATTTAAGTCAGATCTATTCCAGAGTTGATTGTGAATTCTTTTCAATTAAGTACCTTTTCCATGAAAACACTAAATAAAACAAAGTCTATACCCTAGATATAATTGTGGTTTATAAATAAATGAAAGCAATTAGAAAGAATAAACATTTACTTCTTGACAAGTGACTTCTCTGATTTTTCATGATGCAGTGGCTCATTTAAGAACCACCGCTGACTCTTTGAAACCTCTGATTTCTGTATCAGCATCTTAGATCCGACCCCACAAGATACTAATGTGGTCAACTGTAGTTGTGAACGTAGGACTTTCTTCTTCAGACCACAGGATGGAAGTAGATGTGTTGGTATAGAAGTTCACTGCCCTGGGCTTCTTGGAAGAAAGGCTTAAGAAATTTACAATGCAGATCATACTTGGAAATTTGAAATAGACTAAGAGCTTAGCCTTACATCGGTACCATGTACTTGGTTCTTACTTAGGATTTCCGTCTCTCTGCTTACATTGCCCATCTGTTCTTGTGTACTCTCTCCTTTACTCACTGAAGCCCTTAGCATATTATCATAGTTGTTTTAAATTCCTGCTCTGCCAATTCTGACATCCCTGCCTTGCATGGTTCTAATGTTTGTTCCATCTTACCATTTTTTTTTCTTTTAATATGCTTTCTTGTTTTTTTCTTGATAGGTAGACATAATGTACTGGGTAAATAATTGCTATGAATAGGCGTTTGATCATGGCGTGTGTGTGTCGCAGGAGGGGGGTGTGATGGGGAAGCATTGCACAGTCCTGTGACTAGGTCTCAGTCTTCCAGGGAGCCTGTGCCTCTGAAATATGAGCCTCACAGTGTTTCTCAGTTTTCTCTCCCCACGTAAAGGGGACAGGATGGCAGAGTGGGCTGGAGTCGGGTACTTCCCTCTCCCGTGTGGAAGGCCAGAGCCAGTTGAAGTTGGTGCTTCCCTTCCCCAGGCCATTTAGGCCCTGATGAAGCCCCCAGCAGATTAGGTTGGTTAACTAGTTACCCCGAGGGCAGGCCTTGCTAAGAACAGTGCTCTGGTTCAAGGTCAAGAAGATCCCTTTTCCCCCTACCTCTGCCCTTGCTGGAAGTTCGAGGGCATTTTCTCAGTATTAACTGCGAGAATCTGTTTGAGCTCCTGGAGGTCAATCTCAGAAGACTGTAGGAGCGCCCATGAGTTCCCCTAGAGCCGTGGTTGGCAAACTGCGGCTCGTGAGCCAGATGCAGTTCTTTGGCCCCTTGATTGTGGCTCTTCCACAAAATACCACGTGAGTCTGTTTTGAAGAAGTGGCCTGGGTGAGTCTATTTTGAAGAAGTGGCATTTAAGTTTTAAAAATTTGGCTCTCAAAAGAAATTTCAATTGTTGTACTATTGATATTTGGCTCTGTTGACTAATGAGTTTGCCGACCACTGCCCTAGAGTCTTTAACTCAGCTGTCCCCACTGAGCCTCCAGCAATCCATCGATTACACACAGGGTCTCCTCCGCTAGAGCTGGTTCCCACAGGGGTTCTGTCATAGTCTCTGCTTGGGTGGCCACGTGACCAGCTGTCCTCTCTTGGGGACAGAGGCTTGCTGCGTCCTCACCTCTGGATGGGACCAAGAAAACTTGCTGATTTTCAGTCTGTTCAGCTGTTCACGTTAGCTCCTTCCATGCAGAATGGGAAACTGGAAATCTCTGCCATGTATTTGGTGTCAAAGTTTACAACTTGTGAAAAACATTTAAAAAAGAATCAAGTGCAGCTACACCTGGCCCAGACTGAGAACCTGCGGAAAACTCCCACGCCAGGTTAATCCCCTCCATGCCAATCTGTCTCCGGGAACTGGGCAGCCAGTAACAGGCAAGGAGGCAGGGAGAGGGACATTTTGACTTAAAATTTATAAAGTTGTAAAATCTAAATCATTTTTTGTCATACCAAACACCTAAAGAAATATACTTTCATGAATATCTCAATCTATGTATAAAGGTTAATAAATAATAGAAAACAGAATATTTCCTAAATACTGTGCCTTTAATAAGAAAGGAAGAAAGGAAGGAAGGAAAGAAGGAAAGAAGGAAGGAAGGAAGGAAGGAAGGAAGAAAGAAAGAAAGAAAGAAAGAAAGAAAGAAAGAAAGAAAGAAAGAGGAATCATATGAGTTGAAATAGCATTGGTGAAGAAAATTCTTCAGTAATCTCTCATCAGCCCTCCTCGGCTATTAGGCACCAGCAGAGAAAAGCATAATGGGTAATAGCCTTCTGCATAAAGGAATTCTGGTAAGTTGACATTAGGGTGAGCTGCAGACTAGTCAAGATGGAAGAAGCTCGGAGCTGAGCCCGTCACGGAGGTTATGAAAGAGGACAATCAATGTGTGTTTTTCAATCGTCTCCCCCGTGTTCAGCTGCAGTAACTTGAACTGGGAATTGGCTCTTTGTGGAGATTTATTACAAGAGCGTCGCCATTCAAGAATAGGCAGCTATCGCCGTAAATAAAGAGCAGACACAAAGGGACGTGAAGATCCAAGACAGAGGATTTGTCAAGGTGGGGAAATCATGAACTCACTTACATTGCAAATGAATACACACCACGAAAGCAATCGCTCATTTGGAGAGAAGCCTTTTCCTGCCTCAGAAAAACCCAGTCCGGCTTCTATTTCCCTACCTCACCCAAGGAGCCTTCTAGAGCTCAGAAGCCAATGCCGGGCCCTCGGTTTTACGACCGCATGGGCCTCTGATGAAGAAACCATGTGGATTTCCTTGAGCACCGAATCTACTCTGGTCTGAGGGCTGATACCTCTGATCAACAGCGCTGAGTAGGCTTGCTTTCTGCAAGAGACCACCACACTACTGAATGCCTAGTACAGAGCGGCCCCTGACACACTGGGGGAGAGAGAACACAGACTTCTCACTCCCGGTACTTGCCCCAAAGGTTGAAGAGGCAGGGCCCCAGAGCCTCCCCACTTTCCTTTCGGACACTGGGATCTGTGTCAGGGAACGTGTTTCCATGTCCAGCCTTGTTGTTGCAGCTGTTAGGGGAGCTGGCCTATCAATTACTCCCCGCCTGCAGATGCCGACCGCCCGACAGCTCCAGGCTTCGAGGCCGGCCTTGCACCCCCCTCCCCACCTGCCCCCCATTTCAATAAATGCCTGGGGAGTCTTCCCGAGGCTACCACTCTGGCCTCGGCATCCCCACTAAATGATTCATTAGGTTGGATTAACCCTTTAAACACCACTATTTACCCAAGGGCCCCTGGGGATTCCCACACACTCCATCATTTTTAGCCATTATAAACAGGCGGTCCCAGCAGGGCGGAATCCACTTGAAGGCTACTCAGGTTGACAATGTGGGTTTTGTTAGCCCCAATTTACTTAAAAGCCCGAGACAGCATTCACTGTGTGCAATGGGGCGCGCGCATTTTCATCTCCCGGCCTGTGCATTCCAACTATGCCTCTCGCCATAAACACCTTCGTGGGCATTCCACAAAAAAAAAGACCGAGAGAGAGAGAGGCGTGATAGCACCAAGGCGGCAGGCTTACCTGGGATCTATTTTCATGCCGCTGCTCTGCAGGCCTTTTTGGCTGTTGCCATTTTCTGCCCATAATCAGCCGTGTGCACAATGAGTGGTGCCTGCCAAATGGCCATTTGTGGGTGCAATTAGACACCTGTGCCTTCAAACAAGTTGCAAGCACCTAATTGTGCCTGCATGTGGCCACTTGTGGGTGCAATTATCCAGAAATCCAGGTGTGCCTGGTATTATGCACAATTTAAGGGGCAACAAAAAGAGAGTGTTTTCCAAAAAAGAAGGCTCAGGTTGAGCGCGAGCCCTTGGCTTAACCAGGGTGGTGCCGCGGAAGCTCCCACCACTCTGTGTGTGCAGCCTCTCCATTTCGGAAAATAGTGAAAGTCACCGATTTCATCACAACTGTTCTAGTAGCCACCTTAAAAAGTAAAATGGAATAGGTGAAACTGAATTTAATACCTTATATTATTTATTTATTTTAAAATATGTTCTCATTGATTTCAGAGAGGAGGGGAGAGGAAAGAAACATCAGTGATAAGAGAGAATCATTGACCAGCTGCCTCCTGCACGCCCCCTACTGGGGATTGAGCCCACAACCTGGGCAAGTGCTCAGTTCAGGAATCAAACCAGTGAATCTTGGTTCATAGGCTCAACTACTGAGCAACACCGGCCAGACAAAATTTATATTATTTAATCTAATATATATATATATATATATATAATATCTAACATATTATATCTAATATATAATATCTGTTCAGCACATTAGCAATATAAAAGTATCTAATGAGATTTTTTTACATTTGTGGAGGTGGTTATACTAAATCTTTGAATCCCTCTGTGTATTTTACACTTAAAGCACATTCTCATTCGGGCCAGCCACTTTTTAAAGGATTGGCAATACCATGTGGTAGGAACTACCATATTGGAAAGTATAGGTCAATAAAGAATTGCTTTCCATTGTGGTTCTACTGAAATTTCTAACCTTTAAGCACTTTCCTGAATATTTGCAAAATCAGCCTTCAAGAAAACCATGTAAAAATGTCATTTAGTGTCCTAGGGTTGCCATCAGTTAACATGATTCTTCATAATAAGAATTGCCAGTTAAGTAAAGAGAGAATTGAAAACCCTCCCCTAACTCTGTGTTATGGTGTATGAGGAGCATGTTGGGCAAGGTTTGGGAGTGACAGGCATAAGGTGGGTAGACAGGGCTAGAAAAGGGTTGCTAGCATTGGATGGGAAGGTGGAAATGGGGCACCAAGGGCAGGAAAAGGAAGTGGTCGCAAGATGGTGGCAGACCTGTGTTTATTCCAGATTGTGGGAAGCTGACCATTGCCTTCACTAGCAGAAAGGTGTGGACAAGGAGCCGGAAGGCTGGTCAACCTTGAAGCTCTGAAAGGTCAGAGCCAACCACTCCCTATCCAATTGGGAAAATGGTAGCTGAAGCAACTTCCCTACCAAACAATCAAGTAAATCCTTACTGATAAGATAGTCTGCCTGTTCCTGGAATTGCCTGCCTAAGGGCTATGGGTGCATCCCAAACATGAATAAAAAGGATAGCAAGATCTTAGCAAAGTGGAGTCCTCTCTTGCGCTTCCCCCTGGCCCCCAATTCCCAAATTTGTACTCTCTTGTCTAGTCTCTTTCATTTGTGAGCAACCTCCTCTAAAATCCAAACCTGGAACCCTGAACTACGCGGGATGTAGGGGGACACTCGCACCAGATGACTGTAGTTTTCAGATAATTTTAACAGAAAGTATGACTCATCTTGGTTGCATATGGGAACCACTGAATTAAAATCTGGCAAGATATTCAATGAATTTTTTTAAAATTTCACTATAAAGTAGAGACACAATAGTACCGATACACCTATGGTGAGGATTAAATGGAGTTAATGCATGTAAAACAAACACTTAGAACAGTGCCTAGCACATAGCAAGCAGTCAATGCATATCAGTTGCTCCTATCCTCCTTCTCACTCCCACCATCATCATGACTTTTATCATAGTATTTATTTTCAAATCATCCCAGAATAGTATACATCTATCATATACATACCTTTGTGTGTACATATGTATGTACATATATACACATAGTGCTTTGGAGGAGGGAGAGGACTAACTTCTTTGCATATGGTTTCCAATGTCTCCTAATTCCTTTGCCATCATTGCTATGCACTCAGAGAAGTTCTCTGAGTGCAGCCATCTCATGTGAATATCTCTGATTCCCCCAACATTCCCAGTAGACGTCAAGCTCATGACACAGGCATTACCTGAGAACTGGTTAAACAAAAGCTCAAAGCCAGTTGTAATGCTCTACCTTTCACGTCCCAGAAAGAATCCATGGAGAACATGGAGAGTGCCCTTTCTCGGAATCCAGAACAGCCAATCACGCACACTTTTATGTAACAAGTATATTTTTGTACAGTTAGGTTATATATTTCACACCTACAACTCACGGCCCACCCCCTAGCCCCCATAAACAGTGGCCCACTTTTGATTCCTTTCCTGACTACTCTGAGAATAGTCAGTTCGACAATCCAGCTGTCCTGGGTCTTTGCCTCCTGCATCAGTTGTCACAAGAAACTGCTGGCTATGATATTTCTTCCTCCGGCCTTCTCTTTTGTTTTATCCTGTGTCAGTCGGCAAGAGAACTGAGCATGCTCAGTGTTCCCCTGGGTGTCAGTACTAAACATCCCGGTTAATTCCATCAGAGGCAACACTACCACCACTTTCTTTAATAGACGCTACCTCTTCCTCCTCCCTCCCACACCTCCCCAGACA
The DNA here is from genome assembly GCA_963924515.1 of Vespertilio murinus. Classification (NCBI taxonomy): domain Eukaryota; kingdom Metazoa; phylum Chordata; class Mammalia; order Chiroptera; family Vespertilionidae; genus Vespertilio; species Vespertilio murinus. The sequence goes on along the minus strand of OZ004711.1, from coordinate 76,026,764 downwards.
CCTCAAGAAAAACAGACTTTGTTTCTTTTAGCTATATTTGCTCTTTGTTCCATTGCCAAAAATACTTGAGGAAAAGGCACTAATCTAGACTACTCTACAGAATTTTTTAGGACAAAAAAAATATACCAAAGGAAGCAAAGCCATCTACCTGGAAAGAGGCCAGCTGCCTCTCTCAGAACCTCAACAATAGCTTCCAGCTATGTCCTCATCTTCCTCTGATTGAACCTGCTTTTTCTCAAGCACAATTATTAACATAGACAACACAGGACTTCTTATTCAATTTTATATGTTTCTGCTTTAATTACCAGCATAGTAATGCCATTCTTGAAAGCAATGTTTCTTCATTCTGTTCTCCTCCAGGACTTCTCATTTTTGTGCTCAGACTCCAGTGTGCTAGCTACTCCAGAAGGCAAGGTAGTGTGAGTTAGCGGAGAATGTGTCAAGTGCCCATAGCAACAATATTTAAAAACAGTTTTCACGTGGACAGCACTTCAGTTGTGTAATGGGGCAGAACATCCTTTGTATGAGAAATGCACTCCAGGTTCCAGGACACAGCATGTTTGAGACTGGGGCCTGGCTGTATGAGGGATGGACTTTGGCGGGCTCACCCTGTCTTCATCTTTAGTTGTTTCCAAGTGAAAACCAGAAATGAAGACAGCAGGACCAGGTTCCACATCTGGGAACTGGGACACAGCCAGGAGGTAGATAAGCTCCAAGCCCAGTCCACTATAGATAACTTTTATGTGCCTGATAAAGGGAATTATGACTTCTTCCGCCATCTTTTCATTCTACAAAAATCAAATTTTTTAGACTGTTCAAGTGTCTTTAATAGAATTAGTTAATTCTCAACCCTGTGCAAATGCTTGCAATATGAGCATTTTCTCAATTTGACATACATATTTCCAAAAGTATCCAGGTGTTTTATACTCAGACTAGTGACCTGGTACATGGATTCATTGAAAGGAAATTAGTTAGAAGGTGGCCAGCAGGGCAAGACTGGGTGACACAGGCTGGACATGCCCTGGAGCTAACGTCCTGTAGTCCCTCCCCAGTGTCTTCGGAGTGAGCAGGGATCCCTCTGGCAGGTGGGATCAGGTCTAAACTGGCTCTCTGCATCCCCTGAGGAGATCCAAAGTGCAAGAGGGCACTCTGCAAAGTTGCTGTTGTACAGTCAGTGCGTGTCATAGTGACTGGTCGGATGGGTGGAGAAACACTTAGCATATTAGCCTTTTATAATATAGATTGTAGTCAGTTACTTATAAACAACTTTCATTATGAAATAGAATAGAGTTGAATTTATGATAATTCTAAAGAAGGCTACTATAATTAGTGTTGAATCCAGTAACTTTTCCCCCCAAGAGTTTTTACTGTTCTCTGCCTTCCCACCGATTCACCAAATGAAGAATAAAGCAGCTATCTGGAATGGTTGAAAAATAGGAAGATTTTTAATCTTTCTTACATGACCATCATTAGTAGAACCATTTATGCTTCTAAGTCCCATTCTTTGTGACTAATTCTTTCACCAACTCTGATCATGTAGAGTGAGACAGTTAAAGTCCCCTTTTTTAGACACCGAAATGTATTCCTTGAATTTATGGATAATTAAAACATAGGCATTAGCATAGCTTTGGGTACCAAATCTGCGATGGAAGCCATTGATGCATGTTCTCAGCCCACCCTCTGGTCACGGACCTGAAGTCCCCGCCAGGAACAAATACCAGCACGCCCTCTGCAACAGTGTCCTTCCCGTTATCCCAGATGTCAAGGCAAAGATGGGAGTAGCCTGTTTTATGATGGCCGTGAGTGACAGAGAGAGACAGAGCCTTCCAGGGTGCTCCGATAAAATGGGCGACTCAGAGATGCTGTGCCTCCTACTTGAAAAAAAAGTTCTAAATTTATTACGTTTAATGTTGAAGATAAATCACCAAACCCGACTATCTTATAAAAATGAGCTAAAATGCTGCTTAACAGATAATATTAAAGACTCTTAAGTATGGAGCCAATTCTAATTGGTAAAAGTTCACCGATGAACACATCTTGCAAGTACTCATGTTTAAGGACCATTTCTCCCAGTCAGAAGGCCTCTATTTCAGGGTGAGCTATAATCTAGGGGACACATCTCTTTACGAAAGCATCATCTTCAAGCTCACAGGAGGAATCCACAATTTAAATCTTATTCCCCACTTATTTTATCACGAGACCAAATCAAGGTTAACAATAATTAAGAATACAATTGGTAAACAGTCTTAAGTTTTATGTTGAGTAAAACTTCTGCTATGTGAGGCAACACATGTCACGAGCCCATCAGCTATTAATAGTCTAAACACACACACAAAAACCAAACCCCAAAAGGACAGGGCAGAAAATTATCTGTGCTGTTGTCATCATCTTGATGAAAGGATGTAAACATGGGTAATTTGAAATTAATCTGTGGAAGAATATGCTGTCATTTCAATTACAGGAAAAGGAATCATTCCTTAGCTGCCCCCTTCCCCTCCCTCCCCGTAGCAAAGGCACCGATCTACACCGGGGAAGGTTGGCCTCCACAAGGGGATGGGCGCAGAAAACCAATTTTCCGCCACAAAACGTGATCTGTGAAATTGGTTTGAAGTGGTTCTGGCTAGGTACCACCTCTGCTGGGGAGGAAGGTAAGCCTGTTATCCATCCACACAAAGTTCCGGACAACATGGCAGCCTCTGGTATGTGCTGGTTCCCAACCAAGACTGCCTTCCCTGTGGCACCTCTTTAGGGACTCTGCCCCTTCCACTTGTTTCTAGAATTCTCCAAATGCTCATGGAAGGTACTCGAGTTCCCAGGGAGACTTGCTCTCAGGGGAGGGGACATGAGATACCGGGAAAAACTATGGACCACCAACTTTTTGACATGGGTCACCTAACCTTTTCTCTGCCTCCCCATTCCTCTGCCATCCCCCCCCCCACCCCCGCAATGTAATTTCTGAACAACTGGATATAGGAATAACAAATTCCATTTCTGTTTTTGAAAAGATAATTCAGGACCTGCAAAAATAAATGATTAGAATGCTAGGAAGAGATTATATTTTCTCATAGCTTCAAAAATCTCAGTGTTTTGTGGAAATATTTATAGTTTTACATTTTATTTAGTTGATCATGTTACTTATAGCAGATAAGCATGATTATAACATAGCTCATTATAATCAATTTGAAAAAGAAAACCGCAAATACCAAGTGGGGCAAATGTAGGCTTACAGTTGTGAGTATGTGAAACACAGAGTGTATTCTTATATTATTATTTGTTAATTATTTGATTGATTTCCATATGAAGAACTGTCAACCTACATTTTCCCCACCATGTGTTTACCAAGTACCTATGCTCTAGCTGCTACTGCAGGGGATACAGCAAAGCTTAAGACATCATCCTTACCCTCAAGAAGCTAATAATTCCTAGTTGGGCAGATGAGCTAAAAATGCTCCCCCAAATAATAACTTGAGAGGCTTTGTCAATGCAAGAATCCATGAAAAAAATGGTACAGATTTGGACTTACTACAAGGTTAAACCACTGAATTATTGTATAACAATACAATCTGGGCATTAACATGGCCCCTTGAAAGGTGGGCTCTGGGACTCTGGGCCACTCCATTTGACACCACTCTGGGCCACTCCATTTGACACCACCATGTCATACTGTTTTTCTTGTGATTCTGCTTTTCCTCATCTCTTCCTGGGATTCTGGTTCATATCAGTCAATCTGTCTAATAGGGGTATATGCCTTATGTTTTATAGTAGACATATCTCCATCCATGATTGTACTTTGCCAGTAATTGAACTGCAGCTTTCTGCACAGGTGCCAGGTTGAACAAAGGAGTGTAGATGTGCCCGTCCTAACTTCTTGGATGCCACAAACTCATGCAAGAGAATGGTGTTGCTTTTGGGAGGATCTTGCTCTTTGAACACAGACGGTTATCAAGTCGACAAGGAAGCTAAAACTTGCTTTGAATGACATGGTACTAATGAAACTCTGACAGGTGAGTACGTGGTCATTGAGGAAGAACAATCCAGTGAGGCGGCCCCTGAATTTGCACCACCAAAGCTGAAAGGTTAGATATCTGCCTGCAGCCCGACTGCTTCCCATTAGAATTATTCTAATCAATGTTCAGGAATAAATGTCAAAGAAGAGTCCACAAAATAACCACCTTTCTTTTCCCCCCAAAGCAATGGGTGGGTGGCTCTGAACCAACCCACAAGATAGGTCAGATACCCGGGAAGTTACCTGGGTAACCTGCAAAACCAAGTGCATTAGAACATTTGCCCGGCAGAGAGAAATCTGAGCGCTCGGAGATGCTGCTAACATAGTAAAGATCCTAGAAAAAGAATATTAATTTCCACTGTGTTTGTGGTCTCAGGGGAACAACAACAATAGCAAAAGCCTTCACAAACATTATCTTGAAGCTGTCCTCATCATATATTCAAATATAAGCTATCTGCTTTACTTTGTTTTCCCTCATACTTCTCTCTCTCTCTCTCTCTCTCTCTCTCTCTCTCTCTCTCTCTCTCTCTCTTGCAATTTGGCCCCAATGGGATTAAAATATAAAACCCAGGTACATTTGCTTTGTCCTTAAAAAATGTACCTATCACCCATACTACATTAATTCCTCTGAATTAGTACCTACTTACATTCTTTTCCTATTTCCTTGCCCCATCTCAAGTCTAAAAGTCAGAAAAACATTTCAAAGAATCCTTTTTCTTGGCTTTGACTGACATTTGCAAACAGGCCACTCAAACATGTATCCTGATGTAGAGCATGCCTCGCTCTCGCTAGAGCCTGCGAACAGTTAAGGTAAGGAGGCAGCCTGTGGCTTCCCTTTCTCCCATAATACGGGCCACGGACAAAAGACAGATGCGCCCTTCTTTTTCGACAGATGAAGCCACAGCTCTATTTTTAAGTCTGTAAATGCTAACTCTGGTATGCCATCTCTGTGTTTTCCTCCTCAGTGGCTTCTGTCCACTGACAGCTCCTTTGGGTCCAATGCTTCCCGAGCTTCGAGCTCCCTCTCCTTGTCCACACAGAAAAGAATAAGATATTTTCACATGTATCTTAGCCCAGGAATTCCCATATTTAAACTCATTAATGTAACTGTGACAGGAAAGGCTTTGTGTCCTATTCAAGTTTCAGGCAACTTCAGTTCATGTTAAACTGATGTGACATAGCTCCAAGTTAGAGCATTAAGTCAAAGAGTCTGTATTGACTCCAGTCTATACTGGAAAGTGGGGTCTTTACTACCCAGAATGACTAGCGTGTCTCCCTGAGAAGAACAGATGACTATTGCTGTAGGTGTTTTTGGAATTATTCTAGAGGAGCAATTGTCTACTGACAAGACTAGACTCACATGGAACTTTGACAAGACTCACATGGAACTTTGGGATACTTTATAGCCATCCCCGTTCCTGGACCCATAACACAACTGGCACCACAATGACACCTAGCCTTGCAAAAAACATTGAGTGACATGCTTAGTCCTGTTTGTTGTCTGCCGTTGCTAAGTTCTCTTCAGGCAACCCATGAACTCTCCACCCTTTTAATTTGATGCTTTTCACATTCCTGAAGAATGTGGTTCTCATCATGCAGTTGCCACAAGGGTTACTGGTTTAGTAAACTTTGATGTCAATTTTCTTTCTAAAAATGACTTTTGTGCACATAGTATAGCATCGCAACTGTGGTTTCTGAAGTTCTGAAATAATAAGCGTTTTATCTTTAAGGACATTTTTGCTATTCTGTGGTGAAGTTGTCAACACCTCCTAATATATGAGAATTTCTCCTTTCTCCCCCAATATATAATTTCTTCCATATTTTCAGATACTTACATCATCTAAGCCAATTTGTTGGCACATTTCATCCCATACTATAGAGAGAAACCACAGTATAGATTTTAAGTGCTGACAGAGAAAGAACTGTTAATTTGCCTAGTCTGCAACCTGTGCAATTTTCTACTTCTTACATTGAGTGTAAATTTCCTGATAGTCATATTGATGTTTTATTAACTGTTGATGTGCTGGATGATAAAAGAAGGTGGCTTTCCCAGTAATGATTTTTTTTTCTTATTTGATACTTTCCCATCACCTGAATACTGGTAATAGTGAGCAATAATATAGTCTCAGTTTGGAGACATCTGTATCTTTGAAATCCCCTCCTCCGCAGAAAAGTTAAGCAAAATAAAACACTGCTTAGGGATTCAATTTGTACTTTCGGAATTAGGCAGCTTAATAAGCCTGTTTTCTCTTGGTGTAAACTCCTCAGCTCTCATTAGGCGATTCACATGGGTGACTCTAGTTCTCTGTGTGTCCTCCAGCACGTTTCTCAGGCTGGTCCATCAAACCTCCCCTCCTTCATCACCTACCAAAGAGGAGGTCACCTACATCCACCTAGTTGCCCACGCTCTGGACTCCAGACCTATTCATATTACTTTCCCCCTCATGGACCACACATCTAACCAGCCATCAAGACATGTCAAGGTGAATCTTCTTAACAGACACTCCTTTCTTCCCTTCCCGGTGTTCCCCACTGTTACAGCCTCAGGCCAGGCCTCAGTGTTTTCCACAGGCATTACATCAACAGTTTTCCATTGTCTTTTCTGATTCCAGCCTCATCCTTACAATTCATTATCCATAAAATTATCAGGGGGCTTTTTCCAGAGTGCCAACCTCTTCAAACTGCACCCTGGTTTTAAATGCCTGCATTGGCCAAGAGCTATTGAGTAGTCTAACTTCTTGGCATGCTACATCAGGTGCTTTACAACTATGCGTCTTGCCTCTTCCTCACCTCAAATTCAACGTGTGCATATAAATTGTTTAGCCCTTGATACTCTGTATTGCAATCTCTATTGATTTGTCCCTCTTTCACTCCTTACCCAAGCCACCAGCTTATTCTATCAAGCTGTAGAGACAAAGGCGGTGTTTCAGTAAGGAATATCTTCTCAACGCCTAGCTCAGTGACAGCTACACAGGACTGTCCAACTAAAAGTTTACTGAACGGATGAATGAATCAATCAACAAAGTGTCAACTCTCGCCACCATCATGATCTTATCCAACGATAGAACACTAGATTAAATGTCCCTCACAATCCCACCTTCTCAAGTTTCCGATGCTCCTCTCATGCTGTCACACGAACACAAGTCACAGGTTGACTTCCTTCTATCGGATGCCAGTCTGTCTTCATCTTTTCTGGGCTCAGCTTCAGTCGGATCCCCTACCACTTTCCTCCCACACATAAAGCATACTAAGTCAAACTCTCATCTTCTTCAAGACTTAATGTGCCTCCCTAAATGACTAATTTACTACTAGAGAGACACTTAGGCACTGGGGAGAATCTGGCTCATTATTTAATAGCCAATAAGGCCAGCTGTTTCATTTCAAGAAATTAATGGTCTTTAAAACCTTTCCATATTGTACCAACTGTGCTTCTCAACGAAGAGCCAAGTGACTTTTATTAGTAGGGTTGATAAAAGCCAAACCCTGTTAGTCTATGCTAGCTTTCTTCTTAATACCAAGGGAGTCTTCGGGGACATCTGGTTATTTTTGCTTTACTCTCCCTGTTGATTCCTTGAAATATTTTTCTCTGCTGAAGTTTCTTTGGTTGGTCCCTCGGAGACTGCAAAAGGTGGTCCGACAGCTGTACTCCATGGCCTGATGGCTTGACACCCCACCTTCTTGACATCTTAAGGATGCCTTCTAGCATGTAGCCTAATTTGGCTGCGACAGCGAGCAGTGTGTTAGTTCCAGGTTAGCTCATTCCATCTTTAGCCACTTGAAATTACTCTTATGTTTAAAAAAAAAATCCACATTCCGAGGGTGTTTTATGAAACCATCTTTCTCTTATTAATATGCCGTCATTAGGCAAAAAGGTCAAGAAAAGGCTAGATGAAGCCACAAATCCGTATTATGAGACAAATATATAGCAGTCCTTAATTTTTTAGCCCTTGATCAGTACTTGAGGACATTTAGCTTTTAAGAACAAGACTGAGTAAAATACATGTGCCATCTACCAGCAGCTAATGTCTCTGTTCTTTTTAAATATCAACTGTTGCCAGTGGCACGTGAACAGCGATAGTACCATACCCTACATACATAAAATGGATTATTTATCTAAGTTATATATGGCAAGGGTGGCTATGGCTTAATGTCAATATTGTACTTTCATTGGGTTTCTGGTGGTTTTATGCTGCTATAATTTATAGTGGGATCGACACAGTACTTTTTGTTCCAAAAAAAGGTTGCTGTCTACTCAGTCTCCTGAGAGCTTCCCCTCTCCTATTTACTCTCTGGGGGGTGGGAACATAATGTTAGTTTCAAATGCAGGGAAGACAGGCTCGGTGAACACACAAGAGTGGCCTCTGGCACTCCAGTAGGCCAGCACGGGTGGATGTGATGAGGGGGGGAGAGTGAGGGAAAGGAGGCAGGAGTTTGCTTTCTGGGATTGATATGCTGGGAAGGTTTTTGTTCTCTCTAGAAGCAGGCAGGGAGGCAAGGCGTGGAACAGAAGGACACACGCACACTCTGATGTGTGGGGCTGAGAGGTGGGAGGCCACAGAGAGGCTTCTCCCTAAAACGCTCACATCCACTCTGATGTTGCAGGTACGTCAGCACAGTAAGTTAGTGTTTGGGTATTTTCTTATAAATCTTATAAATAAAATATCCTCTGTGAATCCATTATCATCTTATTGAAAAAAACAACAACAACACCTCAAAAACACACAACACTTGCTAGCCACATAGGAATCATAATAGGAGGATTTTTATAAATGACACCTTTAAGAGTTTACAGTCAATCCTTCTAATTCCATAAATCTTACTGAGCCACAAAACTCCTCACTCATACCTTCCTTCAGAAACGTGTACAAATTAGCATTCACAGAAAACTTGGCATGTAATTGTGGTGATCTAGAGGGTTCCCTGATGCCAATCAGAGGACAGTGTAGATCTTCCAGATGAAGATCTGGGTTCAGACCTCTCCCGTCTCCCAGTTTGTCTGGGAACTGGGTACATATATGAGCCAAAAGGATGCACAGACTATCTCAAGGTGAGTCTCCTTCCAGGAAAACAGCATCTCTTGTCACAGAAGTTAAAAGAGCAACTTCCAACAATACACTCTCCTTGCGGAGCACACCTAGGACACATGATTAGATGTGGAGCATATGTGTCAGTTCAGCAGGTGCCTGTGCTCGAGCTGCAGAGGGTCACAGCTGGCAGAACCTCAAGGACTGGAACTCGTGTTTGCAAGAGGAAGTGCCAGGAAGAAGCACATTGGGGTGGCCCTGGTCCTAGTTACCCAAGACCCTGAAGACCTGGTGTCGGATCAGATTATGAGGGTCCATGTCAGATGCCTCAGGGGGCTCCTGAGTCCTGACACAGGGCCTCGTGCCCATGAGGTCAAGGTACAAATGGACTCTGGCCGCTGTGAGAAGATAGGATGCATGGATATCTTCCCAATGTTTGTACAAAGTCATCTGACACGGGTGCCTGGACCGCCATGCATTTTTTTATGATTACAACAACACCACAGAAACTATTGCTTGAACCTATGTGATGAAAGTACATTGCTGCTTAGGATGACATGTGTGTCCAAAGATTTCCCACAGTAGAACAAATAAATGAAAAATAGATAAGATAATAAATAACTGGAAAAAAACGTGGGCAACTATCTGGCCTCATGATGGGAGACAATGTTTTGTATATAAAAGCAGAAGAATAAGCCATAAGGCAAAAGATAAAAGATTTAACTTATAAAAATGACAATTCCTATTAACTATAAATTTGAAGTTAAGATAATGTTAACATATGACAACATGTGAATGTCCTTAATACTATCTGATAAGATCTAGTAAGTCAAGAAGTAAAAGATGAATACAAATGATAAATTACAACAGACTGAAAAAAATGCAAATTCCAATAAATACATGAAAAACATTCAAACTTACTAAGAGTTAAAGAAATTACAAATTCAAGCAGTTTGTGGTCACCCTGGCAGGTTTGGCTCAGTGGTTAGAGTGTTGGCCAGTGGCCTTGAAGGGTCTCTGGTTCCATTTCCAGTCAAGGACATGAGGACATGTACCTTGGTTACAAGCTCTATCCCAGTCCCCCGTTGTGGCACCAGCAAGAGTCAACCAAATTGAAATGTCTCTCTCATACCAAACTCTCTCTCTCTCTCTCTCTCTCTCTCTCTCTCTCTCTCTCTCTCTCTCTCTCTCCTCTTCCACTCTCAAAAAATTAATGGGAAAAATATCCTCACTTCTCAGATGAGGATTGAAAAAAACCAGTTTGTGATCCTAGTTGTGATTTTTAACCTATTACATTGATAATGCTGCTGAGGGCACAAGTTGGTACAGCTTTTGTAGAGGTTGGTCAGGCAATATATATTAAGAACTTTTAAAATATTCACAGGTTAAAAATTTATTCTGTTGCCTGTGCGTCTTATGACAAGTACTTTTTGTTTCCGGAAAGATGAGCTTAAGCATCTTTATTAAAGTGGTTGTGACTGATCCAGTCTTACAGGTTTCCAACATTCAACACTGGTATCTTAGCATGGAGTCTAACGCTAAGGTGAGATCACAGAGACCACAGGTATGGCATGGCCAGACCTATAGGACTATCCCTGCTTTCCGGGACATTTCTGTTATTGTTCATTTGAGCACAGGGGTCCTGTTGAAACCCATGCAGAACTTGACCTGGTACGTGCTTACAGCGTGATCCTAAGTCACGTCACTCATTGCATGCAGGCATTAGGCACCTCGTGCCAGATTTCATTTGCCGAGGCTTTCCACAATCCTACAGGTGCTCCCAGAGGTGCTGCTGTACTTCGGTGACATTCTGAGCATGGGCTCAGCAGAAAATGAACTTGTCAAAGACTTCACAGCATTCTGAGAGACTGTACATTTGAGTGAAACAAGGAGAAACCAGAAATCTCTTCTTCTGGGGTGATGTTCTTGGGCTGCTCTGTCCATGCTATCATTGCTCATTGAGTACCACCTGAGACAACCAGTTAACAGAGCTCCTCCACAAAAGTAAAATGCAGGCATCTAGACTGCCTGGGGCTACTGAATAATTACTCCATTTTCTCTCAGCAAAGGCGGCAACCAGGACTGATCCCCCTGCCCCCTGAGACTTCACGCTCACCAGTGGAACCTTGCTGCCATGCCTCACCCACATCTCGCCAAGGCTGCTGGTCCACCAGAGGACCCACTCCAGGCATTTGTGCTTCATGGCTGAGGCGTCCTCTCGCCAGTGCACTGGGTCTGCAGAAGTTGGGAAGTTGGCTCCCTGAGAACTACTATTAGCCAATGAGGAATAGGACTTGGAAGACACAAGCGCAACATCCTCGCCCCTCCGAGGGGCAGGGTGTGAGCCCCCACACCATGTCCAGAAGCCCCAGCAGAACTGATCCCACTGCCTGCAGCAGTGACCTGCTTACCAATGTGCTCCACACCGGCATTCTTGCCTTCCTCCCCTCACTCCGCTTCCAATGCTTCCTGAAACGCTTCCCAAGTCAAATCACTTTTAACTCCAAAGTCTTTATCTCAGGGTCAGCTTTTGGGGCAAACCTAGCCCAAGACTCCAGAATGAGGGCATTTAAAAAAATTTTTTTTAAATTATTATTATTTTTTTTACTTTTGAGTGTGTACTAGGAAATTATGAGATCTTCCACTGTTCCTTGTTTTGTTGTTGTTGTTGTTGTTGTTGTTGCTATAACAATACAAGGAACTCAATATATCCATTAGCCAGGTACCCCCAATCCTTATGCTTTGCTCCATCTACTTTATCACTGATTCTCTTCACCCCTCCCTCCAATTTCTTCCCTTCCCCACCCCTCCTTCTCTCCAAATGCAACATGAACACACATACGCATATTAGTATACATCCATATTATTATTTCCTGAACCATTTGAGAATAATTTGGAGACTTATGCCTATTTACCTCTAAATATTTCAGTGCATATTTCTGAAGAACAAGGATGTTCTGTTTTATGAGCACAACCAAGTTCCTCAAATGATTTCTTTTCGCCCTCATGCTTACGCTTCATGGGGTCAGAGCTGTGCTTAGTCACAGACTGCCAGGTGGCATTAAGTCGCCAATTCTTCCTACACGAGAAAAATGTAATTTCCAGAATGAAATTACGCAGACAGAGATAGATCAGACTTTGCTGTCCACACAAGCAGGGAAGACATGTCACAACCAAAGACTGGCAGCCAGGCCTTTGGTGCGATTTGCACTCATCACCTGCCTCCTTCTGTACTTTTGGAGTAAGCGGCTCCACATTTCTGGGGCTCCTTCTGGAAGTCTGAAGGGCACCTCAAGTCTAACACCCCTCACAACCATGCTCACGATCCTGTCTCCGAACCTAGTCCTCTGCCAGCATCGCCTTCCTTGGGGAATGGTACCACCACCCAGCTGTTGTGTGTGCATTCATTTTTGACACCTGGCTTTACCTGTCCCCTACACCTCCACCTGCAACCCATCATCACCGTCTGTCAGCTCTCTCCACCATCTTTTTCCATCTCTACTATCATCACCGACACCCTTGTACACCCTACCAACATCTCTCACCGGAACCACAGCAATGATCTCTGAACTGGTTTGCACCCACTCTGGCCCCCCTCCAATCTATTCTCCACTCTGCAGCTAGAAAAAAAATAACTGAAACACAAATCTGACCATGACATTATTCTGCTTAAAAGCCATATGGTTTCTTGTTCGTGTTGGAATATATATATATATATATATATATATATATATATATAAACATCCTTCACTTATCCGCCCATGATCTGCCTTCCACCTACCTCCCCTGCTCTACCCACATGGTCACTGTCCCAACCACACAGCCTCTCTCAGTCTCCCTGTTCACCAGGCTCTCGCCACCACAGGGCCTGTGCATGCGTTCTCTCTGTTTGGAACATTAATTACTTCTTCTTTCCACCCTCCTTTAGACCATAGCTCAAGTCTCACTCCCTGCCTTGATTTAGTTCAACTTCCCATATCTTCTTGAATGACATGTCTCTCCTTTTTCATAATGGGCAGAGTTGCAACTTTGTTTACTCTGTGACTGTACAATGACTGCCTCTTCCACTGCATATAAGATCCACAGTAGAGAGCTCTGTCTTATGGGCTTGTTATTGTATCCTCAAGGCCTACAGAGTCCATTGAACTTGGTAGGCAGTCAGTGAAGAGTTGCTGCATGAAGAAAGAAGAAAAGATATGTGGCTTCTCTAGCTCATCTGTTCAGGCTAATAAAGTTACACAATTTACTTGGAACCATTCAGGACTGACCTGAATTTAAAAAAAAAATCAGATAGGAAAGGACTGACCAAAAAAAGGACAAACTGAGGAATTCAAGCTACTGATAAGGTGATAACATAACTGACCTATCTCTATGTAACCCGCAGAAGGCAGCCTTCACATTATCATGGCCACATCACACATGAGTGCACCCAGAAATCACTCATACAAAACATTGCATAGAAGCTCTGTCTTATATAGGACCTGCTTTTGATGTTGGGAAAAACTGTAAAAGGGTATTGCACAGGGTAGGGCATCTAGTATAAATTGTCAAAGGCACCAACAGAGCAGCAGAAAGTGGCCCAGCACAAATTCTAATCCTGATTTCATAGGACTGTTTCCAGCAGGAAAAGTTCATTGAGGCGAGTTCCTTCTCAAAATAGCTCTGTGTGCTTATTTTCCATCTTCAGCCTCTGCTGCGACAATTAAGCTCTTCCCAGGGCCCTGCACAAACCAGGCTGCCAGACACTATCATTTCTGAAAATGGGTCTGCATTTGCCTCGGCTACACGCAAGCAATTAGTGGGCAGAAACCTTATCTGAGCAGTCAACGCCCTGTCTTCACTTTCAAGCCATGGCCAAGTTCAAAGGCTGCTAATGATGCCCCAGAGCGTGTTGTTGGTGGAGAGCGGCCAATGAGAATTGCCAGGTTCCCACCTATTTAACATGCCGTTCCCAGTCCAGCCAGGAGGGTCAGTCCCGCTAATTGTGGAGTGGCACAGCCCTCTGTTGGGACAAACCCCAACCACTTCTATCCAGGCTTAATTGAAGACTTGGAATAGAGGCAGGAACACATTCTGGATGCGGCTCCATTTGTCCCACCCCTTCCCACATTTGTACCACAAATGTTTGCCTTTGCGAGAAGGAATGGAGCTGGACCAAGGTGTTTCCTGGCACAGCGACGGAGGTCATGGGGCCCGTGTCACATGAAATCCAGGGCACAGATGGGCTCATGTGGCACCTCCGTGGTCACTGACTGCCAGCGCTCTCTTCTCTGGACTTGAAGCCACAGAGTCTATAAAAGCCATCCCTCCGCAGTGTTCTGGCACGTACATCCCAGCCACGTCCCCCGAGGATCTGCCAGGACTATATGGGGAACGGAGCAACAATACTTTCCTGGCTACAAAAATCGCTGAAGTGGAACCGACGGCTATATATTTTTTAAACAGCAGCATAACAAAGAGGCAGTCTTTAAACAAGAGCACTGTGTAAAAAGTATTTCGGCTGGAAGGAAGTGGGTGTTTAGTAGTACATGTGTTCAGGGGAGCTCTGTGGTTCTTACTAATTTCGAATGCCTGCGAGGGGTTTTTGCATTTTAATGGCCTGCAGTTACATATGGCGGAGATGTGTGTGTGTGTGTGTGTGTGTGTGTGTGTGTGTGTGTGTATGCGCACATGCGCATGTTGGGGAGGGGGTGGACACAGCGAGAGCTGCCTCAGTACAGGATGGTCACTGAGTACTTCTACCTGATTACAGCCAACCTAGCACAAGCCAACCTGATTCATGGAGATTCTGGAGGTTTCCAGGTTGGGAAGAGCTGGACTGTATTCACCGCGCCCCGCATTCCTCTGTGTGTGGTCTTGGCCATACCACTTTGCATCTGTGAGCCTCAGTTTCTTCATCCATAATATACGGATAATAATACTCTAGGATTGTTACTAGAATTAAATGAGGTGACATATTTAAAGGACCCATGGCTGTTCTTGGAGCATAATGAGACACCAAACACGTACTAGTGGTTACCTGCATGCCCCATCGCAAGTGTTTCTGTGGAAAGATAGTGCGGAGTGCAGCCTGGGGCTTGGAGCCTGGGGACTGGGCCATGCTCTCAGGGGTGTCACTGTTATTCCTGCAAAGCCCTAGGCAGAGCCATGCACACCTCCTTTAGATTCCCGTAGGGTCAGGAGAGTCACAAGGAAAACGTGGCCATCTTGTTTTTACTTAGGGAAAGCATCTCATAGTGATATAAGAATAAAAATGGCATACTTCAAAAGTATCTTTCATTTCCCTCCATAAACTCCCTACTGTTCTTCTCACTGTATTTTATTACTTTCTCACCACCCCTAGGTTGGAACATTTTTCGTGTTTTCTGAGCTCTAAAAGACAATGAACATAGATGTGTTTTTAACATGGCCTAACCCAGTGGTCAGCAAACTCATCAGTCAACAGAGCCAAGTATCAACAGTACAAAGATTGAACTTTCTTTTGAGAGCCAAATATTTTTAAACTTAAACTTCTTCTAATGCCACTTCTTCAAAATAGACTCGCCCAGGCTGTGGTATTTTGTGCAAGAGCCACACTCAAGGGCCAAAGAGCCGCATGTGGCTCGCGAGCCGCAGTTTGCCGACCACGGGTCTAAGCTGTCTTTCTTCCCATGAACTCATGCTACTCTGGAAAAAGCTGATGTATCCAACCTCCCTTTAAACTGTCTGTGTTCATGGCTCACACAGCAAAATAAAACTCACATAGAAATGAGTTTGAATTCTTGTTTGGATGCCACTTTGAGGATGGATATTTTTCTTTTGGGAAGTGACAGCCATCATAAGGCCCACTACGCAGTTAGAGGGTGAGGATAATGAGGCGATGCATGTAAAATGCCTACCCCGTGGTAGGGACTCAGGGCATTCACAATACTCCTCTTACTTCCTTTGCCCTAATTGTTCTTAGCTTGATTTTCTCTTCAAATGTAATTGGACAGTTTAGGAGTAAGCATGACACCTTTGAAACCATCTATATGCAGATTTGGGATCATAAAAATGGAAACTCAACCCAGAGATTTTACTCTTAAATATTCCTGTTGAATAGCATCATGTGTTCATGCACTTGGAGATGCACTCGCTTTTCATCCAAGATGCCTGTCGGTTTTAGTGATGAAATGCCATTTTAAATAATCATACAACACTGGCCTCATAAACACATACACACCAGAGAGTATCATGAGCTAAGGCACTCTCTGCCTGCCATCGGCTGGCCTTAGGGCAAACCTGGGGACAGCAAATCCAGGAACGTGGGTCACGGGACAGGCACAGAGGGCTGGGGAGATGCAGACAGAGGAGGCAGGTGCAGTGAGGGGGTGGACCATGCAGACTGTACAGCCAGGTCCAGAAACTCACCGCAATGACCCTCGTGCATGAGCTTTTGGAGGCAAAGGACAGGATGGGGACACACCGGGAAAACTTCTAGAACGGCCCAAGAGCGGGTTTCCTTCACACCTGAGCAGTTGCCTAGGCACAAAGCAGCCTTTCCTCTTGGCCGGAAAAGTGGGAAATAAATATGAAAGCTCCTGAAATGTGTGCAGGAGGGAAAGCATGGAAGTCAGCCTACCGAGCGTAACACGTTTCAAGTTCAAGGTTGTGTCAGATCTGGCATTCTTAAAATAGCAGGCACATAATCTTCCTCTAAAAGAGTACTTAACAAGCAAACATGTAGTGGTTTAGAATTTTCTATGGAAAATGAAGAAAAATTAAGAACGTATGGAATTTAACATATGGGGGTCCATCAAAGTTCAGTTAAAATTATTTTGGGGACATCAGACCTGTAATGGGTCTTAACACGTTTTGAATCACTAATATTCTAGCTAAACTCATAATGGAGGCCTTCGATTGAATAATTAATATCAAATATTCTAACTGGCATGAAGGATATATTGCCTAGAAGGAAATGATGAAAAGTGCTATTAAAATGGACTTTTATCAGAGGAACTAAGTGACATAAAGACGATATGGCAGCAGCATTAACCCCCTGATCTCAGCTGTTTGGCATCTGAAGGCACCATTACACGTGAGGGCTTTTTGCATTTTTCAGGAAGTTTGAGTTGACAATGGAGACATCTTAATCTCACAAAGAATTCAATCACTGCTAATTCATCATCGTGTCCTCCGCTTTAAGAGGGAGGTGGTGTCAAGAGGGGCCAGTCCAGCAGGCAGCTGACTCCACGGGGCAGGGAAGCAGGGACGAGATTTCCAAAAGGGGAGCCGGAGGAGCAAGGGGGAGGAGCTGGCTCTGGTGGGCAAAGAGCGTCACTGGACTTGAAGAGGCAATAAAGTCTGTCATATGCGGATGCGGGCGATGCAATCTAGACAAGCTCTTCAGCTGCCTTCGCATTCCTGCAAAGTCAGAGCCGCAGCAGCAGCCCTGAGCTCTGAAAGGCAGCTTTTCACGGCAAGAAAGGGCCGTTCAGATAAAGTTGTGCCCCCCGGAAGGTGTCAGAGAGACTGGCCACGATTCGCCGTATCAGATGAAGGGTGACAGGCCCCTGTCTGGAGACTCGGGGACAAGGACTACTTTTAGCTGCAATGACCTCAAATCCAGCCTTGACTGCAAGGAGCTTAGGTACACGTGTTCTCCTGAAGCACCTTACGTGTCACACTGGCCTGGTGGCAGAGAGAAACACTCAATTAGGAAGCGTGGGGACTCTGCCAGCTTCTCCGGGCCCAGATGGCCAACCCCCACTCACAGCTGACACACACATAGACGCCCAGTGTGCTGACGGCTCAAGTTCTCATTTTATTGAACTCATTTTTATCACTGTCTAGGTTCGCTTCAGCCAAGACAGTCCTGGGCACTGGTGGATATCTTTGCAGAACTCGAATGTCACTGCCACCTGCTTAGCAAGTGTCATAAAAACAATGCAAAGCTGGCTATGAGCAGAGCGGAGGCTAAATGGAGAAAAGAAAGGGGTGAACGAGAGAGGGCGAGTGTCTTGGAGCGGAGAGGTAATGACAATGAAGGACTCACAGGGGGCCCAGACAAGATGTTCTCAGGGAGGAGGTGCTGTGCACACTGCGAAATTCAAAGTCAGCCGCACACGTGGGCCCAGAGTCCTCGTGGGCCGGGCAAGAGCATATGTAAGGGAAGGAAGCTGAAACCGACAACACGAACCAACTGAAATGCTACAGCAGAAGCATGTTCTTACGGCTTCTTCCTCGGATCTGAACACCATCCCACCCAATATCACAACACTGGGAACACACTTAGGAAGCAAGTGTATTTTAGGTTCTCAGGCAGCAAGCATAAGCTGTCTGCTCCTTCTAAAGTTGCTCTTTCTACCAGAACTCCGTTCTGGGATGCCGCTTCTCATGACACAGCCAAGTTAAAGCTGCATCAGAAGTTCAAGTAACTACGGAACTACGGGTGAGAGAGACGTCAGTTCTGGAAGCCACACAGTCTTGGTCTCACGTCAGTCTCAGGAGAGAGAGTCTCTCACCCCGGTGGTGTCATGAAGGGTTCCACCAGAAAATTTATCATCATTTTATTTCTTCGTGGTAGGATTATTCCTAATCTCAAAGAACCAAAGTACCAATTTGCAGACACTGCTTTTTCATCTCCCGGGAGTGTTCTCACAAAACAGGAGTCCCTTTTTGGTAGGCAAAGTATATTGCTTAATGTTCATCTAGCAATTACACATTAAACTGTTCATATTTCAAGGGAAGGACTCGAGGGGATGGGAAAGAATTGATTTTATGACAGCATTACAGAGACGGCTGGAAGGCATTACCTAACCTGTATATTAGTAATGTCTGTGTCATATACAAAGATGAATAAGACACAGCCCCTGTCCTCAAAAGCACTTACAATTTAGTGAGAAAAACAGAGGAGGAGTAAGAAATGAAGGGAGTGTGATAATCGCGGAGTCTGGATCTGACTCAGAGTCGGATAACCTTAGTCTCAGAGGTTCAATGTATAAACCTGCAGCCAGACTGTTTGGGTTCAAATCCCAGCTCTGCTGCTTCTAGCTGTTGAACTTGGGGCAATTCTACTTCCTTTCCCTATGCCTGTGCTCTTGCATACGAAATGGGGATAATGATAGGGTTGCTATTGAGTCATAGTGTTGCTGTGAGCATAAGGTCAGTCAGTAGATATAAAGCATTTAGAACAGTGCCTGGTATATAATGAGTGCTCACTAAAACTTTTATTGATCCTAGGGGAAAAATATGTTCCTCATGAAAAATCAATATGAATATTGAAAACCAGTGCCCTGAAATAGTCAAGAACGCTTTTGGGAAGAATTCTTTTTTATAACTTATTTATGTAAAGACAAATCTATCCTTATCTGTATCCCAATGTATTAAAAACCTACTGCTATTATGTCCATGGTCCTAGTTTAGGTCCTGGTGCTGGGTGTAAAAACTGATGGGTGTAAAAGACAATCCTTATTTCTGGGGATTTATAATCCAATGGGGGTGGGAAGGGACAGTGAAGAATCATAATCTAATTCAGGGTATTTTCAGTGACACAGGACAGGTGCCAACAGATATGATGGAAGTTAAAATGAAGCAGGGCTAAGGGAGGTTCAGCTTTGGCAAGGGATTGTTGATGTATCTTGGAAGGAAAGGGATGGACAGGCCAAGCAGACCGTTATAATTGGGGTCATAAGAAGAGTGAGGCAGAAGGTTAGCCAGGTTCATAGTGATGAGAATGGGATCTGCAGGAATGGAAGAGGCTGCTCAGAAAGAGTCTACCTAAGGGAAAGGGCTGGAGGCAGGCTCAGCGGGAAGCATCACTGGCAGTCAGAAGCTGGGGCAAGAGACAGAGGGTCCGTGGGTAGTGAGGAAATAGAGCCGACAGGCACAGCCCACTTTTTCCTGAAGGAGGACACGTGGGAATGAAGGAGAAAGGGAGGTTGAGGGAGGGTCTTGGTTTTCTCTGATGGACAGAGTCAGGTTCATGGGGTGAGCCTGCCACCTGAGCCCTGCGTGGCTATGAGGCCTTAGAACAGAATGCTCAGTGCTGCCCGGTGCTGAGCCTACAGGAGGGTCTTAGCAGCGTCTCAGCACGTCCTCCCACCCGTAAACAGAGTGCTGCTCCCGCACCAGTCAGCCCTCCTGGCTCACTCCCGCTGGGTATGGTCTCCACACCAGGGACATTCTAAGCCTGAACCGAGTCTTGTTGGACAGGCCACGGATCTTGCCTAGACCTGAGTCAGCATCCTGGGCCCATCACAGGAACTTTCATCTAAAAGAAGTGCTGTCTCCCTGCATGTCCATAGCGCAGCTTGTTCAGATCACCTCAGCTTGCCAGGTCCTCGTGCTCCTGACCATCTGGACTATTGGTCCTTTCTCGGAGTTGGCTAATCCTGCAGCCTAAGTTATTCCTCACACAGCTATTAGCTCTCTCCTTCTCCACTCTGTGGGATTCTCAGCGAACTGTGCGCCTGAGCCTCTGCATGCATAGCAGTAGGCAGGGGAAGTAAACCATGGCCAAGGGGCTTGAAGAGGCAGGCCAGAGGGGCAGTGGGCCAAAACCGGTTTGGCTCAGTGGATAGAGCGTCGGCCTGCGGACTGGAAGGTCCCGGGTTCGATTCCGGTCAAGGGCATGTACCTTGGTTGTGGGCACATCCCCAGTAGGGGCTGTGCAGGAGGCAGCTGATCGATGATTCTCTTTCATCGATGTTTCTAACTCTCTATCCCTCTCCCTTCCTCTCTGTAAAAAAATCAATAAAATACATTAAAAAAAAAAAAGAGGGGCAGTGGTTGGTACAGGGTCCCCGAGAAGCCAGTGAGAATGAGCTCTGCTGCATGGGTTTGGCTCATTAAAGAAAGGAACACGTCTTCCCCAGAGATAAAATTAAAGAGAGCTAATGATAGTAAAGCAAGTCCTTAAACTATGTCAAGCAGGCTCTGCACTGAGGGCTTTGCTTATATTGTTGTACCTAATATTCATACCAGCACCATACAGAGGCCCCAATGTCACCCCCAATTCACAGATGGAAAAACCGAGCCCGGAGCTGTTAGATCAGAGCCAAGGCCACCCAGGTGAGAGTGATGGCTAGCCTGTAATTATGGCCTGGCTCCAAGTCCTGTTGTCATCGTCTCTGCTCAGGACCTGTGTGTTAATGAAGACAGAGGCAGTCTGCAGTGCAGGGAGCAGCAGCTGAGAAGCTAATATTGACTCAGAAACATTATCTCAAGGTCATAAAGAAAAGGAAGTGAGGTCATCTCTAGAGGTTGGGCTTGGGGGCCTTGGCCATCTCCATGAGTTAACGGGAGTAGAAGAGGGTTGGAGCGGCCACTGTGGGACAGTCAGGGGGGGTCAACAGCATGGCTAAAAGGCCCCGGCTGGCAGCAGGGGCCCAGCTGGGGCCGGGGAAGGTGGATTTTGTAGTGAGGTCCACGAACAGTTTTATGAGTTTCTCCGGCAACCTTTCACCGCCCACGCGCTCAGGACCACGGAAGAGATGCGGTGCCTTTTCTGGCTCACTCCTTAGGCCTCAGCACTCGATGACAAGCCCAGAAGGGCAGTGTCATGGGCTGACGCGCTGGGCCGTCTGCAGAGGAGGGAAATGGGGTCCCGGGGGCCGGGGGTGGGCCAGGTGGGAATGAGAGGCCTGGGAGGGGAGAGCAGAGTTCCTATGTACCGAGGGACTGGCCACAAGGAAGCCTGGGCAATGAGATTGGGGCCAGGAGATCTGACAGGGGCTGGGCGGCTGCCACGAAGAAGCAGCTATTTGCAAAAACACATACATTAATGCCCGCCTGCCATTGCAGCCTGGGCAACCGCCCTTCCCTGCTCCCCCCGGGGGAGTGATACTTTGTGTCAGGCAAGGGTAAGGGAATGCTTTCTTCATTCTGTTTACTTCCATCAAAAATTGGGGCTGGACTGGATGGCAAAACGCGGGCCCCGGTAAAAGCCGGGTTTGCTAACGAGGCTGTGTTACAGCCAGGCTCTGCTTTCTAAAGCAACACGCCCAGGAGAAAAGAAATAAAGCCATTTTTCTTCCCAGGCAGAAGGCTTACCATTGCTTAACAATAACACTTAACATCGCTTAGCCCTCAGCCTCAGGCAACCTCATAACTACTATGCGAGGAATCGTCTTTTTCCTGGACTGGTGAGGGCGGGCTCTGGCTTAGTTTTTGTGAAGTGCCAGTTAGCCTGGCAGCGGCTGCCCGGGCCTCCTTTAGCGTGACAGAGCCCCACGGGAGCACAGCGGGGCGCCCCTCACCTGGGCTCCCCACCCTCTCCACGGCCACGGGGAAGCATTGCCTCGGTGTCCACGGCTCCACGTTTGACATATAAATCTACATTATGGAGTTTGCCTTCAAAGCTCCCACGAAAACCATCCACAAATGACACAGGCACCAAACCCAGCAGTTGCATAGTAAGTCCCTTAGAAGGCTGGCCACTGACTTCCGGTTGAAAGAATCATTCCTACTTTTATTTAAAGATGTAACTCCATAAATATGTCAGGGCTTCCTGCCGCCGTGACAAAGAGGGGATCCGGTGCTACAAGGAGGTGCTCTCCAAACTCTGCCAGCAGAAGGGGGAGCAGTGGAGCTGGTGGGACCCCGTTACGTGGACGGAGACATCCCCAGGGCCCGGGAGACCAGGAAACTGGGGGAAATGTCGTAGGCACTCAGCGGAATCTCCACCTTTTCAGAAGCTGGCAGGGCAGCCGCTGACACTGCATTCTGCTGCTTGAGGGTAAATAAAGAGCCCCCCCTCTCCCCCCCCTGCCCCACCCAAGGATTAGAGCATCTGCCTTTTAGATATTGAGATGGAATCTTGGGTTTGAGCCCTCCTCCCATTTAGAAACCAGTGAGAGGGACCTCGTGCGTTTGTCTGAGTCCTATTCATTCTCCATCACAGCGACCTGGCTGCCAGGTGGCTGCAGAGGTCTGCTTGCAGGGACAGCTAACCCCCCCGCCCTGGTGTTTGTGAGCCAGTGGGCCGTTGGCCCATTTGTTTGCCGCCTATGATGCTTGTGTCCAGCCACAGTGATGCTCTCAGGGCTGGCGGGATTTTATCAATTCCTACGCGTGTGATGGCTCCAGAGCCACACACAGCATGAACGCGCCGCCTTCGTCAGAAAACGCCCCCCTGTGGTGTTCCCAACAGATGTGTGTCATCGATTCAGCCTTGATGGAGTACTTTAGGGCTTATTAGCGACAACCTAGAGAAGTTCCACATTCAGAGGACTCTATGTTCATCATGAGAAATGTAGGCGCTGGTAGCACCGTCATGGAAAGTGATTTGCTGCTTCCTAGACTGGGGTGTCCTAAACTGGGGTGTCCTGAGGATGGGCTGACTGAGAGTCCGGTCTGCATTGTCTCAGAGCTGATACCCAACAGATGAGCAGCAAGCAGACAGGGAATGAAAGAGTGACTGACATCTATAGAGTTTTCAATGTTCTTTCAGTTTTTTATCTGTGCCCCAAACTCCACTGCCTCCCTCTGAGTCCAGGCCGGCCAGGAAGATGTTAAACTGCTTCCAGTTTTCCCTTTTCACTTCCCCCTCACAAGAACACACTACTTTCCATCTGCCTTAACCACAATTTCCATACACTTCGCCACTGAAAGCCAGACATTTTACATTTGAAACAACGTTTGGAGACGACTTCCATCTTTTTTTAAAAATGAAAACAAGATACGAGGCCAGGGAAAAGTAGGGAGAGGAAGGAAACCAAGGATGAGAAAAACTGTGAGACAAAATATATAAAAAAGCAAAGCAGGGAGTAAAAAAAAAAAAAAAATCTAGTGGTCCAGAAGCTTCTAAAATCTTGTATTTGGGGTATCCTGCCTAATCCGTGTTAAAAATTGGTTCTCTGCATGACTTGAGGTTTTATTCCGTTTGACGATCAACAGACTGTGTATGAGAGCAGATGCCCCGTGTAATTTCGAGGAGGTTATTTTTGTTAGGAGTTGGTCTGAATTTACACACAGAAGTCTAACCAATACGCAACAAAACGGCACCTCCAGGTCTGAGTTAGTGCTTCATAGCTCTCACGGTCAGTTCCACCTGGTCCTCCTCTTCTTTGTTACCGGAGACACTGTAGCATGTCAGTGTTCTGGCAGCCCCTGACCTTTCCTAGATACCCCCCCCCAGCACCCCCCTCGACTGCCCCCTCCCCCCACCCCCAACCCGCTCACTCATTCTCACACGCTCCATCCCTGAACTCCCCGAGTGGCCGCACTGGGAGGCACCTTTGGAAAGGTTTCCTCTTTGTCATGCGCGCCGAGAGCAGACTAAAATTATTCTCCATCTCACAGATAAGAGCCCCGACCTTTGAGAACTGTATCTCATTTTCAGGGTGTCCAGTGACAGCATTGGGGGATCGCGCTAGGCCAGAGCGGCCGGGCGAACTTTTCCCACGCGGTTCTGCTCCCGTTCCCGCCCGGTGGGAATTCGCATTTCTCCCCTGCTTTTCACCACCCACTCGGAGCTCCGGGGTGAAGGTCGCCCTGCCCTTCCTTCCTCTTGGGCACCTGCGAGCACCGGGGATTTACCGCTTTATTGTCTCTAAGCTTGGCGTAGGATGTTCAATACCGCTTTTATAGCAATGGCTTAGGATTTCCATTCCGCCTCCAATATTCTTGCTGACATGTTCCATTGCAATGATATACTATTTTCTCCCCCTAAAAAGTAACCCGCAAGTGTTTCAATTATTGGCACGGTTGTGAGGATGGCACTGCGGCTGCAGCAAATGGCAGCGAGTCGAAATTGCAACGTATCCCCCATCCGAGAGCCAGACTTCTAGCTCGTGCAGATTGAAATGCAGACTCTCCGTGGGGGGGAGCCCGTGACAGAGACCCGCCGGGGAGGTACCTGGGTAAGGATGCGTACTGCCTCTCCATCCCTTCGAAGCGGAGGTTGTGCGATGCCGTCCCGCCTGGACCCTTTCCAGACACCTGTGGAGAGAGGAGTAATTAGAGATGAAGATCCATTATGCACCCCGGTTACTGACAATGCATCTCAAAATTATAATCAGTGCACGAATGCCTCCACCGCCTGCCAAAACCCTCCGTGGGAGCGCAGCGGGGGCTCCGCGTCGCCGTGCGAACTGACGATCAAGCCACAAGCACCGCATTTAACCACAAAGTCACTTCTTTCCAAAAAGGGTCATTGTCGAACTGACTCCTTCCTGTCACCGCGCCAGGGGTAACCTGTAGGCTGTAAGAACACTTCAAAAAGCAGAAAAAAGGAAAACTAGGCTTTCACTTTTATAACAGCTTTAGATGTCCAAAAGAATTGAGCAGTACAGCGAGTTCCCATAAACTCAGATTCCCTGTTACCGACACGTCAGATGAAAATACAACTGGTGAATCAGGATTGATACATTGTCGTTGAGGACAGCCCACAGCTTGTCCAGATTCTACCCAATGCCTTTTTCTGTTCCGGGGTCCCATATTACACTTAGTCATCACGTCTCCTTAGGCCCTTAGCGGCTGTGACAAGGGCTGTATTTTCCAAAGCACCTTGCCAATGGCACCCTTCTTTACCAGCGGGTGTTGGTGACAGCCAGCTGTGTGCTCCTCAGCTTCCATGAAGCCCTCCTCCCTCTCACTTAGTCCCCTCCCTCATGAGCAACCAGAGAGAAGCGGTGAACCGTTTTCTAGCTGGTGCTGGTCTTTGGTGTTTTCCCAGGTATCCCTGCGTTCACCTCTCTCCGGGCCTTTTCCATCAGCCTCTGAAACGCTAAAGGGCAGTAACGGTGCCAGGAGTTCCTCAATAAAGCGTGTTGGTTCCATGAATCTAAAGACTTTCTAGATAGTCCTTCTGTTCCCACTATGCCAACGGAAAACAGGATGGACTCTTACAGGGATTTCAAGGGATTACGTGTCGCCCTGGCCAGTGTGGCTTGGTTGATTGGCCGTCATCCTGTGCATCTAAAGGCTGCCAGTTCGATTCCCGCCCTATCGGTTTCACTTTTATATTGATGTTTCTCTCTCTCTTTTTCTATCTAAAAATATTAATTAAAAAAATCTAAAAGTACTTGTTACGTGGCCAATTCCTCACTTGTTCATGTGTGGCTTTGTGGGCCAATCATGTGCTTGCCCTGGTGCTGGGTCACCCTCCCATAATGGGCATGAGAGGGGCAAATAAAGACCTAGACTGTTATTTTTGGGGAAGAGAGAGTTTGCTATGGAAGACAGGAAGTAGCAGTGTCCAGGTCAGTAGAAATTTTCTTCCTATCCAGTGTCCTAGCTCTCCATAAAACCAGCATCCCAGTGGGGGCCGTATGTGTAGGGAGGGTTTGTTGGGGAGGTGTGGCAAAGCAAATGTGGACACTCATGTAGAGAAGGAAAGACTATTCCTGGTGCTGATTTATTCCAGGAGGCCCTTCAGAGTGGATCCTACAAAACCACTCCATAGTTCACCGATGACCCCTGGAACAGGAGTGGCTGGACATATCTGAGAGGACACCCGCCGGTGAGCCCCCTAGGACTTACAAGAACTGCAGAGAGAGGGCTGAGCATGGACCTTTCTAACAACGGCCAGAGGCCAGGATGGCATCGGACAGACAGGAGATAAGTAAATGGCACAGAAAAAGCAGCGAAGAAGTGTTGTCGCCAGCCACTCCCAACTAAGGTATCTTGTTTTCAACTTATTTTTTTTTTATGGAGGAAGAATTAGCATAAATACAAAGACAATGTTAAAGATGATTAATTGTGGTTGTTGGAAAAGATTATGCTTATGTATTCCTGGTGTGGCTGCAGACTTTTACAACTAACCTTTTTCTTGGGGCCATAAAATCCCCAGTTGATACTTTCAGCAAGTTTATCTAGAAAAGGCGGCCTGATGATGACAGTCTGCACCTGGAAGTTACACTCCAGAAGGTGTGACACCCCCCGCCTCCCCCCCTCCCACACCACTCCCCAGGCATCTGGTGAGCTACCAGCATACTAGCTCTTAAAAGCATAGGGTGATCCATACCCTGAAGGAACTTTCAATCTTTTTGGGAAAACAAGCACCAGAAGTGAAATCATTAAAGGTGCTGTAGGACCCTGCAGGATCCAGGCCCCTGCAGAATGTTACTGAAAGCAGCACAGGTGACACCTGAAGATGTTAGGGGGAAAAATCATGAAAGTAGCAGAACGTGGGCTAGGCTTCAAAAGATGGACGCCATTCTTTACATCAAAACATTATTGTTCTTCATTCATTGTGTATATATTTAATGTGCTTCTCTATTAAAATCACATCTTCAAGGCAATCATTCGATTAGGGATTACTAAGCACCTACTGCATCCTAATGCCACACCAGGCACTGCGTTCAAAGTGAGGAGCAGGGGCTGGCTCTCCTCGTTGCTTTGAATGCAGAGGAGACAGGCCTGCGAATGATTAGGGTACAGTGAGATCACCACTAGGGTGTCCGTCGGAGGAAGGAGGCAGCGGGGGTCTGAAGGACCAGACCCCAGAGCCCACCTGGGAGAGCTGAAGACAGCTTCCTCTGGGTGCTGAAGCCTCCTCTACACCTTGAATATGAACGAGGAAAGGGTTTTAGGGGTGAAGGCATTCTAAGTAGCAGGAACAAGAAGTCCAACAAGGAAGCTTAAAAAAAAAAAAGCACTGTTTTTTTTTCTTTTTCTCCCTGGGAATGTCAATATTTTGGTTAAGGAAGAAACAGATGCTACAAAGAAAAAGATGTTAGTCACAGGCAAGATTGAGATCTGTGATCCATTCTGAGTTGCTTTTGTGGAAGGTATAGGTCTTTGTGTACATTAATTTTAGTTTTTATTTTTTTGCATGTGGCTATCCAGTTGTTCCAGCACCATTTGTTGAAAAGACTATCCTTGCTCTATTGTGGCCTTGGCTCCCTTGACAAAGATCGATCAGTTGGTAATAGTTATGTGGCCTGTTTCTGGATTCTCTACTGTTTCCTCGATTTCTTTGCCTATTCTTTCCCCAACAGCACACAGTCTTGATTACTGCAGCTTAATAGAAGTCTTGTGTTGGGTAGAGTCAGTCCTCCCACTTGGTTCTTCTCTATCAATAGTGTTGGCTATTCTGAGTCTTATCCTTCCCCATGTGAACTTTACAATTCGTTTGTCTAGATCCATGGTCGGCAAACTGTGGGTCGTGAGCCTCATGCGGCTCTTTGGCCCCTTGAGTGTGGCTCTTCCACAAAATACCACAGCATGGGCGAATCTATTTTGAAGAAGAGGCATTAGAAGAAGTTCAAGTTTAAAAAATTTGTCTCTCCAAAGAAATTTCAATCATTGTACTGTTGATATTTGGCTCTGTTGACTAATGAGTTTTCCGACCACTGGTCTAGAACTCAATATCCACAATATCCACACAATCCCTTGCTGGGATTTTGACTGCGATTGCACTGAATCTGTGGAACCAGTTAGGACCGACACCTTGACAGTAATGAGTCTTCTTATCCCAGAACATGGACTATTTCTCCATTTATTTAGTTCATCTCCTATTATTACAATGTAACATTTATTTGGCACTTATTGAGCGTCAAGCACAAGACTAAGTTTATTTATTTATTTTTTGCATTAGCCCATTCAATGCTCTGAATAACTCAATGGTTGCCCCATTTAACAGATGAGAAAACAACAGTTGCCTAAGGTCATATGGTGAGTACATGGAATATCTGAGAGAAGGATCACGTCTTTCAGTCCTCAGAGTCCAAACTCTGGAGATACAGATATAGACTAGGTTTTAAAGGAGCACATGCCATGACAAGGAAGTTGATTTTACATTTAGGTGATAGTGAAGCCTTTGAGAAGTGCAACACGATAACTAATAGGCTGTAGCTATAGGTTAGAGAGGTTATTCTTACTATAATGTGGAGTTCTAGTGCAGTCTGAGCCAGAGATAATAAAGGCCTAACCTAGGGGATATTGAAAAAGATGGAGAAAAGGGAGTGACATAAGGATGCTAAGGAGGTAATTTCACTAGAACTGACATAGGATTAATGGGAAGGAGGTGTGTGGAATGATGCCCAACTAGGTGGGTTTTGTAGCTGTCACCACGATAAACTAAAGGAAGAACAAATGTAGGGGCCTGAGTGTTCTTACCTTGCCAAGAAGGTTTGGCTGGAAAATTTTTGAAGACAATACTTAGATACATGGGACTTAAGTTGGGACCTCTGATGGAAATGTCTGTTAGATTATTGAGCATAAAGTTTGCAACTTAGAAGAGGAGTCTAGTCTAGAGATGTAGACTTGGGAACCATCTAGCCTATAAATGGTCCCTAGAAGAAAATACATGCAATGAAAATAGAAAATACCAATAATTCTCTTAGAAAAACTATCACTTAAGGGGCAGGCCAAAAGAAGTTGAGCACAGGAGGGAGGCTGATAAAGTAGTTGGTCTGGATGAGGACTAGGGAAGAGTGTTATCGTAGAAATCAAGAGAAAAGAATTCCATGAAGGAGGGAATGGTCCACAGTGAAAAGCAGTCAACAGCCTCTTCAGTAAGACAAGGTCTCTGATGTACATGGCTTGTTGGCGTGCTGTACCAAACCCTCCATCCTTGGAGAGTGTAATCTGAATGGCAGCACCTGGAAAGATGAAGAAGACCTCTCCCAGAATCCCCTTGCCCTCAGCGTACTGGGAATAATTTAAGTTGGAGCATACCATTTGGGAAATGGCAGCAGCTACACCACCCTGTTATTCTGGCACGAGTGACTGAAGGTGTGCGTGGTTGGTTGTTTTGGGAGAGGTACCAAACATCCCTAGTTTCTGGGCTTTGGTGGCACCAAAGGTGGCTTCCTGATTGTGGCAAGTGGCTCCTGACGTTCGCATTGTTGTGTGGCTTCCCGTATGGAGCAGCAGCAGCTCCTTCGGAAGCCTGGTTATGTACGGTGGCTTGGGAAGTGATTCCTGAAAGCTTACCCAGGAATTTGTTCCTTCAGCCTTGCTAGTTTTCTGTAAGCCCATTAATATGGTGCAATACATTTGTTTCTACTTAAACTAGCTAGAGTGGATTTTGTTCTCTGCAACTGAACAGTGACTAATAGTGTCTGCTGGAATCAGCAACGAGATGGTGACTGGTGCTTTACTGAGAGTGGTTTCGGTGTATGGATGGGGAGAGAAGGACAGACTCTATGGTGCTGAAAATCTTAATCGTTTTTGAAAAAAGAAACAACCACTGGTTATAGTGTCTTATGCTCTCATGCTCAGAAAATGAGATGAATACTTTAAAGTAAACAGATATTTGTTAGTGCCTCCTAAGTGGAGTCAAATGCTAAGTCCTCTAACACAGAGAGGAGAGAAAGTCCTTCCTCCCGGGGACACATGGTTAGTTCATGAAAATGATAGGAATAAACTTGTGATCTATTATTTAACAAACAGATTTAACTGTTTTTTTCCCCCCTCCCTAAATAATTATTATGGAAAACCACCCAAAAATGACCTCTGTTAACTTTTATAAATAGATACATATTTTAATTTTACATACAGTTTTCCCCCAACTATGTATAATTGGCATTTTCCTGTGTTATCTATACTAATAAATGGGTAATATGCTAATTAGATCAGATGTCTTACAACCATCCTCACATCATTCCTGACAAAGCCAGGCCCAGGCAAAGCCACCTGCCAGCAGTCCCGGGCACTAGCGCCTGCAGCTGGTTGCGGCCCGGGAGATGGAGAAGCTGCCTGCCCTGAGGTCCTGGGCACCAGAACCTGAGGCTCGGGCAAAGCCACCTTCCCCTACAGCTGCATCTGGCCCAGGCGAAGCCGGCTGGGTCCTGGTGCCTGTGGCCAGCCAGAGGGAGGAAAGCCGGGGTCCTGGGTGACTGTGGCTGGCTGGAGGAGGGAATCCCGGGTCCCGGGTGTGGGGCCAAGGCAGAGGTTGTTAGGGGTGATCAAGCCAGCAAGGAGCAGTAAGGGGCAATCAGGCTGGCAGGCAGGTGACCAGTTAGGAGCCAGTGGTCCCAGATTGTGAGAGGGATGTTGACTGCCGATTTAAGTCCAATGCCTGCAGGATCGGGCCTAAACCAGCAGTCGGACATCCCCAAGGGGTCCCAGATTGGAAAGGGTGCAGACCAGGCTGAGGGACACCCATCCCGTGCACGAATTTCATGCACCGGGCCACTAGTTAGATATATTTCGCCAACATGAATTGTCCTGGCTGTCTAATATCCCATTGGTGGATAGATCATAATTGATCTAATCCCTTCTGGTAATTTAATTAATGTTAACACTCCAATTAGAAATGGTGGCAATAAGGATTATTGTATTGGGTACAAAGATTCTCGAAATCTTTGACTAGAGAGTAGAAAAGTACAGGTAGGATGCTGCCTAAGAGAAGCTGATTACAAGTTGTCGGTGGGTCCCTAGGAGGCCAGGCCACTCCAGGAGGGAGTGGGGGAGAGAGAACAGACGCAGGCATTCACGGGCTCTTTTCTCATCGTGCTCTGTGGGCAACAAGGCTCAGCAACGTTCCTGCTCGAAGAACTCCTTATTAGGTCATTTCCCTCATCACAGACACAAAAATAAGGTCAGTGGCTTTCATCCAATTAATTTTTCTTTTTACAAAAGAAGCCCTTTATTTTATTTGGTATTGTGCAGTATTTTTTTTTAATTAATGACCTACATATACGTCTGATAGAAACAATCTTGACTTAAGCCATAACAGAAACCTAGTCTTTTCCACAACACTGTCATGTTAGAACTGAGGCTTGGAGTGAACTTCAGAGAGCTGATTCAGAACAGCTTTACGAGCTCATGCTGTGGTGTGTGCTTTGCACATGGCAGGCGACCTTCTCTGGCGGGATCGGGGCAGCCTGGGACTGCCGATACGTGGGTTTGGTGTTTGGGGGGAGCGTTGAGTTAAGATGCGTTTAGTCCATGGAGTTCTCCCAGTTCCATTCCCCCACTGCCTGCTGTCCTCTGGGGCGCTAAGAGCCTTGTTAACATAAAGCAGTTCATCTTGTTTCTACAAAAGCAAGGGACTTGCTGCTTACAGTCAGGGTTTCTTAAATTAGTATGTATTTCTCGCCTGGCATTGCTAGGATCAGCAGTTTCGCAGAGCAATGTACTAAAGAGGCCACTTAACCCCCCTGTACTCCCCACTTTCATATTATAATGGCAGAGGGGAAGATTTAATACACGTTCATCCATTTTATTCACAATTCACTAAAAATAAAAGAATAAATCATGCAAAAATTTCTGCACATGTCTGATGATAAAAAGTGGAAACAATTCAAAATTAACATGTTTCCCAGTGCCTGTGGGTTAGGACACATTTTTGCCAGTGCTATAATTTATGTCCCATAGTCAATTTTCTCGGGGAATTTAAACGCTGCCGTGAGGGGAAGGCTGTGCGGAGTCGCAATGCAGTGCATTCACCTATAGACAACGTCCTCATTACAAACGTCTCACTCAGGCCCATTGCAAAATAGGAGCTTCATGCTGCCAGACACATCATTATATTAAGATGCAAAGCATGAGAATTGAGATGCAGTTTGAGGAAATATGACTTTCATTTCAAGTTGGTATCCTGACAGATATTTTTGAGCAGTTTCCAGAGGCTTTCTTTTAATTACATTGCTCTGATGTGGCCACAGGTCTGGCTGGAAGATTTTTGATAGAATCATCATGATGAAACGTCTAAATAGTTACGAACTTGGCTTTGAGCATCTTCTAACAGTAAGACATTCTTCTAGAATGCTACATACTTGCAGGGTAACTCCATTCCATTTGGACAAAAAGAAATTAATGAAAATGGACTAATTATTTCTCCTTGGTAATGTGAAATACATCATTCCTGAGATGTATTTGCAGATATGCCACCCGGGCCATCAAAAGTATACATACTCATCCAACCATTATTTTTCTGAAGTGTTTGTTTTCTCTAATTTCAGTAATTGTGTCAAATAACTTGTTATTCAGCTTATAGACTAGCTTAGAACATCTGATAGTTTAGAAAATACAGCAAATAAAAATATTTTAAAAAATAACTCTTGGGTAAGCCTTTCCACCATTCTGTGCCTGCATTTCTTTCCCTGTTAAATGCTGGAGTTAAAATATTGGAGTTGAAATAAATCCTTGAAGTCCCTTCTGACTTATGCACATTTATAAAAATTACCTTGCAAACAGTTTCTATACTATGTTAACCACTTACACTTCATTAATATAATAACTATATATATGTACACAACAATTATTTTAAACCTGAATGATGAAGGTAGCAAAGTAATCTGCAATGTTATAAAAATATAAAGGATTTTTTTTGAAGTTTAAGCATTAAATATTACTCTAGCACCAAGTAATAGCCATATGCACATTGAGTCCTTCACATCTTGATAACCTGAGCTATCTCTCTTCTGATTGTCTTTGGAGAAAATAAAATCAGACATCTCCTGCCCAGCTCTGTTTGTGTCTGGGCCTAAGATACAGTTACCATAGAAACGATGATTGTGGATACAATTTTACAAATTTGGCTTCATCTATCAGTTAGATGCACTTTGAGTGTGTGTGTGTGTGTGTGTGTGTGTGTGTGTACGTGTGCATACACGTCTTGCCAATAAGCTTGAAGAGCAAACAGGCTCTCCATCTTTAATTAAAGAACCAGACACCATTCCTCATTTCCTTTCCTCAATCTGTCTACCTACAAATAGAGATACTGCAACACTGGCTGACATATAAACTCTACTTAATGTAAGACAAAGGTCTGATGAAAAGATGAATAAAAGGCATTAGGAATAGCATCCCCTCAGAAATCTTTTTGTTTTCTTGGCCGGTATTTTCCAGAAGAAGCATAAACAGGAATTTTGTGGATTATTGGTTAGGTAGAATCTTAATCAGTAGATACTAGTGTTTGGTACTTGTTGAATTCAGCATCTAGCTCTCTCTTGGATGTCATATGTGAGAATTTACTCCGCCACTGTTTATTGCATTGATCCTGTGACAGTGTCCTTTACTTATCCTGAAAGAAACAAAGTTGAGCCTTGAAATGTGTCCAAATCTTAAAATGATATAAAAGTTTGTTCATCTTATTTCTTATGCGTTCCTAATATCCTTTTTAACTAATATGCCTCATAAAAATACTCAATGATGAAAGCTCTCTGGGTTATTTAAAATATACCTGCACTTAGAAAGATGAAACTGGAAAGTTCTATACAATCATAAGCTTTGCAGAGTGATTTCTTTTTGCAGTGTAGTCAGTGGGCAAGTTCTAGTTACTCCCATTTCCAGTTACTAGACTGCCTGGAACACTCTAAAATCAGGGTCGTGATTTCCAATCAATGCTGCCATCTCCATCTCTGCCTCTTCTTACCCGTAAGGAAAACAGAGTTCAGAGAAAGGTAAAGCAACTTGCTAAACAGGCACACAGTGGCACAGCCACGATCTGAAGTGGGGTCTTGTCAGACCTCAAAACCCTGCATTTCTCCCTCTCGGTGCTGACTTAGGGTCTGCCAGTGATCATGAATGAAGCCATGGTGGCAATGAGACGGAATATGTGGAATTTGGACTGTATGCAAGCATTTGGAATGTGTTTATAATCATCGTGTTACCACTGAAATAAAATTGCCTAGCAAGTTTAGTTCACATAGCTAGAGGCATTAATATATGTCTGTATGTTAATTTTTTTGGTGTAGTGAAAGTATAATTTCTAATGCAGAGTTAGGTTTTATAAAAATAGCCTGTATTATGTACAATATTGTTATTTTTAGTATTTATGTACGGTGTCAGTCTATGAAGTCGGTTTACACAAGACATCAGAGCTTAAGCTTCATTAGATTTGGGACAATTGGAGCCATTGCATTCTCAAGGGCTGGCATATCACCTTGGTCATTAAAATTTACTGAGTCAGTGAAACAGAAGTCTCACATATCTACTTAGTGCTGGTTAACAGAAAGATTCAGGTTATTTTAATTCCATAGTCCCCTTTGCATACGTGATATCACAACCCCTATCAGCAGAATGTTTTTAAGGAAGTTTTGTGACATCTGTCCTATGATTGCATCTTAGTAAGACTGCCACCTTCAAGCTCTTTTGTTTATGTAGACTTAATTTTTTTTCCATTTCCATAAAAAAAACAACCCACACCTATAAACATTCTTACAAATTAGAATGAAACCAGGATCTGGAGTATAAATCAAATCTATTAGAAACCTTAATTATGTAATTGTTTAGAGTGAGGGAAGATCCTATAAGCTGAAAATAATGGTAGAGTAGCAGGGGAACCTTCTCTGATGGGACAACTTACTGGCCCACAAGGCGTGATTCTGCGGATCTGACGAGTAGCACCTGTTTGATTCACAGTGCTAGCAGAGCCAGGCCACCATTACCGCTGGGGTCACACACCCTTCAGCCCTAGCCTTATGTGAACCAAATTATTTTGCAGCCCACGACTATGTCAGCAGAGCTCAGATTCTGGAAAGATGGATGGAGATAAGGGGAGGAGAAAGGAAGAATGAAACATGACATTCTGAAAATCAGTGGTCTTGGGCCAAGACCTGTTTTGAAAAACCAAACTAAACACACACACACACACACACACACACACACACACACACACACACACACACTCATCGATGGCTTTCTATTAAGTAATGGCTAAAGGGTTTCAGTAACCTACAGCGACCTACCTTCCCAGCTTTATCTTGCCGCTCTCCTATAGGCTTAACGATTCGATCTCATTGGGTATTTTATGGATCCTGTTCTGTGCCTATGGCAGAGTGCCCGCTTCCTGTGGTTAGGTCGGTGCCTTAAACATGGCAAGGGCTTAAGAAATGCTTATTGTGTGAGTGAATAGAGCAATAAATGCTGCTCTGATTGGGTTGCATTTACTGCTGTGAAGGGATAAGAACAGGTGGAAGTAGTAGTGGATAAGCAAAGCAGAATCTGTAGGAAGCCGTGAGAACATTAAGACAGCGGTAAACAGAGGAGGGGGCCTTGAAAAGGGGTGTAGACAGGGAAATAGGAAAAAAACCTGAGAAACAGGAAAACAGAAAAGTTGCAAAAGAGAAAGAAAACTATGGAATGAAAATAAGCTTAGTTATTGCAATTCTAGTCTAATGTTTAGCATACAGGTAATTCCTGCCCTAAGTTTTTCCTCATTGATCAAACTCTGGGATGAATCAGAACACTCTATTCCTCTACCAGGCTAGGTAATATGACTGCTCTTCTGGGATTTTATATATATAGGCAAAAGTAGGTGTACATATGGAAAATAATACATGAGCTAATAAATAATACAAGAATAAACTGTGTTACCCATACTCACCACAGTAAACCTACTTCTGCTCACCCCTATGCGCACGCGCGTGTACACACACACACACACACACAGCATTTTACTTTCAACATCTTTACAATGTGATTATTTTAAGCCAACATTTAAAGTTGAATTTGATATAATCATTTAATTGGGCATTGATTCATCTACACAGAACTCATTACTGACTTCTTCAATTTCACCAACACAATTTCCTTCCAAATTATCTTTTATCTGGATGCTGGAAGTCCAAGTGCTATGAAAACTTTGCCAAAATAAAAAGCTTTTAGATTTCTAACGCTGGCTGAACACACGCCCATGGAAGAGTGTGGAAGAATAATGCATGCTTGCCAACTGCCAAAGACGATTGCTTTTCCCATAATTAATGTCATTCTTGCTGTTCGACTACCATTTCCACCCTCTAATAATTTCCATTAATAGAGGAAGTTTCTGCAATAATTTTTGCATCCTGTAAAACCACCGTGGCTTCTATAGACCTTTTAATCAAAATAATGACAATGAGTGAAAGGGGGATGGTTAGAGATGCTACTGTAACCCTGGGTAGCATTTCCTCTGTCATTGTTTTCAATCTCCAAAAACTATCCAAAGGTCTCATGTCGACTGTTATTATGTCAATCAGACCTTGGTGCTTTGAGTTCAATAGCACTGAACCATATGAATCTATAACAAGAAAAGTGTTTAAAATGAGTGTATTGGACAATTCATCTACAAAAACTGTAAATGTGAAAGGAGTGTTTTTTAAAAAAGCAACAAAGAATGAGCAGATGCAAATATAAGCTCAGGTCCTGTAAAATATGATAATTGTGTAATACTTCAAGCTGAAGCTTGAAGCGGTAGACCAGCTGCAAATCATCCCCCCAAATCTGCCAATTCACACTGTTTTGTATTATGCTCTTGCAACATCACAAACTCTGCTTGGGATATAAAATTATGCAAATATACAAAGAGCAGCAACAACAACAAAAATCAGCTCAAGTTTCTCACAGGAGTCAATACATGGATATAGCATGATGGTGTAACAGTAGTCCCGTACGTACTGGGGAGGAGGCACTGAGTTCATGGTGGCCTGGGGTTCGAGGAGTGCTGGTACTAAAGTGAGGAAAGCTTGGATCCAAGGAGACCAGTGCTGGGAGTATTCTCCCTTCTGTTCCCGAGCTGCTTTTGAAACAGTGAAAGTCTACATCAAAGCCTCGTTCTTCTTTGCCTAAGATGGCTTTGAAAGAAGGTCACCCGAGTCCCATCTAACCTTCCAAGTCCTTCTCTGTCAGGTCCACCCAGGGCAGATCTGATGCTGCCACTGGAATAGGAAGCAGTTGCTCTGTGCAATGACCTGAGATGAACTTGGGTTCAGGCCTGAAGGTGGGATTAAGTGACCTGATTAAAGTTTAGAACCAGGTACCTAAGTTACTGAGGAAACAAAAGGTAACCCCCAAAATGTGTACACACTTTAATAGCTGATAGCTCAATTTTGACAATGAAATGTATTTTCATAAACACTGCCTTTGTAATTATTCAAAAGTATATGTACACATTTTTTGGGGGCATCCCAGAAACAATACCCAATGTATGGGTTTTTATAGCCATTGTTAAAACAAAAAAAAGCAGCTGGTTACCAATTGTGACGACAGTGCTTTCAGCAGGTGAAAAATCTGGTGGGTAGTTAGGGGAGGACAGAGCGATGGCTTCAGGGCTTGGATGTTGATGGGCACCTGACTATGGGCTGGGTGGGGCTGTGCACCCACTTACTCTAGAGCAGTGGTTCTCAACCTTTCTAATGCCACGACCCTTTAATACAGTTCCTCATGTTGTGGTGACCCCCAACCATAAAATTATTTTTGTTGCTACTTCATAACTGTAATTTTGCTACTGTTAATGAATCGTAATGTAAATATTTGTGTTTTCCATTGGTCTTAGGCTCCTATAGCAGGGGTTCTCAACCTGTGGGAACTGCTAGCAGGGTCGCCTAAGACCATCGGAAAACACAGATATTTACATTATAATTCACAACATGAGGCACTGTATTGGCATGACAAGGGTCATGGCATTAGAAAGGTTGAGAACCATTCCTCTAGAAGCTGACCCCTAAGGGGTCAATACCAACACAGATCTTTGCAATGATCAAAGAATATTCTGAGACATCTGATCTGTGCTGCTATCCTGACCAGAGAAAGGCAGGTGATGTAAATTCCTCGTAAGATTATTTTGCTTTTAGAGAGAGGCATAACAGTGACAACCCTAAAGAGCTGTCATTCCTCCAGTTTACCGTGCCTCTCCATTCCAAACGGAAACAAACCAGTATGAAGAGTTTTCTATTGGACACCCATAGGCTACTAGTCTCTGGACTACACAATATGGCATGGTGGGTTAGGAGCACTGGCTCAGAACACACTGGCTGGGCTTGAATTTCATCACCTACTGACGGTGTAACCTTGAGTAAGTTACCTTCTGAACTCAGTTTTCTCATCTGTAAAATGAGGTTAATAATAGTATGTACTAAGATGGCTGTTGTGAGGAATCAGTGGTTTGAAAATTCCTAAACACGACACCCAAGCCTTTCACAGTTTATTGCTGTCACTGTTATCATCATTGTCATCATCATCATCATCATCATCATCATCATCATATCTCTGCAGTCCCATTTCGTGCTATTTTATTTTCATCTACCTTCCCCCTGCCTTCTCTGCCATTGGTCCTTGTCTGACCCCCATGCGCCCTCACACCTCCTTCCCTTGCCTCAGCTCTTCCCATTGTCCTTCTCTTTTCACCACCAGGTCCTTTGAGAAGCTCTTCAGATCAAACGATAAAAAAAATTCCTATTTTCCGAGAGTTTAGAGAGTATCTTAAGTCATTACCTAGAATGGTATCCTGTAATGGTCTTTGCTAACACTTACCGGTCAGTACATATTTCAAGCTCAATAAATGCTTAATGATTAAAAGAAGGAACCATGTAAATGAAAAAGTAACACTGAAGGTGAGATGTAACACAGGTAAGCCGAGGAACACATCCTCCTACACTACCCACAGAACACGGACTCAGGGTAACCCAGCTGCCTATCTCGAGAGGCTATTAAACAACTGAGCACAATGCTCCAATTCACTGCTGGGGAGGGGGAAGAGAGAGACAGGAATTCCACTGCATGGAATGAAGTCAAGAAATAGAATTCTTTGTGACTTAGGCATTTAATGGTACAGATGTGAAGTGTGTATTTTATTACAACATTTTATTACAACATTATCGAGCTGTTTGGGATCAAACGTAAGTGCCAGGATTGTGTGTGTGCTCAACTGATCACTGGGCTTGGAGACGATGACAGCTGGGTCCCATCCCAAGACAGGATGGGCTCTGTGCTCAGAAAGGAAGCGAGTTCCCCTCCAACTGCTGGCCTCAGCCATGGCATTAGGGGTCCTCCCAGCCCATCGGTGGCCTTCCTAAACGAGGGCCACCCCGGACTTGGTGCTGCCTTGAGGTGGGAGGCCCCATCACTGTGTTTTCCAAGTCTGAGAGCATGGGTCCAGGGAGAAGCCCACCCAGGTACAGCTCCTTCCAGAGAAGCAAAGATCTGGAGTCTGAAGAGAAGTGTACATAGCGAGAGGTCAGCAATAGGAAACACACAGAGGAATAAAAAGAAACCAACATTCAACAAGATTCTTTGTGAGCAAAGAAACAAAATCCCAACTTTGGCAGTGAAGAAGTGAAATGCTGGTTGAGTGCCATTTAGATGATTTCCCTTCTTTTTTTAAAAAATATATTTTTAAAATTGATTTTTTCATAGAGAGGAAGGGATGGGGATAGAGAGCTAGAAACATCGATGAGAGAGAAACATCGACCAGTTGCCTCTTGCACGCCTCCTACCGGAGACGTGCCCGCAACCAATGTACATGCCCTTGACCGGAATTGAACCTGGGACCTTCCAGTCCGCAGACTGATGCTCTATCCACTGAGCTAAACTGGTTTCGGCTGATTTCCCTTCTTTGAGAAGAAAAATGTCCATCTGCTTGCTTCGGGGTGTATTCATGATGCCCCAGGATAGCATGAGTGCTGAGCAGAAACCCATTTGTTACCTATTACTGCTTTTTATTGTTTTGGCGGGCTCAGTCGGAGAACTGTGAGGTGATTTACAAACTTTAGCCTAATATTCCTAACACCCCTGTGATACAGACAAAAGATATACAGGGACCGCCACTCACCCATATAATGAAATTAAGAAAAAGTGAAATTTTAGGATGAATATTGCAGAGAACTTCCTCTGGTGTCATGCATTAGAATAAGGGGTGATTTCCCAGGGGGAGTTGATCTGTATGTTAGCAAATGTATAACGCCCATCCGTAATGTATTTGTGACAGACGCAATGCCTTGTCCATCTATAAATCAGATTTACCTTCTGTGCGAAGCCCCGGGGTCCTCCCTCACTGAAGGCTATCCTCATGGGCTCTGACCTGAGAGGATTTAAAATCCAAAGGGCCCAATTACTAAAAAATCCTCTGTCGTGTAATTGGGCTTTGGTATGGAAAATAACACCAGCATTCATCCAAGTCCCTCAGAAGGAGGCGGAGAGAGCCACGTCCGATTCTGTCAGCTGGCCCATGCAGTCCAGGCATCTTCCCCCGGGGCCCCGAGGAACTCACTTCCACTTTGCAGACAGCGAAACTACATAAATCACTCCAGCAATCCACAAATGAGTTGCTAACTATGTGAAGAACACTGCATTTAAACTTGGGAAGGTCACAGGGGACCCATCATTTTCAATTTGAGGGCCATCCCGTGGGACCAACTCATCTAAACAAAGAATGGGTGGAATCATATCATCCGTCCTCAGGAGCAGAGACCCAACCCCATAACTCAAAGAGCAGCCAAGCTCCAGCGAGTGGGAGCGGGAGGGCGCAGTGCTTTGCAAAGATCAGGCAGAGAGCCCCATGCACTCCATTCCTGGGAACAAAGGAGCATGTGACTCAAAAGGTAATGGAGTCATTAAAAAAAAAAATCAAAACTCAGCGCAGACGACAACATTTCCAATGGTGCACGACTCAGTTAACAGCAGCCACACCATGCCCCGTGGCTTGTCCTTCTCATTCAATGAGGATTCAAATACCTGCCTGGAGGAAACACCAAGAAAGGTCCTTGATTGCCCAGAAATCCATGAACACCGAACTGCAAGAACCCACAGAGAGAGAAGTGTATGAAGGGTTTTCGGGTCCACTCCAGTTTTCCTCAGGCCTGCTGCCAAGGTTTCGTTGGACTCGCCATGATTGCTCCTCAACCTCCCCTCAGGAGCTCACACCAGGCGGCACCACTGAGCTTGTTTATCATCAGGAAGGACAACGCACCGAGAAATGCAAATTTGGGAATAGTTCTCTACTGGTGAGGGCTCGGAAGAGAAACGACTGCAACGTGGTTCTCTAATGGCTAACTTGCATGAGGCATGGAAAGTGGGGATCCTTGACATGGGGGAGCTTGGCTATTGCTTGAGGAAGTGCAGCAAAGCAGCAGGGAGGCCAGCATGACCTTGTACAAAAGAAGAGACTGCAGAGGTGGTGGCGTGAACTCACCTCCCGCATGGGTGTGGGGCACCTTTACCCGGATAGTGCCTTCACATACCCTGTGGTTTTAAATACTGTGAGTTAAAGAGCCCCGTTCTACCAGGCCCTGCACCAGCATTTTCAAACATTTCTGGAGCAAATATATTTCTTTTTATGATACAGCTATCCCAATAATGGCAGCATTATGATGTGACTAGAGTGATAGTATTCAGTTTGACCAGAATATTCTGACAATGACAATGACCCACACTGGCCATGCAGTTTTGGGTTTCCGACCACAGAGTTGCAAACTGTGTAGTTTTGCAAGGTCCTGAGACATCTGCTGTAGAGCTGGAGAAAATGCACCATCAAGGACCCTTAGAACCACGACTCAGCCCCTTTCTCTGCCTGCTGGTAGGGATGACTCTGAGAGGCAGTTACACAAGGAGAGAGCATATGTTAAACAAAGGAAGGACTGTGATGTATATGATCATCGGCTGTGGCCACTTCCTCTTTCCATTACTGCAGGTGCATAGGTAGGTGCAGTCCATGGTGCTCATGTTAGGAGGGAGGAGAGCAGATTGGATTATGGGGCAGGATAATGCGTGGTTGCCGTGGGCTCAGAGATATGCATGACAGAACCCCATTCCCACCAGTACCTACCCCTCTGTAGAGTGGGAAACTCAAATGCCGCAATTATGAGCAAATGGAGCATAAGGGCCTCTGCCATGGGCAGTCTGAGGTGAAGTTATAAGTTCCCCTGAAAGCCATTCTTTATGACTGGGCTGGAAGAGAACACAGCAAGCTATACCCAATGCCAACCCTTCATACTGTTTTGTAAGCATGGGCGTGGTACAGTGCTCCTGCATCTTAGACAGTTAGAAATAACGACCATAGGCGAGAATGGGCAAGTCGCCTGAACTTAATGATCTTGCTGCAGTCGACACGCACGGTTTTTTCACTGAGCTACCTCTCTGGCTTGCCCTCTGCTCTGCCCCGCCTGCTCCTCATGCTTCACCCCTGCCACTCCGCTGACTGGCCACACAAGTGCTACCTCAGGGCTCATAGGTGGACGCACGTTCCCGCTGCCCTGAACGCCTGCTCTTCCAGATGTCCACATCTTTCCTTCCTTACATTGCTCGTGTCTCTGCTTAAAAGTCTGCTCTCCAGAGAAGCTTTCCCTGACCATCTTAAATAAAATAGCACAGCATTCACGCTAGCCCTGCAGCCACCATACTGCTCCCTGGATGATCAGGGCCCGAGAGTCACTCTGGGGTTGCTATGGTCTACCTCCCGAGAGCCAGGCCTTGGTTCTCTCTCCCCACTCCTCGGCCAGTGCCTGGAAGTCATTCAATAAGTCAACATTGAAGTGAAAATGTTATAAATCACCTTTCTAAACATCCGTTTCTCCTCTTGTCACCTCCCTTTCCTTCTTTCTTTCTTTTCCTTCTTGTTTCTTTCTTCTATTTCCAAAGACCAACAGTAAGCGCACAGCAGCCCAATGTTCGGAGTCTTCTCACAGGTCCTACCAGACTCCGTTAGAAGCCACTGGCTGCCCAATGACTCCTTTTGCATCTCCTAGAGCATTCGCCATTGAGATCTTTGTCTTTTTATAATGTTAGTATTTATTTTCTTAAATTTGAGAATGGTTTTGGTCCCAGGGGAGTGATTCTATTTTCCCATTATTGATTTTTAAATTGGGTGATGACAGATTTTTTTTAAAAAAATATT
Organism: Vespertilio murinus; assembly: GCA_963924515.1. NCBI lineage: Eukaryota > Metazoa > Chordata > Mammalia > Chiroptera > Vespertilionidae > Vespertilio > Vespertilio murinus. Next base: position 75,983,290 of record OZ004711.1, on the reverse strand, counting down.
TAAACATTTATGTGAACAAAGAGATGTCCCTTGGCCGTTAGCTAGCTTAATTCTTCTTATTCAGGATAAAAGGTGACTGGGGCGAGGTTGTGAGAGAAGTCAGGAATGTGATGAAAATGAGCTTTTATGTCCAACATTTATTACTTTGATTTAATCTATGAAAACTGTCACAGGCAGAACTCTGGTGGCGAGGATGGCAAAATAAGCCACCTGAAGTTCTGGGTAGAGTATGGACTTCATTTATTTGCCTCCTGGCGTCAAGGTATCAAGCGCCAGAGCCAGGCGCTAGGATGTTCCTCGCCCTGCAGTCCCACCGCTAAACTGTTTTATTTATGCTCATTATGTCCCCCCGCCTTCCTTTGGGAGAAGAGAATGGAAAAAATTAAAATTTATAAATTCAGAATATCTACATCTTAAAGAGAATGCGTCTAATATTTTCCTTGCGTGAAAAAAAGAGGGATGGACGTATTTTGCTTTCCTTTCTTTGCGACCAAAGTTGAAACAGTGATTTTGTGTTATTATAACACTCGTCATTTCTCCTTCTCATTTGGATGGTTTTTAATATAGCTCCATTGATTCCACTGAAAGGAATTCCTCCTGGCAAAGGCAGAACACACACACACACACACACACACTGATTGCTAAATATGCCGCAATTATCATATTCAGCAGCGCACTTTAATATCTTATTTATAGATGTATCTATCTGCAATTTGCTTTAATTAAGTTGCATTGATTTTAATGACGGGAGCGATCCTCAGACTACGGGCTGGTGTCACATGCTCCCGTGCGCACCCGTCCATCAATCACGCCTTCCTTCCGATGTGGTCCCATGCCTTCCTGACCGGGTTTAGCTCCAGGCAAGCCCATACCAGCTCAGGGACGTGTGGACACCTCGGGATTTATCCTCCTGATAAGAGGGTCGTATCGTATGCAATGCCAGGTTGCTGGGTGGCAGGAAAGTGGCAACCACATTTTAAAATGGCTTCACGGGTGTCTGGTGTCCCCACCTGCGCTGAGTCCAACAATTTTGCCAACTAGCCTCTCCCCGGGATGGCTGGCACCGTTATTTTGCCAGTAACTTAGCCTCCTCCACCCCCTCTTTGCCATGTAACGCCTAGCAGATCTTTAAACGATCTTGGGACCCGAAGTAGTTTTTGAATTCTTGATTCTTTTTCACAGCCCCCCACTGGTGCCAGTTCCGAGAAAGCTGGAGACAAGAAAACCCCAGTGGAGCCTTTCCCCGCGCCCGCGTTGGGGCGGGGAGGCCGGCTACACATAACAGAGAGCCAGGAAGATAGCGAGTCTATTTTTAAAGGCTCTAAAATATGACTCGTCATGACCGGGAACGATTTCTCTCTCTTTGCCAGGGCACGAAGCAGCAAGCACGGCTTCCATCAATCTGGGCGCCGCGGCAGGTGCCGGCGTCCAGGCCGCATCCATTACCCGCGGGATGCCGGGCCTGAGCGCAAAGGGACGCGCGCAGCTCTGCACCGGCCTGGCCCGGCCCGGCCACCGTTTTCCCTGACTGATCATTGCTGCAAGTGTTGCTGAATAGCGGTGCTCACGCGGCTAGAATGCATCTCCCCGGAGGTACAGAAAACATTCGAGGGCGGGGGGAATAGAAAGAAATGAGAGATCATCATCAGCCCGTCCTTCCGCTGCTCCGTAATAACCCTGCCCCGCGGAGGGTGCGCAAATCATGGCCCTGATGATCCCCATCGGCGGCGGCTTCGGAGCCATTACACTAAAGAGATCATCCATATGCATCAGGCCACCGATTTGTCAATCAGCTTATAAGGCAATTAAACGCCCCCTCATCTCCTCCTCGCCCCGGTGGGAAAGTGTGAGCTGATACAAGCAGCAGGGCTCCGAGCAAGCGTCTTCGTGCCCCGACGCCACGTTGGGCCAAAGCTTCCATGACAACGACGCGCAGGTCTGGAATTGACAGAGGCTGATGAGCTTAGGACTTATTTTCCTCTCATCGGGGACGCCACGCCTCTTATCCATGGAGGGAAGTGTATGAATTGCATTTAGAGAGTGAGGACATTTTCTTAATAAATGCAATATGGCAGGAGATGTGACACATACAGATGAGAAGCCAGCGGAGAGGGGGCACGATGGGGGCAGGCTACTGGAGACCCTGTTGAGACCTTAGTGGGAAGAGGGGTTGGTCCGGAAGGCTACCTGCTTCCTTTTGCCCATTTCACGCTTGGTGTTTCTCCCTCTGGGTAGCATTTTATCATTAATCCTAGGATGTGTTTTTGTTCGTCTAACTCGTAATTGTCTCTAATGAGGAGCAGACCAGGGCCGGCTACATTTTGCAGTTCCCCCTCTTGATTTAAGTGGGAAGACTAATGAGTGTAAATTATGGTAAAAGTACTCGAGTCTCATAAGTTGGAAGAATAAAAGCAAGTATTGTATTTTCTCACACGGAGCCTGGAATCGGGCTTACGTTCATTTTGGCCTTTTCCATAAATTCTTTAGCACGGGTCAAAGTCCTCGTCGATACTTCTGGATCCTAACCACTCCGGTTTGACATCTCACCTTCACTCCCCTCCATCCTGGCGCTTTTGAACCCCGCACCACCTAATGACTCGGTAACAATTCTTGTCCAGGTGATGCGTGCCTCCGAATGGCCACCTTTCTCTCTCCCCCACTGCATCTTCCTGCAGCTGTTAGCATAGGTCTCTGGGTGGCCCGTTGGGAAGATATTTTTCTCTGCTTTATCTCTCAGTGGAAGTAGGTGAAACATTTTGTAGGAGGTTATAGGAGAGAGGAAATCAATGCGGCTCACATCCCTCCCACTGTCCACGGGGCAGATCTTCTCCCACGATGAATTTCTCCAGCTGACTTAGTGTCATTCTAGGGGTCATTGCAATGATCCTTATGCCGTTAAGTATTTCCTCTTGTAAGAAGAGAACAGAAGTTCGGAGACATAAACCAGCACACTCTTCTTCGGTAACGAGGTACAAGAGTTTCAGGCTTTAGGTCCAATGATCTGAGTTCAAAGCTAGTGACACAATGGTCAGCGATCATGGAACTTTTCTGAGCCTCAGCTTTCTTCGCTGTAAACACGGGTTCCTATCTACATTGAATTGCTTACAGGTTAGGAGTGTGATAAGGGCTTTCAAAATACACTGAGTGGCCAGATTATTATGATCTCTGAATGCATAATAATCTGGCCACTCAGTGTGTGTGTGTGTGTGTGTGTGTGTGTGTGTGTGTGTGTTAGAGGCCTGGTGCATGAATTCGTGCATGGGTGGGGTCTGGCCAGGCTGGTCAGGGTGAGGGGACATGGGTGATTGGCCAGCCTGCCTGCTGGTCAAACTCCTGGTCAAGGGGACAATTTGCATATTAGCCTTTTATTACATAGGATATACACTGAGTGGCCAGATTATTATGCATTCAGAGATCATAATAATCTGGCCACTCAGTGTATATGGCAGTATTTAGGTTACCCTCTATACATATATGGTGCATTATTTGAAAGACAACCCCTTTAATGCATACACGTGGCCACCTGAGAGTGTGTTGTTGTTGCTTACGTGACCGTAATGTCACCGAGTTCTCACTCTGGTCTCTCCCTTTACTTGGTCATGTCTGGTATTCATGTAGAGAAGAAGTGAGACGGGGACCAACAGCGCAGAGCAAATGGAGGAAATAAATAGGGAAGGCTCCCCCGGATGAGCAGCCTCGTGGGCATGCGTGCTCTCGTATCTGGAGCAGCCTTTGCATTTGGGGCTCCGCAGGGGGGTAGGGTGCTCTCTGCAGCCGGCAGTCTGCCGGATATATCAACAGATTCTCAACTATTAGCTAGTGTACGAACCAGAGCACACTGCATTCTTGGAGGAAGCAAACAAATCGGAAAGGGGGGACATAAAAATGAGGAGGAAGTAATGAGTCGGTAAATGTCTAAATCATTTTATGGCAACCACAAAATCCTTATTTTTTGCTACCACTGAACTGACTACTGCAAAGCCGCATTCCATGGAAATTCAACGCATGCCCTGATGATGCTAGTACCCATGCCTCATGCCAAAGTCCTCAAGTTCTGTTGACCAGTGGGGGTGGATGTGGTAGCAAAGGTCTCAAGAATGTTAGGGTAACACTTTCTACCCAAACACCACTAGCAACTTGGTGGGCCAGAGGATGTGGTCTCATGTTGAATGAGTTGCAGCTGGAAGGTTAGATGTGCGTAATGTGTCCTCTCCACAGGCGCTCGCCCGCCATTCTCCTCCATCTTGTCGTGCAGTATGCACACCCTACGGCATTTCTTGCTCCTCACAACGCTGGTGGGTGGCACCTTTCTTTGCCTGCATATACCACGTTGGCAGTTGGTCTGGTTTCTCTGTGATCTGGTGTTATCTTTCATTCGTGCTACCAGATGGATACCAGATGGGTAATTGCAGCCAGCGCCCTTGCCCCATCTAAGCCACGCCAGAGCCCATGGGCATGGGCCTGTCAGTGAGCTGACTATGATGGTGCTTCAAAGAAATGTTCCTTAAAACTACATGCATCTGCTCCCTCCTGGAATAGCCTGGCAAAAAGTGAAGAGAGAAAGCAAGAAAGAAACCTCTCAGAGACAAGCTTTCCTTCAACTAGATGTTACATCTGTAAGAAGAGGGGAAAATAACCATAGATGGCTGTGGATGTCAAACTCATTTCTAGCTAACGGCACCTTCAAATAGCCACCATCTCAAATAGACACGTCAGTAGAGAAAGTGAAGCATGATCAATATATTCATTTTTCCTGATATCTGCACAATATTGGCTATCTAGTCCAGAAGAACAGCTTCTGCAGAACATTTTCCGAGGCAAAAAAATGTGTGTGTGTGTGTGTGTGTATGTGTGTATACATATATATGTGTGTGTGTGTGTGTGTGTGAGAGAGAGAGAGAGAGAGAGAGAGAGAGAGAGAGAGAAGAATCTCAGCTCTGAAGGGCCTTGGTGATTTCTGGGGAAGAACACAGTTTATAAACAGGAATGAGCAACATGGGTAAAGACCTGTTGGGAGAACTCAGCCCCAATCTGTTTCTCTTGCACCGATGCCTCTGTTGTCACATATGACAAATTCCATTTTAAAAATATCTTGATGGATCATCTGGTTGTTTCAAGCGTGAGTTTCAGCAGTTCATTATGAAAGTTTATTTTCCAAATTAACTACAAATAAAGTGAATCCTTCTAACCATGCACTCACAATGCTGTCAGCTATTCCTTTTTCAACAGACATCAAAGCATATTCCCAACTCGTGCCTGCCTCTCCTCGGAGAGATTATCACAAACAGGTTATGTGTTCCATTAGGTTACTATGGAAACTCTTCTCAGGTAATCCACTTACAAAGGTAACATTTGCATTAAAATATGTTGGAAGTTAATTTTTTTTAATACTCAAGTGGGGTCATGCTACTATTGCCATACCTATTATTTCAAAATCCATGAGCATACATTGATTTAACATATAAAAAGACTTAAATGAGATGCTCACCCTATAGGTGTAATTGCCTGCGTGTCAGGTGGCTGGAACATTGTAAAAGACAGCAACCAAATTACCTTTCATCGCAGAATATATGTATACTAGAGACCCGGTGCATGAAAATCGTGGGGGGTCCCTTTGCCCAGCCTGCCCCCTCTCACAGTCCAGGAGCCCTCGGGGGGATGTCTTACTGATGGCTTAGGCCTGCTCCCCACAGTCTTGCCTCCCTCTGTGGGAGGCGAATGGGCTGATGAGGGGAAGGCGCTGCTCCCATCACCCTGCTGCTGCTGCCACTGCCAGCCACTGCAGTCGCCAAGCTGTTTTCATCACCATGGACTCCAGTCCTTTCACCACAAAAAAAATGACAACTTTCACTAGGCATTTTCAAGATGTCTCTTTCAAGGATATGACATTTCTCTCTTTCTTTTTTAAAATCTTCACCTGAGGATATTTTTCTATTGATTTTTAGAGAGCGTGAAAGAGGGCGGGAAAGACAAAGAGAAACATCAATGTGTGAGGAACACTTTGATTGGTTGCCTCCTGCATGAGCCCTGAGCTGGGCTCCGGCCAGGGAGGACTCTGCAACCTAGATACATGCGCTTGACCAGAATTGAACCCAGACCCTGTGGTCTGCAGGCCAAGGCTTTATCCACTGAGCCAAACAGGCTAGGGCAGGATATAACAATTCTTAGCCCCTCCCGCAATGGACCTTCGTTTTTTTTCCTTCAGGGGTGAGGTGGCAAAACCCTAGATCACCTTCTTGGATTCTTATTACCCAAAACACTGTGAGTAGCATACTGGGAGCTTAGCCAATGAGCGGTCAGAAAAGGTATTTCTTCTGAAGCTCATGCACAGAGGTGGGACTGCTTAGCTGCGCCTAATTCTACGTTCTCATGATTCAAGTCAAGACAGTCTTGTGAGGCGTGAGATGGTCCGGTGTGCAAATAAATGCTATTTATAATATAACTTTTATTTATATTTTATTATGAATAATTTTATTTTTCCTTTATTATTATTTTGCGTATGTACCAAACAAAAGAAAAAATAAGTATATTTTGATTGTTATTAAAATACATCCTTTTTTTGATGAGGGGTACTCAGTGTTATGAAAATTATAGAAGGGGTACACATATGTCAAAAGTTTGGGAAACACTGCCTACATCATCAGCCTTTATACTATAAAAGAAGAAAGAACTCATTCGTTTCTTCTTTACTGATGTTGATTACGTACCACAGAATCAAGACTCACCATAGTAAAAAATGGCTTTCCTATTTTTTTCCCTTGTCAGAAGCCAAATACTTTTCTACAGAAGGACATTAGGTTGTTTTGACAAGATTTGTGCTAACCAATGCTCCTTGTTTTCCTACTGTGTATATAGGGGTGTGTGTGCTTACGTTTCCATACAGATTGTTTAATCATCTACTCCATTATCTCTCTGGAAGCTATACTTGACTGCATCAAGCATATTTATCAATAAGAAATGAATGCCATCCTGGGAACATTCTGATTTGTTCAAGGTAACTTTCATTGTAGATACACTTGCGTGTCTGATAATGGCTCTGTGCTTGTGCTGGTTTAGTTACAGCCGCACGCTATTCATTTGCCTCCTTCACTATCCCAAGAGCCAAATGGTGTCTCAGTGGACACTTGTGTTTCTGAACAGAATTTATCTGGAAAAGGGTGGTGGACATATGAATATAAAAATAATTTAAAATTATTTTTAAGTCATGATTCATTATTGATGAAGATTGGTCTCCCCCATCTATGCTACCCCCAGATGCTATTTCTAAGCATTAGGTAATAAAAGCAGCAAAATTGTGTTTTGGATGTTGCATACCTCAGGAATTTTAAGCTCCACAAACATGAAAAAACACCGGCAGAAGTTCAGTGGTAATCTTGTAAGTTAAAATGTTTTCCTTGTCAATTAATTGAGCATCCTACATCATTTTCCTCATGAGAACTAAAAAAGGTGGGAATATGGAATGTGGCATCTGTCATGTTTGTTTCCGAGTTAAAAATGGAAATATGGTAGGCAGTAAGCGCCATAAACAGAAGACGCATAATTTGACATTAAAGTTGAGCTTGCTATCAAGTTGAAGGACCATACTTATGGCGCTGAAGCTCGTGAGCTCCCTCAGGCTTTCTGACAGGCACATTTCTGGATGCACATGCTTAGCAACATTTTAGAAAAACGGGCCATGAAAGTCACCATTCTACCCTGCAATATTAGAATGGGCTTTGTACCCACCAATGCTGGTAGCTTTGAAGTTAAGGCTTTGTCACTACCAGACAGAAAGGCAGCAATGGGATGGGCCAGACCAGTGATAGCTGCACAGGGAGGGTAAAAGCACCCCCTCCCTCCAAAACCCTGCAAGCACAGCCCAGGGTACCCATGCCTACAAGTGGGATAGAGAGAAAAGATAGGTCTGAGAGAAAAGGAGAAGCTAGACTTAACCATGACATTGGATCTGTTCAAGATCGCCCATGACACATTGTTAAGCAGTTGGGTCAAGTTTAAAGGGTTGACCAACCCAGGCCAGGGAATTCCAATGGGAACTATAAGGCCAGGGTTCAGGGAGTGCCACAGATGTAGGCCTCAATGGAAAATCTGATTCTCAGGAGCAGGTGGAACCCCAGACCCTGAGAGGAAGAGGAGGTCGTAACATCAGAGCAGGACGGCTTGATTCTAAGAGAACTTTGACAAAGGATCTTGCAGATTTTCCTGCACATTCCCAGGACTGAGCACAAATCTTGGACCCTTAGGAACCCAAGTAATTATATCTGCAAGAGTGACAGGAGGGGCTGGGGGCACGGAACCCACCAAACCCTGTTTGAAATGTTCACATCGAGTTGTCACCGGAAATGAAGGTGAGTATTGGTTCTGTGTGAGACAGGACAAGCTTTCAGCAATGCTGGGCCTCATGTGCACCGTTCCAAACACAAAGTGAGGATTTTCTCCCATTTTGTTCACATGACTCTGTTATTAGATTAGCAACTGCATTGCGGACCTCAGCCTAGGAATCCATCAGGTCACACAACCACTCTCTCTGCTTGTGCGACAGGTCCTTTCTCATGTTAAGCACTTAAAACAATGCCACGTGGCAGAGAAAACAAAACTTTAATATATTGATAGGTAATCGCATATACCCAACAACTAGCATTACATTCTGATTATTTTTCATCTCTTCAATGCAAATAAGAAAACCCACAATACCTTTACCCGCCCTCCCTCCCCAGATGTCTGTGGCCTTTTCAGCTTAGCCCTCTGGGACTTACAGTGCTGCATAATCAGGAAACCAGCTTTGTTACTACGTTTTGCAGAGGTCTTCTCTTGACCTAGCAAGGAAAACCACTTTGGAAGTATTACCCATGTCTCACTTTTGCAAGACCATTTTTTTTAAAGGGAGTTAACAGTGTAGGTGGGGTTAACAGTGTAGGAGGGGAAAAAAGTCATCATATTTTCCAGTCATACCACTAGATGTGTGGTGTTTTATTGTGTCTGAATGAGACTAAGCTGCAGCTAGAAAAGTGGCCGGTGTGATGCAATAAAGCCTCCTGGATCTTGCTGTGGTGCATCAGCAAGAAATCCCTCCATCAAGGAAGGGTACGCGTTATAACAGGTATCGAATTCTGGTTCAGTGGCAATGTGGGCACAAATTTCCTTCAGAGCTCCCAGATTCTGGCTGCCATGGCCAACAGGACATATAAAATAGGTAAAAACTACACCACGCTGGACACTGAGGAGGATCTGCTAGGAACAGTTGGGCCAAGCCGAAAGGGGGACACGGTGCCAGCTCACAGCCAACCTTCCTGGGGAGCAGGAGGAAGAGACGGAAACTGTTCCATGTGAGGGTGAGCTTACAGGCTGAAGAGGAGCTGACATGGACTTTCTCTCGCATCTGGAGCGGCGGCCTTTCTAAAGAGCACAGGGTTCTTGAGGTGGTTACAGCGGGGGAACATCTAAGAGCTAGAAAATCTCTCTCCTGATTTACTGGGCAATAGTGTGAGGGTGAAAGGTGGACACCGCCACAGGTAACGCGGCGTGAGCGGGCTGGGGCCAGCAGAGATCAGGGCACAGAGAGCGGACCCCCTGTCCGGAGATTTCAGAGACATCATCTGAGGAACTAGGCAGCAGCAGAGTCCCAGGCGTTGACCAAGACTTGGGTTCCCTGTCTTCTGGAGCTGCTGAGTCTCTAAACGGGAGGCGTGCATTCCCATCAGCCACTGCCCACCCCCTCTCCCCCCACCGATCCACCCCTGCCAGGACTCCTCCACCATCAGGTGTAAGGGAATGAGAACCAAGGGGCCTCAACCACTTTGTTTCCAGAACACAATTGTGCTTCCAAGTAACGGAACAGAAAAACATGAACACAAAACTGTGGACCGAAAGAACTCAACAAAAATCTGGCAAAATGAATGGTAGCAGACCAACACCCAGACTAATCTGGGTGAAAACTTTGAATATCATGAATAAAGAAGGAATCCCTTAAGATTCCGATAGGGAAAACAGGTTACTTTCAAAGAAGAAAAATCAGGTCAGCTTCAGATTTCTCCCTCACGGATGTTAAAAACCAAAATACCATTGAATTTCGAAGAAAAAAAGACCCTTGGGAAGCGGGGATGTCATTCATTCAGCAAATATTTATTATCCACCTCAAAGCACCAGGCATTGTGATGAGTTGAGATTTATATAGAAAGGATATTATCAGATTTCAAGGATTTAGAAATATACTGCCTATATATCTTTCCTGAAGTGAAATTACTCAAACAGGTAAAGCAGCTTAACCTTGAGAGGAATCAAGATAAAGAACTCAAGGATGGAGATGTCATAGCAGAGAAGGGCTGCCTTCAGACGCTGAAGGTAATCCTCGGAGCACAGGAAATGCACCCCCTAAAGGGTAGGCGGAGTGTGCTCTCTTTCCCAGGAGCACGCTGGAGTCTTTCCCATCCCCCTTCTCTCCCCCCAAACAGCAGCCAGAAGCAATGGGCAGCAGCAGCTCGTCCCAGGCTAACCCCTGACCCTCTCCCCAAGGCCTCCTTTCTCTGACATCCCATCAAGCCAGTGCCGTCCAGCCAAGGATCATTTCCCCGCCTTGTCTCTCTTCTGTTCCTTCTTCTATCCTAGGCCCTGCCTCTTCACTGTCCCCAGCTTTAATAAACGTCCTAATATATATATGGAGAGAGAGAGAGAGAGAGAGAGAGAGAGAGAGAGAGAGAGAGAGAGAAAAGAGAGAGAGAGAGAGAGAGAGAGAGAGAGAGAGAGAGAGAGAGAGGAGAGAGAGAGAGAGAGAGAGAGAGAGAGGAGAGAGAGAGAGGAGAGAGAGAGAGAGAGAGAGAGAGAGAGAGAGAGAGAGAGAGAGAACACATCCTTTCTTACCAACATGATTAGACCTAAAATATGACTGGTTAAGAGCATGAAGGAAAGTTGTGATAACATATGATCCTGTTGCTTTGTTTCCTTCACATGGAAGGAACTCGATAGAGATTATGTCATTTTTGAAATTGATGCAGAAAAAGAGATAAAGCGTGTTTGCCTAAAGTCAGTATGATTAAAGCTTCTAAATAAAACAATCAAAGAAAATATAGCCCTTGGGTACAAATAGCAAACAGAGAAAGGTGTACAGAAAAGAAAGTCTATAGCACAAGGACAGGAAGAATAATGCCAGTTTTGATAACAGATATAAATGAGTTAAACATTTCTTTGGAAGAAAAAGCCCCCGAATGAATCAAATGTCATAATTCAACCTTTTATAAGAGATAGACCGAAAAAAATGATGCAGCAAGGGCTCAGAACAGAAAGGAGCAGACGGAGCCTTTAATCTAATGTTTATCTGCCTGTGACAGCTCAGGATGATACATAAACAATATAATTTATAATTTTATCAACTGTGGGACACACATTTATCATGCTTAAACATGTGTGAAATGGTGATGGCTCCTAATATAAAAGCTTGCATTGAATGTGATGATCTCTTGTTTTGTTCTTTTCATGGAAATTTGTTAATGAATTTATTGTGTGCATAACAACTATGTTGACATATTTCAGAAAATACAGGGGTGCAGTATGTTATACACTCCAACACAAGTAGCAGAGACTTCCGTCTGTTTTGCCCCCTGCTATATCCCCAGACCTTTAATAGTGCTTGGAATACAATAGGCACCCAATAAATGTATACTATATTAGTTTTAAGTTAACTAATTTAAATCTTTAAATGACAAAAAACATATATTTTATATAAACTTTTAATAAATGCCCCAAAATGCAGAAGTCACTGTCCTTGCATTAAAATTGTATGTTAGTAATAAAATTTTAAATAGACTACATTCTTAAAAATTAAAATCATGATCATATGCTAGTAAGTCATTTGTGGTCATAGAAGAAGTAAAAACTTTAATTTCAGAATACCAAGAAAAAAATAAGAACATAGCATACCAACACTTCTGGAAGTACATCAAACTAAATTTATAAGCAACCTAATTGATTAAAATTATATTATTATTAAATAGGTTTAAAAGGTAACTGAAACAAATAATCTAAATAATGAATTAAGTAAAATAATTTTAAAAGTTTGTTTTATCTCTTCTTAAGGAAAGAGAAATAAGTTAATGCAGTAAAAATAAATTTTTCAGAATAGAAAAAACAGAATTATTAAATATATTAAACTAGAGGCCTGGTGCACAAAATTTATGCATGGGAGGTGGTGATGGGGGTCCCCTCAGCCTGATCTGCACCTTCTTGCTGGCTCCTAACCGCTGGCCTGCCTGTCTGCCTGATCACCCCTAACCACTCTGCCTGCCTGCCTGATTTCCCCTAATAACTCACCTGCCTGCCTTATCACCCATAACCACTCACCTGCCTGATTGATTGCTCCTGACTGCTAGCCTGCCTGCCTGATCACCCCTAACCAACTTTGCCTTGGCCAGAAGAACATCCAGGATGATGTACGGAAGGTTGTTCGGCTGTCTTATCTAATTAGCATATTGCACTTTTATTTTTATAGATAATAAAACAAAAAAATATATGAAACTCTGAAAATCTCAATGTATTAAGTAATTTTTATAGAAAATGATAGAAAATCCCCAAAATTCAATAAAGGAGAAAAACCTCTTCTTTTCCAAAGATCCCTATCTATTAAAAAATTGAAAAGATGTCAAAAATTTTCTATAAAAAGAAGGCATCAGGTTAGACGGTTTTATGGATGAGTTACTTCAAATCTTGACAAAGAGAATTTTTAGACAAGAGAAATTGTTACAAAGCATAGAAGTAGGTGAAAAGCTACTCAAATCATTTTACAAAGGTAATATAACCTTTCTCGGTAAAACTGCTGAGTTAAAAAGGAAAGTTTAGTTATCAATTGCACTTACAGATGAAATAGCAGCAATCCATGCCCAGCTCTACCTTAAGAGAAAAACAGATAGCACGGGAGTAGGTTTATTTTTTCAAAACTGCAAGGTCTAGTCGGTATTAGGAACTCTATTAATATAAATCATCGCATTAATAGACAAATAAGAAAAATCATAGGGTCATCTTGATAGATGTTTAAATGCCATTTGAAAAAAACTAATAAAAAAAAACCCTCTGGTCTGTTTACACAAAAATAGAAGCTTTTTTCTCTCTGAAGTATCATAAAGAGAGTACAAAGTTGGAAAAATCTGACTGAGGTTAACTATTCTATATAAAAAATACTTATCACCCAGGAGAGAAAAAGGCAGGCATCGCAATTCAAAAACTAGAAAATTCATAAAAAGAAGACATAGACATGACCAATAAAAAGAAAATGCTCAATAGCTGTCATTTAATGAATATACAAATATATAATAACTGATATTTGCTATGAAATTGGGAAAACTAAGAAAAAGAAAAACAGTCAGTTTTAATAGGGCTGATAAGAAACCTATATTAAACAGACCATTAATATTAGTTGAGTGTATTAATGAATATGCTTATCATTAGTATAAACTTATCCACTTTTCTAAAGGTGATCTGGGTAATTTATATTAATTTATTTTTTTTTATATCCTTATATTAAACTAGAGGCCCAGTGCATGAAATTCGTGCACAGGGATTGGCGGGGGGGGGGGGGGGAGGGGGTGTTCTTCAGCCCAGCTTGCACCCTCTCCAATCTGGGGCCCTCAAGGGATGTCCGACTGCCCATGGGATCAGGCCTAAATGGGCAATCAAACATCCCTCTCACAATCCAGGACTGCTGGCTTCCAACTGCTTACCTGCCTGCCTTCCTGATTTCCCCTAAATGCTTCTGCCTGACAGCCTGATCACCCTAACTACTCCCATGCCAGCCTGATTGATGTCTAACTGTTCCCCTGCCAGCCTGTTTGCTCCCAACTTCCCTCCTCTGCTGGCCTGGTCACCCCTAAATGCCCTCCCCTGCAGGGTTGATCACTTACAATTGTCCTCCCTTGCAGGCCTGGTCCTTCCCAACTGCCCTCCCCTGCTGGACATATTGTGGTGGCCATCTTGTGTCCACATGGGGGCAGCCATCTTGTGTGTTGGAGTGATTGTCAATCTGCATATTACTCTTTTATTGGATAGGATAGAGGCCTGGTGTATGGGTGGGGGCTGGCTGGTTTGCCCAGAAGGGTGTCCCGGATCAGGGTGGGGATTCCCTTGGGGCATGGGGCAGCCTGGGCGAGGGGTCTGTGGTGATTTGCAGGCTAGCCATGCCCCCTGGTGACCCAAGCAGAGGCCCTGGTATCTGGGATTTATTTACCTTCTACAATTGAAACTTTGTAGCCTTGAGTGGAGGTCTGGACTGGCCAGGGTGTGTGGAAAGTTTGGCTTCCTCTGTTGCTGGGGAATCCCAAGCCTCCCTCCTAATAGCCATCTTAGTTGGGTTTATTTGCATACTCGCTCTGATTGGCTGGTGGACATGGATGGTGGGCTGGCTTGTGAGTGTAGCACAGTGATGATTAATTTGCATATTACTCTTTTATTAGGTAGGATAGTATATTGATTTTGATGAAGAAGTAATAACATAAGAGTGCAAAGATTTATTTATAATGCTAATTATTACATCATCACTTATGATAAAAATGATGAAAATAACCATTTAACAATGATAAAGTTATTGATCAATTATTAAATATAATTTCTATAAAATACTGTGCATTAAATTCACATTTTCAAAATTATTTTATAGTATGAGAAATGCTCACAATAGAATAGAAAGTAGAAAAAGTAGCTTAAGTAAAAACATATTCAGTAGGATCCCATTTTAATTACTATTTATGACATGCATGTATGTGCATATGTTTATAGAAAAGAAAATACTTTAAAACATAAACAGTGTTCATTTCTTGTGTGGTCAGATAATAGATGATTTACATTAAAAATATTTTTTATTGATTTTTTTTATAGAGAGTACGGGAGAGGGACAGAGAATTAGAAGCATCAATGAGAGAGAATCATCAATCAGCTGCCTCCTGCACAACCCCTACTGGGAATGTGCCCGCAACCAAGGTACATGCCCTTGACTGAAATCGAACCTGGGACTTTTCAGTCCACAGGCTGACACTCTATCCACTGAGACAAACCGGTTTCGGCTAAAATTTTTTTTTTTAATACATTTACCAATTACCTAAAATTTTTACAGTGACCATGTATTTATTACATTTTTTAAAAATAAATCTTTATTACTCAGATTATTACAATTGTTTCTCCTTTTTCTCCCCCAAAGCTCCCTACCAATCGGTTCCCTTCCCACCCTCTGCCCTTACCCTCTCTTCCCCCAATTGTCTTCATCCATTGGTTATACGATTTCAATCCAGTCTCTCACTGCTTCCCCACCCCCTTATCCTCCTGATAATTATCAGTCCACTCCCCTTCTTTGCCCCTGATTCTACTATATTCCCCACTTTATTCTGTTCCTCAGATTTTATTTTTTTTCCTTCTCTTTTCCTTTTTTCCATATATGAATTTCAAGTGGGACACTCTCATTTGTTTTTGTAGGGAAATACAACAGAGTGTTCTGTAGCTAATGGCTGCAGACTGTCCAAATGTCTCAGGACCACATGAATAGAATCTGCTCCTCCTCCGGTTCACACCCCCCCCCCCGCCCCCCGGTCCCACTGATTCCCCAGGGCACACAGCTCTCCCGGTGTACACAGCTCCCTGGGTCCCACCATCCCCCTTGGGCACATGCCTCCCCTGGGGCACATGGCTCTCCCGGGGCACATGGTTCCCCCGGGGCACTCAGCCTCCCAGGGGCACACGGCTCTCCCAGGACACACAGCCCCCCTGGGGCACACGGCTCCCCTGGGGCACATAGCTCACCCGGGGCACACGGCCCTCTGGGGCACAGGGCCCTCTGGGGCACACGGCTCACGGGGTATTTATTACATTTTTAAAAAATGTTAACTATAAAGGGAAAAAATAGTAATTTCAGGAAAACAAGAAAAGCTAGTGGATGCCAACTATATCTACCTGCTCTTTAAAACACCGTGGGCTGTATGATTGTAACCTGTTTTAATCTGTTCATTTAATAGATTCAGAAACCACTGCCTGCTAAGCTAAAATTTATTAAAATATGTGCAAATTGTATATGTATCTATCTTTATATATCCCGATGCATGAAATTTCTTGTAAGAGGAGGCCTTGCTTCCCGGGCTGCCAGCACTGGCCTCCCTCTGGCATCCTGAACCCGGGCTTCCCTCCGGCCGTCGGCAAGGACCCAGGACCCGCGCTTCCCTCGCACCCCTGGCCTCGTTTGGAAGGATGTCGGTCTAATTAACATATCATGCTTTTATTATTATAGATATTTAGATAGACCTCTACTGATACATGGATATAATCAAGAAAAGCAAACTTTGTGCCAGTCATTACATGCTGCAAATCAGGTGTATTCCATGATGTTCATTCATAAAAATTTGGAGCTGCCAGAAACAAATGCCATGTGAGTTCTTATAAATGAAAAGGCACATCAATCAGATATTGAAATTAAAGTCTAGTTCCTCCTTCAACCTTTAAATTTCTGAACCCACAGGAAGAAATGTAGTTCACATATAACTTCATACAAATGTGTGTGTGTGTGTGTGCGCGCGCACGTGGGGTATGAAACAAAAATTTCACCATCTAATGCTTATATTTATTACCAGGTATTCTATTCTATTCTATTCTATTCTATTCTATTCTATTCTATTCTATTCTATTCTATTCTATTCTATTCTAAATCTTTAAAGATGTCCATCGTGACCAACTAATTGATTTTATGACCATCTAATAGGTTGTGCTACACAGGTAGAAGAAGTAACCTCTAGGGCAGATCTCAGTCAGTAACTGGGACAGACGTGATGCATAAATGTTCATAACCTCAAAACGAGAGCTTGAGCCTAAAGAAAAGTGTCAGCACAAAACATATGTGAGAAGTCACCTTCTATTTGCTTAAAAATGACAAAGGGCAATTGGAGTCCCAGCTGCCCTACAGAGGAGAGGCTGAGCCCACAGGGGAAACTACAGGGATGAAAGCAAACCTGGCTCATTAATTCTTGGCTAGTCTCTCTTTCCTAAGTATCTGCTTATCCCTTTTTTTCTGTACAATTATTTCTAAATATCTCATTACATTTTAAATCATGTTTCCTGTCTGCCTGTCCCACCAGATAGGAACTTACTCACTTTGAATTCTCAGAGTCAAATAATTTTGACACAAAGTTGCCACCACACAAGGTCTAAGGAGTTAATTAATAAATGAATCAAACATATGCTTTGAAATCTTGTTCTTCAATCCTGGGGCCAAAGTGATGCAATATAAGTGAAAATGGATTTATTCTTCTTCTTAATTGATGATAGGGCATTAACAGGTTTTCTTCTTACTAAAGAGATAAAAATTCTAAAGAAAGTTAGGGAAGTTGTAAGAGCTTCCAATTGGGAAGGTATTTGAATTTCTGCTAAATTAATGAATCAATGAAGTGGAAATAATGAATGCTTGAAACAAAATGTCAGTTTTTTCCCTATTTGTTTGCCATTTTTAAAAAATTTCCCCTTCATCAGGTAAAAAAACCTTACATATATACCTCTCTTATGTAGAGAAGGAGAATCTTATCCATGTTCTCAAATTGTAAAATAGTTCTAGAACCACACGGAAACCACAAACTCATAAGTCTCATAGCATTTTTTCCCCCCAATCACCAATGTAAGTACAATGTTAACAGATTTCTTCCTGCCATCATTGGCATTAATTGGGAGACCGTGATCCCCTCTCCTGGAAGGCAAGTCTCTGATTCCCGTAAAACCATATACACACAGAGCACACAGCTGCTGAAGGGCTGCCTGACCACTTACACCCGGGAGAGGACCATAGAGGGAACTGCATGGAAAACAGGAAACCCGCTCCATAGGCAGGAAAAGTAGCTGACATGTATGAAGATTATAATTAAACTAGACTTGCTATTCCCAAACAATCTGGGACTCCTGACAATTGTGATGATGTGAAAATAAAACTGAAAAATGGGAGTATTTCCACAGGGTTTGGCAGTACCCATTCTCATAGAATGAACCGAAAGGTTCGTTGGAGAAAAGACACCAGATCGTGACAGGGAATCTCTCATACAGCATTTCTTACTGTTTATCTAAAGGAGTAACTACAAGACATTAATATCTTCACACACACACACACACACACACACACACACACACACATCCCAATGAGGTTTCCCTTCTTTTTGGTGTTGATGCAATTGTTGGGCTTGATGAACACTCATGTATAAATTGTCAAGTATTCGGCGACTGAATAAGCCAACAATGGAATGAATGATTGTGGGCCATCCATTTCCCTCATGTGCTGATTGGCTTGGCCATCTAGGGAACTGGACTGGGTCTGAGAACAGGCTTGGTGAAAGATGACATAGAACGAGCTAAATCATTTGAAGAAAGCTTCATAAAGATAGAACCCGAGAACTCCATTACTTCCTGAAAGTCTTCTCTTGAAAACAGAAAAGAAGCTATTTCTCAATTGTTTATCATAACAATGCTATACCCTTTCTTCTTAGATCATTTACTTGAATAAATGGAAACTTTTCCTGTCAGCGGAGCTGCAATTAGTGGCATCACCTTTTGCACTTTCTCATAAACGCTCCGAAAATTAGCACTGTGATTTCAGGGTTCAGAACAAAACACAGAAATTAATGAGATTCATAGGAGGGCTGTAAAGTCACAGACTCTAGTGTGTGTGTCATTACAATTATATTTAAAAAAAATGGTGATTCTTCTTGTGGAGAATGGCAGCCCCAGCACCGCCACAGTGATGATGATTACTGTAGGGTTTTCTTTGATTTGAGTATTCTTCCTGTTTAAGGAGGGCTTTCTGTGTGTTTTCTTTTTCCCATCGTAACACCAGGCTACTTACTAGTCAACAAGACACAATGGACGTTACATTTCAGAATGACTGAGTCAAACATTTCCTTCAACAGAAGAACAAGATGGCACGGTGGTTACCTGATTGTTTCAGTGGCTTGGGAGGCGGTAGAAGGTTGTTCTGAGCTAGGGCATCAGAACAGAAATATGGCTCACACAGAGTTGTTGTTTTTAAAGATATATATATATATATATATATATATATATATATATATATATATATATATAATTGATTTTAGAGAGGAAGGGAGAGAGAGAGAGAGAGAGCGAGAGATAGAAATACCAAAGATGAGAGAGAATCATTAATTGGCTGCCTCCTGCATGCCCCCTACTGGGGATTGAGCCTGCAACCCCCACATGTGACCTCCTGGTTCTTAGGTGGATGCTCAGCCCCTGGGCCACATCGGCTGGGCTCACGTGGAGCTTTTAATTGTCCTCATGGTTTGGTGGCTTGTATGTTATAAATGGCAGGTGAGTGGATTTTCATATCTTCTACCGTAAACATCCCTCATCTAAAAAATGTAGCGCCCAAAGTTTATTTCAGGACTTTTGAGCTCTGCAAAAGTAAAACGTTAGCCAACCGACTTTAAACAGGGTTGAGAACAGTTTAGGGACTCTGGAATGCATAGGAGACTCGGCTATGGTTTTTCCCATGTTTCATAAAATGGCCATTTCTCCCATTGCAGTTGAAGAAAAGAATGTGATTATTGTAGAAGTTGTAGCTTTGGGGTTTCATGATCCAACACAAACGGTTGTGGTTTGGGGGAAGTTAACCGATTCTAAACTCGGCATCCTGAGCTGGCATTGATTGCTCATTAGAAGCAGAGCGCATTCTCTTTTTACTCCACTCTAAGTACAGCACCGGGCCTTTTGACGTATTACGGAAAAATAATGTGGCTCTGAACCTTCTCTCTCTGCCTTTTGGTATTTTGGTCTGGGTTTGAGCCAGGGATGGGCTAACTTATTTGATTAGAGCATAAAAAGAATGATTTCATTTAGGCTTTTACAGAGAACTGATGAAATGATACCAAAATCTGGTTTGGGTTCAATACTATTAGGTTAAAAAAAAACAAAACTCAAAGAGGGTAATTAAAGAGGAGCTTAGCAGACTTAGAAAACAGCTTTTATGGTGTTTGTAAATGAGTAAACGGAGAATCCCTCTCAACCTTCTCATGTAAGAAAGTCTGGGGCCCGCTGCCACCGCGTCCTCCTTCCCTTCCGCTTCCGCCTGGAGTTAGCACAGATGAGAACACCAGCCTTGCTAACAGCTGTGTGAGGGCAGTGCAAAGTCCTAGAGACTCAGTTTTCTTATCTGTACATAGGATTCCAGCTACAACCCCCTCCTGGGATTGTTGTCTGGGTTAACCGAGGTAAGGTATTGACACAGCGGCACTGAGCAAATAGTTATTGCTGTTCATCTGGCTGTAGTATAATTATTGAGTAAATAATTTACAAATATTTTCTTTGCATTTCCCTCCATTTTAAGACTTTAACCAGACCCCGGTATTTCTTCACTTTAGGGTTTTTGCAGAGCTGAAAGGAGAAGCTTCTAACTTTCTTCTGGTCTCTGGTCTTTGATTTTAGCATAAGGTCATTCAAGAGATTGGTGTAGGGTTTGCCTTTCTTCTTTTAAAAAAAATGTATTTTATTCATATTTTACAGAGAGAAAGGGAGAGAGATAGAGAGCTAGAAACGTCAATGAGAGAGAATCATCAACCAGCTGCCTCTTGCACACTCCCTACCAGAGGTGTGCACGCAACCAATGTACATGCCCTTGACTGGAATCAAACCTGGGACCTTTCAGTCCGCAGACCGACGCTCTACCACTGAGCCAAACTGGTTTCGGCAGAGTTTGCCTTTCATCAGGATGAAAGGCATGCCCCTCTGAAGGAAAAGTGTGTGTGGGAGAGAGGGAACTAGAAACTGACCCTTTGATCAAGGGACTTTGTCAAAAGGGTCTGCCAGCCAGCCTGCCAGGCAACGTCTGAGGGTGGGTGGCCACCTCAGTGGTAACCACAGTGAGCCTGCCCGGAGGGCCTCCCAAACGCTTCGTGTGTTGTGCCATGTCCCAGGACCGTGGTCGGCAAATGAGCTCATGAGCCACATGCAGCTCTCTGGCCCCTTGAGTGTGGCTCTTCCACAAAATACAACAGCCTGGGCGAGTCTATGTTGAAGAAGTGGCATTAGAAGAAGTTTAAGTTTAAAAAATATGGCTCTCAAAAGAGATTTCAATCGTTGCACTGTTGATATTTGGCTCTGTGGACTAATGAGTTTGCCGACCACTGTCCCAGGACATTGCAATTAAGCTCCAGTGATGACTAAGATGGTGTGCTGGCTAATGGCATGTACTATCCCTAAACACCTCACATTTACGGAACACATGCTACATGCCAGACACTCTTCTAACTGCTTTCCATGTAGTCATCACTTAGTTGTCACAATGCTATTGTACACATTTTAAAGGAGACTGAGGGGTTCACTGAATCACCCAACGTTCCAGTTCGTATGCAGTGTGGCCTGCATGTGAATGCGGGCAGTTCGGCCTCCGAGTCCCTGCTCACACATTGCATTCCCCACACCTGCCATTTTATCATAGGTCAAGTTCAGGCCTGCTGGGGGCTTAGAAAGGGCGATGGGAAGCCATGAGCAGTTCAGAGCAGCTACAGCAGGGCAGAGCTTCAGACAGCACTGACTGAGGTGATCTGGCCCATGGTAGTTGTACTGGATACGGCCACAGAGGACAGACTCAGAAACAACAGGCTTCCTCGGGGGGATGTGAGGACCCGTTTGCAGGAGAAATCAGTGCTGCTCGCAGGATCAGATCGCTGGCCAGCCCGTCAGACTGGGAGGTCTGGGCACTTGGGCTCTGTGTATAACAGAGAGGTGCTGGACAAACCTCAGGCTGCGGGGTGGCAACAAGACATTGGCAATATGACCGAACAGCCACGGGCCTTTCCTCGGCTTCACAAGGGCTCAGTTCCAGGGGAGACTCCATTAGCTCTTCTGCTCTCTTCTCATAGACTCGCCCTAAGTGCCCAATTTGGCACTTAATCGGGTTAATCAAGTGTCTTCTTTAAACAGAGAAGTCTCTCAGGGAGTGTTAAGGACCTTATGGGTCAGAGAGAAGGGTAACTGTGGTGGAGGATGGAGCAGAGGTAACGTTGGACTCTCAAGGACGTTGGGGGGGCAACAGAGGCCTTAAGACTATGCCAGGATGGGAGGTAGTGGTATGTAAGGGTCAGGACACCCGGGGAGACACTCTTAAGGACTGATAGATGGGAAGAGGCCAGAGAACATCTTAAAAGTGTATCAAGGAAAGAAGTAAAAAGGGCATTTCCTTCTCTCCTCTGGGCTCAGCTGTGTCTCCGGATTCCAGCTCCTCGGCTACTGTTCTATGATTAGCACAAGGTTATTAGATTTTAGGGGGCTTTTGTAGGCTGGTCTGGGACTCTACAACCAATAATTTTTTTCCCTTTGGGAAACCATTCCCAGTTCCAAATTGGCAATTTCTAAATGGGTTTCTGAAGCAGTTTATGTCTGTGCTGGGGATTGCCTATAAACATGCTGCCTCCCTTCAAAACGATTTATGCTGTGTTTGAAAGCTAGGATTTCACTCACATGACCTTCTCCCATATAGCTAATATGTCAACATGTTCCTATGAAATCCACATTGGAATATAGATGAACTACAACGACCAACCAAACATCAAATCTTCAATTTATTTTTGTCCTCTTCTTACCTCTAATGTTCAGTATTTCCTGTAATCCAGGTAAGTCCCACCTCTCTAAGTGGCACTGAATATTCTAGCAACAGCAAGTTCCATCAAGCCTCAAAACCCACCTAGTTTATGGACACAGTGGTCTGTTTTTCCCCCTGTCTCGGAACCTCTTCTGCTCCTCAGTTCAGCTATTTGAAGAAATCAGGGGCAGCAGTAATCTGCTGATGGAGAGCCACACGGGGAGGAACTGTTTATGGATCCAGAGGGCTCATCCACAGAGAAGGGGGTGGTTATTTCAAGGCCGGAGCCAAAATGCAGCAGTTTCTGGATGCACACATTTGATGACTCCAATTCTTTACTGCATTCATATTTTAAAGATTTTAATAATAAAATAATATTTTTAATGGAGATATAATTTACATATAGCAATCCATTAGTTTTAGGTGTCCAACATAAATTTGATTTATGTATCTATATACCCTGAGTGGCCAGATTATTATGATCTCTGAAATATATATATATATATATATATATATATATATATATATATATAGACAGAGAGAGAGAGAGAGAGAGAGAGAGAGAGAGAGAGAGAGAGAAAATAACCCGTGGACCAGGACACCTCAGTCAGTGCTATCTGAAACTTTGCCCTGATGTAGCTGCTGTCTATATATTAGATATATATATTAAAGGCTCAAAGGCTCAGTGCATGAATTTGTGCATGGGTAGGGTACAGCCAGCCTGGCCAGGGGGAAAAGACATGGCGGTTGGCCAGCCTACCTGCTGGTTGAACTCCTGGTTAAGGGAACAATTTTCATATTAGCCTTTTATTACATTGGATATACACTGAGTGGCCAGATTATTATGCTTTCTGAGATCAAAAGGCTAAGCAACTGTCCAACTGTCTGACAAGCCAGTAGATATGATGCACATTGATCACCAGGGGGCAGATGCTCAACCCAGGAGCTGCTAAGCTGCAGTGACTTGGCAGCAGTGGTTCTCTGGTGACACACCCCAGAACCAGAGAGGAGGGAGCCTGATTCTGGGGTGCATCACCTATCGCAATCCAGGACCCTCAGGGGATGTCGGAGAGCTGGTTTTGGCCTCATCCCTGCAGGCCAGCCCAAGGGATCCCCACCTGCCAGAGGGACCCTGCTCACTCTGTAGTTGCCCTTGGAGCCGTGGTGCTGCTCCAGGTGTGGCTGGCCAGAGAGGGACCACAGGAGTTTGGCTCCAGAGTGTGTATGACCCATTTCACCCAGCCCTGCCCTGCTGGCCACCTTCTAATTAATTTCCTTCCAATGTGCACAAATCTGTGCACTGGGGCACTAGCATAGAACATGATCCAAGGGGATATAAGTAGAGCAATTCTTCCCGAAGAGTGAGAATTGCTTTTAGTCCTTTCAAAAAATCCTACTGCCTTCTTCTGGAGCAAATTCCCAGCTCTGAGGCAATCAGACTTTCACTCGCCTATCTAAATAAGTAGCCAAAGGCCCGGTAACTTCTCATGAACAACTCAGGGAAGCCAGGTGGGCTCCTCGGGGAGCTCAAAGCCCCCAGACCAGGAGACAATACTTCTTTTCCTTTTTATCTAGGCGACAAACAGATCTGTTCTTTCTGATGATAAACAGGAAAATACCTGAAGGGAAAGGCCTTCTCAAGGCTTGTGTTGGCCCACTGATGGCAGGAGTGGATTTCTCTTATTTCTCATTTTTAGAAAACAACATTCTGATGGTTTTTATCCTTGTGTGGCTCATACATATTCCATCCTAGATCCCTTCCTTGAGATGTTTAGCATGACCTCAGCATCTTTTTCTCCCTTTCTTCTGACTACAGAGTTCACCGGATGCTTCTTTCGGCATCTAGATAACTGCCAAGTATGTCCCTAGACCAGGAATGGGCAAACTACAGCCCACGAGCTGGATGGCTGTTCTAAACTATTGAAATAATAAAAATAAAAAAAGATCGTACCTTTTTATATAATGATGTTTACTTTGAATTAATATTAGTTCACACAAACACTCCATCCATGTTTTTGTTCTGGCCCTCCGGTCCAGTTTAAGAACCTATTGTGGCCCTCAAGTCAAAAAGTTTGCCCACCCACCCCTACTCTAGACCATCTTCATAACAAGGTGAGCAAATCTCTCAGAATGTTTTCATTTACTCGCCCAACCATCACCTTCCCGAATCAATCCCCTTTGCCAGAAAGATAAAACATCATGTCTTTTAAGACAGTGGAAAGTAGCATACCTCCATCCCATCCATGTATCTACAAACTCCTTCTTTAGATAAAAATTCTTCTAATTTAGTCAGAGTTAAAAAAAAAAAAAAAGGCAGCGAAAAGGTGTGATATATTCCATGCAGCTCTTTTAAAAAAAAGACAGTAATAAAGGTACTAATATTTTTAGAAAACTCTAGAGCCATCTCCTTCCTGAAATTACTTACAGGATATTCATGTTGCTATTAAATAAGCAGATAATCTTTATCTGGTAATAAAAAAGAAACATCACCAAAAAATAAAACACAGCGGTTTACTGCCAGAGGACTGTGACAGTCTTAACAAGTTTTACAGAAAATAAAATGCCAGCAGATAACAGGTATTATGTTTTCTTTTGGCAAATTTTAACACTTCACAGCGAGCATATCTTGCTTCCTTAATTGGACCCATACAAACTCACCAGGCCTTTTCACTCGCAGCCATTGAAATGCTCCCAATTTGCTCTTTACAGCTTTTCAGAGCCTAGATGGGAAAACAGCTCCACAACAGACTGGCTGAAAAGAGTTTTAAGGTCTCATGTCCATATTTACAAATCTTTCAATCTGGGTGTATTCATTGATTTTTAACAAAAATAAAGGGAATAAATCAGGAGCCCCTTTGGGGGGGCGGGACACACCACACTGAATTTGAGAGAAAAAGAACAGAGTATGTCTGCTGAGGCCACTCTCAGATGGTCTCTAGAGCCTTCCCTCGCAGCAACCCTGCCCCAACAGAGTGCACGGCTATTTCTCCAAGCTTGTGTGGAAGCTAATACCTCTCTATCAATAGCATTCCTCACCTAGATTATTGTCCGTGTCCTGTTTGGGCTTAGATGTCTATATCCATGACTGGATTGTGAGCTCCTCCGAGGTAAAAGTAGTATTGTATTCTTGTTACCAGCACTAGGCCTACACTAAGTCTGAGTACATATTTGTTAAAACTGAGTGGGAGACACAGAGAAAAGAGGGGGGAAATAGAAGGATGCCAGAGCAAGGGAGAATCTGAGAGAACAGTCTTCAGCTTTGGGCCAGTGGGCAGGTGTGATAGTGAAGAGAACAACCAAGAAGATGGCCAGGAAAGATCCAGAAAGTCCCAAGACACAGCCAAAGAAAGTCTGTTAGTCTCATGGACAAAAATATTATTTTCTTTTAAAAAGTAATCATAGATCGTAATCAAGTGATTGCTTTCATCATTTTGGCTTTGAAGACTTGTGTGAACACCCTCACACTCTTTCAGGCCTATTTTAAAACTAGTTTCAATGTAGTTATTAGGTAACTTATCTTCCTAATTTCCTTCTCAACAGTTCAGAAGTTCCCCATTATCATGGGACTGGGGATATTTGTTAGGCCTCTCAATGGGAGTTGGGGGGTTTCTGAGTCCATGAAAGTGTTTTGTTTTGTTTTATGACATGTTCATGGGATGATCTACATTGGTGCTTACTGAATCGACTGGAATTAATGCTATAATTTTAGAATTGTGGGTCAGAAATTTTGATGTCAACCTGGAGAAGCACCTGGGGCCCTCTCTTGGGGTCCCCACTCCTCTCCAGAGAGGACTGTAGATCAGATTTTAACAAATGATGCTGAAGACCAGCACGATTCAGGAGCCACAGTCTCATTCATAAAAGCTGCCTTGTTGAGTCTGGTGGACTAATAGGAATGAAATGTTAACTTTCTAAACTTGCTTTCATAGATCTCTCCAAAAGTAGCAAGCAATTTCTCAGGCCTGTGCTGGACAAAAGATACTAGTGTTTTTCCTTGGCTTGGGAGAGGACGAGAAAGGACACTGAGATGCTAATCCCTGGTGTGAGTATCTCAGGCAGTGACAAAGGGCTCTGGTCTTTTATGACACAGCATTTACCAAGCATCCCTTTGGGAAGCCCTTGTTCCCAATTGTCTGGGAAGCATAAAATCAGGCACTTTTGGCAATACTCAACACATCTGAGCATGGGAAACACAAATTAAAATAGAGACACTTCTTTACTCACTAGATTGTGTTTCTAGTTACACTTTCACTTGGCATAAAAAATAGAATCGTTAAGGTAGGAAGGACCCAAGTATGTAGATATCTAACTCAGGTTTGGTGAAGGTCAGAGAATGCTTTAAGTCTTATAAAGGTTAAGTGTTTTCATCCTTTCAGTTTCCAATGAAGAGATAAAATAAAATCAGGTTAACAAAAAGCAGGATTGCTTACTCTAAAATTATCTGTGTTCTGTTGCTCATAGTGGTTTTGAGATAGAGGACTTTTCAATGCATTGGGCACGGTGTGCCCTTTTGGTTTTGGGGAAAGTATTTCCCTTAATTTTTAAAAAAATATATTCCATTGATTTTTTTTTTTTTTTTTTTACAGAGAGGAAGAGAGAGGGATAGAGAGCCAGAAACATGGATGAGAGAGAATCATCCATCAGCTGCCTCCTGCACACCCCCCACTGGGGATGTGCCCGCAACCAAGGCACATGCCCCTGACCAGAATCAACCTGGGACCTTTCAGTCCGCAAGCCGACGCTCTATCCACTGAGCCAAACCGGTTTCGGCCCTTTCGTTTTATTTCATAAAAAAAAATTTTTTTTTATAAAGGTGTTACATATTTTCCTTTATTTTATTGCTTGTTTGTTTGAATGAAGGAGCAGAAGTTCTCATCAAAGTCAGTAAGATGATCTCAATTGAGTTAGAAATAGTGAATTGTTATCTCCATTGTTATTCTGTAGAATTGTTTTCTTCTGCTACTAGAATATCAGTGACCAGTTGCCTCATCAATGCTAATGCCATTCTGTTTAATTCAAATGTCTGTGGTCAAGCCAATAAGTAGCTGTTTGTTCTGGCCTATAACCACAAGACGCCCATCTCTGGAAGAGGCTGAAGCCATTTGGTAGAAGGCTGCCAATCCTTACTATGCCTTTCTGATGAGTGTTTTTAAAGTCTATTGTATGTGGAAGAACCTACTGGTGCTGGGAGTTTCATATGCTCTGCACAATAGTGCTGAATGCTGAGACAGACTCTTAAACAGCAGTGGGAGAGTGCTGAGGGCCACACCCAGGAAGCCACAGCACTGAAGTGAACCCTAGAGGGAATCAGCTCAGTCACCAGACTCTGCTCTTCCAACCCTGATCTTGTGAGCATAAATAGGAGTGTGAACATCAGAAAACTTTTTTAAAACAGGTTTGCCCTTCAAAAGATCTGGTGTCTTTAGTGGCCATCAAGAATATGAGAATTCCTATGGTTCTCAAGAAAGCATTAAGAACTGAAGCACAAGACAACGGTCATCAAAGAGGGTGAGTGAGAGCTGACTCACGAACAGGCCATCACTATTACCACACACAGCTCTGCTCCAGTAATGATGCCAGCAATGAACACAAATGTTCATTGAACACCAAAACCCAGTCTCTGGCACTATTTTAAGTATGTGAAATGTACTTTTAAAAAATTTTGATTTTTAGAGATAGAGGGAGAGAGCAAGAGAGGGAAAAACATCAATATGAGAGTGAAACATCAAATGGCCGCTTCCTGCATGCCCATACCAGGGATTGAGGCCCCAACCTAGGTATGTGCCCTGTTTGGAAATTGAACCAGCAACCATTTGGTACATTGGACAATATCCAATTAACTGAGTCATACTGGCCAGGACAACATGTACTTTCAATCATACTCTAAGCACCCTCTTCTGGGGGATTTTTGTAGATGCTCAAGTATCAAATGTATTTTGTAAATATAGCTTTGCCTTCTTGAACAAGATAGAAGAATGAATCACTATCCTGAAAAAAAACACACACACACAAATATTACCTCTCTCGAGGTCACAATATTCTTTCCTGTTCCCAAATGTTGAAGGATTGGTAAAGAGAATCCTCTAATACAAAAATTGCCCTTGCCTCAAGATAAAATGATCCTGGAGTCTGGTAAGATCAACAAAATCTGACTTGTTCAGGTATAATGTACAAACAATTGATATATCTGAAGACAACCCTTCTGAAATGTACTCTAATAACCACTTTTCAAAGGCTCAATGACTTACGTTGCATGTTCCATTAATGTTTGCCCAGATGTCTGAGACCAAAGATGAAGGGCAAGGATTAGGATTCAGTAGATGATGACAAAGATTCCTTGTCCTCTTTAAAATAGCAAACATCTGCTCCCCTCCAAGTTGGTACACACGTCCAACAGGGAGTAAATATGAGAGTAATTAAAACAAACTACTGTGCATTAGTGTGGTTTGATTAATGTGAACAACTTCTGTGGGAGAGGATGGCTGTGGTTGGGGTAACCCAAGTATAACGATGCATATAGAACATCCTTGGCCATATTCTTCTGCTCTGAATTATCTCAGTAAAGATAAATTCAATAATTGGAATTAAGCATGGGCTTACCCAGTGAAGGTCATAATCAGATGGCCTTGCTCTTCCTTCGTCGTCCTCATATAATGTGAAACCTTCCCTCCGAGCCTGGTAATACTCCTTCCGCAACTTCTGGATCCGATCGGCACCTCCACTCATGGGATAGCCGCTGCAGAGCACAAACAAACACAGTCACACAGTGCACGTCACCCCGGAAACTCACTTTTTGATCTTCTCATTAAAGGAGTTGACATCTTCATTTGGCAATCAATAATGTCAGTCAAATATGCTGGGAAAACCGTGAAATCAGTAATAACAATGAACAAAAACCAGTCCTAACATGCATACCTTTAGCTTCAAGGGTCAGAACATTTGACTTGAGCTTAATAAGTGCCTTTTGAGTGAGAAGGTAAGAAAAGGTTCTGACCTTTACAGTAATTAAAAGAACCATCATATTTTTCTTATAGTCATACCCACAAAATTTGATTACATTTTCATGAGGGTATCTCATTTTCTCAACTATTTGAGACCAGTTGCTTGACTGGAAGATTGGATGTGACACAGAGTTTGCATGTGGCAGTGTTTAATTCAACGAGACTCATGCATTTTTAGAGTGTGGGTGGGTGAGGTACATGGACATGTCAATGCAGAAGCCATGTCAGAATGTAAAAACGAAAAAGAGAAAGTGGGTGACAGTAGAATGTGTCCACTTGTTTACTAGTCCAAGGTTCTCTCTCTACTTTAGCCACTTCTTCCTCTCAGGAATTATAGATTCTCCAGTGACCCATCCACTCAATCCCAAACTGGTCAGCCAGTGGCTCCCTTTTAGCTAGTATTTGTCCTCATCATTTCAATAGAACAACCACCATGAGATACAATTCAGGGCTAGGAAACAAGAAAGGAATGATAGGCAGAACTCACAGTTGTTCAACTTCTTTGGTTCACCTGAGGTATAACTGAGAGCCCTATTGTGTCAGACCTCAGTTAAGATCTGGGAAAGTAAAATTGGACAATTCCCAGTCCTGGTCTGCAAAAAGCACACAGTCTGGGAGTTCTGGAGCCGAGAGCAAGAAAGACTACAGCCCACTGTGACAGATGCTGTAACGGAGATCTGCACAGAGAGGAAACAGACTGCTTAAACGTGGACAAGGTGAGCGCAGAACCGCAGAGGAAGATCACGGAAGGCTCCATAAAGGAGGTGACACCTTGCCTGAATCTTGAAGGATGCCCAGGTACTCTACAGTTGGATGAGATGAGGAAATTCTGGATAGAGGAAAAGGCAGAGTAAAGGAGAGAGATGAGAAAGCATCTTGCTTTGAGGAATGTGAGTAAGTTATCCGGGACAAGCAGCGGTCTCAGCTTCATTTGTCCTGCTCATGCACAAATCAGGTAGTATTTGCTCTCTTTCCTCTCTTATGTAGGAAGCACAGTAGAATAAAAGTGTGTGTGTTGGGGGACTGGATATTTTAAATTTACTTTAGTGAGAGCAGCATATGCCTTTCAAAATTTGGTATTTTAACTCAATTTGTTAACAACCACCACACTGACACTTATATTTCATGAGTCTGTAGGAATCACTGCTCTCGTATAGAGAGCATAGGGGTGGAGCAGGAAAGAGAGACAGGTGTGACTGAGAAAGGTTGTGAAGAGCTTTACATGCCCAAACCACCCCCCCAATATTAAAGTTGAGTTTTAAGTTTAAGTAATATGTAAAATAAGATCTCTGAAAGCAATTGAAGGAGGTGACCTACTATTTTGTTTTAAAAAATTACAATAAAACATCTTCTGGAGGAAAAATATTCTTCCCATACTAGACTGTAAGTTAATTAAAAGCAAGGCCATGTGTTGATATCTTACAACCTCTCTACAAAGTTAGTATCTGGTTCTAGGCTTTCTATATACTCTGTACACGGAGTAGCTGCTACCTTTAAGAAAAGACAAACCTTTATAAAGTGCATACCTTTATATATTGACAATATGTATTTTAAAACTCTCAAATAGTTCTGTTTCTATAACATGCTTTTCTTTTCTTTTTTCTTTTTTAAATATATTTTATTGAATTTTTACAGAGAAGAAGGGAGAGGGATAGAGAGCTAGAAATGTCAATGAGAGAGAATCATCAACCAGCTGCCTCCTGCACACTCCCTACCGGGAATGTGCCCGCAACCAATGTACATGCCCTTGACCGGAATTGAACCCGGGACCCTTCAGTCTGCAGGCTGACACTCTATCCACTGAGCCACACCCGTTTTGGCTCTTTTTTTTTTATAGCTTTTCTTGAGCACTTGGAAAAAAAGTTGGAAGGCCTGATATGCTTTTTTGAACTATGGGAAGCTCTCTGGAACAGCGGGCCTCCCTCCTGAGTATGAGGAGCTGACTCTGTTACCCGAATCCAATGTGCAGTGTCTGCTGATTACGTGAAACCATGAGCTGCAGTCAAACTCACCAGATAAGTTTAATCAACACAGTGCAAACATCACATACATAATCTATTAGTTTACCCAGAGAAACTGAAGCACTGAATTCAAGCAGAAAGAAATCATCAGTAATAAAGAAAAAAAAAAAAAAGGAAGCTGATTAAGGCACTCTCTAAGGAAACAAAACCCACCACTTTCCTACATTTGTGGTGGAGAAAGAAATCATACACAGACTGTAAACTATTCTATATATCTATAAATACATACATTTTAAAATATGGGTTTAATCAGATTTCAGTTCTCAAAAGAGAGGGATTGGGGCAAGAATATCAAATCAGCTGTTTAGGATTCAGAAAATCTCCTATGGTTGACAGAAACATGACTATTTACACAGAAAAGAAATCTGGCCTCAGAGGAAAAAAATAGGGGAAAAAAAACCCCTACAAAGTCATGGACCATCTAAGTGCAAGACAAGCTGTCCCTTCTCCCTCGTGTGGACATTTTAAAGAAGATATGGCACTGTACACATCTGTCATAACCTGGAACTACATCTCAACATTGTGTCTGCCTTTTCTTTTCCTCTCCAACCCCTAATCTACTGTTAGTACCTGTATCATATTTTTTTAAAGTGGGCGTTTTATATAATAAAATTAGGAACAGCAAATGTTGGTTTCATTTTTTAGCTCTTCTCTGCAGATAATATACAAAAGCTCATCTTACATCAATAAAAGTGATATATACAACCAGTGTTACCAAAGCAGCTAATTGATGCCATTTTGTGTGGAGGGTGCAGAAATGTGAAAATAAATATAAAAATGCCAATGTCACAATAGCAACAATAATCATAATAGTTATAACTGACAGAAACTTATATAGTAAATATATTGATACAGACTTCTATTTATTCTACTTTCTGCCCAGAGCAGACATCACTAATCAATTATAGCATTATTTCCCAGTGACCCTAGACATGGTCTTAGGATCCTTCTCAACTGAGAATTTCAGAAAGCCACTACTAATCTGCAAAATCTGGCACTGGAGTTTATTTTCAATTATTGTGACAGGTGCTATAAATAGCTCAATACATCAAATAAAATGGAAAGGTAGCTGTTTTTAAAAAATATTTTTTAAAAATTGATTTGAGAGAGAGAGAGAGAGAGAGAGAAACACCAGTGATGGGAAATGATCATTGATTGGCTATCTCCTGCATGCCCCACACTGGGAATTGAGCCCGCAACTGGGAATCAAACCGTGACCTCCTGGTTCATAAGTTGATGCTCAACCACTGAGCCATGCCAGCTTGGCAAAAGGTAGGTTTTATTGTTCTGCTCCATGGAGATAAGGAATCATGGCTAATAGATGATGATCAAGGTCTGTCTTACTTCAATGACTAGTCTTCCCACCAATGTCTACTATCTTCAGCCTGGGTCTTTTTCTTTGTCTTATCTACTGGAGGCCCAAATGCATGAAATTCGTGCAAGAGTAGGCCTTCCTTCACCTGGCTGCCGGCACCGGCTGCCCTCTGACCACCAGCAGGCACCCAGGACCCAGGCTTCCCTTGCAGCCCCAGCCTCATCTGGAAGGTCGGTCGTCCGGTCTAATGAGCATATTGCACTTTTATTATTACTATTTTAAAAATATATTTTATTGATTTTTATTTTTTAGAGAGGAAGGGAGGAGGTTAGAGAATTAGAAACATTGATCAGCAACCTAGGTACATGTCCTTGACTGGAATCAAACCTGGGACCCTTTAGTCTTCAGGCTGACACTCTATCCACTGAGCCAAATCAGGTAGGGCTACACTTTTATTATTATAGATATCTTTTTAAAAAAAAATATATATATATATTTTATTGATTTTTTACAGAGATGAAGAGAGAGGGATAGAGAGTTAGAAACATCGATGAGAGAGAATCATCGATCATCTGACTCTTGCACACTCCCTGCTGGCGATGTGCCCGCAACCCAGGTACATGCCCTTGACCGGAATCGAACCTGGGACCCTTGAGTCCGAAGGCCGACGCTCTATCCACTGAGCCAAACTGGTTTTGGCAATTATAGATATCTTAGTGACTGGGTCCGCAAGCCACATTCTAGCCCATAGTGAAAGTTAAGCTAGCCTTAAGAATTTATTTTCTGAGGACTGCTACTTTCCTTCCTCTATTACATGTTATCTCATTTTTCTGGCTTTATGGGACTTAGCAGTAGTGATTCTAAGAAATATATTGCCTATTAGCTTCAGAAATGATGTCAGATTATGACGGAACACAAACACTCTGGCAACCATACAACATCAGTGAAAGCATCAATAACCCCATCTCCACATTACTAGTTAGAAAATTAGCCTTTTTGCATTAATTTTTCACTGGATAAAGTTAGCCTTTTTATAAAAAATAAAGGCTCGTATTTAGCTGTATTTATATGTAGTTGATCAAGGCCACTCCTATACTTTCAATATGCTGAAATTTTATGTAAAATGAATTTAAACAGTGTAACAAAACAGATTTATATTGTAGTGATTTCTTGTCAATTATACTGGCTATATCTTTCAAGACAGGCATGTAGTCAGGCCAGTGTGGCTCAGTGGTTGAGTTTTGACCTATGAACCAGGAGGTTATGGTTGGATTCCCAGTCAGGGCACATGCCCGGGTTGCTGGCTTGATACCTAGGGTGGGGCATGCAGGAGGCAACCGACTAATGATTCTCTTTCATCACTGATGTTTTGGTCTCTCTCTTCCTTTCTGAAATCAATAAAAATATATTGACAGACATGCAGTTACACATGCTCCTCTTATAGCACCTGGGAGCTGGACAGAGTTTAGAGCTGTAACGGAGTTTGTACGTAAGCCATGTCTTTTACTCCATAGCCACCTAGAGCAAGATGTGCCCACATACAATGCATATCACAGTGAGGCATCATCTGCTCCTTCGAAATCTAATCTCCTTGTTCCCAGTTCATAACGAACTCAATTGCAGTTCACTTTAAAAACGAGTGTTCATTTGGGCTTGCCGTGGTCTCCTCCCATTACTGCTGCAGGCTGGAAAAGGGAAACCAATATTTATTAAGCCCTAAGTTTAATACTTACACTTTCCATACTTCATCTCACTCAACCCACCATCAAATCGGTGAGGACGACACTGTTACCACTGATGTCTCACAGGTGAGTACACGAGGCTCAGAGAAGTTGAGCGGTGGCCCGGGGGTCGGGTGACTGCAAACCCAGAGTCACTGCTCCCATATCGTGTTGCCTGGCCAACAGGCACTAAAACGGGGCAGGCGTTTCCAGCAGCAGATCCCAGGCACGTACAGGCGGAGGGAACTTAGAGCACATTTATAGCTCTGCCTTCTGATCACTTGTACGTGCACCGATCTGTGCCATAAAAATAGAAGTAAAAGTAGCTAAAGCGATAGAAAAGACACGCAATGAAGTCCGTGTTCACTGAGGAATGATGTGGGAGCCACTGCGGCCGGAGAGTTCTGGATAATTAATGTTACGTCTCCATCAGGCTTATGCGGGAAATGGTATAAAACTGAATGGGGTGTGAAAGAGAATCCACACGAGACAAAGATCCCACATGAAAGAGAAAGAAGTGCTGGAGGGGGACCAGGGTGGACTGGCAGCCAAGGCCGCTCCCGGGGAAGTTCACCCCGTAAGGGGAGGGGGGGGCGATTATTGACAATGGAGCACTGTTGGGTTTAGGAATTAACTTGGGGTAATTTTGTGTGTATGCCTCAGCGGGCATGAATGTAAAAACATGCACACTGTGATGAAATGGCACGTGGTTAAGTCCAACGAGCCTTGCGGTTTTCAGACCTGCAGCTCTGTGTGTGCAGAGGTGTTTGCCTTTGGTGAGGACAGCCCTCATTTGCAAGTACCAGCCTGGGGTCCAGAACGGCCATGTGGTTAAGAAATAGCCTTTGTGAAATGGAGCCTTCACAGCAGGATTCCTCCCCGGAGGTGGTAATCCTCACTAAGTCACTGAACAAAGCGAGGCGAATTAGGTGGGTGCATGCCATTGATCAGAACCGGGAGTGTTGGTAAGTTTGGGGTTGGATAGACTCTAATTTTGTATGGAGTTGCTGTAAAATGTTACTTTGAGGTTTATCACTAAATGTTTAATTATATAAATGTGATGTTAACCTTTCTGTACTTATAAAAGGGTGGGATTTAAAAGTTTCCTCAAAAAGGGTTAGCCTCTTGAAAGACATGGGGTAAAGAAAAGCATTTTTGTAGCCTTTAAGAATGCCAGGATGCTATTCCTTTCCTATCCCCCCCAACCCCCCATTGTTTGTTTTTTCACATTTAAGGACCTAAAAATTATCATTGTTGCCAAGACCGGTTTGGCTCAGTGGATAGAGCATCGGCCTGCGGACTCAAGGGTCCTGGGTTTGATTCCAGTCAAGGGCATGTACCGCGGTTGTGGCACGTCCCCAGTGGGAGGTGTGCAAGAGGGGGGCGATCGATGTTTCTCTCTCATCGATGTTTCTCTCTCTTCCTCTCTGTGAAGAATCAATTAAAAATATATATTTAAAAAAATTATCATTGTTATAAACTTCAATTTTAGTAGTAGCATTGTTGCCTTAGAAGACAGGGCTTTTTTTTTTTTTTTTTTTTTTTGAAAGTTGGAACAGACTTCTCAAAGTACCTGCATTCTGGGTCACTCACACTCTCAATAACACGAATAAAATATAATCTAAAATTTTATATTTATTATCATTTTATAATATAATCTAAAATGACCAATTTTACTTTAAATCCCAAACTAGTTTCTGGACAATACTATTCCATCAAAGACAGACAATCATGGACACAACTGTTACTTATTTTCTGTTGGTGCTAAAGATCCCTGTCAAATAAAAGTCCTCAGAGATTCTTATAAATGCATTCGGGCTCATTAATTCAAAAGGCTTTTGAAGATTTACAGAAACCATAGCCCAAAAGCACTTACATTAATACTCTACAGATTTTCCTTTCATAGCAAAAATGCATTTATATAGTGGCCCATCTACACGAAAGGAGCTTAAATAATAAACAATGGCTTTTAATGGGGCCTAATTCTATATAATTCTTCAAGTGATACTTTAGTCCTGAAAAGTTCTAAAAATTATCGGTGTAAATATTCGGTAAATATTATGATTATGTAAATTCTCTGTCCTCTCCTGCTCCCAATTTCTTATAAAGAATACTTATATTTTGAAAGGTACATTGACAAGTAAGAGTTTTCCATGGCTTAGTCTAGTGAAATTTTTGGACCCACAACCAAGTACCCATGAACCACATCTTGGGAATTTTTTTTCTAATTTCTTCACAAATTCATCATCACTATCACTTTTAATTACTTTTGCTAAAATGTTTCTCCAAATAATAAGAATATGCCTTTCCTCATATGAACTTTTAATGTCTATCAGATTTAAGTTATTTTGATTAAATAATTCATTGAAATTAAGAACCCTTTGCTTGCTTACTATGACTGCCTAAAAACATCCTCAATTAAACTAAAGACTTTAGAGAAAGAGTGAAGCATATTATTAACAGACAAAACAAACTATTCACATCTAGACTCTCCCTTTATTTTCAGGACGACATTTGTCAATTATCTCTGACCTCTACTTCTTAGAAGGTGAAGGAACAATGCTTAGCCATTTAAAGAGAATATTTAATGTCACATAAAAAAAAAATCCCACAAAAAAACTGGTGGTAGAATAGGAGAAAAAGCTGTGCTCTATGCTAATATGTATCTTTGAAAAGTATGTATTTGTATAAATTACTAAGAATTCAACAAATCACTTCCTACATCAGGATCATGTGGGAAAGTTGGAAAAAAAAAAACCTGTGCAGAGAGATTGATATGCAAAGAGGGTTATAAGAGGAAGAAAGCCCACAAACACAATGATGCATTCGCTCACCAACACAGTTTTTCCTCCAGGCCATCCTGATGCTGCCTGGGGCATTCTGACCTAGCAGCTACAACCTGACAGTGTGACGTGGCTTACCTGGGTGCCTGCCTTTGCCATGGCAACCTGAGTCTTGACCTTTCGTCTTTCTCAACATGTTGCCTGCTTTCAGCATCTGCTCTCTTTGAGATATTTGTTTTGTTTTTCTCCATCCCTAACTTGGTGAATTCAACTTTGACTCCTACAGCTTGCAGATTTTCCCGGGAAATCTTAACCCTGGACTGGACCTTGACCCCCCAGTGAATCAAGCCTTGGTGGACATAAAGGCCCCCTGCCCTGGCACTTTCGATTGCATAATGGCAAGCATTTCTACTCACGCTATGAACCACGCTGCCATTTATCGTTGAAAGCAATCTCATTGATGCATGAAGGACAACTTTCTCCCATGTGATTGATTGTTGTGACTGTGAATCTTCCCAGATCAATGTCATCTCCTCTTCTGTTAAAAGGCATTGCTCTACCTTTGCTCTTTATCACTTGAGACAAAGAGAGGCCAATCTCTAAGCCGATCTCCTCTAATCAGAACATCTTGCTTCTGTGTCTCTGTTTCCAGCAAAGGCAGAATTTCTTTGGAGTGATACTGACAGTGTTTTCACAAATCAACAACACACAACAGCTTCCACTCACCATTATAAGCCTGTAACACATAATTGCATTGTTCTGTGCAATGACCTCCTGGCTGTGTTCAAATTTCAGAAGCCAGTTTTGCCATTAGTCATAAAATATCCATGTGAGTTATTAATATTTTGAATTGTGTTATAATACATTTCCTTCGACACAGTGCAGTATTCTTGAGCCTTAACTAATTTACACAAATACTGGACACATTCAGAGTTGTATATAAACATAGGATACATATTGTCTCAAGACATTTTGCCAATTTTATTAGCAATACAAAATATGTGGAGGTCACAGAAAGAATTTGTCAAGTGTTTCATGTGGTAACTTTTATTGCTAAAGAAAGATCTAAAAATCTAGTTGAAATGTACACACTGGATGGTTGCAAAATTAGCTCTTCATTTCTACTCTACATTTTTGCAAAACAAACATATACAGATGCAAAGAAAAATAGATATGGATTAATTTGGAACTGTGCATCCACTGTGTCTTTCATTAAAGATGGTAAACAAACCATGTTCTCAATTACAATCCATGTAGTTACAGCTGTTCTTACATGGTTGAAATATAGCGACATTGCATATCGACTATTTAACTAATGCACCACATATTTGAGTGTAGAGAAAAATTGGGATCTGTGTTTGTGTGTGTGTGTGGGGGGGGGGCAGAGGGTTGCAATTTAAGCTGTGTTAGTGTTCCCACTGGCCAGTCCATGTAATGAGCACATAGCCCTGGACATGAGCTGCATTGATTTCCCTCGGTTGGTGTCAGTTCTTAAGCACCTCTCAGGATGTAACCTTGACATTGTGTTGAACTCAATTCCAATGTTTCAAGATATGCATTCCTTGCACAACATGGCCCTTTGCATGCAAGCCAACTCCTCCACCAGGGAACAGCCACCTGACACGGTGCTCAAGGACACAGTGTGGGGTAGATTTACTTAGAGGCCAGGTAGGGTCCAAAACAGCTTTCGCCTTCAGTGTTTCCAAGGTCTATCCCGACTATACACAATTCTTGTCTCACCTAATGACTTTAAAAACTAACCTTAAGACATGACTCTACATGAAACATTGTAAGGTTTTTCAAAGAGTTTTAGGGGCCAAAATAAAATTAGCAAAATATTGATAAAAAGGTAAATGGAAGAAACCTATAAAACCTTTAACTATTATTTGAATTGTTAAGCTGAACAAAATATGGTTCCAGGAGAAATAAACTTTGGTTGCTTATAAATATGTGAGCAAATTAATGTTATTACAACACACACACACACACACACACACACACACACGTCCAAGAAATTCTCACCAATAAATGTAGGACTTGCAAGATGAAATTATCTTCTAGGCTTAAGTTAAACACAGCTTGAGGTTTAGAAATACACGTCTGACATTTAGATGGGAATTAAACTTTCAGAGTCTATTCTGGGAAAAAATAGGCCTTTGTGGCAGCAGGCCAGAAAACCTTGGGAATTTCCTGGGCTTCCATAAAACCCCCTCTTCCTCAGAGGAAAGAAGAGAGAAGCTCATCTTCTCCCCGGGGAATCTCAGAATGTCATCAAAGGCCACCGATTCCCAAGCGGCCACCTAGATCCTTCCTTTCAGATTGTAAGAAAACAGGACCTAATTAACTACAAAATTTTAAGGGAAAATAAGCAGATTCTAAATGATTTAGTGCATGCATGCTGTTTTATTTTTAATTATATCAGTCAGGATAGACTATTATATGCTGTGGGAACTAAATGTCAATAGATTAAATCAGTAATTTCTTACATAACAAGGCTTATTTTTCCTCCCTTGGGAAATAACAAAAGTGACAAAAGCAAAAAAACAAAAACAAAAACAAAACCAAGGTTTTCAATTGAAAGAAGCTAAAAATTGTGATTAGGAGCTCACCACAAAGCCTTCTAAATACATAAGATATGTAAACCAGTCCTTACCAACACATTAAAGGGATACATGATAATAAACTACCCAAACACCCAGAAGAGACGTATGGGTCACACAGATATGTGATTGAGGGGCCAATCTTATCATATATATGGGGTTAAATCATACTATCTCATGAGCTTAGAAGTCTACATGAAGTGTTCTGATATGATTAGCACAAAAGCAATTAGGTCCAAGAACCTATCAAGAACATTTTTGATATTACTCAATTTCTTTCATTCCTTTTACACCTTTATGCCGAATACTGAGCTCGAGACATTTTAAATAAGGTTATGATAATTAGCCAATCAAAACAGATTCTCAACTCCAAAGAGCCACCTAAAACATTCACATATACATAGGTCCCAAAGGATGCCAAATCCAAGAACATCCCACAGCTCTCATTTGTCTGGTGTAACGTGAGCTCTATACCCTGTCACCTCTCGCTGACCTTCTGACCTCAGGGATTTATGGGATAGAGGCAGCTTAGAGTACCACCTCTTATGGATTGTTCCAGTTGTTTTGAAAAAACATCCACATTTCTACAACTCCTGTCTGGAAGCATGCTTTTCAGAACAGCACAGAAACTAATACATTGGTATCAACCTTAGGTCAACTACTTTTTAGAACATTTTCCAATAATCTTCTGAACATTTTCAGATATGCACATTTATTATTTATTCTTAAACATTACATGTCACTGGTCCTAAAGGCACAAAGGGGATTAAGAGCCAGAACCAGACTCTCGGAGATTTCACAGTCACATGAGGGCCATGGATACAGTGCAGAATTACAGTGCAGGGTGGCAGTGATGGTGAGGAAGTATCATGATGTCCTGCAGTGGCCTCGGGGGAGGGTGATTAGCTGGCTTGAGGAGGCCAGGAAGGGCCTCGAGGAGAGAGAAGAGCAGGCAGAGGGAGGATGACAGGGCACGCTCAGGTGGGAAGGACACCTGGAAAGAGTGGCAACACGGAAGGACACGGCAGGTATAGCAGGAGTGGTGCAGTGGGTGGGGACATCCTGGGGAATGAAGCTGGTAGGACTTGGACAGCTCCATATGCTGGTCTTCCCCAAAGGGACGATGATGTGGGGTCACTGGAGGATTTCAAATACTGTAACAGCATCATGTGAGCTCTTCTTTGCAGCAGGATAACTCTGGGAGACCCTTACTTCCTTCGAGCCCACATACCCTAATCTATGACCCTCTTTGGATTTTTTTTGGATTGGAATTCAATGGTTCCTAGAGTGTGTGCAGAGTTCAAGAGACAAGGTTGACCCTATCATTGACCAAGGCCACCTTCTGTTTCCATCTCCCTACTTGTTGGAGGCTGTGGTTGGAGGGTCACTTCAGTTCGAGGCAAGGGGACGTGGAGCTTTTCCTTCGGCCTGGAAACAGAACATTTTCTATAGCCAGAGCCCTTGTTTAACCAGTAACATCCACTGGTGATGAAGCATGACGCCTCGTTAATACAGTGATAAATTTCCCATTAGGAACAGGGCACTGGCTGCCAAATGGGAGGGCGAAAAGTTAAAAAAACAAAACAAAGCAAATGAAACCAACCCATTATGGGTTGACAAAGACTTTTATTGTCACTGGCACTTTCAGGGAAAGCCGTCACAGAACCTTAATTAATAAATAGCCAGGC
Organism: Vespertilio murinus; assembly: GCA_963924515.1. NCBI lineage: Eukaryota > Metazoa > Chordata > Mammalia > Chiroptera > Vespertilionidae > Vespertilio > Vespertilio murinus. Next base: position 75,941,579 of record OZ004711.1, on the reverse strand, counting down.
AAGGGGAGGCGGTGTCTGGGTACCTGCTGGGGAGCAACTTGTAGCTGTCTGTGCTCTGAGAAGCGAATGAACGAGTTGGGGACGATCATGGAAGAGGGGAATTAGGCTCTTTGAACTCTATAAATAACCCCCCATGAAAATGATTAAAACACACGCCTTCCTCGAGTTTTCAGTAGCCTCTCAACAGGGTGACAGTTGCTGGTTTTTCCAATAAACATGATGTCAATTATGCCTTTGATCCACAGTGCCAAAGTCACGTGCGGAGAAGAATTGAGGAAACAGAGTCTCTATTTTTTGACACTTCATATAACAATGCTTTTCTGCTTTGTTTACATCATCCCGAGGCAAAGCAGCTGCCGATCTGTAAGCTGTACATCCAGCCAATACTCTTCTCTCTTTCTTCTCTGGTTCCCACAGCTTTACCAGCAGCAGCGTTTCCATGAGCTCTCAGTTGTAGGTAGAGATGGGAGGTTTGGAAGAGCATGGGAAATAGGCGCTCCAGATGACTTGGAAAACTCTCATTTAAACCAAAAACTTTGGTTTCTTCCCCAACCAGTGCTTTCCTAGAGCTGTAAACAATCCCCCAATTAATGGACTGCAGTTTCACATTCCTTTCCTTGCCCAGCCCCAGGGTTGGTTAAGATACTAATGAGCACGAAACAGGCCAAAAGGCAGGCAGAGCATAGAAAAACAGAGGCGCTACAAGGACTCACAGGGGGCAAGAACAGCATTTGGATGGTTGAGAGTTAATGACCCAAGAAACATGCCCCCTCAAGGATTTACTCTGTTCCTAGAGAAATGCAGCTTGCCAGATTAAAAAGTAACAGGTATTCATTTTCTCAGTGGATAGGTGGAAAACCCAGGGTTATGTGGAACAGAGAGAATGAATGAGTACCAACACAGCCAGCCATATGGAACTTGTGGGTGACTATTTGTTTCCAGGATTGTGCTTTGTCATGAACTTAACTACTGTGATTCCCACTAATAAATATTATTGTTTTCTCCCTATTTGCAGATATATTGGGTACAAACATTCAGATGTCATGGGTTCATCATTTGTCAGAGAAACTTGGTCTTAGGAAGGAAGAAGGAAGACCACGTGGCATGGCATTGCGTTACGTGTGCCATCTACATCAAGATGGAAGGAGGAGGTGTTACGTTTTCTTCCAGATTGTTTCTATCCTACAAAATCATCTTCTATCCAAGGGTAAACTAGCTCACTAGCTAGAATCTTTTCCCCAAGTTCAATGCAAATGTAAGCCACAAAGCTTAAGTTAAATCACTAAAATTATTTCCTTCTATATTACGCTTTCATTTTTGAACTGAATGCTTACTGTATATCTAAGAAAACTTCTAAATGTATAACTTCTCCCCCCACCTTCCCCCCAAAAAAGGTGGGAAGGGAATGATTTCCATCTTCTTCAAAGAAGCTTATTAATACTGTATCCAAAATATCTGGGGAATTGGAGGGAGAAAAAGGAGTGGGGAGGGAGGAGGAGCCAAAGAAAAGAGCTAATGGTCAAAATGCATCCTCATAATAAAATGAGCTTCTTAATGGATGCTCACTACAGGAATAACATTAATTCAGTATTAGGACTTTCACTAGAAAAATATGAACGTAATTTATCTTTTTAACTGTCAGCTGCATTTCTAAAGCTCCGAAGTCTGTAGCTTCCAGGGGCCTTTTGTCTTTCTGCCATGGCAGGGATATCTTGGACAGCTGTAAGAGCTTTCTAAGCGATCTTTCTCAAAATCCATTAGCTAATTCAAGGAACCTAATTAGAGCTGCCATTTTGATGAAGCGTACTGAATGCTCAGTACAAACTAGTAACACCATCGATGTTTATTAGAAATCGCAAAAACCCAAAGTGCTCCATTCCCTATGAATATTAATGGGAATACAGCAAACAAAATATTTATTAAAACACAGGCTTAATACCGTGAAAGTTTATAGACAGACATTGAAAGGGAGAGAGAGGCAGCCACTTGAATTTGAAGACATGTGCCCATGGACACACAATAAACCAAGATTGATATTTAAGCAGCATGTCATTATTAGTTGCATGGCCCTCCCATTTGTCTCCCTGGGTTTTGTACCCTGGAATTCAGCAGCTCACAGCTGGGAAGACAGATGTAAGTCCAGAGAATTCTGAAGAAGGGGGCAGAGGTTGCTTTATTTTCTTTTTTCAAACAGCTGCTGAGTGCCACACATTCTTGTCAGTGGAGAAGTGAATCTTGCCTCTCTATAAAATCAGCAGCGTAATGATGTCAGTGCTTTCTACCATGGTCTAAATCAGGGGTGGGGAACATCCGGACCAAGGGCCACATAAGGCCCACAAAATCATGTAGTCCGGCCCTGCCAAGGCATTAAGGGTGAGTAAATGAAATATTTCACCAAACACAGCAGGCTAATTTTCAAGTTGATCATTTTGTATGGCCCGTGAATGATGTTATAAATCCCCTACCCCTACTCTAAAGGAGGGTGCCACCAAATTAATCCAAAGAGCTACTATGCCACATTCCCACCGGTACCCACTGAGGCAGAGTTTATGCCAGGGCATGGCCCTGACTCAGGCAGAGCCTAAGGCTTGAAGTGACCCTGCTGTGAGGCAGACGGGCCCCCACAACTTGTGTCGGGGTCCCCAGTACCCACGTCAGTACAGGAACAGACTCACACCCCCTTGCCGAGGGCTGAAGACTGTTGCTCCTAGTCCTCCCCCGGGAACAATAAAAGTCCTCTGTGAACGCGACTGTCCAGAAGCTCTTACTAATCAGTTAAGGTCAAGCTGTTGCCTCTTGTCTCTCTCTTTCCCCCTTTTTACCAACTTTTGAAAGAATCACTGTTGCCTCCTTTTGCCATCTGCCATCCTCTCTTTCGGGCTGATGGCTATCTGGTTTGCCCCTCAGCACTGCTGGGGCTGCTCTCTGCAGCTCACCACACCCTCACTCTGCAGGACTGGCACCCTCAGCAGCTTCCCTGCAGGTCTCTCCTCTTTGTTTCCTTCCTGCTTCTTCAGTGTCATTGTCTGCGTTCCTCAATGTCCCTCCCACTGTTCTCTACACAAGGACTCTAAGATTCTCTCACTGCTTGTCTGTATGTTCACTCTTGGGGATCCTGTTTACTCCGGGGGCTTTGGTGTTCATATACCTTGTCATGTTCACTTATTTACTCGTCCATCCATTCAATAGATGATCCCTGGAGGGTCTCTTAAAGGGCAAGTGCTCAACACAGCCATATACATGAAGATCTCCACCTCCACCCAACACCTCGAGGAAGCCTTAAGGACCACACACAGTCCTTGCTCTTGTTTGCACCTGAAATGTACCAACATCTTACACTTGACTTATCCATAAACAATCTGCTTCCCTCCCTAAAATCTACTTTTCCCGCCATCTTCCTGGCTTTTTAATTGCTTCTTCCCACTCATGAAGGCTTGAAACAATGGTTGGCATTCAGAGCACAGACTCTGGAGCCAGACCGCCTGGGGTCAAACATTGGTGCTGCAACCTCCCTCTTCCCTGCCTTGAGGAAGCTATGTAATCTCCCTATCTACAAAATGGGGGTCACAGAGTAAGACCCCCGAGGGTTGTTTTGAGGATTAAATGAGCGATTAAATTTACGATAGTTAGAATAGTGCCTGGCACAGGTAAGATTCAATAAACAAGCTGCTACTATTGTCAATATTATCTTATTTCATGCTACTGTTGACTTCTCTCATATGTTCTACATACAGTTGGTTGTAATTAATTGCCTTTGGCAATGTGCCCTCCTATGTATTCCTCTTCCATGACTCTAGTTCATATACTCTTTGCACAGATCACAGTAACAGTCCGGTAACCAATCTTTCTACCACAACTCCATTCTAATTCATTGTCAGTTAGTCAAAGCTCTGCTTACAGAATTCTCCTGTTCTCAACTCCTCTGTCTCTCCCCAGGGCTTCCACCTCCAACCCCACTTATTGTCTCCCTAACATTACCCTCAGCTTCCATTCACACCCCTCCTCCAAGCTCTTGTTCCCACTGCCTCTTCTACCTATAATTCTTCCCTCTTATTTTTAAACAACATAAAGATGTCACCAATCTTTAAGCACATCTACTGCCTTGTTATTACACGCAGGTGAATTCTCCAGCCACTGCCCACACTTCCTGGGGTCTGTGTCCACATTGGCCCCTGCTTCCCTCTCCGCCTCATCATGAACTATTGTCTACTGTGCTTAGCAGCTTCTTGTTTTTATCTGGCTCCTTGGACAACCCAAGCTTGACACAGCTCCAGGAGGAAGTGTTTCCAGGCACGCTCTCCCTTCTCCAGCCACCTCATCTGAATGCCCTTCAAGTCATGCCCGGTCCCGCCAGACTGCTTGTTTCCTTTGTAGCACGGATCACTCCACGAACACTTCTTAATCATTTGTTCACTTATCTCTGTCTGCCTTACTCCACAAGGATAGAATATGGGTGAGAGCAGGGGCCCTCTAGGTCCTGTTCACAGCTGTCTTTCTAGTGTCGGTGCCTGACACATACCTAAAGGAATGACTCTTCACCTGTGAAATCCTTCAAGAGTCTTAGAGTCATTCAGCAAGTATTTACTGAGCAACTACTATTCACTAGAATTGTCCTCGTCCCTGAGAATTGAGGGGGAGTACAAGACACACAACCTTGTGGCCTCATGTTTTAGTGAGGGAGTGAGACAATGCACAGACCAATGAAAAAGATGTTAAACAGTGTTAAGTACCACCAGATTCTTAAAATATAATGTGGTGATAAAATAGTGAGTGGGTAACTACTTTAGGATGGCAGTCAAGAAAGGCCTTATTCTTTTAAGCTAAGGTCTACAAAAAATAAGAAGAAACCATCCAGAAGCTTTTTTATGAACAGTATTTTAGAGACAGGGAGAAAATATTTAAAGCCAAAGTCCTAAGGAGGGAATGAGTGTGATGAGCTACATGGTCATGGATGAAGTGGCAAGTGACGAGGTTAAGCAGACAGGCAACACTGAGATCCCACAGGCTTTGTAGGACCTGGTGAGATCTTTGGATTTTACTCCAGGTGAAATGAGATGATGTTAGAAGATGTCAAGCCAGGAGGAAACATGATCTAATTTAACTATTTAGAAGACAGCTTTTCTGGAGAAGACATCAGAGGTTGTTGCAGAAGAACAGTGAGAACTGAAGGCAGCCTGGCCCCGGAGGTGGTCAGGAAGACGGAGAGAAATAGATGAGTTCAGAAGCATTTTGTTCCAAGCACAGGCTATGCCATGAGCCTTCCCTGGCAGAAAACAAAGCTAGTCCTGCTTTGGAATCTACATGGCACTTTGTACTTTCATTATGGCCCTTATTTCTCTCTTCCACCACTCATATGTTTTATACTGTTTAAACCCCAGGTACAGTAGCTAAGTGATATGAGGAGTTCATTGTATCTTCTGTAGAACTTGGTCCAGTGCCCTCACCTAGGATGAATTCAATAAACACTTTTTTGTGGGAGTCAAATACAGGAGAGTGATTTAAAAAGTGTGCAATGAGAAGTGGGAAGGAAAAGGGAGGAAACAGTGGTGCCCTGTAAGGGTGAGGAAGGGTTTGCGCATGGGCATGGGGGGTGTTTACGGGCGAGACTATAGGGCCAAGCCACCTGGCAATCTTCTAAGCTGCTGCCGCCTGGAGAATATTTCTCCTTCCCTGGCTCATGAGCTGAACACTCCAACTAAATCCCTAATGGTTTTGTACAGGCTACTTCGCCATTCCTGGGTACAACACAGATAGCTCACCATTTAGAACCTTTCTACATGTTTTTGACACTCTCTCCACTGCATCATGCTTTCATGGGCTTTCGTTTTCTGCCAGCAATTGCTGCAACATCCTGGTGCCATCCACTCCCATAAGAATTGTCTAGCCAAGCAGCGAAGCACTTGGCTTATTGATGTTCACGGAATAGATGTGTGCTGAAATGGTGTTATTAGAAACCTTTTCTGTACTATTTCATACTAAATATAGTATGCAAGCTTCCAGGTGAAACTGTCTGGAAACTGAGCTAACACTTCAGAGGAGGTAGGCTGCCACCATTTGCTGACCTTCAGCTTCAGATTAAATTTAGCTCCTCATCCTCATTAGAATCGAACTGCCAAATAGCAATCTACTCTGATTAATAAAAGTTTTCTAAGAAGCATATCACTTTCTAGCACTCTAGCGAGGGAGCTGAAATCTCGGGCAGGGCTAAAAGGACTGCAGATGGAAATATTATGTTCATGTCTGGTAAAATCAAAACATTCTCCTTGTTGTTAAGTCAAGTCCAGCTCTGGGAGAAAGAGAATGGATGGTGAGGTTAGAAAGGAGATGTGGTCACTGTCTCTGAAGTTGGTCCAGCAGAAGACTTAGGAAACCATGGAAGCCACTCAACCCAATGCTCCGGGGCAGCAAATTTCAACTGGTGTGCCACAAGAATTCTAAAACCTTAACACCTGACTATTTAGTCAGGGGCGCTGACCTCATTTTCCTTAGATCAAGCATGTCAAACTCGCAGCCCGTGGGCCACATGCCTCGCTCAGTTAGCCCATGTTAGCTTTTGAGTTTGACATGCTTGCTTAGATTGTAAAATAAAAAAATGACAACAACCAACACAACCACAGCCATCCAGTGTGAATGAATGAAAATTATATCCATTTTTTGTCAAATCAGCAAAAAATATATGTTTCAATGTATCACAGATTTTTAGTAATTAGTTTATGTGTGCCATGAGATGGAAAAGGTTGAGAATCGTGCTCTAGATCATTTAGAATCCAACAATGCTCCAATCCACATTTTCAGGAGAAACTGGTTAGATCTCCCAAAGGCACTTAGGGACCAGAATAAAGGACTTAAGGGTAGGGTTGTTGTCCATCCTGCCCCTCAGGGTAACAGGGAAGCCCTTAGTACCCACCCATTGCCTCGAGGTTGATGCCAGAAACTCAACCTTAGTTTTACTCCCAGGCTTTGATCGCCATTAAAATACAGATGGTGCTGGACATCTGTCTCCATCGGTATTACCCTGAAGCACTTCTGTAGGACTTCATGCTAAACTCTGCAAACATTTGCAGGGTCCCATTCTCCTGTATGGGACTTTAATGCTGGCGGACAGGGTTTGACACCAGGAAGGAGGGTTGCAGAACCCTGGTGACTGGCTGGGGGCTTGGGTGCAGTAGAATGGGGGTTCCTTGCTCTACAATCTACATCCTCCTCCAAGCCCAGCCCTGGGCTGGGATATTTCTGGCCCTTAAGAGCAGCCTTTGGTGGACAGCAGGAATTTACTGAGCGCCTACTGCACAGACTGTGAGGTTTCAAGAAGGGAATTATGAAATTTCCCTCAAAGAAACAAAAAGCGTTTCTCATGCACATAATTTCCCTTTCCAGCTGTTGCATGAACACTCACCTCCTGGCAAACGCACCCCTAGGTGACCAGGGGTACCTGGAGGTGACAGGTGGACACTTTCCCACAGTGTAGCACTCTAACCTGAAGTCTTAGGGACCGTAAAAACTGAACTCCTTCCCCTGACCTCCCTAGACACGGAGCAAGAAAGAGTCTAAAATCTTGTGCTTTTCAAAGTGCTTTTGCTGAGCAAGAGTCAGACAACAAAGGAAGAAGTCTGTTTACCTCTAGAATGCTTTTCAGCGGTAGCCATTTTATGGCTTTTGTTAAGACCAACGCCTCCACCTTCTTCACTGGAGACGCTCAGACATATTCCATCTCTGCACCCCCCCCCCCCGGGGCACCCTCTGTGAGCAGTAACAGAGGATGCATACGGTTGAGGTATGACTCAAATTTTGTGGGAGACAGCAGCTACAATGGCGAAGGGAGTGGGCCCATAAAAAATTCAGGAGTAATGTTTCCATACACATCCTCTCCTCTGTATCAGAGGATAGCCACAGAGTTGCTGTAAAAATATACAAGCCAGACTCAGAGTCGGTGCGCTTATCCGCTCATAAAATATTTCAGATAACTAATTGCGTAATAACTGGAAGCGTATTCCTGGTTGGATAAAGGGGGAAGTGCAGTTAAAGTGCAAAAGCAAACGTCTGCAGAGTTGAGGACCAAGCCCCACGTCAGGGCTTCATGGTGAGGCTCGAAACCCTGCAATGTGACAAACGAAGGGCCAGGCAGCCAGTGACTGATATTCATCCGCTGGAAGTGAACCTCCATATAACCAACTTGGAATCTGCCCACAAATAGGAAGAAAAGTGAAAACACTCTTGCCAGGGACAAGCGACAGATGTTTTCATTACACCAGCGGCATACAGGGGGTTTTCTGAGGGGAAAAACCATTAATGCTACAACCACAACAGGGCGTGAATCAAAGGGCATGGTTTGGAGGTGAACCTTCCCGCTAATAAGTTCGATAAATATTGCCTAAGGCTTATAAGGAGATAAAAATGGTGCACGTGGGGCCCCAAATCCAAACTTTACTTTCAAAGTCTTTTGTACACTCTACCTCCAATCAGAGGATAATGCAAATTTTAGTCATACTAAAGAAAAAGGTAAAAATGACGCAGGGCAGATGATCCAGCCCACGAATAACCATGCTATGCAAATAAAATATTCTCATTTTTTTAAAAAATTATTTTTATTTATTTCAGAGTGGAATGGGGGAGAGAGAGAGAGAGAGAGAGAGAGAGAGAGAGAGAGAGACATCAATGATAAGAGATAATCATTGATCGGCTGCCTCCTAGAGAGAGAGAGAGAGAGAGAGAGAGAGAAACATCAATGGTAAGAGAGAATCATTGATTAGCTGCCTTCTGCACACCCCACACTGGGGATCAAGACCACAACCCATGCTGGCCGGGTCAGATAAGACTTTTTCAAACCAGATAGAGGCCCAGTAGATGCAGCATCAGAACTTCCACTGCACACGCACTGCTGTAGTTCAGTGCTTGGAAGAGCTATGGGCAACTCAGAAATTCATGGATTAGGGGTAGTGACCGAAAACAAATGGAGCGAGAAGCCTACTTAACATGGTTTCCCACTGGTGATTCTTTCAAGAAAAAAAAAAAAAATTAAAGGAAACATCACCACTCTACCCAATGCATTTGTTAGAAAAATGTTAAATGAAGTCATCTGCCATCAAAACGAACACATGGGAGGTCTGCCTCGGTGCACCGGTGCCTCACCCGACCTGCGTGCCCACAACGCGTGGTCTGGCCCCAGAGATAGCTAATTGCCGATGGTCCCCGCTGCCGCGCCCACTAGGATAAATCCGGCGTGTGGACACCCAGCCTCTCCCAGACAAAGAGCCGCATTAATTTTGTACGTGGCGAGCGCTTAATAAATCTGACACCGTCTGGTCGTTTTCTTCCTCGGAGCCCACTTGACAGCCACTGTGATCACAAGTTGCAGAGCATCTATTTTCCTGTGTAAAATTAACAGCAATAAAACAAGCTAAATGGAATATGACCAAGTCACAGAGCCCGTCCTACCGCGGAGCTGCGACACAAATCCTGAAAGCACATTAGGGAGGATTCGCGGTGTACACATAAATTCCCCGTGTGCTCTGAACCCGGGGTGCTCATTTAAGACCCGCACACCTATGAGGCCCCTTACTTGCAGAAGCAAGCAGTCTGCCTCTCACCAAGGAGCAGTCTTGGGTGGTCGGTCGGTCGGTCGGTCGGTCGGGGCCTCCCAGAACAGATGCCCAGGACTTTTTCTTTCTCGGGCTGGCATTTGTATCAAATCAAGCAAGTTCTTCATACTTTTTCTCTTCGAATAGGCCCCCCACCCTGCACGTGTGTTTGCAAGGGGGGAAGAAAAGCAAAGGGCAGCAAAAGCAGCTTTAAGTGCTTGGCAAATGATCTTTGGGAGCCTGGACCTCATAAATCCTACAAAATGTGATATTTCAACAATAGGCTGGAAAAGCTTTTCTCTCTGCAATGATGGAGCCCGGCCTCGGGATTTATAGTTTCATCTCAGAAATGGACTATAAAGAGAGACTGACTTAGCTGTCTATCAACTGTGCCTGACAATAGCAAATAAGGTGGGAGCCTTCAATGTCAAATGTATATTTAATATTGAAATTCTCAGATTAGACATTGCAGAGGGGTTTCCTCTGCAGCGCAGGCAGACGGGAGTGGTGATGGATGGAGCCGGGGTTGTCATAGCAATGTCCAGACCCTGGCGTGACATTTCTTTCATTATCTGCAATGAGGGTCTTATTTTTCTACTACTGCCGCTTAAAAGGGACGCTGTTCCTTTAGGGGTAAGAGTGAGTCGATTAAAACGAGATCCAAATAGATGTGGCCTGGTTCAGCATGCCAAAGAGCCAGGTGTAGAATCTTTCATTTTTGTCAAGACAGGTGTGAAAACCTGCATCCAAATATGCCTTGATAAACCCAATAGACATTTTTTTATTTTTTATTTTTGAGGGAGGAAACAGAGATTGACTCAAATAACTATTCTTTCTGGTAATGGAGTAGGGCTGAGGCAAAATGAAAACGTCTGATGGTAATTTGGAACAAGCATGAGCTTCCATAAAAATATCTAACCTTACTAGGAAGCTAAGAAATTTAAAGTGAAATGATAAGGTCCTATTTTTTTCCCCCATCATTAAATTAGCAAAGACTAAAAGGAGGGAAGATAACAGTCAGTGCTGCCAGGTATGGGGTGACGTGGGTTCTCTCCCACACTGTGGGGGAAGCATTCTTGATTTCAATTTTTCTGGGAAATTGTTGGCAATATGTTTCAGCTTCAGTCCCTTAATGCATCATTTACCATCTAGAAATCTTAAGGAGAAACTAATTCAAGCTTATAGCAAGATGTATGCAAAAAGGTGCTTGTCAGAGAGTAATTTATAACAGTGAAAACTCTGAAATACCTTAAATGTCTACCATTAAGGAAAGGTTACATAAATTAGTGCACAGTTATCCGAGGATGCTTTATGTAACCCCTAAAAGTGAGGATTTAAAAAAGATTAATTGGCACAAAAAAAGATCAGAGTAGTAAATATCCAAGATACCAACATTTACATATGCATGTAAATATTGTGAGTGTATGTAAATGTATGAGCACTATTCGCACACAAATTTTATATACAGTGTTAAGACACAAACAAGACTAGAAGAAATACTTTAAAATACTAAGGATGCCCCATTCTAGATTATGGGAAAATTGGTGATTTGATTTTTTATTTTTATGCTTTAGCTTTTTAGTTACTAACTTTAACATAAAGTAGTTTTTATAGAAAATTTAGAAAAGAAATATATCCTTGCCACTAAGTCGAGCTGCTGGGTGCTTCAACAGCTTTGCAATCATCAGTAAATCGACAAACAATAAGTGTTGGTGAGGATGTGGAGAAAAGGGAACCCTCTTGCACTGCTGGTGGGAACGTAGATTGGTATAGCCACTGTGGAAAACAGTATGGGGTTTCCTTAAAAAAAAAAAATTAACAAGGACCCACCTTATGACCCAGCAATTCCACTTCTGGGAATATATCTGTAGAAACCATAAACACCAATTCAAAAGAATATATGGATGCCTATGTTCATAGCAGCACTGTTTACAATAACCCAGATTTGGAAGCAGCTGAAATGTCCAAATCATTAGCTGAATGGATTAAAAAGCTGTGATACATTGTCACAATGGAATACTACTGGGCCAACAAAAGAAGGAAATCTTACCCTTTGAAGAACATGATGGACCTGGAGATTATTAAACTAAGTTAAATAAGTCCATCAGAGAAAGTACCATATGATTCCACTCATATGTGGAATCTAAGGAACAAAATACACTAACAAACAAAACAGAAACAGACTCACAGACTCATAGATACAGAGAACCGACTGACAGCTGTCAGAAGGGAGGAGAGTTGTATGGCTGACTGGAAAAGGTAAAGATATTAAGCAAAATAAACAGCAAACAAAAAACCTGGTAGACACAGACAACAGTGTGGTGGTTACCAGACGAAGAAGGGAGCAGGGTAAGGTAGAAGAGGGTGCAGGGGGATAGATGGTGATGGGAGGAGATTTGATGTGGGGTAGTGAACACACAGTACAATGTACAGATGATGTATTATAGAATTGTACACTCAAATCCTATATAATTTTATTAACCAACTAGAGTCCTGGTGCATGAAATTCATGCACTGGGGGGCAGGGGCATTCTCCAGCCTGACTTGTGCCCTCTCACAGTGTGGAAGCCCTGTGATCAATCTCCGCAAAGAGGTAGGCCTTGCCCACCCATCCTGGGCTCCTCAATGGACTGTCCTCAAAAGGTAGGCCAGAACCGGGGGTTCTGCCTCTGCACTGCACAGAGCCACCGGGATCCACCTCTGTGCTGAGCGTGCAGCGGCAAGTCCCTGCCCACCGGCGTGTGCCTCGCTGCACACACAGCCTCCTGGTGATGGATTGTGATGGCGTGAGGGCCTGACAACCGCATAGACTTTTATTAGTATAGATGTCATCCCAATCAATTCAATAAAGAAAGGAAACATACCTTTAAGTAACAAAAAACTACAAAGAAGATATATAACATTGGAGCCAGAACTAACTAGACTAGGGTAGAAATTTGGTATTTTATTAACTTGGCTGTTTGTACCTTCTCTCCTATCAGAGTTAGCTTCCTTATCCTCCTTATTAGGAAGAAAGGTTGTGGTGAAGATGAAATGGAATTCTGTATAAGGAAAGCTATAAATATTAGTTCAAATTTAACAGAGGAAGAGGAAGAGAACATTTCATGGGGGACACAAGAGGTTGACCATTAAGCTTATAAAAATACAAGATGGTTAGTGGAGGGGCCATTTAAATTTAACTAAGAAAAAGGCGTTTCCCCACTCAAAAGATGGGAGACTAAATTGAAAATTTAAAAACATATACACAGAATGGCGTATTGGGAAATGCGTAAGAAAGAAGCATTGCAGTTAGTACATGCCGCCTTCCTGTTGAATTTCATCTCGGCTCTTCCTAACAATGTAAGACTACACCAACGTTAATGAGTGAAGCGTGCCCCACTGTCAGGCAGCAGAAAACCAGCAGCGTATAAACAATTTATATCGTGAAATACTCTAATGGGGCTTAATAAGGGAGCCAACATTTAGACACTACAGGGCTGGGACAAGATGTGACAGCTACCCTAACACAGAATCTCATTACTTTGTTGGTCGTCTGAATCATAAACAGAATTTTAAGTTTGTATTTCTCATAACTGAGCCATGAAGAATTAACCTGTGATTTGAAAGCTAGAATATTGCAATGGGTAAAATGCCAAATTGATGGAAGCAGTCCTCTTTTAATTTGAAAAAGAGAGTTTTTAGAGGCCTGGCAGTAGAAAATTATCACAGGAGATGATTCCAGCGGGAGACTATGGGGATGATACAGTGGGAGAACTGTCATGAGAGACCTCCCAGCCCCGGGCTCTCATTGATGAGCTTCTGAAGGAGTTGTTGGCATTTGTCACAAGGTTCTGGCTCTCATGGGCCACTTCAGCTTTCATTTTTGGTAATTCTCTTTCTTTTTTTTTATTTTCTTTTTTTAAAAATACATTTTATTGAATTTTTTTTCTTTTACAGAGAGGAAGAAAGAGGGATAGAGAGTTAGAAACATCGATGAGAGAGAAGCATCAATCAGCTGCCTCCTGCAAACCTCCTACTGGGGATGTGCCCGCAACCAAGGTACATGCCCTTGACCTGAATCGAACCCGGGACCTTTCAGTCCACAGGCCGACGCTCTATCCACTGAGCCAAACCTGCCATCCCCTCTAATCCAGGCGATTCCCCATTTCTGTCCCTCTCCTTTTCTGTGTGTAACTTCCCTTACTCTCATTTGTCTTCCTTCTGAAAAGCACAGAATGCTAGAAGGAGAAGTGAGGTCTAGAACCCACTCTCCTCTCCTTTTATTGGGCTGGCCACGGAGACTCAAGGTTGATGACTCTCCAAGGCTTCAAAGGGCGTTTTGCAGAACTGAGCGCTGTGAGGAGCAATTCAGTCTCGCGCTTTGCCCTGCATGGCTTCTGGTTGTGGGAATTATGCACTGAGCAAGTTTTAAGAACGGAGAATTTTTATTCCTTGGGAATGTAATAGCTAAAGTCTGGACATACATTATTAAGTGATGGCACACATTATTATTATATCATCACATACATGTAGTCCAAAACACTTATTTTATCAACTCAATAAAATGGCTTCTATGCACTCTAAAAACAAAACTTCAGTGTTTTAACAATGGACAAAATTTAACCTATATTATCTGACTGATTCTTAAAAATGTGTACATCTTGGCTCTGATCTTATAAAACCAAGACAATTTTAAAAGACACTAAAGAGGAAGAGTGTGTGTGTGTGTGTGTGTGTGTGTGTGTGTGTAAATACAAAAAAAGTTTTCTTATTTTTCTTGACTTTTTTCTTACTTCATGAGTTGAGCAGACAACTGAAATGGCACAGTTTACATGCCCTGCATTATCTTCAGAGAATAACAGTAGGCATTAATCTATTTACACCTTTCAAAAAACAGCACAGGAAAAAATCAAATCGAGGCCGATAAAAGCCTTGATGGCTAAAGGGAAGCCGAGCTAAACAAAGGAGCCCGCAGACACACTGAGCGCACACAGAGCCCAACGCTGCTCTTTTGTTCCAATGAGGCTGAGTGACGACCCCTCTTCTCTCTGAACGTGTATCACTGGGTTAGTGATGCTTTTGTAAAGAGGGTTTGACAACAATAGAGAGTCTCCTGCCAGCTAAACAAAAAGTGACAACTCCATTTGAAAGCTGTCCCCAGATGTATTTTATGTGCAGAAATTACCTATGACAGTCCCGATCAAAATAGAGTTTCATTTCACATGGACATTAATGGACGATACAATAGGTTATCTTGAATGTGATCATTTTGTTCAATTAATGGGTAAGGTATTTTCTAGTGAGTTTCTCATAGGTTACTATTTTTAAATGAAAGTAGGCTTTTCTTGATAATGCCAAAGCCTATTACTTAAGTAAACCATGTACATAAACAAAGAAATATGGATACATCCACTTGAAAATCCAGGTCTGGTAGTATAAAACTGAATGTACAGTGGTAAATCATGTTCCTATTGATGGATCCACAGATGTACCTGGGCAACTTTGCTCTGAGATTTTTCAGGTCACTTCTGATATCTGGAACCCACCTTAGCAAACAAACATCAACATGGATGCACCTACGAAGACAAAACTGTGAACAACACTTACAGTCTCTAAATTAAAGGGTATGCACAAGGCCACAAACTTGTAATTTGTCAAATGTCAGACTGCAAGGATCAATTCTCCCTCCTGATGTCTGACACACACCATTAATGGGCTTGAAAAATCACAATGGACTTTGTTTTAAAGAATACTTTCATACCTACCTGACTGTCATAGGCCCGGGGGCTAAGAACTCTATTAAAGAGATTCCCAGGATTCTATTTTAAATTCCATACAATTTTTCATGCTATTTAATATCGACCTAAACATTATTTTCTCTGTCTTGTTCTACAAAGTATCCTATAAACTCCTAGAAGGGAGGGGCTATACTGGCTTGAAACTGCATTAGCTATAGAGGTAGGTTTTCAATAGATTCTGGGCCAGAAAACCTAAGTGAGAAAAGGGATTCTCCTGAAAATATTGAGTGACTCACCTGTATTTTTTTTTTTAAATCTATTTTTATTGATTTTGAAGAGGAAGGGAGAGGGAGCGAAAAATAGAAACATAAATGATGAGAGAGCATCATTGATGGGCTGCCTCTCCTGCATGCCCCCGACTGGGGATTGAGCTCCTAACCCAGGCATATGCTCTGACAGGAAATTGAACTATGACCTCCTGGTTTATAGGTCAATACTCAGCCACTGAGCAACACTGGTTAGGCTCACCTGTATTTCTTTATCCCATTGTCCTTGCTCCTCCTTTAAATATTTTGATATTATTATTGAATAAAAGAGATTATCTTTTAACTTTTTAAGGCTATTTCTGCAAAAACAAAGTTTATAATAGCATAATTACAAATTTTGATATTAAACTGGATTGAGGAAAAATTACTGTGTGTGTGTGTGTGTGTGTGTGTGTGTAATTCTATTGCCAAGGGCTATTTACAAATCTCATAACCCAAGTTCTCATTGTTCAAGGACAGGACCTCCTAGACAACAGACAAAAGATTTCCAATGTGAGAATTTAAAGATATTCAGACTAAAGTTCCAGTTTCTGAAATCTGGGGTCAGGGTGGAGCAGTCCTGCAGGGGTGCGCAGAGGGAGTTTGAGAGTGGATTCGTGGGCACTCTGGGGAACAAAGAAGGTAGCAAAGAGGTATGAAACGGGAGATGGGAAGCTCAAAGAGGCCTTGTGGGACAATTGATGCGATTAAAGATTTATTTTTGACTTAATTGTTTAAAGCCACTTTGAAGAGAAATGAGAAAGGAGAGTCCACTGGTAGGAGGAGATGCTTTGACATGATAACAGCACCAGAGAAAAGGCAGAGCAACCTGAACTCCTATTTTCCTTCCATTACAGAATCGCAGAACCATATAATTTTGGAGATGGAAAGAAATGCCGAGACCACTTAGTCCCACCCTCCTGTCTTTATAGATGAAGAAAGATGCACAGAGACATTAAGTGACTCACCTGACATCTCCATCAAGGGAAGGCAGAAAAGAAAGGATCATGGGAGGGGGAGAGAAAATACAGGGTCCAGGATGCCTTGAAAGGCGTTATGGTTCTTGGTACTTACAAACAGCATCTTGGGTTTTGAGAGAGCTGAAAGGAATGGAAGCAGAGCTGGTATCCTTGAGAAATTATAAACAATGGGATAAGTGTCCAGGTACCAGAAGGTGAGCAAATAGCAGTCTTCTTTGTCTTTTTTTTTTAATGGGAAAAGTAAACTCTAGAAAACTAGAGAACAACAAGTTCAATGCTCATTCCAATCAACATTCTCTGCAATATAACAGTGGAGGTGAGGAGAGATTATCACCAGGAGCCAAGGGCAAATATTAGGTGTGGGAAAATCTACCTGCCAAGGAGAGCCATTTCTCTTGGTGTAACTATGAGATTGGGATGATTGTAGATTTGGAATAGTAAATGCTACCTTATACCCTTAGGAAGCTTTTGAAGCAGAGATCAGATGGGGAAAACCATGACCTGTTGTAGCTTTCATCTAGTGGTGCGTGGCTAGGAGACATTTCCTGACAGAATAGGACATGTCACCACAGTGAGAGCCAAGGACCAAGAGAAACCAGTGGTCATTGAATCCCAAGAATCTGAGCAAACAGAGGAAGGAGGCAATCATAGGGAGGCTGTGCTGACCAGGAGGCCAGACAAATCATATTATCCTGGGAGGCTGGCCCATAAAAGACTGTGACGAGGAGGCTGTGTGATCTTCAAGTCAGGCAGCTAGGAGTGGAGCCACTTAGATTCATTCATTCATAACATACATATTTATTGAGTAGCAGATGCTGCAGGAACTGTGCTGAGAGTAGAAGTAAAGTACATCGTTTGTGTCAAGATCTCAAGAGGAAACAAATAAGTACTAGTTAATTCCAATACTCGATCCTTCTGTGGTACAGTCTCCATGGAAGCTTTGGGAAGATCACTGAGGGGTGGGATCCTGGGCTAAATCCTGAATGGCACATAGGGCTTAAGCTAGAGCAATGGTCTTGAGTCATGCAGCTAAGGTTAGGGTCCTTAGAAAACCAGAAGGAGGGGGTGGACTTTAGCAGGAAGAACGCTGAATAGAGTTGCACTTTGAGAGGCATTTGTAAAAGGCAATGCATGTAGGGAGCACAAGGCAATGGTCTCATAGAGAGCCACCTGAGCCCGAGGGCACGGGCAGAATCCTGTTATCAGTACTGATTTCTTATCTTTATTCATGTGCTTGGAATGAGGACCAAAAAGGACCTTGACCCACCCAGGTCTTGTTATGCTAAATCTTGTACCAAAAAATAAGGAGCTTACCCAGATCCTGATGAATAGAATTTTGGCACACCCAAAAATCCTTTTGATCATAAAATCCCTTTTGGAACCCAATAAATATGCTGTGTTGTCTGAGGTGAGTGTGACTGTCTCTCCATCAGAGAGATGGCGCCCACCTAGCACCCAGCTTGAATCTATTTCTCTCTCTTGTCTCTTTCTTTCTCTAATTTCTTAATCCCCACCTTCTCCCCTCAGGAACCTGTTGTTTTCCGCGCGGGACGAGGAAAACAGAAAATGTCCACCACAGTCTCTAATATGGGAACCCCACACTCTCTCTCATCCAGATGAATGCAGATGCCAAAGGGAACTCGCCATGGACCAAAGGAAGTGGTCAAGGCAACCTGGACCTCAAAATATTTCCTTATTGAGGAAACACAGGGCATGGACATCAGAACCAAAGCTACCCATTCCCCTGGGTCTTCCTGGGAAAGAGTCTGAGTGTGTGGCAAGGGATGTGGGAGCCTCCAGGACTCCCAGATTTCTGGCTTGAGCAACAAGGTGAATCATGGGTTCCATGCTGAGGTGTCATAGGCACAAAATAGCAGCAATACTACACAAGAAAGGCCTGGAACTAAAAACTGATATTAATAAAGTGAGGACCAAGTTTGTTGTTCTATAAACATCTACAGACATGGCATCTTAGGAGGGTGATCAGTTTGCTGAGAATAAGAGTGTGACTTAGGGAAAGGGAAGGTTCTGTCCACAGCACTGCCTTTCATTATCCCTGGCTGGAAAGACTACCTATTGGGAAGGAAGGAAGGGTTTGTAGTCACACTGGTGACATACTTTTATAATTAGTCACATGTCTGCCTGAGTTACTTGTTGACAAAACTTTGTACGGGAGCACTGCACATACTCCCCATCTGAAGGCCAGGCTTCACTCTGCTGTCTAAGGTGAAAGCTACCATACCTCATTGGCTCTCTCTTCTCTCCTTGCAAGGCAAGGGCAGATCTGGGATGGGATCACACCTGCTGAGGTGTCTTGTCGCTGCTCAGGTCACCTTGTCTAGCTCAGCCCATGCTGAGGTAACTGCCCCATGCAGGGGCTGGTGCTTAAGTGGAGGGGCACCTCTGGAGATGGAAAAGGTGGGGCTGACCGATCTGTCTGTCCCTGGGAGTAGAAATGGATTGTTTACATGTCTGTACTTTCTGCGAGAGGAGAACAGTGGTGCTTGTCTAGCAGCAGTTTGGAGCTGAACAGAAAGAAAAGTTCTCTGCCATTGGAGATAGGACAGGGTCCTCCCTTTACCCTGAACTATAGTATCTGGAAAACTTCACGCTGAAGCATCAGCCACCACTGAGAGTATGTTGAAGGGACTCCAGTGCTGTCCATCATGGCGACCAATAGCCACAAGTGGCAACTGAACACTTGAGATGCTGCTGGTCCCACCGTGCGTGACATGCGGGAAATGGTCAATACACACCAGAAATCAAAGACTGTGGAAAACAGATGGTGAAATATTTCTACAATAACTATTTTGAATGCATGTTGGAATTATATTTTGTATATATTAGGTTAGATAACATATTATGAAGTGAAATTTTACTTTTTTTCTAAAATGAGGCTCATATGAAAATTAAAAATTACGTGTGTGGTGCCCAGCCAGTGTGGGTCAGTGGTTGAGCGTCCACCTATGAACCAAGAAATCACAGTTGGATTCCCAGTCAGGACACAGGCCTGAGTTGTAGGCTTGATCCCCAGTAGGGGTTGTGCAAGAGGCAGCTGATCAATGATTCTCTCTCATCATTGGTGCTTCTACACCTCTCCCTTCCTCTCTGAAATCAATGAAAATATTTTTTTAAAAAGTGATTCTTTACAAATTTTTGTGTGCATGGTTCAGATATCTCTTTTGGACTGCGATGCTCTAAACTGAAGTCAAACAGGCCCACTGTCCTCCTAACACCAAGCGGGACCTCAGAGTCTGTTCTCGATTCTGGTTACCCACATAGAGAAGGAAGTCTCATTCATTGAGAACATCTTCCCATTTATTGCTATTTAGGCCATTCTACAAAATTCATAAATGCACTGACGTATAGCCTAACCCCAACAGCAAAAGTCATGTTTTCTCTCTTTTCATTGTTACAATTGGTCCCAGGGTTGTCAATTTGTTGTTGTTCAAAAAGAGAAACACGGGTGTGGTTGATGCTTCTGCGTGAAGTTTTCCAGAAACTAGGTTTCAGGATAACGGGAGGACCCTCGCCTTTCTCCACTGGCAGGAAACTTCTCCTTATGTTCAGCTCCAAACTGCTGCTGGACAAGCACCACTGTCTTTCTCTCAGAAAATATCGGCATTCCAATAACAAAAAGACACTCTAGGAACCTTCGTGCTTGTTTAGGATGCAGATCAATGAGGGTGGGGAAGGTACCGTTTATCAGAGAAGCTAGTGTTGAGTTAAGATAAGATGAATTTAGCTAAAATAATACCAAGGCACAAGTATTAGCTAAGTGTAACGTAACTAACTGGCTTTGAATGAAATAATGGAATAAACAGAACCATTGAAACTCTTAATTGAATGGGAAGTGGTGGGGGAAAAAAAAAACGGATGGCTTATTTGTAATGCTAAAACTTCTCTTGGCAGGTCTGTAATAGCCCCGGAGCAAAGAAATTTAAATTTATGTCTATTCAACTGTGGAGACAGAGCGTGTTGCTAAGGTGCAAGAGATTTCTCCGGGTGCAGCAAGAGGTCAAAGCAGGGACCCCGGTGCCCACAGCAGCATTTACAATACAAATAGGACAAATGGAAAGCCACGCTCTCTCTCTTCCAGCACCAGAGAGCCATCCAGAAGATTCTGGCCTGTACAGCACGAACGTTCTCACACCTCTCACTGGTCGCAGTAAATGGCCCCTGGAACTTCGGGAGGCTGTGAAAAGACATCCTGCACATTTATTTAAAGTGAGTTTTACAATCAGTCACCATTAGGCACTGCCCTGCGGTGGTCCAGGCCTTTGCTGATCACAGTGTGATCCCCGGACCAGCGGCGTGGTGTCGCCAGGGGGCTCGTGAGAAATGCAGAGTCTCGGGCCCCACCTTGGCTCTCTCTCCAATCAAAATCTGCATTTTAACGCGCTCCCCAGGTGATCTGAACGCAGGGGTTTGAAAGGCTAAGCCTCTCCTTTGTGGAAATACACGTCTCGGCTGGGGCAGCTGGCTTCCTGCATGAGGAACCCCTGGAAGGTGGCCGCTCTGCTTATGAAAAGAGCACCTGAGTGTTAGGCTTCCCGGCTGGAGGCAGCTTTCAACCCATCACTGGTCAATTAATGCAGCTTTTAGCGGCCATTACTGGGCATCCCTGCTCCCCGCGTACTCCTGGCATCTGCTTGGAGGTTTAACCCCACTCCGTCTGTGGGGCAGGTTTCCTCCCCGAAGTGCCTCTTTTCTTTGCTTTTGCACCATTCGATTTTCGGCAGAATGGAAACGCTCTGAATGACCCGTTTTTCTAAAGAGAGCCCCCTACCGCCTTTCTTAAAGCGGAACGCACTTGCCCCTGGGCGGCGGTGATGGCGGGGAGGGCTGCCGCTGGCCTGGAACTGCCAGCGGGCAGAGAGCGGTTTCTTTCTGCGGGAACGTTTACAGATTGAGACTTTAGACACAAGAGGCAGGAAAAAAGCGTCCAGATAATGAAATCAAAATTTCAGAGAAAGAAACATAATGTTTAGAAAAGAATACGGCAGTCAACACGGCAGAGGGGCTCAGCGGCCGGGCTGTGGATGTAGGCGCCCTGGGTAGAAACCCTGGGCGGGTGGCCGCGAGGATTAAGCGACACTTGCAAAGCAGTCAGCCCAGTGCCTCGTGGTGGCACCTTCTCAGTAATGCTCCGTGTTGGCTATTATTAACACACCTGAATTTTATTTATTTATTTACTTTTTTGAAAAAATATATATTTTATTGATTTTTCACAGAGAGGAAGGGAGAGGGATAGAGAGCTAGAAACATTGACCAGTTGCCTCTTGCAGGCCCCCCACCAGGGATGTGCCCACAATCAATGTACATGCCCTTGACCGGAATCAAACCTGGGACCTTCCAGTCCGTAGACCGACGCTCTAACCACTGAGATAAACCGGTTTCGGCTGAATTTTATTTCTTACCGAAACACTCCCATTTGGTTAGCGGGCTGCATGGCATTAGGGCCATCTCCGTTCATATTTAAGTACATGTGTGGATAAAAATATAACAAAACAATTTCTTTAAAATATACTAAAAGATCAAATGGCTGTCCCTCTCGTTAGCCCAGGAAGAAAACGGAGTTGACCGCGTAGAGCTGTAACAAAATCCTACTAATTACTGCAGTGCCCGCCCAGAGCCTGGCCACTCCAAGGCGCAGTGTGGGACTAGAGCGGTCCGGTGTTGACTCATTAACTTCTGAAGGCTTGCAAGGGGTCCCATGGGCATTTCACAGGTTCCACCAGCCCATAGGAGGCTCAAGGAGAGGAAATCGGATTAGCTGCTTGATGGGAAGGGTGATTAAACCCTGGAACAGGATACTCTGGGAGGCTGTGGGATTTCCACCCCTAGGGACCTTTTAAACAAGAGACATAACTGTCTAGCTTGTGTGATTTGGGTCTTCTGCCTGGAAGCAGAAGACTGAACTGAGCAAACTAAGATATATATATATATATATATATATATATATATATATATATATATATATATATATAATTTTAATTGGTAGAATTAATTTTCTCACAATTTATAGGAAACTACTACACTCCTGACTGTCCCCAGCCTCACCCTGAGCTTCCTAGCTCCCCTCCTAGGCCACTCTAACTACTCAGCACGGCTGTGATTTACCTACTGACATGCGTGTGTCTCCTCCACTAGACCACGTGGTCCCCGAGGCTGGGGCATTGCTATTGTGCAGCCACCCGGGAACAGCCGGTGCCAGAGAGGAGCAGGGCGGTCTTGCAGTAAGATCAATGTTAAGGCATTTAGGATCCACTGATGTTCTGCTACCCAACTTCTAGGTAAGTCGTTCATTCATTTCTTCAGTCAACGTTTATGGGGTGGCGCTCTGAGAAACAACTTCAAAAAATGTTTTTCAGACGCTTCCCCCAAGGAACCGATGGCAGAGCCAGGCCCATGGAATCCATGCTAGTGCCACCAAGGGGGCTGGCAGCTTCAGACCAAAGGAAGAATCCACTACAGGTTGACTACAACATCCTGCAATTCCTGGTCTCTCTTACCGAGGAGCGTCTTAAGCACCCCACGGGTTCTGCCTACTCTCACCCAGGACTACGCAGCACGCAGGAAGGAAAGAAAGTATGCCTGGTTGTCCGGGATGAAGGCGCTAGTGAAGATCCCTTCAGTAAAATGCTTTTAGAGTCTGTTTTCCTACTTGCCAGCTTTGACCCCAAAGACAGGTCCCCGAGGCTGCTGCCACGCAGGGCCGCACAGCGTGCCAGAGGGTGCTCTGTTCCGACGCTCTCAGTGAACGGAAAGGCCACCGTCTAGCAGGGTTTCACTTCCAGCATTCAAGCGCCCGGCCTATAAACATAATTTTTAACAGCTTTTCTTCAGCAACTCTGACTGTTTAATTAATCTTCAGCCATTAACCATTCATTTAAAATGCCACTTATGAAATCTTAATTTTGCACATTATCAGCTGGTTCACAAATAGCTAACCATGAGCAGAAGCATAATGATCGCTCTCTCCCTGTTCTTAGAGCTCACCAAGCTTAGAGCCAATTTTGGCTTCTTAATTAACCATATGCATATTAGCATTTAAAATTAAATGACAGGTTTTTTGTGTGTATGTGTATGTGTTTTTTTTTTTTTTTAAAGAATTAATGCGCAGTGAAATGTTAACACTAACCTCGTTCTGCTGCCTTCTGAAGGGCGGACGGCAGTGGCTGGCCAGGCCACAGCTACCGGATGCCCAAAGGTGACGCACACGTGGGAATGTGCCTCTCTTCAGTTGAGATGCCATAAATGAGTGCACATGTGAAATGATAGCCAGTGTTCATTGTTCAAATTCTACAACTTTTATGTTTAAGGAACAATTAATGTCCCCCCACCAAGATATTTCATTCTTTTTCTATGGTTGACCCCAGTTAGGTGAGTTAGTTCAAGCCAAACAACAGGACAGGGAAGGATATTCAGGGCAAAAAAAGAATTGTTAGCTGATCCTGAAATTACTTTTCCTCTAACTAGGACTCTGGTTATTAGAGATGTCAAGGAAGTCACTTGTAATTTTACAGGTGTCAGCTTGGGTCAAGGTCCAAGGTCAAAACTGAGCAAAGAATTGTTCAGGTGGGTTCATCACAGCACATGGGAGTTTTAGACCCATGAGGCAGTGCCTGCGTCACATCTGAGATTGGGTAGTTGGCTCACATCAAAAGCCCTGCATACTTCAGGAATTAGACTATAAGTCTCTATTCCATGTGATTGGAGACAGTAATTACACACATTCTATTTTGTAGAATTATGGTAATCCTGGGCACTTTTTTTCTTTTATCCAAATACAGAGATTCGAAAGACAACCATAAACAAAGAATCACAAATGAAAATGATGTTGCATCATCTACTGAAACTCTGTGCTCTTGGAACGAGGAAGATTGTCAGAATGTTCATTAAAAATGTTTTACATTACTGCGGGAGCGAAAGTGGGAAAAATAGAGACCATTTTCTGAATCACAATATGAATTGAGGTAAAGCATCTCAGAATTCATTAGACACTGAGTGTAGGTGACACAATGGTGGCTCTGAGCCTTGTTTTGGTTATATAATACCTGTGCAAATTACAGCTGGTTTTGACTGAGACTTCATGCGCAGGTGTCAAAAAAACAAAACAAAACAACAACTAAAACATTAAGACTGCAATTAAAACCAGATATGTACCGACTGAAGAAAGAACTGACAACCAAACATGAGCATAAACAATTTGAGTCTCAGTAAACTTGGCATTTTGTAATCCTGTTAGCAATTCCGTGTTTAATCCAAGTAAGTACTTAAAATGCAAGCATATCTTGAGTCTGCAATTCCTGAGACTGTGTTCCAAGAGAATGACAATAATTTATTCTCCTAGAAGGTCTTTTAGACTGAAAGGAATCATGAGAACTTTCCAAAGAATGATGTATGAAATCCACTGAGCTCGATCCATTTTGTGGTTCCTTCACTGATTCAACTCATTTAACAAACATGCACTGGGCATCTACTATGTGCTAAGCACTGGGATGCAGACCTTTAAGATATAAAAAGGAACAGTTAGACCAGGGGAGGGAAACATTCTTTTCTGCCAAGGGCCATGTGGGTATTTATAACATCATTTGAGAGTCATACAAAATTATCAACTTAAAAATTAGCCTGCTGTATTTGGTCCCACATTTAATTAACTCACCCCTAATGCCTTGGCAGGGCCAGACCAAATAATTTTTCAGACCTTATATGGCCTTCGGGCTGGATGTTCCCCACCCACAGCATTAGACATGTGGCAGTTACCCACAAAGTTTAGTTCTGATTTTAGTATTTTCCCTTTGGAAAATGCTCCTTGTGCATTTTTCTTTGAGTTAAGAGAAAAAAAAAATGGTGATTGTTAAGCTGCTAAAAGAAGAAAGACACCTTAAACTAGTGATTCACCAAGTAAGAAATCCCTGCCAGCAACATCAGTAACACCAGGTAGCTTCTTAGAAATGCAAATTTTAGGGCCCTATCCCAGATCTACAAAATCAGAAACTCTGTGGGTGGAGCCCACGCCTGTAATTTAACAAGCCCTCCTGGTGATTCTGACTCAAGTTCAAGTTTGAGAACCATTTCTTTGGACAATTAAAGTTTGACCTTTTACTGCAGACACATACATTTATTATATTAATAAGAAATCTCACAGCTCTGAGAATAAGTGAAGGGGTGGGAAATGGATTAGATCTCCGGAAGCTAGAAGGTACATGTCTCTATGGATAGGCTGAAAATAATGGGTACCTTGAGGTGTGGTAATGAAAAAAATGGGGATCCTTTTCTATCTATATATATAAAAGCCTAGGCAACCATTATGAGTGTTGGCTGGTTGCTATGGTGTGCACTGACCATCAGGGGGCAGATGCTCAGTGCAGCGGGGCCAGGGTAAGTGGGAGCGGCAAGGCTCCCAGCTCCAGCGTGGTCTCCTCCCTGGCCGTCTGCCATTTTGCACACTGCTACATCCCTCTATGGATGTCAGACTGCTGGTTTCAGCCAGAATCCGAGGGGTTCTTGATTGTGAGAGGGTACAGGCCAGGCTGAGAGACCTCTAGTTTACCAGGCCTTTAGTATTTGTGGTAGGGCATATTTCAAGGGAAGAACCTAACAAGAAGGTACCGTGCAGACTGGTTAACTCATCCAATTACTAAACTCTGGCCTGAGTGATAATCAGGTTCATAATACATCTTCAGTGGTCCCTCTAATCCCCTTTTAT
Source organism: Vespertilio murinus (assembly GCA_963924515.1). Lineage (NCBI taxonomy): Eukaryota > Metazoa > Chordata > Mammalia > Chiroptera > Vespertilionidae > Vespertilio > Vespertilio murinus. Next base: position 75,915,284 of record OZ004711.1, on the reverse strand, counting down.
ACGATAAGATATTTCTATTAGCTACATTCTTTATCTGACTGGTCTAATGAAGGGTATCTTGACCAATAATAGTAAAAAAGTGAAAAAATAATAATGGCTAAAATTTTCTGAGAACTCAATATGAGCCAGTCACTGCTCAGTAGATTGAACATGCATTAATTCTTTAAGTCTCCTAGAATCTTAGGAGTCATGGTCTCAGCTTCACTTCAGAAGTGAAGAAAGAGAGGCTGGGAGATATTATATAGTAGGATTTATCCCAACTTCAAATCTAAGAGAAAGACAATAATATCAAGAAGAGTAATAAATAAATAGTTAGATACTGTGAAGAGGCAATAAATGTAAAATGTAAAATGTTTCAATTCTGGGCATCTATTAGGTATTCAATTAATACTATTATTAGCTATCATTGTCATCATCACTATTACCATCCTTAGTCTTGAAAATCCTTGCATACATTATACTTCTAGATTCTAAAACCCATATCTGAGCAGATTCTGGAAATACTGTTTTTGAAATCACGAAGTTTGGAGAAATTCTTTTTTAGAAATAAATGACCCAAAATAAAGTTTATGAATTAAGCGTCTTCAAAACTACTTATAGTCTCAAATGGTCTGAAATTACTATTGAAATCTACTACTTTACATTGAAGTCTACTGCTTTACATTTTTTGTTTTCTAGTGAACTTGTTTTGAAACGTAAAAATCATATACACTCATAAAATTTGTTTCCTAGACTCTAAACTCAATTTAAGCACGTACTATAAGGTCCAAATTTCTGAATTACTTAGATCTAGTTCTGCTTCTCTACCTTGGCATATCATAGTCTTCACTCAACTTCAGCACCCAGACAAACCAATTCATAAGACAGTTACCAACTGCCACCAACCCTGGCCTCATCTGGAAGAAAAGGGTCGAAACAAAGCTGCAGAGAGTGGAAACTGGTAGAACACAGGAAAACAGACATTGAGAGAAAGGGTTGAATTGGAGCGCCACCAGATTAGTTATTTTCTATGGAACAACACTGAGACATGAGCTGCAAGAGAAGAAAACAAACCTGTCCTCTCACCTGCTAAGTGTTATCCCTGAAATGCGGAGGTTGCCCTACAGGGTCTCTAAGTGAGAGAATAGGAGGGAAAGGGAGCCTTTAGAAATGTTACCAATATAAAGTTCATAACATCAACACCTCAGGAACATGAGAGTGACTGCTGTTCTGTGGAGCCTCAACACAAAAGACTAACATGAAAAAATTAAATGCTAAACACCAAATCTTTTTACAGCTCTGAGTATGGGCCCAGGCCACCTACTCACCTTGACATACAAAATCCACTTTGTCTGCCTTGAAGAGAATATCCCTCCTAGTCTTGTGATCAGAGGCCTTGACAATTTGGAAAGTCAGAGACCAAGTAATGGTCAAGCTTGAGGGAATTCAGAATGCTTGCTCAGGATTCACTGAAAGTCTATGCAAAAACTGTGGCTACTGAGTTTTATTTCTGGATGGGTTTATATCAATGCCCAGTCAGCTCTCCAGAGGAGAGGAAAGTCCACAGCACATAAATATTAAAACATCTCTTTAAGATGTTGGGTATTTATGAGTACTAACATTAAAACCATCTTTTATTGCCCTTTCTCATCCCACTGATTATTTATTGTTTGAAGAGATAAATACAAGAAGACAATTGACCTAACAATGGCCTATTCTTGATTATATATTGCATTAAATACAGAAATTATAAAGAGGGCACTTTTGAATCTATCTTTAGCATCGGCAAAAAATGTGTAATTGCCTAATAGATTAATGCAAACCACAGGTCACAAGAGGCCTGGAGTAAGTGAGGTAGATCAACACAAACTTAGAACGTGTACAAAGAAGTAGGTCAAAGCCCAAGGCTTCTGATTTGTCCTTATGTCTCTATAGCCCTGAGTAGAGTGCTTTGCACAAAGTAGGAATCTAATGTTTTTAATGGAATTAATGAATGAATGAATGTGGGAGAAGAGAGGGAAAGACGTCTGGCAGGTGAGGAGCAACATATACATGCTGTTTGTACATGCTTATTGGCTTCCAACTTGTTCTACTGCAATCTGCAGTGAGAAATGCATTTTGCATCATGTCCCAGTACTCACATACATACCTTGTGTACATATGCACATGTATACATTTTACATACACCTATAACTGAAATTATGGAATAATTATTACACTAATTACAATCTAGGCAATGATATTTTCTATGCTACTTTTTTAAATGGTAGTTGTTTCTACCAAATTGATTTCAACCAGCAATTTTTAGAAACCCTCACTTAGCTAGAAGCTCATGTGCAGATATTGGCATGAGACCTGGGTTGAAATCTTGGTTCTGCCAATTTATTACTTGTGGCACCATAGGTAAGTTTCTTAATTTCTCTCAGCTGCCAGACATCTTTCCTTCTTATTTGTGAAATACAAATGTACTCTGTTATCTTTCCAAAGCATAAATCTCAACATGCCATCTCCATTTCAAGGGTTCCCTGTTGCTCTAGTGCTGAAGACTAAGTGCTTTATCTTTGACTAGTGGCCAGGTGCACAAATTCATGCATATTGAAAGGATATTAATTAGAATATACTTTAATATCGCTACAATAATAAAAGGGTCGACCAAATTCATGATAAATGACAATGACAGATCAAAACACATGCATACAATTGGCACCAGTGAGAGTTTTATATGTATCATGCATGTGTGAGTCAACTTAGCCTTTTATAAATATAGAATAAACTTGCTTAATTAGACCTGCTTTCTGATTTAGCTGAGTTCTTTCTAGCCCTGTGAAGCACCCTAACTTCTCTTTCAGGTAATTGTCAGCCACACAGCAGTAAATATCAACACAAAGTAGATTATTGTTGTAGATCACTCAGGGAGAACAAAGGGTAACATATTTAATTGCAGCAGTGTTTGACTATATATTCTGTACAGTGAGAAAACCTGAAGTCATTTTCAAGGTCCACCATTTCTTACTTTTTCAGTTGGGTCAAGTTTCTAAACTTTCTAAATCTCTGTTTTCTGGCTAATGAGAAGAAAATGGAATTCCACCGATTCTCCTATCTACCTACTCCAGGACTTCTGTGAGGATCAAATGAGATGAAGCACGGGAAAATACTTCACAGACATTTGGTTAAAATGTGAAATGTTTCCACCTCGTTATAAAGCAAGCTGTGTTCCTTGGCTGAAGAAACTGCAAGTCGCTAGGGAGAGGAAGCTGGGCGTTGCTACCTGTGGCCATTACTCAGATGGTTGGACACAGCATATTAGATAATGCAGCCTTTAACAATTTGGCCTGTGTTGACCTTCATCTTTTTATTCCAGCTGACCCTTATTTACATAACACACTCCACCTCTTCTAATATATAAAGTTCCCTAAATGTTTTTCTCTTTGGGCCTATCTGCATGCTCTTCTGTCCGCTTGATTAATTTCTACTTGTTATTTAGGTCATAATACAGAGTCCCTCAAAAACTTTGTTTGACCCCCCAGATCTGCCTTCAGAGCCCCTCTATTATGCTCCTTAACATCTTTGGCTTACCATTATCATAGCACATCATCATTATTATTGCAAAATATAAGCTGCATCATCTAGAAGGCAGAAGACTTTGTATTCTGTTTTATTCTCTTTGTGTTATTTATATTTCTAAAAAAACAATCTGTATACTTCTTCCCATCTCCTCTTAGTATACAAAATAAGTTAGATGAATATATCTTAAGGATCGGGTCATTTGTTTGAAAAACAGTCAAGTCAATGCTTAAGTGACAGCTTTACGATATATCAGAGCAACCCTTTGGCCAGCACTCCTCAAACATGCTCACTTACTAGCAGTGACTGAGGAAGGCAGGGGGGCGGAGGCCTTGAAAATGGATGGTCATTGAGTATCAACTCTCTGTCTAGCTCATGTATAATAAAAGAGAAGCTTGACTACATTTGTCACCCCTGGAAGCTGACAACTTAGGCAGACATAAGTCTAGCATAGTCCCAAGAGCAGGGCTTTCAGAAGTTGGAAAAAAAATTAATGAGAACATCAAGTTTGTAAGAGGGGGGATGGAGCAAAGTAGAGTTAATGGTATATCAGTTACTATTAGCACTTATCTGGTCATAGATTCTTTCATTAAGAGATTTCTCATTATTGTTTAAAAGTCACTTAAAATTGATGGTAATATGTTCTAAAGAAAAAAATCTGATTTCTTTGTTCAATTAATGAATTTTAACTTTCTATGGGAATGACATTTATCATTGGGATTCCCAAACTGAAAGGTGATCGCTTTAGCTATGTTTGTAGAAACAAACAAACAAACAAAACAAAAAACATGTATCTATGGAACAGATAGAATCTAATAGGTTCCTATACCCATACATTTAAGGCTAATAGCTAGATATAATCACTAACTTTTCTAAATAGTTATAGTTAGTTCAATAACCTTATTAATATGTAGCCCAATAATATGTAACATAGTCTGATAGTTTAAAGTATAATAGCCTTCTTAAATAGTTACAGTCAAAATTTATTGAACTAGCTGCTGGGATAATTTTATTTAATCCACAAGCAATTAATAGGAAATAGGATGCATTGCTGTCCCTATTTTGCAGTGAGAAAATGGAAACTGAAAAATTAATACATTTGAACCAAAATTCTAAAAAGATCAAGCCTCAGGTCTTCTCCAAATTGAATGTATATGCAGTTTCATGATTTTTACAATATATTCTGTATATATCTCTATTCTAGTAGAATACATTATACTATAATTATTTTTTGTACTAGAGGCCCAGTGCACAAATTCATGCATGGGTGGTCTGACTGGCCTGGCCCCAATCAGGGAGGATAGGGGCTGGGCCTGTCTAGAGGAGGAGATGGTAGGAGGTTGGCTGGCAGGCCCACCCAAGATCAGGGCTGGGCTGGCTGGGGGAAGGGGCTGTGGGTGATTGGCCTGTGGGCCTCACCCCTGATTGGGATTGGGGGCTGATTGGGGGTGGGGTTGGCCATGGGGAGGGACTGTGAGTGGTGGGCTGGCTGGCCCCATCCTGAATGGTGTGTGTGGGGGGTGCCAATTGGGGGCCAGTGGCCTGGGTAGTTGACTGGCTGGCCCAACCCACTGATCTGCTGGTTCACTATGACACAGTGGGTGTCATAGCAACAGTCGTTATGGTTTGTTATGGCCGCTGGCTCTTTATATATATAGATGAGACAATTTCAGCTCTTAGACTAAGTTCCCTGAGGGTAAAGATAATCTTTAAAATTCTTTGTATGACCTAAGAAATATAACAGATGCTCCATAAAAGTTTCCTACAAACATTGGTAAATATCTTTTGGGAATTTAAGGCTGCTTAACTGTAGTACCGAGGAGCTATGCGCCATTTGCCACTTTAGTTTAATAGTTGCTGTGTATCAGTCAGTAAGTATTTAGTAAGCATATACTTACCAAATGCCTAAGCATATACTTACTTAAGTGCCTAAAATCACACTGGATCACAGAAAGCCTTATTTTGCATAATTAAGTCTAAATGGGCACATTATTTATGAATATGTATAAGAGAAAAAAATTATCTATAGGATTCCTAAGAGCAAGTACTACCCTTTCTTGTCCAGATTAGTGGATTGCTAAATTAGGAGATACTTGCAAGCATTGAGTACCTTAATATCAGTAAAGTATTTGACAAAGTCCCTAATGTTCATGGATGAAATGGAGAATACACACTAGATCACAGTAGACTGGATTAATAGCTAACGGAACATCCAAAAGACTGTTGATTAATGAAAATCTTGAATGATGAGTTGTGGAGATTACACTTTACTTTGATCAAACAATCTTTTCAATGACATGGGTGAGTCCACAATGATTAAATATAAGGATGGCATGAAGTTAGGAAGGATAGCTAATATATTGGAGGACAAAAATAAATACTTAAAAGATTTTGTTGGCTACAACAATGGGATAAATCTAATAAGCAAATATTTACCTTAAATAAAGAGAACATCTTACATTTTAAAAAAATCATTGTATAAATGATTGGATTTTGCACAACATATTGAGGAATCTGGCTTGATAACAACTCAAGTGAAAACAAAATATATAAAAGTTAAGGCAACTGATATAAAAGTTAAGTCCATTTTAATGAGTTTAAAGGATTTAGGCCAAAAGATGCAAGAGTCCTGTTGATTGCTGTGCCTTTCTTTTTTTCTGACCATACCTGAGAGGGTGTCCATCTCTCCATGCCATGCTCAACAGACAACAATAATGAATTCCATAAACTTTGTGGTGTTGAGTGTTTTTAGAATGTGGTTACCAAGAGTGCTACAGGCTCAATTATAATATGTGACTAAGACAGCTAGAAGAATTTATCCTGAAGAAATTATTATATTTCTCAAGTTATGTACATGTTTTCTTTTTCTTCCTTATAAGGCCAGCTCTGAGCACAGAACCTGGCACATATTTGGAGTTCAATAAATGTTTGTTAATGAAGAGGTCACAGCAATCAATTCAGATATCTGAAGAGCTACCAATGAGGCTCACATCCTGTGTCCAGGTAGATCAATCTAGGACCTCTGGTAAATGTTACATAGAGGCAGCATTTGGATGGAGACAAGTGGGCTTTTGTATATCAATTAGAGTGATTTGAAAGAGAAAAAGGGTGCCTCAGGAATTCTTATCACTGGAATGTATGAGTCAAGTGACATCCTTTGAGGGATTTTGCGAAGAAGATGCTTCTGCTGGATGGGACATGAGACCTGACCATCTAAGGTCCCATTCAACTCTAAGATTCTGTCAAATCATTAATGAATTAAATATTTATTGAATATAGATTGTTCTGAAAGGAGATAATGGTGAGCAAATGCAGGCAAGGTCTTTGCTCCCGGGGGGCCTGGAGATGAGACCAGCGGTTTCCAAAATGGGCTGTGTGCATCCCAGTTGAAGGGAGGAAGAAAATATTAGAGTTACTACTTACTAATTAAAAAAATTTCATTCTTTTATTAATTTATATATTTTCTATCCTGTATAATAAAAAGCTAACATGCAAACCAACTGAACGATGGAACCACCAGAGGAACAACCAGTTGCTATGACGTGCACTGACCACCAGGGGGCAGATGATCAACGCAGGAGCTGCCCCCTCATGGTCAATGTGCTCCCACAGGAGGAGCACCACTCAGCCAGAAGCCAGGCTCACAGCTGGTGAGCACAGCAGTGGCAGTGGGAGCCCGATGGGGAGTGGTCCTAAGCACTCAATCGGATATTCGCCAAGGCCTCCCAGACTGCGAGAGGGTGCAGGCCAGGCTGAGGGGGCACCCCCCACCCCTGAGTTCATTGATTTTGTGCACTGGGCTGCTAGTAAGTTTTATAATACAAATGATACTTTGCATATCATTTAGAATCAAATAACATCTATTTTGAGGAGTTAACACCCAAAAACATTTTAACTGATACACTGTGCAATCAACCAAGATGCTAAATAATCATGTGAATGAATGCAAATTGCAACCACATCAAGTGCCACAGCTTCTATTCCCCTTTGTGGGACTAATCTGAACTCATTCAAACATAAAGCTTTAAGGTTCATACACTGTGGAAGCCCTTGAATGTTAGTCTCACTGCCATGGAGACTAACACATTGTAAACCCTAAGGAGTTGTCGGGCTTTTGGGACAGGACTTAGCCTCTACTATGTTCATATCCTAGAAGGATTAGCACTGTGAGAATCCAGGCCTATGGTTCTGTTATAGTGATAAGGATTTTTTTTTTAACTACCATCATTTACAGATGAATTCTTTATAAGCCAAGCTTTTCTTAGAAGAGCTGAAAGTTCAGGGCCTACCCTTGAGAAGCAGAGATAAGAGGCAGATGTTGCCTCTATTACGCAGCCACTGTGGGACACACTCATATGATATATTCCTGTGATATAAAGTTATATCGACAATAGAGGTTTGTTTCATATAGCAGCACAAAAACATGCAAAAAATAAATTGGAATATGACCTCCTCTGGACTGGAACCTTATCTTAGTTATCTCTGTATCTTCCCTAGAGCTTATTGAAGTAGCTAGAACACAATAGGTGCCAATCAAATATTTACTGAAAGACTGAACAGATGACAAATGAATGATGTGCTTCTCCTGTATAGAACTCATAGTTCTCAATTATGGACACTGTTAGGGACAATCCCGCAGCAACTATCTTCTTAGACTCACATGGTCCCAGGCATAGCAGGAAAATTCATAATGTCATTGATGAAGGGCAGTAATAATAACAACAATAATGATAACAGCTAACATTATGATTGCTTGTTATGTGCCAACACAAAAACTGCTTCCTTTAAAACTTAAAGAACAAGGAGTAGAGCAACCTTTAAATATAATTAAAGATAAGGGCAGAATAAAGTAATTCAGAGTATAAAGAACCACACTTTGATCTCTTGTCCAAAAATATGGCACCTGTCTGAAACTCCACTGAAAGAACTTTAGATCTTTGATTAACCAGTTAACTGCCACGTCTCTAGACACTTATGGTGTACAAATGTGCAATACCAAGAGGTCAGAGTCAAAGAAGAGACCATTGCTTGTACACATGTGTGGGCAGGGCAGTAAACTGAATATTTTTTCTGACCTCATTCTACTGCAGCTCCAGTTATGATTATCCTAAGAGATTTCTTTCCTGGTCAAATCTACATGGGTGCAAATTAGCCTCAGGATAGTGTATCCTATTGTTCCAAAGAATAACCTCAAGATCTGGGGGGAAAATAAGCCTTAGGTGACAACAATTTGGGGATGATAAGTGCTGAGTGTTTTGTGCTCTTCTTAGATACTTACATTTCACATGAGTACATTAGAGGTAAAAAGCCAACAGGAAGGAAACTTGTTCACTATTACTTAATTCAGAATTCTCCATAGCTTTCGACAAGTAAACAATTTTTCAACAGAATGCTTTACATGTGTTTTCTTGGAATTAGAATGAAGGAGTACTGGCTTTGGAAGCTCCTAAAAAAAAGAGCTCTGTGCTGGGATTTTAGCAGTGGACACATGGAAAGGGGATTACTATGAAGACCTATCTGATTTGGAGAAAGTAAGGTTTACTATGGTCTGAACCAGAAAAGACTCATGCTTGGTATTGTTATTTATATGCAACCCTATATAAAGGCTCGGGAGAAAAAGACTGACTTTTAATCAGTTGCTTGAATGAACAGTTTAGTTATTATAGCGGTCTCACACAGTCATAGAAATTTATATTTTCATTTTATCCCAAAGAAAAACTTGACCATCTTTCTTTAATACTATCAACCTGGAAGCTTGACAGTAAGGATTAAAAATTGCTCCTTCCTTCCCACTTGGTTATTGGAAAGGCTCTGAAAGGTAATCAGTCTTGTGAAGCTACACTTTACAGTCTGCATAAAAATGCCATGATTTCCCTACCTCTCCCCAACCTAATTGAAAGTGCATAATATCACCCAGCTGGGGAAATGTAAACGGTAAACATATGCAATATATCATGCTCCCACACAAAAGCTGGTTACTAATAGGGACTGGGTGGTTATCAGGACCAAAAGGAACCTGGAAAACAAGTCTTTTTTCCCATCTAGAATGAGAGCTCTTTGTGCCTGTCACCCTTCCCTCTCCCCGCCTCCCTCCAGACTTCAAGCTGCAGCCAGATTAAACCAAGGTCAGTCAACTCATCCTTGCCTGTGTAATTCTAAGGGTCACCTAACAATGTATATTGACTAACACTCTCTTATATCAGCTTTTCAAGAGATGAAGCATTTTGCTTTTGGCAGGAGGTGGAGTTGGAATCGTCTTGTGTCCTACCAACTTCAATTGTATGACGGATGGTCCTATTATCTCTTGCCTTAGCTGCTATACCTAAAGATCCTTGGCCTTGTCACCTCTTATCTTTTTCTACCTCATCAAACTCCTATTGCCAGGATGTTCGCCTTTCCTACTGCTGTTCATCCATGAATATCTGTACAGAATCACATGAGTATAAAATCTCAATCTTACTTTTCAAAATCCTCTGCACCTACCTCCGCAGTGATCTATGATTCCACCTCAATTATGCCTACTTAAAAGTCATCATTCTCACCTAAGACTCCTCCTCTCTTTTAAATAAAACTTTCACAGTAGGGTTTTTAGCTCATCTCTTTTAAATAAGCCTTTCACCATATTCCTTTAAAAAAATCACTCCCTGTTGTACCATGAACTCAACTTCTAGTACTCATTCATGTCATCTTATAATTGGCTATTGTCTTATTTTTGATAGCCAATAGCTTACAGGTAGGTCAAAGCATAGCACTTGTCAAGGGGACTGTGTCATTTCAGTTTTAATAGATTGAAGGATGTATTCTTATATGCTTCAGAAGTAGAGATAATTTCAAACTTATTAAGTTAAAACTACATTCATCTTTCAATAAATTACATTACCTGTCAGCTGGCACTGGTGGATGGTATGGCTTGTTGACCTTGGCATAGAGACCCTCTAAATGGTCTCTCTCTGGAGAGAGTGGACGGCCATCGCGAGGATAAACCAGTGGTCCAGCCCGAGGGGGAGACGGAGACCTGTAGACATTTGCTGATGCACATGGTTCCCGGAAGTGGTTCACTCTGGCATAATTGGGATCCATTTCATCATCGTCCATATCATGCAGGGATCCAATTGTACCAGTAGCATAATCAACAAGGCCTCTTGCCTGCTTTTCCCTTAGCTCCTGATGTTTTGCTCCAATCCTGAAAAATGCAGAACAGGTACCAGGGACATCTGTGAGTTTATATGCTAGTATAATGGTAACACTCTTCTCAATCTATGCAAATTCCTCCTAGTTGGTCACTTAGCTGTCACTCACCTGTATACTCAAGACCACACCATAGAGAAATGCAAATAGCATAATCCGTGGGATTAATTTTATATCTATGGCCTTTATTTGGTAAGGAGCCTGCTATTATAGCAATGCTGTAGGTACTTTGACATCTTGCCCACTGATGCCTGGGCTGATTGCAGAGTCAGGCTAATTTTCATTACCACCCTTTTCCTATAAGAGGGATGTGCTCATGGGAACAGTATATCTTTGATATGATACCATGGAAGCCGGCCTTGGAACAGTGGTGCATGGTAAAGAGTCCATCACAATCTCATACTTTGTCTATGCTTTCACTATTTGGCACTCTAGAGTTTCAGTGTATTCTTCTAAAGAAAAGAGCTTGCAAAAAATTGATTTGAATATGAAAAATAAATACAGAGGCTTTCTGGTTACTAAAAGCAGTGGGAGCAGATGTAATTTATCAGAGATTCTAAATTTCTTGGTTACACAAATGGGGATCATTGTGTCTCATTACATAGGAACCAGGGATAAAGTAAAATAGTGAAGAAATTAATAGACTCCTGACAGAGATGAATTGGCACATATGAATGAATTAAACACTAGTACTGGCACAACTCCACAGCGCTAAAGCCTTAAATGATATTACTGCTGATCAGTGTACTGTGTAGACTACTGGGATTGGGAACAGAACAGTATACTTAGGTAGATTCCAAACCCATCAGAATTCTGAGCATTTAACATTTAATCTGGAATGTGTTAGATCAGCGCTCCTAAATTCCCAGTTAGGTGTTGAAATGGAAAGGTCGCTGTGTATCTTCTAGGACAATGGTGATCTGATGGTATCAGGAGGCCTTCAGAACTAATGAGGGAATGTAACCTTACGCATCACTGGGCAGGCAAGGTGTATTGTGTATAGGGCGGGAGAAGTAAGGTGATGAAAGACTGACTCTCAAGAAAGGATGGTGACAAATCCAGAGTCCAGGGCTCAGAGAATATGAGAGGGCTGTGGGCTAGAAGCAAAAGATCTATATTTGCCTGGAGATATATATTGAAGGCTTAGATGAGTGAAAACAAAAACTGAACTCAATATATTCCCTTCAAATAAAAACAGCTGTTTTTGCACATTGCAGCTAGTTTTATTTTACTGAACATCAAACTCTTTGTAAAAATCTTTAAAAGCCACGATCTTTCAAGATACTTTCTCTTTAGGCAGAATGGCTTTTTTTTTTTTTTTTTTTTTTTTTTTTTTTTTTTTTTTGTAGAGAGGAGGAAAGGAGAAAAAAAATATATAGAGAAGGGATAGGATAATAAAACCAGCATCAATCCTCAAATCACAACAGAAGAAAATAAATGTCATGATACTTGACTGCATCTCTCTTTGGACTAGGTCAAATCATGTACCCTACACTGCATACAAATAATTAGGAGAATTCATATTTTTGCAAAGGGGAGTCTGAATCTCCAAGGGATTTTGAATGAAGAGAAAATCAGGGCACCTGTTAAGAGGCCCTGCCTCTCCTCTTTCAATGCATGTTAGCCCTAGATTCATGGATGTTTGTTTTGAATAATTTTTTTTATAAAGGAGATAGCCTGCTCCATTCTGCAACAAACAGTCTTCCCAGGGACAGTGCCAATGGGATCATCACAGAATGCTTGCTGCACTAAGATGATAGGGACGGATTTTCATCGCAAATACAGTGCAGGACATCAATAAAGTTAGGGGGTGGAGTTCTGTGTAGTTTACCATCCCTCTGAAGTGGGATGCCTTCAAGAGGAATCATTTAGCAGAAAGATGAGCATCTCATGGCTGCCCTGTGGGGCTACACTTGTGCATAAATGAAAGAGGAATACACCAAGCTTGATTTTTAATATTACAGGAACAGAACACTAGTATCTGTGTTCCTTATTTTATCACTTCTCTTTCTTTGAGGTTTGCTCATTAATATGAGCATGCAGAGATTCTTGGTTGAAAAGTACTCAAGCAATATTTTATCTTGTACTTTTCCTTTCTAAAATAAAACCAAATTTATCCTTGGTCCTCTGTGTACCACTAACTATTGCAGTAACTTATTTCATATTAATCACTCAGTACGTGGAAACAGAAATTTCTCTGAATCATCGTTATTATGCCAAATATGAGGGTCTATCCAAGAGGCAGAAGATAAGGCAATGTTTGCAAAGGGGAGTATGGACCTCCTGCCCCAATTCAGTGTAAGAATTCTAACTGTTTATAGTAATTTCCCCTTGGTGGTCTCCTTATCACTGGAAAGTCAAGCTGTTAAAATAGCTATCATTCAAAATAGTCCTGGATAATGTAACCTTTTTATTGGGTGGTACCACCAGTTTCCCCATTCTCCCCAGTACTCTGCCTTTAAATTGTTTAAATCTCTTTTTCCCCCTATAAAAACATTGTTTATTTTTTTCATTATACCTCTTAGACATCCTCTTCTGATTCCATTTCTTTAGTTGCAGTCTAGTGTTTAGGTTTTATATTGCCTACATCTTCATTGTCCAGTATGGTAATCATTAACCATATGGTGCTATATAAATTTAAATTGGAACTAATTACCATTAAATAAAATTTAAAACTCAGTTTTTTGATTTCACAAAGCACACATCAAGTGCTGGTTGAGAAGGTGGCAGGATTAAGCAAAAAAAAAAAAATCTCACAGACACAGATAATATGGTGAGTACCAGAGGGAAGAGAAAAGAGGAGGCAAGAGAGGGTAGAAGGGATGGGTAAGTGGTGATGGAAAGAGATGACTTTGAATGGTGAACACATAATACAATATACAGATGATGTATTATAGAATTGTACACTATATAATCTTATTAACACTGTCACCCCAATAAAATTAATAAACATTTTAAGAAAAGAAATAGAATAAAAAGAAAAGGACAGGCAAATGAGGGAAAATATTTGCAAAATGATCCATTCAAAACTGGGCAAAATCCTTAAACAGATATTATATCAAAGAAAATCTAGAAATGCCCAATAAACAAAGGAAGTGTGTTTAACATTGTAAGTCATCAGGAAAATGCCAATTAAAACCACAGTGAGATACTCTTACCAAAATGAAAGAGAAGGAGAATATCAAGTGTTGAAGAGGCTGTGGACCATCCCGAACTTTCATGCACTGAAGTCGTGACAGACAATTTACCTCCCAGGTACTCATACATGAGAAATAACTACATATGTCCACAAAAATTGCTGAAGACTGTTTGGTAGCAGCTTTATTCATCATAACAAGAAATGGAAATCATTGAGATGTCCATCAGTAAGAGAATGGATAAGCAAGCAATGGAATGTTCATATAACAGCCTATAATTGATCAATAACACAAAATAAACTCCTGAAATACTCAACCATAAGGATGAATCTCAAAATGCTGATGCTTAGCGAAAGAAGCTGCACATGACAAAAGAGCTCACTACATGTTTCCAATGGTAAGAAACTCTAGATCAGGCAAAATCAAGCTCATGGGGACTGAAATAAATTCAGTTGCTTCATGGGCGGGGCTCCACTCAGGGAGAAAGGGCAGGAGGGAACATTCTCAGAGGAAAGGAAAATTCTGCACCTTGATATACATTCATCAAAATAGAACAGGGTATTCTTCTGTTTAGTTAAGACCTGGACATTTCACTGTATGTAAATCATGCTTCAATTAAACAACTCAAAAGGAAAAAATGAAAATTAAATTAAAAAATGCCAATTATGCTACACACAAGGTAGGGCAAAGATATGTTTACAGTTGTGAAACAGAGTTTATTCTTATATTCTTATTTATTAGTTACTAGAGGCTTGGTGCACAAAATTTGTGCATGGGGGTGGTCCCTCAGACGAGCCTGCAGGGGATATCTGACTGCCTCTCGCAATCCTGGACGGCTGGCTCCTAACTGCTCACCTGATGGCCTGCTGAATTGCCCCTAACCCCTCTGCCTGCCTGCCTGATCGCCTCTAACCACCTCTGTCTGACTGATCACCCCTAACCACCTCTGCCTGCCTGATCGCCCCTAATTGCTCCCCTGCTGGCCTGATTGCTCCTAAACATCTCTGTCTTGCTCCACACCTGGGACCCAGGATTCCCTCTCTCTGGCCAGCTGTAGGCACCCAAGACCTGGGCCAACTTTGCCCAGGCCAGCTGCAGCCAAGGGGACCATGGGCAGGCAGCTTCACCTGGGCTGTAGCCACAGGTGCCTGGGACTTCGGGACAAGCAGCTTGTCCCTCTCCCGGGCCACAGCTAGCACCTGGGACTGAGGGGCAGGCAGATAGTCCCCCTCCTGACCAGGCTAGTCCCCATTTCTCTCTCTCCAGTGTTGAGTGTCCGAGCAGTTCCAGGTGCAAGGGTGCGAGGGTGTGATGACCATTTTCATATTAGCTCCTTATTATATAGGACTGTATTATTTTTGTATCAACAAACTTAGCCTACTTTTGTCCCACTCCGTATATATCCTTAAATCCATGTGATAAAATCTAAAACACTTGGAATAATTTATTATAAATGTACTTATATATAATTCTTCTCCTTTTAAATGCATTACCTAAAAAGAATTATCATAAATTAACAGAATGAGTGTGATTGCTGGGAAAATATTTAAATTGCTTAAGGAAACCCAGCCCTTTTTCAGGCAATTTAAACACTTTTAAAGTACTAATTTACAAGCCAGATATTGATTTTGATAAATACATATCATTCTTATTAATCCATAAACACTTCTTCTAAATACTGGATAACTTATTTAAGTCAATTATGAGATTCTTCATTTATCGTTCAACAAATATTTATTGAGCATCTACATGTTTTAGTGTTATTGTTGATACTGAAGATCCAACAGTGCATAGAAATCCTTGCTCTTATAGAATTTAAATTCTAGTGAGGGGAGGCAGAAATAGACAACAAAATAACTAAATGAAATTTAAAAATGATGTTATATTGTAGTAATTGTTATAGAGGAGTATAAAACAGGGAACGGTATTGGGATGGATATGGTGGAGTGTGTGTGGGGGGTTATACTTTTAAATATGTGATAAGAAAAGGCACCCCTGAGAATATTGAATTAAAGGCTTGAAGAAGAAGAGGATGGAGCTGTATAGACAGCTGGGGGAGAGTACTTCAGGCAGAGGGGTTGACAAGTGTAAAGGTCCTGAGGCAGGCAAGTGCCAAGAACAGCAGAGGCCAGAGTGAGAGAGCGAGGAGTTCGATGGCCAGTGTGGGAATGGGGGCCTAGATCCTGCAGGAACCTTGAGGTTCAGGGTGAAGCTCTTCACTTGTACTCTCAGAGAGATATGTCACCCCCCACACACACACACACATTTTATTATATAACAACAATGCCATCATCTCACTTAAAAATGGACAATGGCCCCAGCTGGTCTGGCTTAGTGGCCAGAGAGTCAGCCTGCGGACTGAAGGATCCCGGGTTTGATTCAAGGGCAAATGCCTGGGATACAGGCTCGATCCCCAGTCTGGGGTGTGCAGGAGGCAGCTGACTAATGATTCTCTCTCATCATTGATGTTTCTATCTCTCTCTCACCCTTCCTCTCTGAAATCAATAAAAAAATATTTAAAAAATGAACAATGTTCTTAATGTCAGCTAATACCTTGTTTATAAACAGGTATTAAAAACATCTCTTTCCCAATGGATTCATTTGGATTTGGCTCCAAAAGGTAATCACACATTACATTTGGTTATATCTTTTAAGCCTCATTTCCTATATGGAACTGTACTCCTTTTCCTTTACGTTTTTTTAAAAAAAAGTTTCTATGCCATTGAATTGTTGTAGAGACCAGGCAGATTGTCCTATAAGTGGTCCCACATGCTTCTTCCTAATGTGATGTATTTTATTTCTCCACCCTCCCCATACTTCCTGTTTATGAAAGGCAGGTCGAGAGCAGCACTGCCCAACAGGTCTTCCTGTAATGAGGGAAATCTGCAGGTGGCCTGTCTAATACTGGACATGTGGCCAGTGTGACCAAGATATACATATAAAACTGAATAAACTTAAATCTAAATAGACACATAGGACCAGCAGCTACTGTGTTAGGCAGCTAGAGGCTCAGTTACATTCGGGTTCAACTGTTTTGGGAGCAGAGGACTGCGGTGGGTTGAACACTGGTCCCCAAAAATATATCCCTATTCTCCCCCTTTTCTTTGCTTTTCCATATACTCATATCCAGAAGGAACTGCGTGTCAGCAAAGAGAGATCATTCTCATTTAAAAGAGAAGTTTCATAGTAGTCTACTGTGTGGACCTGCTTTTGTTCCAGGGTGTCCCCCATTCTTGGACATCTGGTCTGGGTATTTCCTACTACACATAACGCTGTAATGACAAATCTTATGCAAAAGTCAGTCCATATTTTTGCCTTTGTGGCTTTCAGATGAATTCACAGAAGTAGGATTGCTGGGTCAAAGAGAAGTCACATATAATATTCCAAGATGATGATAAATTTCCCTCCATAATTGATCTATTTTGCATTACTACCCGCATTGTAGAAGGATGCCTATTTCTCTGCAGGCTCACCAACAGAATATATTGTCGAACTCTGAGATGTTTGATAAACATAAGTGAGAAGTAATATTTCAGTGAAGTTTTAATTAGTCTGTCTCTTATTATGTGATGCTGAGTATCTTTTCATATGTTTAAGGGCCATTTTCATTTCCTCTTCTGCAAGGTATCCGTATCTTTGGCTGATTTTTCTACCAGATTGTCATTTCCCCCCTCGATTTTTCAAAGACCTTTGTGTAGCAGCAATATTAGCACTTTATCTGTGAAATAAATTGCACATATATTTTTTTCTGTTTGTCATTTGCCTTTTATAAGTCCACTTAAAATTATTGATTCGCATTTCATACCTTATACTTTACCCTCAAAAACGTTATAAAATGTTGCTGGTTTCATGTGCTATTGATTGATTTGTCTCACTCAGAGTGTGTCAGCAGTATAGTTCTGATTGACTTGACCAGTGCTAGGAAAATGTAGCCACTGGAATCCTCTTTGTTGCTACTCCATGAGCCCCAAACAGCAGAGACACAGATGAATAGATAGAAGAAGAGATGATTTGCTACCTGCAGTGGTGACAGTAGTTGGGGTCAGGAAAGGCTTTTCAGGGGAGAGCTATGGGGTAAAAGAGGTAGTATCATTAAAAGAGATTACGAACTACCTGCGATACAGCTTTCTCTTTTGACAGTGGAGATAATTTGTCCTGCTATCATTTCTGCTTTTATAATAGAAGCCGCAATTAGGTCACTACAATTATCCTTTGTTCCAGCAACCAGGCCCAGTTTCTTTAGCTTTTTCTAAGGAAAGCCACTTTAAGCTGCAATATACCTGGTCAAGAAAAATTACGACTACTTTATTATGTTTATTATCATTATTATTATCATTGAGTCACATGCACTATTTGCGATCAATGTTTCCATTTGTCAACAAGACTATTTTAAGTGCAGTCATATTTTTCACTACTTTCTCATTCCTTCCTTGGTATCTATAACATTTTCTAAATGGTATTAAATTATTTTTTTCCCCTGTGCATTTTTCTTGTCATCCTAAACTAGACCTGATGTGGTTAACAGAACTACATTGATGGGGAGAATCTATCACTTATCCTGTAATGAAAAAAAAAATTTCTGGAAAGTAAAATTTGCATTCTACAATACTGGCATGGAAACTCTTTAATGCCATTAGTTGAATCTTTTAAGGAGGCTTTTCCTTCATGTTTTTCTTTTTGTACACAGACATACATCTAGCGTTTCATGATTTGCAGAAGCAAATAGTGCTGTGCCTTGTGGACGGACATTGTGCTTAAGCAGGAATATTGTACCCATGGTTTGCCAACTGGCATGGGGCAAGAATGCTGCTGGTGCTCATTAAAGCAGGTTAAGGCAATAAAGTCTGGGAAACCTCTGAGGTCAGGTGTGGTCTCGGGACATTCTCCTCCTGGAGACCTCTGAGCGGCTCCCCAGTTCTTTGTGTTGGTAGGATGACCAAGAAAAGATTTCCATACCCCACAGGGTCCAACTCCTACCGAATTTCCCACATCAAATGGTTTTCACCTATTTGACACTGAGAGTGCATTTAATATTCTACAATCATGGTGGTCATCTTCAATCCTTACCTATTAGCTGTATTTTTTACCGTGTCAAAGGGCAAGATTCTCTAGTAGTTCCCCATTGCTACTAAATACTACCGTTTCAAGAGAATTGGCATTCAGTGAAGGCTCTCTTATTATTATTGCAATTTACATTTTCCCTAAATTTATACCTTTCCCAGACCCATTAAACTTCCTCCATTGCTAATGTACTGAGTTCCTGTAATTTGTTTTCTCATAATGCGGACAAATTTCTCAGAAGTGCTTAGTAAACATTCTTTAGTTTTCATTGGGAAATTAGCCCCAAAGAGGGAATAAGGGGAACCAATGTCAGAGTGCTCGCTATCTTCTCTGATAATGCTTGGCTCCCTCACAGCCACTGTAGACAGTGCCCCTACCAAGGGTCTCATTAGCCAGCAGACATTAAAAGAGGTCCAGGTTGCTGGCCTAACACCAAAGAAAGAGCTATGAGACTCTGCCCTTGAGAAGGCTCTGCAGGTTGAATAAGGTTCATAAGTTATTGATGGGCTTTATTCTTGTTCATTATGCTTATTGTTGTGACATTTGAATGTAGAAAAAAATAGCCTTATTTATTTTTTATAATTCCCCCATTTTTGTGCCTCCACTGTGGAAAGCAGAGGGGAAAGTAAGTTTTCTGTATTAAAAGTATATGAAATATAGCACTTTTCAATCCTAGGACCTGCCTGGGGTGATATCTACAAAAATAAATGGCTGGTTGTTGACATGGTAGTGGTTTTCATCATATGGGAAAGAATGAGAATAAATCTCGAATGCTGACTGTTTGAGGTACTGTACGTCTACATAAACTTCCTGGGGAGGAAACAGGAAAAATCCAGAGAATAAAAGGAAACTGGCTACATTTCCTTTCCTTTCCCTTCACACTCTTCTTTTCCTTCCCTTTGTCACCTGGAATTCCACACCTGCCAGTGCTCTCCCGGACATGTCTTTGATCTTGTCTGTCTCTAAAAGCTTTCCACATTAAAATGTGCTGATGCACAGGGAAACTGGACATCCACACAGCAAATGCGGCAGTGTTTCCTTTGTTTTCTTAGCCGTAAATGCCAGATGTCTTGTTGGAAAGAACTCTGGTTTTAGGAAGAGTTCTAGAAGGACTATCAACCTCCACAGGATCTGGACAAACCAGGCGTGGAACCACAACTGTATCTGAGACAGGATAAACACACACTGCACACCTACCATCTCCAACGTGGGCGATTGTCTTGTGAAAAGCCACCAGCCCTGCAGGATAAAGCATTTTTAAAGAAATGCAGTTTTTCTCCCCCCCAACCTCCCGCCCCATCCTATTCATACAAGAGACTTTAAACAGTTCAGCAAAAATATTGTACTGAACCATTATACTGTTTGCAATGCTTGTTAGGATTGTTATTCTTGCCTTTTCAAGATGTGACTTTGTCCTAGAGAAATCATATAGATTATTCTCAAAAGTCTAGACACATGCCAAAAAAAAAACAAAAACAAAAACAAAAAAAACTGACCCTGTCAATCAATTTGGTTTCTTAGGTTCCAACATTTACTGAGTGCTTATTATGTACGCAAAGCTGTGCTAGGCTACATTACAAGGACTGGGGACATTGGAGTAACAGGTGGAAGAACCACAGGCCTGCCCATCACATCTACAAACTAAGCTCTCTCCTAATTCCAAGGTCTCCTTAAGGGGTTCAGTTGTAAGATGAACTGGTGCCAGGAAGATTCTAGTCACCTGGCCTTCTCCATGTACATGCTAAGAATGGGACATGAGGAAAAGCCAACCATACCTTAGATAATCCTCACCATGCAGCCAGTAGGAGGTCCAACAAGCTAATGCAGGAGGTGCCCACTGTGTCTATAGTGACTCAGCCAATGAGCTGTTGGACAATTAGGTAAGCAGACAGCTTGGAGGAATCCCCTCATTCCTGCTCCAATGGATGGCGAGGAGAAACGTTCAACCACAACCACTGGTTTCCACCTGGGTGCAGCTTGAGGGAGGCTATTTGAACATGGTCTTGAGAATGACAGTGAGGATTTTTTATTTGACACAAGGGCCTATGGGTTTTCACACTAGGGAGTCTAATGTCGATCTGTCTTCATTTGTCCCTCTACAGTGACCAATGGACATTACGTCCGACATGCTCTTGAGCTGTCATTCTCAGTTCTGACCACAGCATTCCATTATTTGACTGGCTCCCAATTCCTTGGTCCACCTGGTGGCTCTTTGCTCCAGGTTATGTTCAGAGTTAATACAGGAAACCTCTTAACACTGGAAAAGAAGTTTGGTTTACCTCTTATTGGAACCATAAATTCCCAACGTGACTGTGAAGTGTTGGGAATGAGGGAGAGACTGATGTTTTTTTATTGTGGTTAGCAAGGGTATAGCAGTGGTCTGAGCTTTAAGATAAAAACACCTTTAATTCCCTTCATTACTACATGAGATTTACATATTCAGGTTCCATATTAGCAATAAAGAAATATATATATATATATATACATATATTTATTTATTGATATAAGAAATATCAATAAAGATATTTTTATATATTTAGATATATATATAAAAAGATATTTATATATATATATATATATATATATATATATATATATAGAGAGAGAGAGAGAGAGAGAGAGAGAGAGAGAATCCACTCTTTAGGTAGTAGCTTGGATGATCTCCTAAAGAATGAAAGTTTAACTGCTTCTCTATTTAAAAAACTCCCATCTCTTCCTTTCACGTTTAAATAACATCTGACCTATGAGGCTATGTCATCTGACACAAGCCCTCTATGACTTTGGCTTATGAAGCTTTATCTTAGTTATTAAACTTTGATCAGGTGGCTTCAATGCCTTTGGCTTGATTGGCACTTGCTGCTCTGTCTGCAGCCCTCTGCTTTCAGGGCTTCCTGTGGCCGGCACATCACTGGGATGTCCCTTCCTAGTCCCTTCTCCCTACAATCTTATCCTATTTTTTCTTTCCTTTATAGTTCCATCACTATATCACTTGATCTCTCCCACGTATCTGTTTACAAGACTGTAAGCTTCACAGGAGCACAGACCTATTCCCTGACTATGGATATGACTCCAATATCTAGCACAGTGCTTGGCACACCCAAATATGATGAGGGAAGCAGAGTCTGAGAGAGAAGGCCGTGTGACAGTGGAAATGGAGTGGGCGAGATGTACTTTGAAGACAGAGGAAGAAGCCATGAGCTGGAGTGCAGGCAGCCAAATAAAGGCAAGGACAAGGATTCTTCCCTGGAGTTGGCAGAAGGAATCGGCCAGCCTACAACTAGTCTTTATTGCAGTGAAATGGATTTCTGAAGAGTGGCTTGAGAACGGTAAGATACTCAACCTGTTCTGTTCAAGCCACAAAGTTTGTGATAATTTGTTACAGCAGCAATAGAAAACTAATACAGATGATAAAGAAGTGGAATTGATAAGACAAAGTATTTAGGCATGACCTATTTTCATTCTGAGCCTAGGATGGTGTGCCATGTGAGTCTTTCTTGCAATGTAGAATATATGCAGTGAAACCAACCTCACACTCTGTAGCATGTAAAGAGACAAAGTAAGCCAAATCCTGGATGTTTTCGTACTGTGAGTCATTAACAGATTAAAAAAGAAAACATGTTTACCGGGGAACATAGAGGAAGAAATCTAAATGAATGGCTCTAAATGTCTAACATAACAATTATATTGGAGACCTGACTGTGGGCCCGACATCTACACAACCTGATCCTGCAGTTGAATCTGTGACACAAGAAACAACCCTCCTGAAGAAGAGCTGTGGGTTTCAAAGAGCTGATGATGCCAGGGCCTTCCCACAGACACTTCCCTATCATCGCCCCATATTCCTTATAGAGTGCACGGAGTCCTTGGCATTTTCAATAAAGCAAAACTTCCAAATAATCAGCAGTCTCTGTATCCCCCCTCTTAGAAAATCTACAGCGACCTGCTTGCAAATATACAGCGGAAGTATCCCAGAAGAGCCCCTGGGTTCATTAAAATAATCAGCATATTCCAGCATGCATTCGTCCCTGAAATAATAACATTTCACTTTCCATAAATTAATTATGGTTTTAATGAGGGAGATTTGCATGTAGACTTGTGCCTTCAGATCTGCACAGGAGGCAACCTCCACACCTAACAGCTCCACCGAGGAGGGCCTTTTTCTAACAGCCCCACCGCAGAGGAGGGTGTGCGGTACTCTGCTGTTTCGGAAATGGAGAAGCAGCGTGGCAGAAGGAGCCAGAGAGCCTGGGTTTGGAACCGGGTTCTGTCTCATTCTAATTTTGTGACCATGGGCAAATTATCTAACCTCTCTGTCACCTGGAAGGTGAGAAATATAATAGTACCTAACTCACAGGGAGAAGGCTAAACACCTTAATACAACTAAAGCTATTAATATAACTAAAAGCTAGTTTTCAATCTCTGCCACATAAGTGCCAGAGATGATTAGCAAGAATAATAACAATCCTGTCCTGGCGAGTGAGGCTTAGTTGGTTGGGCATCATCCCATGCACCGAGAAGTTGCTGGTTCAATTCCCAGTCAGGGCGAATGTCCAGGTTTTTTGCTTTATCCCCAGTAAGGGGTGTGCAGGAGGCAGCTGATCAATA
Organism: Vespertilio murinus; assembly: GCA_963924515.1. Taxonomy (NCBI): domain Eukaryota; kingdom Metazoa; phylum Chordata; class Mammalia; order Chiroptera; family Vespertilionidae; genus Vespertilio; species Vespertilio murinus. The sequence continues at coordinate 75,891,750 of OZ004711.1, read as the reverse complement.
ACCCCCCTCCTTTAAATCAATAAAAACATACACATTTTTAAATGAATAATAACAACCCTCCATTTCTGACATAGCTGAGGGGGAAGTAGCAATTTCACATGCACACACCCCTAGGGGAGTCTGCAAAGCATTGCCCAGTTCCTTCAGCTTCTTCCCTTATACTTGGAACCCCAGACGGAGAAACTACTTTTAATAATTGCTGTATGACCTGCATTGGTGAAACGCGCAGGGGATGGGGATGTCACGGCTAATTAAATTTTCAGCTTGATTGAGAGCAATGCAGCAAATGCTTCTGGCTTGAATCTGTTGGCCGCAAATCTTCCTAAAACATACTAATCATTTAACTTGTCCTAACTCAACTCACCGAATAGAATCTCTTTTAGAAGACTTAGTACACACATCACTTAAAGACCAGCCTTCTCGGCTCCAATATTCATCCTTGTAACACCTGAGATACTGAAGAGTCACAATGGAGCAATGAAATGTTAGCTGAAGGTTACATTTCATCTTCATTTGCTGAGCGCCTTAGCCTGCATCTGGCACTGGGGTGTGTGGCTTATCTCCCCCCCCCCTCCGGCCAAAGTGAAATGTTCAAAAGAATTATGAAAGAATCTGATTAGTTAAGGCCAGATTAATGAAGTTTTGGTATAATTACTAACTTGAAAAGGTTTAAAGGGTAAGTGAATTGTACGAAACATGGGGCTTGCTTGTTCAGGTAGCCCGAGTTGTCATATCTGTTGCCAATATGTGGGACAAAAGGGAAAAATGGCCTTTCGTTACCCAAGTTGATTTTTTTGTTTGTTTTTCAAAACTGTAACAAATATATATATATATATATATATATATATATATATATATATTATATTTTATACACACACACACACACACACACACACACACACACACATCATAGATAGTATGGAAACCCCCTATCAACAGAACTATTTTGGCAAAACTTTCACAGACCACTGGAAACTGAAGTCATCTGCCTGACTCAACTAACTGCTATTTTCCCAGAAAGTTTCACCCTAAACTTTTCAACTGTCTCCTCTGTCAGCTTTGGAGAAAGAAATTATAATTACAAGCACCCTGATTGCTTGGAAAACCCCTCAGATTTCAAATGAAAAAAATCTTCCCGAGACTTAAATTCCTCTCTAGTCAGCAGCAAAAATATCATATATTATTGATGCGTTTAAGAATTTAAAAATTTAGAAGTCTCTTTCAATATGTTGCCCAGTTAAGTTGTACTTTCTAATTGATGTTAATGATTTCATTGCAAGTGTCTGTTATACTGGATTATAAGGAAGGCCTGTCTTGTTGTCCCACCTAGAACACTATTTATTCACGGCCACCTTCTCTGTGATCATGCAGCACTTTCATAGCCCATTACCATATTTATCACAGTTTAACTTCATTGTAATTAGTTGTGTATTGTTTTCTCTCCTCTCTCTTAACCATGAACTTGTTCAGGGATGAGGTAGCATTTTACTCATCTTGCTCTTTCCCCTAAATGCCTAGCTTCTCAATTAATGCTTGCTGAATTATTGAAGAGTGCAGGCCAAAAATAATTAAAAAGTCAAAAGTGAATCATAGCAGAAAGTATCTACTCGAATCCTCTAAGTGGGAAAATTTCATATAAGTATAATTCAACTTCAGATTCGAAGGCAAGATGGTGTGTCCTGAGGAAAAAGATTCAGGATGTAAATAGATCATTAGGTCCACAGATGATCAAAAATATTTAAAAAATCGTCAGAATACAAATCTTTCTCATGGGCCTTTAGAACTGAAATAGAAAACGATTCAAATGAAGTTACCAACTAAAGGTGACCTGTCACACGAGAAATGTGAAAAAGAAAATAAAAAGATAAAAAGTGTGAATACAAGATGGTAAAGATTAGCAAAATAACTACTGCCTGTTGGAAGCATGCTTGTTAGGTCTTAAAATGTGCCTATCAAGCCCCCAGCGTACTTCCTGTCTGGATGGCACCCAGGGCCGTTACACACAGAGCAGTCAGACACATTTCTGCACTTCAGTGAAAGGTAAGGGTAGCTGAGTTGATTCTCCAAGGATGGCTCCAGCACGTGGGGTTCAGGTTGGAGGGTGACAAGGAGGAGATGCACTCAATAAGCTATATGTGGGGTGGAACATGCCACCTTTAGTATATGCAGATGACATGCTCCAATGTCCTCCCTGAAAACAGGGTTCATTTGTTCCCTCAGCTTGAAGGCCTCTGTTCAAGAGAACACATTTTAGATGTTCACCTGGGGTTGGAGTTACCATTTTGACTACTTATAAGACTTGCAAATTGCTTGATGACAAAGACCTCCTTTTCCTGCTTTTTAAAAAAACAAACTAATCTGAGTCCTTAGCATCTGTTAGAGTACTTGGACCACAGTGGGTATGAACTGATTTTTGAAAGTATCAATTTTCAATAAAGGGGTATAATTTATATAGTGTCAGCCTTATTAGCATATTACCTTAATTATCTGAGCCAAGCAGCTGTTTTCAGTGAACAAAATGAACAAGTCTACTTTTGCTCATGTGCAGGTGCAGGCTTTCAGGGGCATCTCAGGGATGTAGGGTGCAAGAGGAGGTGCTGGTTTCCCACCTGGTGGCCACTCCCTGAACTCTGCCTTTTCTCTCCTTTTCAATACCCAGTGCTCCTCTTGGATATCCTTTTCTGTAGTATGTAAACTGATGTTATACAATAATTGATTTTGAAAACTTCTGTCTGGCTGTGTGGCTCAGTGATGAAGCTTCGACCCAGGAACCAAGAGGTCATGGTTCGTTCCTAGTCAGGGCACATGCCCTGGTTGCAGGCTGGAACCCCAGTGGGGGGCGTGCAGGAGGCAACCGATCCATGACATTTCTCTTTCATCCATCCCTTTCCCTTCCTCTTTCTCTAAAAATCAATAAAAACATATTTAAAAACAACAACATTGAAAACTTCTACTTTTCCAACCAGCCAAGGACTGCTTATTAAATGCTTGAGTGGGGGTTAGGAAGTATAGTTCCAAGCACTTTTAAAACTATGTAACCACCAAACTTATAAAAGAAAGACAGTCAGACACACACACACACACACACACACACACACACACACACACACACAGAGTCACTTGCAGGGGTTACAACATTACAGATATTCCCACAAACGGTGAAACTTTCCAACAGCTGAGGTCTCTTAATATCAGAAAGATATCTCCCAAAGCCACAAGGTAATAAAATAAAACTTAAGCACTCCTCAGCTAGTCTATGTCTGAAACAGCTTCTCAAATTTTGTTGGATGAAAAAATTCCTTTCCTATGTCATCTGATTATGAGGCAATATAAAAATGAGTGTGTAAATAGAAGCATAAACATGTCAATTTAGTTCCGAATATTTTCAAATGCTCCGGAAAAGTGGTGAAAACATACTATACATTTTACTTCTAATCTGTGGTATTTGGAGACCTTCCTTGATTTTCCCTTCTTAATTGGCATGCTTTCAACACACTGTTCCTCCTCTCCTGCTTAGATGCAAAATCTAGAAGTCTAATTTTGGTAAGTTGAATTTCCATTTTGGTTCACACCCCATATTGGCATATTGTGTCACTTTTAAAAAATATATATTTTATTGATTTTTCACAGAGAGGAAGAGAGAGGGATAGAGAGCTAGAAATATCGATGAGAGAGAATCATCCATCAGCTGCCTCTTACACACCCTCTACTGGGGATGTGCCCGCAACCAAGGTACATGCCCTTGACCGGAATCGAACCCAGGACCTTTCAGTCCACAGGCCGACGCTCTATCCACTGAGCCAAACCTGTCCCGGCTATTGTGTCACTTTTTAAAAAATTACTTGAATTTAGGCAGAGCCAAGCTTATGTACACCTCAGTCATGTGAACCATAGTAATTGGTATCTGCAAGTTTCAGATTGATCAATGTGGGTTGCATGACTAGCTCCAGTAGAATATATTTATTTCCTCTAAATATTTATCATTTAATGGTATGAATTGGTCAGTGATATTAAGCAACCATTTTTATCTTAAGTCATATACATATTTGAGGCAGGGAATATTTTAGCATAACGCCAGTTTTCTGGGCATTGAATTTTTGTTTGCTGGTGAAAAGAAGAATTATGCTTTCTCAAGAACTGACTGGCCATTTTTAAAATTTTGTAAAATGTTCCAGTTTCATTTAAAGCCTTTGTCTATTAGGTCTTATCTGTCCATCCTTTGAAATTGACAAAGGTAAGGCTACCACTATTGAGGATAAAACTGATGGTTAACTAGAAAAATTACTATACAACGTTTTTAATCTACTGTGTAAAAAATATCACAACATATCTAATTGAATATCAAAAGCAGCCAATTATAAGACAAAAGCATTTTGTTAAAGCTCTGATCTTGTTTTTCCAAAATGGAATATTTAATGGTCATTGCATAATGTTTTTCAATATGCATTCATTTATGTGGCCATTACAAAAAGCAGCTCTGAGATTTAAAAGTTCAAGTAGTAATTTTCCTCCCTGGACTTTCTTCTTACATCTACTATAAGCAGATTAAAAACATATGAATTACACTATGTATTTCCTTGACTAAGTGATTTTTTTTTTCTTAAACAGCCAAACCACTAAAGTGGATTGATGCTCATTCAGCTAAAACATTATACTTTTTTGCAAAGACACATTATTTAATCTGAAAATATTCCTAAGTGCCTAGGATATATATATTTTTTAGCACTTGAAAGTTTCTCTGGCCAGCATAGCGTCTATTAGAGACTGTGAAACATTTTAGGATTATTGAACAAATATCAATTATCTCTATGTCCTCGGTGTCAATTTGAATTGGAAATGTGCCATCTTTTATATCTGTACTAATAGAATTTTTAATTAGCTGTTGATACTGTCAATAATAGAGTCTGCTATTTTTTCAAAAAAGGATTTATCTAAGTAACTTCTTACCTAGTCTTTTGTTTTTTATTCCTTCTGACTAGTGCTTACTATTATAATCAGGCTAATTTTTAAGCAGAATACTATACTTTCAAAACTAGACAATACATTTAGGCAATCCTTTTTATTTTATTTTTTATTTCTTGAATTTATTGGGGTAACACTGGTTAATAAAATTATATAGGTTTCAGGTTATCTGCCCTTTACCTCCCACACCCTTTCTTTCCCTTTGGTAATCGCCAGACTGGTATCTGTGTCCATAAATTTTATTTTATTTTTTTGCTTAATCCCTTCACCTTTTTCACCAAGCCTCCTAACCCTCTTCCCCTCTACCAGCTGTTAGTTTAGGCAGTCTATTTTAATACATCGTTATTCATTATTTTCCTACTGATTCATAGGAGTTTCTTTTTTTTCCAAAAATCATAAGGAGCTTACTTTAAATCTGATATTATTTTATACTTTCAGGTCAACCAGGAGTTTACTAAATATCTTATCTCTACCGAGATGTAAGGGAAAGAAACAAGTAGTAGTCGCAATCTGTGTCTCAAGATAATTAGGACTAGACAAGAAGGAAAGGTGAGAAATTACAGGAGGGAATATAAAAAGAAATTATGAGATAAGAACTACAATTTAATGGTAATATGGACTCCTGATTATGGACTGGGATTTTAGTCATAGTGCCTCCCTAAGAGAGCAGCTCTACGGCATCCGGTACATCACCAATGGCTCCTGCCATTTTTCATGTTACTCCCTTTCCATTACAGTTCTGTATGCTTGCTCCCTGAAACATAATCTGCACCGTGAATTCTGATTGAACAGGCTCAGCATGCAATACATAAATAACCTTCTTTGATGGAGAATAAGCCAAGGACAGTGTGTATCACCTACTCAAATTCAGTTTTCTCTAGAAAGGCAAATCTTCCCTTTTCAGAGGTTGGAATGAATGGTGCTTAAAAACAACTTCCACTGGTTAAATTTAAGCCAATGGATGAGGGCAAAAGCCCAATTTAAAAAACAAACAAACAACTCTCTAGGACCACGGCATTTCCATTTGTGTGTGAAGTGGATAAATTTCATTCACTTTAAGGTCTTGTCTGGTAGGATCTGGCTCGGTGATGGGAAAACAAGTGCTGATGGTCCTGATGGGCTGGCCACTATGCTTTGCTGACCCATTTCCATCGTTCTCCTGCTGGCTACAAATGACCTCATGCTTCTTGACACCATTTCCTAGCCCAAGGGACAGTCTTCTTCTAAACTGTATAGCTTTGTCAACCATTGATTCTGCTTATTCTGCCTCTTGGTTCTATTCTAGCAATTATTCACTTGAAATATAAAATTAAAATTAGTACAGTTTCATATTTGTTCATTCATTCATTCATTCATCCATCCATCCATCCATCCATCCATCCATCACTCAACAATTGCTTATAGAGTGCCTACTCCGTGAAACGTAATGTATTAGATGCTGAGAGAAATAGAAAAATGATTATAATGTACTCTTTGCCTCAAGGAAATAACAAGATAGGGAGAGAAGGCACATTTGAAATCATAAACATCTACAATTCAATGAAGCAAAATAACAACAATAATAACAACCTGTATCTACCATATGCCGAGACCTGCTTTAGATGCTTCAATTATTTCATCTTATATAAGTTTCAAAGGAACTCTGACAGCTAGACATTATTTCTCCTTTTTGAAAAATAATTTCCAAATGAATAGGCTGAGGCGCCAAAGGTTTCAACAAAACATGCACGAATGCGCAGCCAATGCAGAGAAGAGTTGAGTTTGGGATGCAACACTACTTGATTTTAATGTTCATTCTCTTTTGAATAAATGCTCTAAGAAAAATGGTGAGTTTTACCATTTATTGAGCATCTCTATGCCTGACACTATTCTGAATGCTTCACTTCAGCATCTCAATCCTCACAACAATATCATGATGCTACAATGACTATAAACCCACTTTGCAGTTAAACAAAGGAAAGATAGAAAAATTAAGTAACTTGACCCAGGTTTTTCAGTGGACGAGTTTTCTTCTAACTTGGGTTGTTTGGGAAGATACAATGGAAGAAGTGAGTCTGCTGAATTTCCATTGATTTGGACTAACTGATGCAGAAGGAGGGTTTCCAGGTAAAGAAAATGGTCTTAGAAAAGGCACAGAGATTGAAAAGGGTTATGGTGACCTCAAAAAATGAACATTCCAGAATGGCTGGAGTATACAGGTCATTTTGGCCAGAAGTAAACATTATAATTTGAAAACTTGGCTACTGTCAGGTATTATGCCAAGGAGTGTGAACCACATACAGTAGGCAACGGAAAGCCATTAATAGTTTTGAAGAGAGGAGTGGCTGATCAAGGCTATTATTATTTACTAACTAGAGGCCCGGTGCATGAAATTTGCGCATGGGGTGGGGTGGGGGGAGATGTGCCTCAGCCCAGCCTGCACCCTCTCCAATCTGGGACCCCCTGAGGGATGTCCAACTGCTTGTTTAGGTCCGATCCCACCATTATTTTTTACCTAAGATCCTCCCAAGAACATGGATACTTATAGCTTCTATCTACACAGTCAACTGTTACTACTGTTGTTGAAACGAAAAGGCTCTTTTATTTTTATTTATTTCATTTTACTTTTTCAAAATATATTTTATTGATTTTTTTACAGAGAGGAAGGGAGAAGGATAGAGAGTTAGAAACATCAATCAGCTGCCTCCTGCACAACCCCTACTGGGGATGTGCCCACAACCAACATACACACCCTTGACTGGAATCGAACCTGGGACCCTTCAGTCCACAGGCTGATGTGCTATCCACTGAGCCAAACCAGTTAGGGCTAAAAAAGGCTTTTAAGTGACCTCTTAGAAAAGCAGACTTTGATGCCACAGCCCAAACCACTTCAACCTCTTTAGACTGTCTATACAAAAGTCAAACAAAGGGTGCAAAGCAGAAAGAGGCAGGAGTCCGAGCCTGGGAAAGGGTCAGGTTCCTTTGGACATCAATCTAAAGTCAACTCAGATGCAGTATAAAGTCATTCAATAATTAACCTCCAGGTGGGTGGGAGAGAGTGAACAGGGGAAAAATGGGTCCCATTTCCACCCAAGACTGGGTCTGAAACATTAGCAGGCCAGAATTACAGTCCCTTCCAGTGTAACAAATACAATGAAAATGCAAAGTGAGGGTTTTGTGAATTTAATGACTGTGGTTACAAGTGTTTTCTGCAGCCACATGCCCTGTGGACTTGGAAAGGCTTGCAGGCAGCCACCCATGCCACTGGCACCCGTCCTCCCCGAGCTGCTCCCAGGGCTGCCCAGCTCTGGCTGCAGTCAGCTCTCCCTCGCTGCTCTGCTGCCATCTCATGCCAAGATCACTCTGCGGCTCAGCTTCCAACAGGTGATCAATAAGAAACGAGGAGAAGCGTCTTGAATGGAATTACCTGGCACGACTCCCAGCTGGGCAAAGCCTGCATTCAAGTTGGCCTTCTTCCTCACGACAATATCCAATTCAGCAATTTTCACAGATGGTGTGTCTCAGAGCCTTCTGGGCTCCCGAAGGCTACTGGAGGGATTATCCGGGGCCTTTAATCCCCAGAGCTGGTCAGAAAAAAAGCACTGAGCACCTAGAGTGAGCCAGGTGCTTGCTTTAGAAATACTGCTTTTTCCCAACAGTCTAAAAAGACAGACTTCTCATTTGACAGATTAGAACAGAGCGGCTTGAAGGTTGAGTGGCCTGACAGTGTTTTCATGCAGAGGCAGGTCTTTAACCTAGCTCTGACCCTCTCCCGGGCCTCTTAACCTTTCCACCTGGCCACATACCTCCCCGGGCCACCCCCTTGGCAGTTGATTCCAATCACAGTTATAAACAACCATCATTTGGGAAAAGGCTTTCAAGTGTACATCCTTGGGCCCAACCACAGAGATTCTGAATATCTACAGCAAATGTCGGTCTATATCCATACATCTATCTCCATATTATACCATTATCTATTTCTCTGAAACAGGGTTTCTTCATCTTGGCACAACCGACAGTTAGAGCCGGATAATTCTTTCTTGTAGAGATGCTGTCCTGTGCATTGTAGGGTGGTGAGAAACATGCTCATTTTCTACCTGCTAGATTCCAGAGGCTAGATTCCTTCTGGTGGGATAACTAAAAATGTCTTCGGACCTTGTTGAATGGCCTCTGGGAGGGAAAGTCACTCGCAGTTGGAAAGTGCCCAGGAAATTTGGAGAAAAGCATATTCAAAACTTAGTGTTTGAAATCACAGGCCTAGGTCAGGATTTCTATATAAAGAATGTGAGGGGGGAAAAGCAGACTCTGGGAGACAATAGGTTGAGTGTCCTTTGAACCCGCAGAGCTTGCCAACCTGTGTGAACAATAATCTTGGCCTCCACAGTGGATGCGTTGTCATGGGAGCTGTCCAAAGCAGGATGCAACATAACATATGGCCAACAAGAAATGAAGGTGAAATGCTTTAGAATCCTAGAAAATATCATTTGACTTAAAAAAGTTTGATTTGCTTACATTTGTCAGAGCACTTTCAACAAATTAAGTTTATCTGTATGCTGCTCAACCAGAGCTAGTTCACAGTAAATATGCTAGATTCACTTAACTTTTATTTTTCCTTTTTTTTCCAAGGAACTTAGCAGTTAAACATTTTACCCAGATAAAATGTATAAAACCAAGGCCTTAAAGTATTATTACTACCATTTCATTTCATGGTACTAAAAAGTGGGACTTGTAGAATACATCCTAAAAAGTGGTTTATCAAAAGGCATGGAAACAATTGATAAAATGAATGTTGGACTCTTATTCCTAAATTCTAGTCACCAAATGGCCATCTACATGTTACAATTACCCAAAGCTTTCATGGAAAATGTTCTTTTCAGATTCTTCCACTGTGTAGGTAACCTCCATCAAAATAAATATATATAGACCTCTGATTTGCATAAAGTTCAGTGCATACTCAAAGTTAATCGATTATGTTGAATATATATTTTTGTGTGTATTAAAAGCAAAATACAGATAAACAGAACTTAACAAAATTTTTTTTTTTTAGAAAATAAGTCTTGGGGCAAGCCCATACATTAATTTTTAAAAATATGCTTTTTATTGATTTCAGAGAAGAAGGAAGGAGGTGGATAGACACATCAATGATCAGAGAGGATAATTGATTGGCTGCCTCCTGTACTTCCTCTACTGGAGATGGAGCCCACAACCTGGGCACGTGCCCTGACGGGAATCAAACTGTGACCTCCTGGTTCATGGGTCCATGCTCAACCACTGAGCTATACCACCTGGGTCTGACTTTAAAAAACCTATCAGGTATTCTATACATTTCTATGGAATCACTCTGGATATATTAGTATAATTTCTTTTTAGAATGTATTTCAACTGCACTATAATTGAATACAACAATATAATATGTCACTCCAGGGTATTTGAATTTAAGAGTATCCTCTTAAAACACTTTTTAAAAGAGCTGGTGTACTTTAATCTTAGAAGTTTGTCTGAACGACTATTGGAAAGCCTGCCAGTCAAGTGATTCATTTTATGTATTAATCCAGCTCGGCTGACAAGGAGTTGCTAATACAGCACTTCTAACATTGATTCAAGTTCCATAAAAGGGTTTTGGCTCATAAAAAATGCTGGCGCGACAGTAGGATGTAGGTGATCCCAGCTCTTGTCTGTAGGAATACAGTAATGTGCCAAATTTTTCGGTGACCACAAGCATTTCTGAGAAGATAGGTGTTACAATGATCAAATAAATGTATGGGTATTAAAACCACCAGCACCCGCCTCTGCCTTCTAAATTAGAAGGGAATCTTGAAAGATGGTTTAGGAATACGGGGTGGTGGGATGTAGCCACTATGCCCTCTGTATTTGTGTGTTCTTCACCCCCCCCCCCCACCTCTCTCTTCAATTCTTATTCTAGGAAAGGAGGCATCCTTACTGCAACCCAAGCATCAATAGTAATTACTGGGATACAGCAAATCTCTTTCCATTCACTGAGATGGTTAGTACTACGAAGAACAGAAATCTGATCGCTTCTTTCTGTCAGCATAAAATGAGACCATGACCTTGTCCTGAGAAGCATCATCTAGTAATATGTTTCATAACTTCCGTGCAGTGATGATCTAATAAGAATCTAAAAGTAATTAACTGGATCTCGGTTAGCCACCCAAAGCCTTATTCAAATACACATTTTTATCAGGACTCTAAGGGAGCCATAAATTGGGGTATTTTGAAAAACTGGGATCTAATCCAGTCCATGATCTGATCAGGGTTCAGCGGTAATAATAAATTAGGACTATTAAAACTGGGAAGCATTCCAACATTTTATTTTGCCCACACCACGGGACCTAGCAAATTCTCCTGCAAAAGACAGAGATATTCAGGGAGGGGCAAAGGCGCGCTGAATCAATCATGTGAGTGTGATCATGCCAAATCATGGGTATTTTCAACAGTTTAAATAATGCCAACGTTTAAGTTCAGTAAATAATTAATTATAGAGAGTCTCTTGGCATAGTAAAGAAATCAGCCTTCTGGTATCTTTAATAAAGTATGCACTCTTTTTCGGATACAATAATGAAAAAATCCTACCAATTCATTTGCTGCTGTATGCATTTAGGAGGGTAATACTTATGTAGGCTACGAGTGAAATGTTAATTCCAAATATAATACTTTCATTTCCTTTCTAAGCATCTTCATTTTGCAGCATGAACAAATGTTGGATAAACTCTAGCCTTATTCTGGTTCTCATTTTAATTTCCAGTAAAATAAAAATCTCCCAAAATTAAATAAAATGCTGAGAGGCTGGGAATAGATTTTCACTCACTTGCATTCTCAGACTATAAATGGTTTCTGAATGTTTTTATTTCTCTAAGATGCATTTCGTTTATGGGGGGGAACTTGCAGCTGCGTAATTAAATTTCGGTTCGCTAAATATCAAAAACACATGTATTGATTTAGACGAAGGGAACAGGCCACAAGCAGCCTGGCTGATAAGGAAGGCAAGGGAGAGAGAGGACTGTGCGTTCTTGGAAGGCTTCCTACCAGGAAAGAAAACTTAGAACCCTGAATGCAGACACTGAAACAGATGAACTTTCCTCATCTTAGCTTCACTCTCACTTAGGCGTTCTGTCCAGGCCACTTGTGGAAAACAAGAGCCATATGTCTTCATGCCTCTTTCCCCCTCACCTCCTCCTCATTTACCCTTCTAAGAGTCTAATGAGATCTACAGAAACAACGTCTCATTAACACACTGAATGAGCTTCCTTGCAAAGTAAACTATGATAACGGTATATAAGAATAATAGAACATCTTGAAGTGCAAAGTCCTGTTATTAAACTTCTTCTCCTCCCCCATATTAGTAAGACGTTTCATTTACTGAAATGTTATTTCGGTGCTATGGGACTTTAATGGAAGACAGCCTTTGATGTCAATGGAGATTTTTTTCCTCCCTCAGCACCACAGTCCTAAATAAATGAGGAGCATGCTTTTCTTTACCTAATCTCCACCTGACTTCTGACAAGGCATTAACAACACAAATACAACATGCATGGAGTTAAGACATTGGTTAATTTCACACTGTGTAGCAAGTTATCAGTTTAAGTTCAAGTCTTAGAATAAAACAAAAAGATATGTTCACCGACTGCTAAGGCAATCTCTTGCTTTTTGTTTACTGTACTAATTTACATAATCTGAATGTTTGAAAAATGCTAATTTAATTTAGCCTGATAAAAATTTCTTTAAGTAATTACCTTTGAATATAATATTGAATTCATTCTCCTAGCAATGCACATGGAAATTTAGAACTAATGTTTTAGTATTTCCAATCTTACTAGAAAAAAATATGAGTTTGTTTAAAATAGGGCTTCATAGCAGTGGGTTGTTTAACTTGTTTCGGGAAGGGACACATGACCAGCTCAACAAATCTAATAGGAGACAAAGAAAATCCTAGTGCCCAATGTTGAGCAGGAAATTTGGCTTATACACTCAGATAAGAATGGTGCATATACAAGGGGATACAAAAGCTGTGGTACAATATAAATATCACATGATCTCACTCATTTGTGTATTATAATGAACAACATAAACTGATGAACAAAAACAGATCCAGAGACAGAGAAGCATCAATCAGTCCATCAAACCTCAGAGGGAAGGTAGGGGAACGTGGGGGTAAGGGGAACAGATCAACCAAAGGACTTGTATGCATGCACATAAGTCTAACCAATGGACACAGATACCAGGGGGGTGAGGGCATGAATGGGGACGGGCAATGGGGGGATAAGGACACATATGTAATACCTAATCAATAAATAATTTTTTTAAAAAAGCCGTGATACATTTATATAATGAAATACTACTCTGCTGTAAAAAGGAAGAATACTTTACCCTTTGGGACAGCATGGATGGACCTAGAGAGTATTATGCCATAATAAGCCAGTCAGAGAAAGACAAGTACCATATCATTTTATACACATGTGGAATTTAATTAACAAACTGAACTACCAAGTAAAATAGAGACAGAGTCATAGATAGAGAGCAGGCAGACAGCTTGGGGAGAATTTAGGGAGGAGACTGAGCAAAGAAGGAGAGAAAGAGGGATAACTTATGGACATAGACAACAGTATGGCAATTGTGGGAGTGGAGGGGAATGGGTGGGAGGTAAAAGAGGGGACAAAAGGTGATAAAAAATAATAAAAAGAATAGTGCACATACTACCATGGACCAATGCTATGGCAATTTCAAGAGAGGCCACTCTAGGAAATTCAAGGTAAATGCTTCTATACTTAGATATGTGCATATTTCTAAGACCCTGAGATCTGGGGAAGACCATTGAGATAATCTAAGAACAAATGCAACATCAATGATACACAAAAAGATTTTTGATGGTATGTGGCTTGATGTATTTAATTACAATAACTTACATGATTTTGCACTTACATATTTTATTGATTTGCATATATATAAATATAAATAAGACAATAAAGGCAATATATCAATGACTGAAGTTTAGGAGCTCTGACCTAGTCCAATACTTTTCTAACACACTAATTGTTTCTCAATTGGTTCCTTATTAGACATTTCCCGTGTCCACAAACTCACTGCGTCGTGAGGACTGTGATTGTCGGGATGTTTTCCCTTCTATTAAGTGGAAGGTGGAAGGCCATCTCTCTTAAAATAATCCCTCACTAGTATCTTCAAGAAAACAAATGAGTGGATGAATAAGAACAGAGACAGAGAGACAGAGAATAGAATGGATGGCATAAAATATGCCTAATTCCTTTTCCACAGGAAAGTCCTTCAATCATGCACATCAGCTACATCCTAACTCTGCAGACTATGACTCCTCCTGGTCCTTCATCATTTTCAAACGACTTGGATTTGGTGCTGCCATTCCTTGTGTGTGAGAGAGCCCTGGGGGCTCCAGGTATTATCTCAGCTGTGTAACACTGAAATTATTGCTTCTTCCTTCATTTTGTTTGTGGACTTTCAGTCATGTAGCCTAGGACTGGATTAACTTTTTTTGGCAGGCATATCCTTATATTGACTCATGCTAAACGTTCCCTCAACTAAAACCAGCAGGCACATTTTTCATATATTTGGTATTAAGTCAAACCTTCCACATCCTGTGTTTGTACTGTTCATTTTTTGGACCTAAGAGCTAGACTTTATATTTATTCCTATTAAGCTTCTTTGTGTTTGATTCAATCCATTGTTCCAGATGATTCTGTCATCTGACACATTATCAAACCCTGCAGCTTCTTGGCACTCAAATATGATCCACAGACACCATCGTTTGGTGCCAATGCTCAGCAGGCCAGCATTAAAAATAAAATTTGAGCAAACTTTTTTTTTCTTGTAAGCGTATATGGATGGAATCACTAGCAGTCTTGGGGTACAGCTTCTCAAATAGCTAATAATCCCTCTGGTGTACATTTCTCTCTGTCATCCACAGGACATCATGAGACAAGGCTAATGTCGAGGAGGGTACCTCCTCTTTGTGAAGTCCAGAGACTAGAACAGGGGTTTTCAACCGCCACACTGACAGTTTGGGTAGGACAGGTCACTTGTCTTGTACATTGTAGGATGCTTAGCCCCATCCCTGACCTCTACCCAGGACATGGAAGTAGCAACTCCGTCCTTGTCTCCTGTCCCCTCAAAACTGTGACAATTAAATGTCTCTAGATACAGCCAGATGTTCCTTGGGGAGCAGAATTATCCCGCCACTGCCTCACTGAGAAACATTATTCTGGCCTCGGCATTCCTCCAATCTAATATAGTAACTCAATCCACCTGTTATGGATTTTATGACCTTTTCATAGCTATAGTTATAAGTAAACTATTCATATATAGTACCAAATAGTTCCATCTCGTAATTTAGATATTAGAAAATAGTGAGATATGGAAATCATAATAGTGGGATAAATGGAGAGGTACGATATAATCCTAAAATTTAGAATTACATTTAGATTAATGCTTTAAATTAAACAGTTACAGGGAAATTGAGCCTCCAGACAGCAATTCTATGATTTGAAAAGGAAATCTATAAAAAATTTTATACCAGGTGCTCATCAGGGAATTACTATTTGGAACAGTGAAAACTGGAAACACTATGTGTTTGGCAATAGAAGATAAATTATAGGATATTGATCTCACAGAATATTAGATAGTCCTCAAAATTACATATTTTTGCCCTAGTTGGTTTTGCTCAGTGGATAGAGCATCCCAGGTTTGATCCCAGTCAAGGGCTCATACCTTGGAGGGGTGCATGTGGGAGGCAACCAATCAATGTGTCTCTCTCACAGTGATGTTTCTCTCCCTCCCTTCTACTCTCCCTACAAATCAGTGGGAAAATATCCTCAGTGAGGATTGAAAAGTAAATAAATAAGTAAATTACATATTTTCAAAACATCAATGAAAATGTTCATAATATAATGCTATAAAAATATAAGATACTATATAGAACATCTGCAAAAAATGTGTACATACTTTAACAGCTGATAAATCCTTAGTTTTTGCTCCTTTTCAGGTTTAACTGATTTGAAATAATGGGTGAACAAAGAAAATTTATCCTAAAGTGCCATTAGACATTTTTTATGAGGATACATAAAATATAACCTTTAAAGTACAAAACCCACAACAGCTGACAAACTGAGGACACACAAATACCCAACGAAATGATTATTGATATTTGTGATTCCACTGCTGCCTGTTATCAGCAGTGCCTGGACCAGAACGGCCATCAGTTTGAAAACAGGCGTTGACAAAAAAATTATTCACTTTTGTAGATACTTTTTAAAAAATGTTTTATTGATTTTTTAACAGAGAGGAAGGGAGAGACATAAAGAGTTAGAAACATCGATGAGAGAGAGAGTCATCGACCAGCTGCCTCTTGCACACACCCCACTGGGGATATGCCCGCAACCAAGGTACATGCCCTTGACCGGAATCAAACCTGGGACCCTTCAGTCCACAGGCCAACGCTCTATCCACTGAGCCAAACTGGTTTCAGCTGTAGATACTTTTAAATTTTGAAAAGGAACTGTCTGACTTTCTAATAATTCAAAATGCAGGT
The DNA here is from genome assembly GCA_963924515.1 of Vespertilio murinus. Lineage (NCBI taxonomy): Eukaryota > Metazoa > Chordata > Mammalia > Chiroptera > Vespertilionidae > Vespertilio > Vespertilio murinus. Next base: position 75,875,237 of record OZ004711.1, on the reverse strand, counting down.
ACATTTTTTGAGACACCCTGTATAGTCTGTATGGATACCAAGTTTTCAAATAAATAATATACATAGTAAAAAGATTCCACAAATATTCAGAGTGGTAATGAAATTATGATGGAATTACACATGATTTTAATAGTTTTCTTTACAACTTTTTTATATTTCCAAAAATTTCTTAATGAACTTACAGTTTTTCCATGCTTTTCATGCATGGGGGGTGCTGGGGAAAGTGATTCGTATTCCCTTAGGCATGAGTATTGGCAAGGGTTCCTCTGTGTGTGCAAAACCGTATGCAGTGAGGGAGGCTGCTATAGAGAGGATGTATGAGAAAGATGACTATATTTTTAGACTGTGTTATTTAATCCTCTTGGGGGAAAAAATCTGTGTATCATTTTTCATATAATAAGAACAGTTCAATGTTCCAGCCAAACCCCACCCCTCCAAGTCAGTGGTCCTCTGACATTGCAATGCTGAAGAATCACCTGGGCTCACCTATTAAACACAGTCTCCTGGGCTTAACTCCCAAGGGTCTCATTCTGCACGGCTGATGTGGGACTCAGGAATCTTCATTTTTAATAAGCATCTCAAGTGATTCATTCTGATGTAGGTGGCCCATGAACCATACTTTGGGAAACTCAGCTATAGGAAGTCATGTGGTTTGATTTGGATGAGAGTTGTGTTTTTTGCCTCTATTTTTGAGAATTTCTTCCTGGGTACTCACTAAATAGAGTTGGGATAGCCCCTCAGTAGTATGTTGGTAAGCTGGCTCTTTGAAAAAGCAAACTCAAACTTTTTGCATTTGCCAATTTCTGTGGAGTAGCAAATATTCTCACCATAAATCATAACCAATTTCAAGCTACCAAGGGTTTATCAACTAGCTCACAGAATTCTTGAAAGCTCAATAATTGTTTCTCACAAGCTGGTACAAGCTGGATTCAACACTGTATGGTAAATATTGTATGTTAAGTGCTTTAAATCCTTTGTAAAAGAGATATGTTAATAAAAATCTATTAACTCAATGATATCTAGAACAAAGCAGTAAGCAATAGGATGGCTTGAGTCATCATAAGGTAATACATTCTAAATGTTTTAGGAAAAAGACAACTTGATGAACTTGTATAGACTATTCCTTATTTTGCTTTATGTTTTCCACGGCCATGCCATGAAGAGTGAAAGGCTCACTGAGTTCTTTAAGAGTGTGAATTGGTTTCCTATGGATGATTCAGAGCCAAGAAATACTCCAGGGTCTTGAGTATTGCCAAGTGTTCAGCCCCCACCTCTATCCTCTGCGGCCCTCCGCCCCTGAGCTGTTGAAACGCCCTTGGCCATTCATTCTATGGCACCCAACCATAAAATCAACTCCTCCAGCTCCTTCCCCTCACACATGATTGAGACAATGCTGTCTCTAGGAAACCCATATCAGATGCCTTTTATGTGTTCATGTGTGGGATGTGGCCTAAGTGAAGGCTAATAGCATAGTACTTTCAATATTTTGACCAGACATATTTTTTTTTAAAAAAATTGGACCTGAAGCCTATACAGCCAGCTGAGGCGAATTTACAGCCTTGCTTCACGAACAAAACTCCCTCAGGCACCTGCTTCCTAAAAGCGAAACCAGAAAGGAAATGAACTCTTGCTTAAAGACAACCCACCTTATTTTATGGGTTATCAATTTTCTTGCTGGCACACAGTTCCCTAGCTACTTGAGAGTGTTTCTCCCCTCCCCGCCCCACGTCCTGCCCCACCCCCAAGCAAGCATTGAGCCACAAAATATATGAAGTCTGCATTCTAGCAAACAGCTCAGTTTCCAGAGGATGAGGCATAGGATGTGGTGCCTCGGTAAGTAAAGCCAAGGGAGCAGCACACTGTGATGTGGGCTCACCACACTGATGTCTTTGCCAATACACACATTAAAACTTTAGCCCGAAGTACATTCTCTATTACAGGGTTACTGCCGTTCGGGCGATGCTAGAGAATCCGTCTTTCTTGTCTTGGGGCAGCTGGGCCAGGCGAATAGCCCACAACAATGGAATGCACTTGATTTCCTTGTAACTGCTCCACTGACCCTGGGTGGAAGCCTTATCAACTCCTCAAAAATGAGAAAGGACTAAATAGTTTCTTCTTTTTCCCCCTGTTGATAAAGTCAGCCTTCCCAATGGGAATAGACTATAAGATAAGGGTCAAAGGTTAACTGTAGACACTCGTAGTCTGCTCTGTGCTACAAAACAATGAATAAGTATGATTTTCTTGGTATACATGCTAGAGTATTAAAATAAATATGAGAAAGTCTTGTTTTTTTAAAGGACTGAAAAAAAGCAAGTGGAAAGTTGGACAAATCTGACCTGATACACCATGAAGTCAGAATTGAAAATTTAAAATTATATGCTAGTTTTTGTCAAATCTCAGGCTTTCTCCGAGTTTCACTTAGTTGTAAAGGCACAACTAAATATGGAGAAATATGAATATTCTACCGCATGTTTCAAAATCAGGTATCTATCATCTACTTGGGATAAATGCCGGGGTTAACGTCACAGATACGTGAAGAACCTCTTGTCCAAATGGGAACATTAAGCTCCTCAGACTGGAGAAGGCAGTCCTTGCAAACTGTCATTATTTCAGTAAATGGAACGGGTCCTTTAACAGATGGGCGACATACTTTGCAACTCGCTGATAGCCTAATAAAAGACACTGGCTTTTAAAAAATGAAGGACTTGTACTTCTCAAGTTACAGTACCCAAATGGATTTAGCAGAATAAAATTAAGAAGACATACAACAGTTTGACAAAAATTAGGAACAGACTGTGGAAATATGATCGTTCTAAACATCAACATCGAAATGATCTTTTTTTTTTTTTTTTTTTTTTACTTAAAAAAGCAAACTGGTTGTTTAAACCATACGAAACATATACACTGATAAAGTCAAAACCAGAGGTAGCATATTATGAAATTATAAATACTGACATAATAAAAAAATGAAGTTAATTTCTTCTCAAAATATAATTAAAAACCTTCAAGTTAGGCAGTCCCCTTTTATATCAAGTACTTTTCCTTTTGTATCAGTCAACCTCTTATGCTTCTCAAAGTAAAGTTTCCCCAGTTGATGGATGCAATAACCAAATGGAACCCAGACCATGGCTCACACGCCACAGGGCCAGCCTTCTGCTCACCTTTCCCGTTCCTCTTTCATCTTCTCCAGCTCCTCTTCTCGCAGACCCCCCTGCTTCAGAGGACCTTTCTGTTCAGCCTTCCCACCCTTCTCGTCTTTCTTCTTTCCAAATCTAGTAAAACACAAAGGAGAAGATGGTTGTTAACAATAACCGTGCTCTTGTTATGGTAAATTTAAGATATTTATGAGATGAATCCATTAGACTGTAATTCTTTAAACTAAGCAATACAAAGTCATTTTGCATAAAATGGAAGTAAAGATATTGAAAGCAGAAAAATAACATAGTTACTGAATCCTCTTCCTTCTCCGCTCCCTCTCTCCACTCAGATATTGATTGTGCAGCATGCACAAAATCATATGGTTAAAGGCTAAAAATGTCAAACCATTCATTCAGTGGAGATTAAAGAACTGAAAGGTTATCATTACAATATAAGTGAAACCTGACCAACCTCTGACACAGGACTCCAGAGCTCCAAGTGGCATGAACATTTAAGGTTCACCTCATGGGATGATATTAATGATGGTGCTGCAAGGGACCTTACTGAACACCTACTTTAATACTGTCATTTTATAGAGAGAGAACTGAAAGCTCTGAGATGCCTTGGGTCTCGATGAAGACCACCTAACAAGGTCCATACAGGGCTGGGGTTAGAACCTGGGTTGCCTCCTCCACCGCCCTCTTTCCTTCTTAGCACATTCAGTCTCCAAAGAGCCACAGGCTTCGTAAGTCAGCCCAGGTGAGTGTGCTCTGAGCACCCGTGGTGTCAGGCACATTTGTTGTTAACTGGACATAGTGGCATTTACAATACCTTATGTTTTTCTCTACCTTTATTGAGATGCAATTGACATATAACATTGTGTAAATTTAAGGTGTACAATAATCAAGAAATAATAATACAAGAAGAAACTGTGTTTTGTATACTCACAACTATAAACCTACTTTTGGCCCACCCTGTATATACCACTTCTCCTCTATCTATTTGTTTGTTGATGGACATTTAGGATGTTTCCATAGCTTGGCTATTGTGACTAATGCTGCAATGAACATGGAAATCCAGGTATCTCTGCAAGATCCTGCTTTCAATTCCTTTGAAATATATATCTGGAATACAGTGGATTCTGGATTGCTTGATCATATGTTAGTTCCAGTTTTAGTTTTGTGAGGAACTTCCATACTGTTTTCAATAATGACTGTACCAACTTACATTCCCAGCCAATAGTGCACTAGAGTTCCATTTAAAAGAACAGTGTATTTCTTAAGCATTTTGAGGAAAATAAAATTGCACATTTGAAATAAAAATGTTATTAAATTATTAGTGGAACACATTCTTAAATAACAGACATTTTTTCCTACAAATATTTTCTTCAGAAGCAATCTCCCATGGTCTTGATATCAACACACATAAAAAATAAAAAGACTTGATGAAAAGGAAAAAAAGTCACTCTGACTAAGAACATTTTTCAAATTACATATTCTCGGGCTGACAGCCCCACCCCCACCAATCCCGCTCTCTGTCCCCAACCTTCTGACAAATGCACAATGAGTCAGAATATCCTCACATGAGGACTTGTCTTATAAACTTGTAAGGAACTCTTGTTTTCTGAATTTCATACAAATGGGTTATATTTATTTTTTCTAGATTGTGTTTCCATCTAAAGCAGACGTTGTGCCATAGCTGGTTTGGCTCAGTGGATAGAGCATTGGCCTGCAGACCAAAGGGTCCCGGGTTTGAGTCCAGTCAAGAGCATATACCTCGGTTGCTGGCTTCTCCTCGGCCCGGGCCCTGGTTGGCGGCATACAGAAAGCAACCAATCAATGTGTTTCTCTCACATCAATACTTCTCTCTGTCTTTCCCTCTCTCTAAAAAAAATCAATAGAAAATATATCCTCAGGTGAGGATTAAGAAACAAACAAAACAAAAACAAAGCAGAGGTTGTTAGTCAAATGGCAGCTCTAAGTATCGCGCACATGGAGGACATCACCACTAATATCTACATTCTTATTGGTATCACAATACAGATGCATCCTACTTTCCTCAGAGTCTCTCCCAAATTGGGTTTCTCTGCATACTGTGCAATTTCTAATTCCAAGTAATAAATCCTCTTTCATGATCTTTCTCTCTTCCCATTGCTATCTCTCTATAGGCCTCTGTTCCTACTGCATTCCCCCACCACACCCCCTTATTCAGCCTAGTTTTGGGATATTGGTTGATCAAGTATCAGCTTTAACTCCAACATCTCCAGCCTTTTTCCTATATCACTCTTTCCTGCCTACCTTTCTGCATCTTTTTTTTTCCAATGAAGAAATGACCTGATAGACGTAAACAAGGAAGAAAGAGAAAAATCCAAAATTCAAGAGCATTAACTTCCAAATATAATTGAGATTTGCTGATATATTCAAGGTCTTCCTTAAACCTACAAAGCAGAAGATATCTCAATACTGTGTGTTTCCATGAATATATTCTTTAGTTTTTCAGACTCTTGCAGAAAAGTGTTAGAAACCAATATCAGTACTCTGGAATTCTTTATGAAAGAAGTTAATACCTTAGTACATCACATAGAGAAACAATTTTCCCTCAAAATGTCATCAGATATAGCAATATTTGGGCAAAAAATAAAAATTGTGGGGAGTGAGGACAGAATAATGCTTCAGAAGTTGATAAGGGCAAGAATGTTGCCAAAAACTCTATAGATATTTTCTCTGTGTCCTAAATACCTTCTTCTAAGTTTGAAGGTTTTGGATTTTCTGAGACAAAAGTAGTTTTGTTTTTGAAGGATAAAACTAACCCACATAAAGTGCCCTAGAATACTTTGATCTTTATTACCAGAACCAATCAAGAGTTTTTCCTTCCTTCAGCTAAAGTATTTCAGTTGTACTGCAGCTTGAGAATAGCTTACAATACTCCCACCCTAGTGGAAGATGTTTGATCAAGAAAAGGTTGGTTGTAAGTAAATTTTGCAAAGCATTTTCTTCTTAGCAAGAATCGTCAGTAATAAACCAACCAACCAATTCCATAAGTATTATAATTGTTTTGAATTAAAGTTCTTGATCATTTACTAAAGTTTCCAATAAGAGAAGGTTGTTCATAACTGAGAAATTTATTTCACTAACCAGAGAGAACAGTCACAAATTATTTTATTTTATAAAGTTTGGGTAGGAATTATAAAACAATAATCTTTAAAAGAACTCCCATATTGTTAAGATGAGGAAATTAAGAGCCAGAGAAGTTAACTACATTTTATTTATTAACACACAGAATTCTTAATTCCAGTTTTTGCAATCAGACATCTTAATTATCAGTGGTGGTGGTGGTGATGGTAGGGAATTAGGTGTAAAGCATCAATTTGATGAATTTTACAAGCCTTTGTTCTGCTTTCCAAAGCAGCCTCTTTGGGGTCATTTCACAGCCATTCTTGCTTTTTTCTGACACACAGGAAGAGGAGTTGGGGAGATTCAGATACCTTGATTCACTTCCCCATTAGCTATTTTTTGGTAATAAAATTCATGAGGATCCTAAATGGCTGAAATTGCTGCTTTGCATTTTAGGGTTTCAAATATCCACTGCATTCCAGGCCTCCCATTATCTATTACCTCGGAAATTCAAGATTGGCCATTCTGGGCGAGGTGCCTTAAGGAAATTGCTTTCAGGTCAACCTTGTTTTATAGAGAAGATATTTTCCTGAAGAGTTCTGTGCACACATATGGTTTCAATCAATAGAATCTTATGTTCCATGTACTTGGGAAGCCTGTTTAAAGAATTTTATGATGGATCTTTTTGTAAAGTGGAAAAATCACCTTTCAACATACCCTTTATGTAAATTTAGATTTTCATGAATTATAAGTTTGCTTAAAACACCTGTCCCTGTTCATTTCTATGGAGAGGTTATATGAAACAGCTTCATGGAGAACTAGCTTGCTAGCTTTCTTCTCTCCTTCATGCATTTGTTTTAAAAATAATTAGGCATCTCTTCCATGTCATAGTACTTAGGTGTAGTACTGTATTGGGATACAAACCAGGCACTACCTCATGGAATTGACATTCTAATAGAGGAGACTGTTACCAAACAAGTATATATATATATATATATATATATATATATATATATATATATATACACACAGTTGTAAGTTGTGCAAAGTGCTATCAAGGGTATTAAGAGAGACAATGCTAGGATATTATTGGGAAAGTGCTCAGTGAGGAAATGACACTAAAACTGATACTACAAGGGTAAGATGTCCAGACAAGCAAAGAAAGGAGGTAAGCCCTCTGGGTGGGAGAATCAGCACATGCAGAGGACAAGAGGTGGGAAAGGTTTGGTGCATCCCAGGCAGCGACAGAAGGTCAGAGTCGCTGAAGGAATGAGAACAGAGCAGATACTCGCACTGGATCCTGAGGGCAAGGACCAGAGTGCAGGTCTGAGAGAATCTCAGAGTTTAGTCTAAGAGTGACATTAGGTCATTCCTTGGTAATTCAAGAAACAGAGAAGCTAGTCAAGGAGATTTGATGAGTGTTAGAGGAGAAACCAAGTCATCTTAAGCAGAAATGACACAATGTAATGTCCATTTTATTTTAATCTTCACCCGAGATAATGTTGAAACACACACACACACACACACACACACACACACACACACACGGGGGGGGGGGGCGGTTGGAGATTTAGCAATTGGTAACCATTCAACTTGGCAAGGTTCAGTGGAGAGGTGTGAGCAGAGGCCAAGTGATCTCAACAGTGAATGGCAGGTAAGTATAAAATTTTGTGTCTCTGTGTGTATACAACCATTGCTGGTAGGAAGGGAGCTAGAGGCAGGGTGGAAAGTTCAAGAAGGACATTTTCAATTTGGCTGATGTTGAAGAACTTTTGTTTGCTGTGAGAGAAAAAATGCCACAAAGTGTGAAAGGTTAGAAATGGAACAGAGAAGAGAAAGTTATGTTTTTATTGTGGTAAAATATACATAATAAAATATACCATTTTAATAATTTTAAGTGTATAATTTAGTGGCATTAAGTACATTTACACTGTAGTGCAACCTTGAACCACCATTCTTTGCCAGAATATTTTGATCACCCTCTGACTCCAATTCTATATCAATTCAGTAATTCCCCATTTCCCTTTCCCCAGCCCATGGTAACCACTATTCTACTTTCTGCCTGAATTTGCCAATTCTAGGTACTTAATGTAAGTGAAATCATACAATATTCATCCTTTGGTGTCTGACTTATTTAACTTAGCCTAATGTCCTCAAGGTTCATCTATGTTATAGCATGTATCAGTATTTCCTTCTTTCTAGAGACCGAATGACAGTCCATTGCATGTATTTACTATATTTGCTTATCCATTCATCTGTGGATGGACATTTAGTAGTGTGCATACTGCTATCATGACTGCTGGTGTAGGGAAGATAAGGGAAGAGGTCAGAGATGTACAGAACATCTGGAGGAATTGGCTATACGCAGGAGGAGATTCAGAAAAAGAAATGGCTAGGAGAAGAAATTAGTTTGTTTATAGAGTTGAGAAAGGGGAAGCGAAGGTGTTCCCAGGCAATTAATTTGGTAGATAACATGATAAGAGAAGTGAGTTCTATCAATAAAATGAGATTTCTTGGCAGAAATAAAGAAATCAAAGGAAGTAGTATACGTAAGATGGGAAAGAACCCCAGAAAGGGTTACAGAAAAATACCAAAAACAGACCTTACTCATGTTGTGATTTTGCCTAGGTGGGCAGTCCCTGAGCAGCCATCCGGGGAAGCAGAATTCAGTAATGGCTTATTCATCCACTCAGTCATACACTGAACAGCCATTACACATCACATGGTTTATATACCTATAATTTAACCATTAATAGCATCAACTCTCAGGCAGTATCTAACTTAACAGAACAAGCCCCAGTATCCTATCATTTTCCATACAATAAAGATTTAAAATACAATTCTGAGTAGTTATCCCCTAATTTCTCAGCAAATATTTTCTTTTGTTTCTTCCCTCGAGTTTTCTAGAAAATGACGACCTTTCTAGATAATTCAAAACATTTGCAGATTCCCAGGCAGAATGGCAAATGGTCCAAATTCACAATATGCATAGCTCCATCTCTGGCTTTTTCCATGTCTAGTCTCTCACGTAATCCACGTCGCAGTTCTGCTAAGTACTGTCTACAACTTTCCTCCTAGATCCCATTGGGCTGTTTAGGCAGCTATTAGCATCCACTCTTCTTCCACTTAGAAGCAATCTCGAGCAATGGCTTAAGATGATTAAAAGGTGGGCAAGAAAAAAGTTCAGATAGTCTTACTCCAAATTAATGGTGAACTATGAATCCAAGTTCATAGTTGAAAGTTTGAAACAAAATGTATTCCCAGCTCCAGTCAGAGAAAACCTTCAGGTATTCAGCTACTTTCTGCACTTCTTCCTCTTTTAAAAAAAATATATATATTTTATTGATATTTTACAGAGAGGAAGGGAGAGAGATAGAGAGCTAGAAACGTCAATGAGAGAGAAACATCGACCAGCTGCCTCTTGCACACCCCCTACCGGGGATGTGCCCGCAACCAATGTACATGCCCTTGACCGGAATAGAACCCCAGACCTTTCAGTTCGCAGACTGACGCTCTACCACTGAGCCAAACCGGTTTCGGCCTTCCTGCACTTCTTTAGGTGTCCATGATGTGTTTGAAAAGGCTACGAGATCCAGTCACCATTAACATTAAACTTGGAAATCTATGGAATGATGTCCGATGTGAAAATGCACAAGCCTCATGGTCATGTTTTCTGGAGTTGGATAATGGTTCATTCTCCCTGTAACTAGCTGACTTACAAACTACACATGATATTGTCTTAGCACTTCATAAATTATACAGTTTGAAATAGCTCAAGCAAAATACGGGTGGAGAGAAGTTCACAGACCTTTGACTGTATTTCCATAGTTTATTCTGAAATTCACCCATAAAAGGTTTCTGTTGTCTGATGTTGTGAATTAGCATATGCATATGCCAACAAAATTAGCTTCCATGTATTGAAATCATGTATTGAAAATGGTTTTTGTGCACTTCAGCTATTGCTTCTCTCTAAAACGTATGTCACAGGGGTCTTTACTGGTTTACCTCAGATGATTCCCACTGTATTTGAGAGTGAAAGCACCTTATAAAAATTCAGTGAAAATTGGCCAGGTAGAGAGTTTCCCCTCCTTTTGGTGGGTATCTAAGGGCATTGCCTACTTTTATGTTAATACTAGAGACCTGATGCATGGAATTTGTGCACGGGGTCGGGGCGGGGGGGGGGGGGGCATCAGCCCAGCCTGCACCTTCTCCAATTCGGGACCCTTGGGGGATGTCTGTCCAGTTTAGTTCTGAACCTGGAAGTTGGACATCCCTCTCACAATCCAGGATTGCTGGCTCCTAACTGCTCACCTGCCTGCCTGCTTGATTGCCCCTAACTTCCCCCCTTGCTGGCCTGGTTTCCCCCAGCTGCCTCCTCTGACAGGCCTGGTTTCCCCTGACTGGCCCCCTCAGCATAGTTGCCCCTTATTGCACCCCCTGCTGGCCTGATTGCCCCCAAATTCCCACTCCCAACTGGCCTTGTTGCCCCACACAGTCTGCTGTTCAGTTGTTTGGTTGTCCTCATTAAGCCCCCTGCTGGCCTGGTTGCTCCACACAGACTGTCCAATTGTTTTGGTTGTGACGACTCCTGGCATTATATATAGTTGATAGAATAATGAACAAATTTGTGTTAGTTAGAAATCAATCTTGATTAAGCAAGAAATACATTCAATTTTATTTTTAGCTTTACACAGTATGTAGGATTGCTGTTGTTAATGCTGGCGACTTTTCAGGAAGGGGGTGGAATACTATCACCCACCCTCTTAGCTTTCCCAAAACTCTAAGTCTACTTGATGGCCTGTGAAAAGAGACAGGGATTTTCTTCATAGAATGTGTCCACAAGCAGCAACTGAGCTGATGCTTTTTAGTAACTAAATAACTCAAAAGTCATGTTAACTCTAATTGGGCCAAGCAATTGAAGCCCTAAAAATAAGATTTCTGATGAATATTTTAATTTCTGGTATATGGCTTAGCCATTTATTTGGGATATGTTTTTATGTTTCCAAGATGAAGACAAACTATATGAAAATGATCAACATGCTTAATCCCAGTGACATCTTTATCTAGCACTTCCTTTGAGGCCAACCTTCCTGCTTATCCTAAAACTACTACTTCCCTCTGGGCTGTTCCTAATTCCAGGAGGGGTGACTCCTAAATTGGTGGTCATGGCAACTCTTCATTTCTAAGCAACAAATCTTCAGATCTCAAATAGGTTGATGTTTGTTTTGGGGATTAAAAAGCAGAGGGGCCCTACAACACTCTAAGATTTTTCCCTAAGAGGATAAAACACCTGCTGGGTAGAGTCTTAGGAAACCCACAGGCTCAATTCAAGTGACTGGGAATCCTTGAGCTAATTTGCCTTTCCTGACCCGAGGAGCTAGGAAACACATAAATTTGGAATAACTGAATACATTAAAAATAATTCTAGAGGATCCAGAAAATGCAGTAAAGCAAAATGCACATCACCAATAACCCATCTTCCTACAAATAAACAACCAAGTGAAATGGTCCTCTAGAAAACCTACTTGTAAGTATCAGTTAAGTAATTTGGGAGCTACTGGACAGTTACTTAATGTGTGTGTGTGTGTGTGTGTGTGTGTGTGTGTGTGTGTGTGTGTGTTGAAAAAACATGTTCTTATTTTTTAGAGAGATAGGAAGGGAGAAAGAGATAGCAATATCAATTATGAGAATCATTGATCAGTCGGCTACTTCCTGCATGGCCCTCTACTAAGGATCGAGCCTGCAACCTGGATATGTGTCCTTGATCAGAAATTGAATTACGACCTCCTGGTTCACAGGTCAATGTTCAAACCCTGAGTCATACTTGCTAGGCTGGCCAGTTACTTTTGATGAGTTTTTCTTTTTGTAGCAAATGGAAACTCTGCTCTGAGATTATTAGAGCGTCATTCTGTTAGGGAAAAGAGGGAAAGCATAAAAAAGAGGCCAGAAGTAAAAATAAGCCTGAATGAGTGAGCAAGAAAGATAAAGATACTAATAAGATATGATTTTCAGATCCACATGGGGACTATAAAAGCGTATTAGCTGTCACTATCACCCCGGGTTTTAAGTTATTCTACCCTCTGCTTTCCAGAAGGAGAAATCCTCGTCAGGAGCACCGTGAACTTGATTAATCGCTTTCATAAGCTCACGCTGGCTCGGAGACATCGTAGGCAAGAGCCTCAGTGATGCAGACTAAATGCTTAGGATTTCTGGGAAATATACTTAACAGGAGCATTAAAGAAATAGATCCTTTTTTTTTTGCATTCTTATGCTTTCTTACTGGTGAGATAGGCTTTTCTTTTTATTATATGTTTACTTATTTCAAAGCAGGATTCATGTGGCTTCTTCCTTTTTCTTCCTATTACTTTTACGTGGGTCTTGGAGCATCTCTGAAGGCTGCTGGAGTGCACAGGTGTGATTCAAGGCCTGTCCATTAAACCCCGATACTGAGTCAGACAGACCACACGCTGGAGTTCCGACCATGGCCCACAGCCACATAGCCCTTCTCATTTTCCCACCCAGGTCATCCCTTCTCTCTTTTTCCTTCCGTTTTCTCTCCCTCCTGTGCACCAGAAACCCCCAAACAAGGGAAGAGTGTTCTGAGACCAAATCACACCTCATGTCTAAACATTTTCTACCAACTGTGGGAGGTTCTCCCAATGCCAGAGCTTTCCTGCTGGGCCCTCCCACACTGACCAGGTTCATCCTGCATATGGAAATCCGGCCGCACAGCAGGAAATAGCTCTGAGGTTCATTCCCTGGCAGGTGATGCCACTTCAGCAAAGGGCCTGGGAAGGGAAAAACTGACTGACTCACGTCAGTGAAATTAACCCCAGGGAGCGCTAACCCAAGTGCTGGAGGCCTCATGTACTAGGACAGCCTCTGAATGAAATGTCAAATAGAATTTACATCCTAACGACGCCAATGAACATACGTGTGATTTGTATAAAACCCATTACCAGAAAAAAATAAGGGTGCCCTTAACTTGTTACCTATAAAGAACAAAAGGACCATGTCCAGAAATGACTGAATTTGGGGGCGACAGGGGTGGACAGTGACTACTCAAAGGACCATTTTAAAGGAAATCCTGGATGTTACCTCTCCATCTTCAGAAGTTCAGATAACAGAGCTCATTTTCTCTGGAATTCACATGCACTGGATAAGAATAAAATGATTGAGCTCCTGATCCAGTCTAATGGGAGTAAAACTTATCTTTATAGCTCTGATTAAACAAAAAAAAATGATCACTTCTTTGATGCCCAAATTAGCATCTTTTCTCTAGCATACTGAATTAATTAGTTGAGTGACAAAAGAATTAATCCATGTAGGCTCAAAGCTGAAATCATATTTATCTGAAATTTAAAATTAAGAACACAGCATTAACCCTCTATAGCTCATGTAATGTTCTTTTACGTTCCGTATATTCTAAACCTTCTGCATGTCACATAAAGTATAACTTGGGCTTTAAAAATATTTTTCTTTTTTTAATATATAAAATATTCCTCAAAAAGACAATGAGAACATCACAGATTTTTTTCCCTGGGGGTGGAAAACTTTTCCATTGTGCCATAAAAGTCTTACATTAGATGGCTTTCCCCCCCTAAGCATTTATTGTACAAGTACAAAAGAAGCAAAGTAATTAATGCATGTTAGAGCTGGTAAGAGAACCTTAAACAATAGAAAAGAGTTATTATATTGATTTTCAATAAGCGATACTAAGTTCGAAATTGTTCTTAAAAGGTGGAAGCTCTCTTAACTTGGCTTTTTCCTGTAGAAGAAAAAGCAATTTTGAATGAGGGAGAATTGTTGGAGGTTAATTTCTGGGATGTCTCCATTTGCTAGAACTCACAGTGAAAGGTGTTTAATTTTCTTCATGTGCATAACATTTTTTCTATACAGAGCAAACTTGGGTAGGCATATGTATCTTTATTCAGGACAGGATGGAGAATGGATTCAGGGAAGGTTACAGAAAGGAGGAGGGCTTGTGCTAGTATTACCAGCTGTATCTGGAATAGGGTGCTATTTTATTTTTATTTTTATTTTTATTTTTTTATATATATTTTATTGATTTTTTTACAGAGAGGGATAGAGAGTTAGAAACATCAATGAGAGAGAATCATCAATCAGCTGCCTCTTGCACACCCCCTCCTGGGGTTGTGCCCGCAACCAAGGTACATGCCCTTGACCGGAATCGAACCTGGGACCCTTCAGTCCGCAGGCCAACGCTCTATCCACTGAGCCAAACCAGTTTTGGCAGGGTGCTATTTTAACCATTGCTTAAGCATGCGCTCTTCAAGGGCTAGGGCTGAGTCTCTATATGTTTTCTTGTTTACGCCTTCATGCATTCCTTTAACAAATACTCATTGAGTTCCTACTTTGTGCCAGATTCTCTAGTAGATGCCGAGGATATAAGTAAATTCGTCAAACATGGTCTGTACTCTCATTCTTAGTGCCTAATACACAGTAAAAACTGAACAACTATTGCTCAGTTGTAAATCCAGAATTACAGATGAAGTCTGGATTTCAGGGAATATCTGAATATTGCTTGTCTCCTTTTTTCATAGCCTCTATCCTAGGAGGAGGACCCAATGGTTCTTTGTAAATCAGCAAGTTATCCCCCAAAAAGCTCCCAAGCCAGAAGACACTTTCCCTATAAACACGCCAATCACCATACTACCTCAGTTTAGGTGTGAGAGCTCCAAGGGAGGCACAGCCTGGATGTCTATCGTCAGCCACAGCAAGATGAAACAGGGGACAGACTGTGACTCATGGAGGAAAGGCAGCGGACAGGACACCTGGCTATCTAAGCCGCATGGGGGCCTGAGTCGCTTTAGGCTCCTATCTCTGACGACCAGTTCTTTCATGTTGTACGCACACCTCTTTTAAGAACACCACGCCAAGTTCTAAAATGAGATGTAAACCCCAAGCCATCATTAAAGATGATTAATCGGCAAGATGTCACCTAGAAACAAAAACATGATGTCTATCTCGTACTCAGACCTTTAATTTCAGCTTCAGAAATTATGGCCTCTTTAATCTTAGGTTTCAAATGAAGACATGTGTGAGGTAGCTGCTAGGTTCTCATTTTCTAGTTTTGACACTGCTTATCTTTGTCATTAGTTCATCCTGTCTTTAACGAAATTCCAAATAATAACAACCTCCATCTGTGCTCCTTAATAAAAGTTCTTTTAGAAAAAAGAGGTTATTTTAAAAAAAAATGAGCCGTAACTTAGTTTATAAGGCAAAGATTTCAATAAAGGTCAGGTTTCAATATTTTTATGTTATATTTAAAGTTAACTAAT
The DNA here is from genome assembly GCA_963924515.1 of Vespertilio murinus. Classification (NCBI taxonomy): domain Eukaryota; kingdom Metazoa; phylum Chordata; class Mammalia; order Chiroptera; family Vespertilionidae; genus Vespertilio; species Vespertilio murinus. The sequence continues at coordinate 75,859,684 of OZ004711.1, read as the reverse complement.
ATCCTTTTTATTCTACAAGTTCTTTAAGAGTAGGTCATAAAACTGAATTGATTTTCAACTATGAATGGGCTGATAGGAAAAATAAAATCTATCCTAAGTATCTCAAGAGAAACTATAAATAACACTTGGATTCATCTAGGGCACAAAAGTCACAGGTCTCGTGAAATTTCTCAAATCTGTATTGCTTGCAAGAGTCTCTACTTCAGTTTTTTTCAAAGTCTAGAAATTCCCTTCCTCTAGGCATATTTGAGCTTGAAAACTTGGGACCCACCCATGGGTTGCCAAATTCAAAAGGAGGTGTGATTGTTATTTTAAATAGAATTTCTGTTTAGTCATTAAGTCACACAGTAAGGACTGTAGGCATCCTCCAGGTCCCAGAACACCTCATCCTCAGGAGCTCTGCCTAAGTGACAGTCACTCAAGGCCCATTGAGCAATCAACGTTTCCTTTGTCCAGAGGGGCAGGACAAAAGACAGGAATCTTTTACATAGGAATAGGTTTCCCATGGGATTGTAATATCATTTTATAAAAAAAAATGGATATAATCTCATTCTCAGCCATATAATATCACTTAAAAAAAGTATATCAGGATTAAACAATAACAATTTAATTTTTGACAAGGTTTTTTTTAAAATCACCTATAATTCAGAAAGAGCTATTACTAGTAACACACAATCATAAAAAATATGCTTTCACCTAGAGATGTGTAGCAGCTTAGCACACTGGTGATTTACAATTTGACCAAAGAAATCAGAAATTGATTTATAGTCTGTCCAAAGCATCAGGCTCTTATTTGCTTGTCCACTAGACTGTGAAACTACTATTCTGCTATGTAAGTATATTTTCTTGTTCCTCTCTTTCCAGTACCAAAGGCTAATTTTTCTTTTCTTCAATATCACAGATGAATAATTCCCCCTGGATTCCTGATACCATTCCACAGTTCAAAATGGCTGCCATTGCCCTCACAGAATCAAGAAAGAAACCAATGCTAGGAATTCTGTGTATATGCAATTAAATACACAATCCTATAAAGCACATAATTAAATAAATCAGAGGTCTAATCCTCTGAGTAGAACATTCCACATGGAATTTTTGGTGAGCATGTCTTAAAAAATAAAAGTCAGCAATTCAACCAAGTAAATTAGCCCGAGGATGTTCCTTATCTTTGTGTATATTTTAAAATATTAAATCCATTTGGACAGCATCACATTCAAGGAGTTATATTGGAAATGGTTACTTTTGCCCTACGATATGTTTCCTCAGATGACAGAGTGTCTCAGAATCTGCCTGTGTTTCAGAAAGGCTTTGGACGGCCGGAGCAGGGCCCACCGGCAGCGATGCTCCATGGTGCTGGGTTGGCAGCAATCACCCAGCACATCTGCAACCCGTATTTGGCTTTGGATTTAATGCTTCTGGTCTCTCCAGGTTTAGCATTTCTAAACGTCACCGCCTAATATTGAAGCAACTTCCAATAACTCATCCTTTTCACAAACATTACAGTCATATTTGATTCTGTAGAAACCCACAGTATTTGTGTTTTTTTCATTTTGGAAGGTTATTTGGAAACCCAGGCCAATGTATTATTTCAAGTGTGACTGAGCTGTTGTCATTCTTTTTACACCAACCCTAGGGCTTTGTAGGTCCCATCCTATTGAGCCCTGTGGGCTCACGGATCTTGCCAATCCAGTGAAGTAAGAATTAGTTTGGACAAAGGAAAAGTAGACCCAACCATTATCTCAGTTCTATAAATGTAATATTTGAGAGAATTAATAACAAAGAAAAGAAAGAAAAACTGAAATAATGTCCATTTTGTTAAGGAAAAGCCAGAACTTGACATGATTCATATAAGTTTAACAAGTTAGGGGGAGGAGAGGTAGGTCTAAGATGGTCACATTAATAGATAAAAATATTGGAAGATTAATGAATAGTAATCCTAAAGCAATTAACTAATATGTTTCATCTAAAAATAATGACTATTGGATAAACCAAAATTTTAAAGGTGATCCGTAAGTGCTTTGAAATGTAAAATGCCATTAATAACCTATCATGTAATATATAAAACCATAGCTTGATTATTTATTTATTTATTTGATTTACATTGGATTTCGGTATAAAATATGCATATTACATATCAATTTTTACAAGCACAATATATTTTAAAAGTAAGTTTGTTCAATACATATTTCTGAAATGTTACTTATTAAATTATCTCTCTGTGGAAAATATTCCATTTGCATTTTTAGCTATAAAGAGATTTGTATGCAAAGTGTTCTGATTGGTTCAAAAATTGTGGAATTATAGAAAGTTGTGTAAGGCCAGAGGGATCTTTGCCATCATAGTTAGGCAACCCTCTCAAAGCTCAGAAAGTCTACTGAATAGCTCAAAGCCCTTGGTAGTTGGGACCAAACAGGGACTTGAATCCTTCAATTCATTACAAAGTCTTTCCATCCCGTGATGTTCCCCCATTGTTTGTACATATGTTATGAATTATTCACCAAAAATTCCAAATCCTTAGAAAAGAACCCTATTCAATAAAATGTAGGTTTTGGGGTGTGCTTTTTTTTTTTTTTTTTTTTTTTTTTTTTAGTTTGAATTGCCCAGAAATGCAATTAGTTGTAATGACAAAGTCCAATTTAGTAACTGCTTGGCCAAATACAACATGCCAACCAATGTGAGGGCTTGATAACTTTCCCATTATCTTAAGCTCCCTTGTTCACTGACATCCTCACCCTTGCCCACAGACAGACACTTAATATATGCCAGCTGATTTGGTCAGATTGCTAAGAAACAATTACTTATTATTCAGCTCAGTTGGCTAGAACACTGTGGTAATAGGGTTGAGGTCATGGGTTGGCTCCCCAGTGTGGGCCAGTTAACTTGGACCTATTCCATAACCACAGGGTCTACCACCAACGCAGACAGTCTTACAAATACGTGCCAGTGGTCAAAAGGGCACTTGCCAAGAATGTGTGGATGGAGCAGCATAAATCCATCAATTCTCCCAGAAAAACAGCTCAATGTCAGGTTTGTTAAACACATGTGGGTTAATGGCAACATTTTCACAGGTGAAAGGCAGAACACAGTTCCAGAGTTTGTAATGCCACAGAATTGCAAGCGCGGAGTTCAAAACAAATTTTAAGGGAAACAGGAAAACCTCCTGTGAAACTTAAACTTGAAATTTACAGGAAAAGTTTTCAACATGAACCAATGATTTCTACCTGTTTTTTTTAAAAAAAAAGTTAGCAAATTTTGTCCATCTTGGTGAAATATTTTGATTTTTAAGTATTGGCTCATTTTTAATTAAAAAATAATAACCATTATGGCTTGTCTCAGTTTAGGTTCTTACAAGGGTATTTCTTGGATCACATGATCTCACACATCTAGAGGAAATAATGAACAACATAAACGGATGAACAAAATCAGACCCAGAGAAAGAGCAGTGATCAGACTCCCAAACCTCAGAGGGAAAGTAAGGGAGGGTTGGGGTAAGGGGAAGGGATCAACCAAAGAACTTGTGTGCATGCATTTGGGCCTAGCCAGTGGCCATGGACAACAGGGGGGTGGGGCATATTTGGGGAGGGGTTTGGGATGGGAATGGGGGGATGAGGACAATTATGTGATATCATAATCAATAAAAAATAAATTAAAAAAAATAATGGCCCAAACGTAAAGTATCTGTGAACCAGATTCAGGCTGTGGTACCCCAGTTTGCAAACATTGGTAATATAATCTAGATACCTATATATTTATATCCATGTGATGTCTATATGCATTTTCATGACTGTAGCCACCTGAAATAAGTATAATTGATTGAGCTTTCCATTGATTGGTGCCTACTGCTTAGCTCTTGGCTAGTGTTGAACTGTCATCGCCTAAACAAGGATGTGCCACTTTTAAATGGTACCATTATGTACTGAAAACAAAGGTTATTGTGGATTGAAATTGTTGGTGACCACCTTATAGAAGAGAGAGGATCGCCCAGGTCTCTAAAACTCAGTTCTCTATTTTTGAATACCAAAACACAGTTATTGGTGTTTTCTTCAGAAAGCCCTTTATATAAATTTATAAATCAATAGGGATAGAATAGTCAATTCTGCATCATAACACAGTTTAGGCTTTGATTCCAAAGTTTAAAAAAAAACTGAAATAAAACTTTTTTTCTAAGATTTCACACTACAGAGGGATCTTTTCAAACTCAGTCCAACCTGTCCTTCCTTAGGTAACAAAATAGAGAGGGATAAATATATTCCCATTTCTCACCAGTGCAGGCCACAGCGATTCAGGAAAGGAAGGTACATGGTGAAAATACAAAAAAGTACTAGAAAAAAAATTACTGGGATCTAGCTGGTGATAAGTCAAAGATATATAATCCCCACTCAGATCTACTTTACGGGAACGCAATAAATTCTCAGTGACATGGAGGCTTTTTATCTACATGTAGATCACCCACAGCCTGTGCTTCCCCTTTCTCTCCATTTCTCTGTTTTTATGGCCACCTGAGGACTCATTAGTGCTTCCACCACAGGATGAGTAAAGGAAGGCAAAATACATAAAACTGAAAATGAGTCAATTCTGCTACCTTTAAGTAGTTGGGGAAGAAGTAGCTATTACAAGGCTCGTATTTTACACGAAGATATCAATTATTGATACTCTCCCTCTCAATCTTACCAAAAAACAATTAAAGGTTGTTTAGCCCTCATTGAAATGTTAAAGTGATTGATGGTTGTAGAAAATCACCAAAGTAAATAAGACGAAATGATGCACATTTTGTGCTAAAGAAAGATGAAAAACAACAACATACTTTCAAAGTCACAGTTTCACAGTCCCAAGGAGCATCAATTCAGTGGCAATTGTATGAATATCCTTATTAGATGCCTGGACAAAGATCACAAATTATGTCATGAGAAGGGAGGACAGCATCCACCCAGTGGAATGCTACTCACACAACAACACAGATGAGCCTCAAGTGCATTGTGTTAAATGAAAGAAGCCAGATCCAACAGACTACCTATTGTTTGATTCTATTTATGGCATATTGGAAAAGGTGGAACTTTGGAAAACAGATCCATGATTCTCAAGAGTAGAGGGGAGAGTTTGTAGTATGGAACTGTTTTACATCACAGCTGTGGAGATACGACTATTCGTAATCATCCAAACCCCTAGGACTGTATACAACAAACAGTGACTTTTACTGTGCACCGTCTTAGCCAACAGGTGGGGTGAAGGGACCCCAAGTAGAAATACAGCTGTAAGAAATGAACAGAATTATATTACAAAATAACTAATAGAACCACATTGAAGGGCCCGGGAATAAAAGAACTAGCATAAGTAACATTGAAAAACAGTATTTTTACTGGCTATAATAGAGACAAAAAGAGTTATACACAAATATTATACTCTAGTTAGCACAAGGCTATGAGTTAGCGATTCTGAAACAACTTTAGGTGAATAATAAGAGGGTGAACAAGGAAATAAATATATTGTAGATAATAACTGCCAGCTTTTTTCACAGAATGAAAAGAAATTAGGATAATAAGAAAAGAGGGAAGGCTGTAACAAACATTGTGGTGTTGGATTGGAATTGGTAGCATCAGCATAAACTCAGTTTTTAAATGTATACACAGATTCAGAAATGTAGATGTTTGTGGATGTACAGGTTAGTATCTATAATAATAAAAGTGTAATATGATAATTAAACCAGATGTACTTCTGAATGACCTTCTGTATGAAGCTAGGGCTGTGAGGAAAGCCAAAGGGAGGCCGGTGTTGGCAGCTGGGGGAAGGAAGGCCTACTCTTGCATGAATGTTGTGCATCGGGCCTCTGATTAGTATACATATATTTCTAAGTCCTGTTTGCTGCGAGGGTCTAGAACAGGGGTGGGCAAACTTTTTGACTCAAGGGCGACAATAGGTTCTTAAACTGGACGGAAGGGTTGAAACAAAAGCAACTTGACTATGCTGGTACTCTCATCTTGGGCTGCTGGTGAAGGAGCGGAGGGGAGAGCAAGAGAACACTCCGCTCTTTCAGCTCAGCAGGCTGGATAGAACAGCCAAACGGGCCGTAGTTTGCCCACAGCCGGTCTAGAAGCAATGGTTCCAGCAATGAGCACTCCTAGCTCAGATCCTGGTTTCTGAATAGAAGTCTTAATAAAAGGAATTGGGACTACTAGGAAAGTGGTTGATTCCCCGGCGGCAAGGAAAATATGAGATCATCCTGGAGTACCATATAGAGCCAAAAAGTAAGAAAATTCTCAAAAAGTCTTGACAAAGCAAAAGGGAACAGGAACAATTCTGAAAGCTCCCAATAGCCGAAGCTGGGATAATTTGACAAACAAAATCATGATAGGACTGGATTATAACCCATGGAACAAAATAAAGTTACTATAATGATATAAAGATTGCATAAGTAAATTGATGGCGGAGGAAGAAAGGAATATTCTTTCTTAGAGAATTCCAAGTAGTGAATGTAGAAGGAATAAATAAAATAAAAATGATTATTGGAATAGCACAGTAATAATAGCTGCCCACGAGATCCGCTGATAGATGCTAACTTTAGTGGAAGAAAGTACTGAGGAGGAGTGGGATATTTGCATAGTCTCAGACTATCTCCCCCAAGGTGTGTGTTAATTACAGAGGGGAAAATAGGAAGTTTGCAGTGAAGATACCAAATAAATACCACTTTAATGACATCAGCAAGATTAGCATCACCAGTCCTAAAACATATCGACTTCATGTGTCCCTGCAGAAGGGCACGTCACTTCTGTAGCATGCTGGCCAAAAATACACACCCTCAATCTCATCATGGCAAGTCATCAGATAAACTCAAATTGAAGAATGTTCTACCAAGTAACTGACTCAAACTCTTCACCGCATCCAGGTCCTGCAGGAACAAGGGCAGACTTGTCCCAGAGCACAGAGAACCAAGGAGGTGGAATAATGTGGAATCCTGGGTTGGATCTTGAAACAGAAAAAAAAAAAAACCACATGAATGGAAAAACTGGTGAAATACACACAGGTTTGTAATTTAGTCATTGAAGTATGTGAGCAACGGTCATTCTCACATACTTCAATGACTAAATTACAAACCTGTGTGTATTTCACCAGTTTTAATTATTTTGTACCAATGTCAATTTGTTAATTTTTTATGTGTGTTGTATTGATGCACTATCTTAACATTAGAGAAAGTTGGGGGAAAGGTATATGGGAACTGTATTATTTTTTTCTCAACTTTTCTGTAAGTCTAAAATTATTTCAAAATAAGGAGTGGCAGAAGGAAAAGTATAAAAATAATTAGGTAAGGTTGAAGAAGGAAATGTATATTATTGATTTCAGAGAGAGGAAGAAAGAGGGAGAGAAACATCAGTAATCAGAATCATTGATCGGCTGCCTCCTGCACACCCCCTACGGGGATCAAGCCCACAACACAGGCGTGTGCCCTTACAAGAATCGAACCCTAATGTAGGCTGAGTGTGCTGAGCAGACCTGGGATGGGTGACTTGAATTTGACTGTTAATGACGGAGGAAAGACAAATGTTAACAGTATCTGCAATTTAAAAAAAAATTTTTTTGAATTCTATATGTACAATCTGCCACAGAAAAATAAACATCCACACACACTTTTTAAAGTAAAACGATTTAAATATGAGTTCTCAGTCTAATGCCTGCAAAATTAAATCATGGATGAGGCCACTATTTTTTTTCTTTGCCAATGACTAGGATGTGACACAGACAGGAAATACTCAGGGTATGAAATAATGGAGAGAGAAGGCATTTATGAAAGTATATTTTTAAATAGCAATATAAGACAATAGCTGGTGCCTTCCCTTTGTCAGTACACCTGTTAAAATCAGACGCTGTGTTTGCTTAAAAAATTAAAAATTCAACAATAACATTAGACTTCACTGTAACCTTTGACTTTGCGTATGTGTTCTAGAATTACCCCTAAAGGGTCAGCTTGCACACATACATTCCACCAAATAACATTTTCCAAAGGCTTAGGTTCACCAGAGACACTTCGTGAAGCTCTGGGAGGAGGACTATGTCTGCCTGTCCGTATAGCAGCTATACCCTCCAGCTGCATTTGATGGTCTCTGCGTTTTTGGAGGTGGCGGGGATTTGAAGCAAACCCAGAGGCCGTTCAATGAATTTGAAGTGAACTCGCTGAATTATGGAGCCTTGAGAACGACCATTGCTCACAAACTTCAAATTCACCACAATTTTTCAAAGTCTGTGAGATCAGCACTTAGCCTCCCAAACGCCCCTCCGTAGCTGTTCTCAGATGCTTTTTCCATGGCTTCCTGCCTCCAGACTTGGAAGGGGCCTGCTTAGCTGCAGCCCATCAGCAGCTGCCTTAGAGGTTCCCAGACATCGTTCTCTTACTGTATTTTAAAAATCATGTCTCTTTTCTGCTAACTTCTGTCCTCGGAGCCCTCGCAAGCTGTGCTCCCGAGCAGTGCACCTGTGAGCTCTGGCAACAGGAAAACATGGAACTCCCTTCTGGCTTTTCCATTCTGAATGCGAACACCTCAGCCCTGGGACTTCTTAGATAAAACGAAGAAAAGTTACACTTTGGTTTGAACCCTCCCTTCTTTTGCCCTTCCATCTCTCTTCCCTGAGGAAGGGTGGTCTCTCCAGGTACCCGTACCTGGGCCACCAATAGGCTCCCGTCTCTTCACACTGCCTGTGCCCAACTCTTAACTTCCTGATGGTATTTCCCAAATCTCTCCAATCACAAAGAGCTTATTTAAAAAGCAGCTTCGGGGAGCATCCAAACTTTGAATCTGAGTTTCCAGAATCAGAATCTGTATTTCCTAGGAATCCCAGGGGGTACGTAGTTCCAGCAAGTATGAGAAACATGGACTTATGAACTCCCCATTTTAATTTTCCTTCGAAGTCTAAAAGTGCAATGTCTTATCTCTTCACTAAAACCTTTCCTACAACGCTTTCCTCTAAGTGAAACCTGGCTTGGCTCGTGGCCCACACCAATGGGAGCTGTGGTTCTCCCAGTTATCTCGCACATAGTTCTGATTTTATAGGCTGCTTGCAAAGTGTGTCTAAGAGTTCCAATATACCCTAAGTGCTCAATTAATATTAGCTATCATTTTCATCTCTGGACCTGGAGGTTGTCCCAGCGTTTTCCTGCCTCGGTTTTAGTACTTAAAGAGCTTGTTCTGCCAGACTTATTAAAAAATACAACAAAGGGGAAAACAGACTTCTCTGTTCTCACTGACATCTACTTTCCCCCAGGACTCCCATGAGTGCATGCCTGCTCCCCCAGGCCCTCTGCCATTCCCATAATGCTGCAGACACCTACACGCCACCTCCCATTCATTTCCTCCCGCCGTGGAGCTGCTCAGTGGTGGTTTTACTTACTCCTCCTCAGCTCCCATTTACATCCCCCATGGCAGTGATTCCGGATTTTATGCTGCCATCAAACGGCATGCACACCACTTCTCTCTGGACTGCATGCGGTTCTTGAATGCCTCAGCCATGATTTCCCTTAAAGTTCCTGCCATCACCCTTAGATTTATCTACCACAACTGGTAGACCACCAAAGCTAAACCTCCATGCCTCTCCATTCCCTCCCAATAACACATGTCATACTTCTCTCTACTCTTGGTTTGCTCAGACTCCCCCACTTCTCAGCAATTAACACCACCCGTGTGTCTTCCATGTTTCCTAAGGGTGGTTTGACTAATTGGTCCCCAGCCTCTGTCGCTCAGCCCTACCAAGTCTTGCTTTCTCCGCTTCCTCAATTCCCACATGTTCTCCTACTCATTACTCTGTGTGGTAAGGATGTGCACGGGCGGTAGACTCTGCCTGCTTTGATCCCCAGCCCTCTCTAACGAGTGGCCTCCCATGGTGCTCAGCCCTCTGAGCCTGGTTTCTCATCCAGTGGAATGAGATGAGAAAGTGGAGGTAGTTATAGAAAATAGATAATAGGATTATGGAAGGAGTTAAATGAGATAATATATAGTAAGGTGCTTGGAATAGTATCCAGCACATAAAAAACACTCAGTAAACATTTATTACAAATAGTTGAGTTTTATCTCATGAACTTTCTTTATTTTATTTTATTTTTTATATGTATTTTTTATTGATATTTTACAGAGAGGAAGGGAGAGAGATAGAGAGCTAGAAACATCGATGAGAGAGAAACATTGACCAGCTGCCTCTTGCACACACCCTACCGGGGATGTGCCCGCAGCCAAGGTACATGCCCTTGACCGTAATCGAACCTGGGACCTTTCAGTCCACAGACCGACGCTCTACCATGGAGCCAAACCGGTTTCAGCAACTTTCTTTATTTTAAAGTGTGTTTTTAATTGATTTTTAGAGGTAGAGGAAGGAAGAGGGATAGAGAGATAGAAACATAGATGAGAGAGATCAATCAGCTGCCTCTTGCACACCCCCTACTGTAGACTGAGCCTGTTAACCCGGGCATGGGCCCTGACCTGGAATCTAACCACTGATCTCTTGGTTCATGGGTTGAGACTCAATCACTGAGTGATACCAACCAGTCTCTCATGAGCTTTATTAAGCTGCTCTTGCTAAAGTTGTTGATGACTTCTGTGTACATGTTCAGACTTTATTCCCTGTACATCAGCTGTGGCCAAACACTGTTGAGCAATCTATACTTCATGAAACTCTCATTGCTAACAGGACAAGCTTTCTTGGCATGCATACATTTCTACCCTTTCCTCCTTAATGTCTAGAAGGGCTCTTTCTCCTTGTCTCACTTTCAGTCTACTATTTAAACACAAGACCTCTCCCCCAATGTCTCCAGAAACTCCTCAAATTCCAGTAAAAGCAGAGTTTATTATCTTTTTCTCTAGGCCTCTTCCTTTTCTGACTCCTCTGTAGCTTCCCTCTGCATGCATCCATTCTCCTAAATAACAGAGAAGTTCCCTCCCCCCGCCAGTGCTTTTATTAGGCCCTATCTCTACTCTCCAGGCTTTTCCATCAGTCTCCTGCTATCTGGACTTCTTGCCCCAAATCTCTCCTGCTTCAGTCCTTCCTCCTCACAATCCTCAGACTGGTCATTCTAAAACCATTTACAAATGTGTACAAATATTTAAGTCTTGCTCAAACATCTCTGTTGTCTTCCTATTGGCTCTGAAATCAAGTTCAAACTCTTTAGCCTGGTCTGCAAGACTCTTCCCAACTTTTCCTCCAATTTGCCTTTTTAGTTTTATTTTATATTACTCTTGTCATAAATAAATGAATAGATGAGGCACTCATCTCTAAGGTCACTTGAAATCAGAAACTGTATCTAAATTATCTGTCCTTAATATTATATTTTACAGTTCTTTACTCACTGTGAGTGTTAAGTAATAATTTCTAATAAGGAAATACAAGACGTTTCATTTAGGGGAAAATATAGTCCAGTGCAGTTGAATAAAACAAGTACCAAGGTAATACTTGATATTGAAACTAATTATAAGTATGTGAAAACTAAGAGAGGAGGAAAATTGAAAATTCTGTTTGGCCATGTAAAGGTATCCCTAATTATATTATGAGATTACCTATGTCAACATTCATCTCTGGATCCAGAGAGTAAGTTATACACAATTACCATTCAGAGCCATTAAAATTTTTCATATAACTAAATGTATCACATTAATTTAAATGCTATTAGATTATAAATAACCTATTTATCATCTATTTTCAGTCTTCACCATTCTTTGTGCCCATTTCTGGTGAGTTGCCCAAACTTTGAAGAATTAGAAGTTCTGTTCTAAAAGCTTTCTCCTAATTTTTTTTTTTGTTTACCTCTCTTTATTGTTATACTTTTAATCTACCTTCTTTCCTTGTACACACTAAAGACTGACATACTAATGGACACTGATGAAATTCTGTTGCCTCCACTTGATATAGTATTATAGAGTCATTAAAAATGATAGATGTAGAAAATATGAACGTCATATTAAATATGAGTAGAAAACATGATTTTATATATAAAAGGAGGCAAAATATATAGACAAAAGGCTGAAAGAAAATATTAAAATTAAAGTGATTCTGCTAAAGTAATAGGAATATAGAAAAGAGGGCATCTTTTCCCTAATTTTATGTAATGTGGATATATTAATTTTAAATGAAAACACACACAACAAAACCCCAAGATATTGTCCTCTTTCCTCCGTGGCTACTTAACATCTACTTAGCCTCCTGGCCTTCTTATTTCATTAACTGCCCCCACAACCATCAAGACCCTCAGAATATATTTTGGTACCTATACTGTTCAGTGCAGTTGCCACTAGCTGCTTATGGATACTGAGCACTGAGCTGTGGCTTGTTCAAATTGAAATGCACTGCAAGTGTAAAACACACACTGGATTTCAAAGATGTGGTACAAAAGAAAAGAAATACAAACTATCTCATCTCATTAATCATTTTTAAATTAGTTACACATTGTATTAGTTTGCTTGGACTGCCATAACAAAGCACCAGAGACTAGCTGACGTAAGCAACAGAAATTTACTTTCTCACAATTCAGAAGCTAGAGGTCTGAAATCAAGGTGTCAGCCAGCTGGTTTCTTCTGAGGCCTCTCCAATTGGCTTGTAAGATGATCATCTTCTCCCTGTGTCATCACTTGGTCTTCCCGCTGTGGTTGCCTGTCTTCAAACTTCTTCTCCTTAAAAGCGCACCTATCAGTTGGATTATGATTCTCCCCAACTAAATGGCCCAATTTTAACTTAATTAGTTCCTCAAAGAGCCTATCTCCAAACAGTCACGTTCTGACATTCTGGAAGTTAGGATGGCAACTATTTTGTGTGAACAAAACTCAGCCCATTTCATAGGTCACAATGATATTTTGGATATATTCAGTTAAATAAAACATTATTAAAATAATTTTTAAAAGACTTTCATGAAAATCACTATTGAAGGTTATTGTTTCCTGTCATGCTCAGTAAATATTAAATATGAAAAAGTCTATAGAAAATGGGATAAGAAACAGGGCCCTGAAATAGACCTAAAGCTAGACCTTCCCGCTAGAAGATTTTGCAATGATCAAACCTTACATCTACCGGAATCTATATGGATGGAGCAAAGAGAAAAGCATCCCAATTATCACACTGATAGAGGTGGGCCTTTGACTGGATAGTCACTGGGATTAAATGAGACCACAAATATCAATTCAGAGTAATCATCAATGTACTCAAGGATTAGATATTAACTCTTTGTTTAAAAATATTTTATTTATGTATTGATTTTAGGGAGAGAGGAGGAGGGGGAGGGGAAGATAGATCTTAAAACTGAATATTCATTTCTCTCAAAACAATAATACTTAGCTAATACAGTAATGAAACAGATTCCCACATCACTGAGATGATTTCCAATTATGGGAATAACAATCACCAGTACATTGATCTAAGACTAAGGATGTCAAACAATTGATCTTTGTAGGATAAGGTGTCAACAGGAAAGCTAAGTAACACCACAAAATTTGGTTGAGGGTACTTAGCAATACCAAGGTGCCCACAGCTGTTCCTCTAGGGGTACTTGGGATTAAAAAGAACAGACCCAGAGACAAATGGCAGGGGAGAGGGGATTAGAGAGAAAACAAGGGCCTTATATGCATGCAGATGAGCATAACCAATGGACACAGACACTGGGGTGGTGGGGGCTTGCTCAGGGTAAGAATGGCCAGGGGGGGGCAATTGGGGAAAAAGGAGATATATGTAAAACTTTGGACAATAATAATAAAAAGTTATGTATAAGGAATATGGAGTGCAGACCACCCACAAGCTAAAGGCAACACAAGACACACCATCTATAGATACAATTATTCTTAAGTTGATGGTTGCCATGCCAATGCAAATATTACCTTACCACCCACTTCACCATCAACAGATTTCCATAAGTAACCAAGATGACAGGAGGCAGTTAAAGCACTCTTTTCTCTCAAAGTTAAAGTGCTACTGTCATCCATTTGTACTTTCAGAAATTCTTAAGTAATGGATTGAGTTCAGCTTTCAAGAAATAGGTTCCCCATATTCAACCCTAGAGCAATTCTCAGAAGTGGAAGCACCAGGAGGACAGAAGGAGCTTGGTCTGTCTCCCTCCAGAAATTGATGGCTCCTAAGGTCGGTCATGAGCTGCAGGAAGAATCCCCCTTGCTACTCCTCCTGCCCTCTGATTGCCCTGCTGTTTACAAGCCATCCCTTCCTTCTTTAAAAAATAGTACACATTGCATGTTATCTCATGCTGGCCCAGCAATGTAATGAGAAAAAGAAGCTCAAGGTCACTTCAGGAAAGTCTCACCACATTCACTGCATTTAAAGAATTCTCCAATACTCTGTGATTACATCCTCCCCATTCTGTTCATCTTTTAAATGTGCTTCTCCTTATAGAACAATGACTACAGCAGTGACGGAGTTTTATTTGCTTATGTTCTTAATTGGTGAAGTAAAAACTTGGTTGCTTTACGGTAACCCCCCATTTTTATTTTGTTTTTTTATTTTTAAAAGCTGATTAGTCCATGAAAAGTCTGGGAGCTGCTCTTCTCAGAAACAACATAAAACTCTACTCTCGCAACATCATTAAGACAGCTGGTGAGCAAGGTGAAAAATGACTAAGCGTGTTCCTCCTTTTTCTCCCTACGGACCTCTCTGTTGTTTGCAAGGGTCCTCATGTCACTCTGAAGGCACATCCTGGGGGACTGAGGAAAAGATGTTCTTGGGAGCAGTCCAGCAGGCAGGGCTCTGGGGAGAGAGTCTCTAGGAGTTCTCATGAGCCAAGCAAGAGAAGTTAAGTCTGTGGTGTGACTTGCTGCTAACTAATAGAGTCCACATATTGCCTGTTTATTTTAAAGGCATCTAATTTCTCTTCTTCTAGGCAATTTTATGCATTAATATAGTAGTTGAACAAAAACAATTTATTTCTCAGCCCAACCAGTATGTATGGTTCAGTGTTTGAACATTAACCTATGAACCAGGAGGTCATGGTTCAATTCCCAGTCAGGGCACATGCCCGGGTTTTGGGCTTGATCCCCACTGGAGGGTGTGTAGGAGGCAGCCAATCAATGATTCTCTCTCATCATTGATGGTTCTATCTCTTTCCTTCTCCCTTCTTCTCTGAAATCAATAAAAATATATTTGAAAAAAAATTACTTATCAGCTAGTATGTTCCAGACTCTATCTAAGGTGCTAAGGATGTAAAAGTTAAGGCCTTAAACAGCTCCCCCCACAAGGAGAAAGTTATGCAAGCAAATAATTACATGGGGATTGTCTGTAATGGGGGAGGCGGGAACATTTAGGTCTCACTGAGTAAGGCAAAGAAGCCTTCAGAGGGGGGACTTGATGTAGATATTTAAAAATTAGAAGAATTTGTTCTTCAACCCCATTTTACAGACTGAAGAAATAGAAATCATAACTGGAGAATAAACTGAAGATGTGGTGAGACAAGTAGACAGAATCAGAACATGAAAAGGCTCAGAGCCTGTCCAAAGAATTTACATTTCATCCTTGATGTGAAGGCAAGCTTCTAAAAGATGGTGGCATGACTGCTGGGATGTGAGAAAGCTCATTATTGCTCTCAGGTGGAAGACAGAGCACAGGGGAAAGATGCTGGGTGCTGGTAGACCAGTTAGGAGCCCATGTCACTAGCGCAGCTGAGAGAGAATACATGTCGGGATTAGGAGAATAATGGTGGCGAGAAGAGACTGGATATCAGGCACATGGAATGGTTTGAGTACAATCCAAACTCACAATTAGTCCGTAGGCTGTGGGCATTAAAATAAATGTATTTCCCACAATCCTGTCAGTAGACAGCTGCATACTCTTTAATAGTACCGTTAAACTGCCTAATTTTCTTGCAACCACAGAAGAGAGGGCAAAGCATTTCAGTAGGTAAATCTAAATCTACACTTGCAATATGCAACAGAGTCCCATGAAACTTACATTTTAGAGTGTTTGCCAGGAGAAAGGACTGAAGGGTGGGCTATGAAGCACACTGGCTTCTGATTCAATCCCTGAGTCCAGAGCAAGACAAGCAATGAGTGAGAGTTATGAGAGCTCTTCAACGTTATGGTTTCTTGTCGTTTTTCCCCCAAGCTCCCAGAACTGAGAATAGGTACATAATTTGCATGACACAGTAGACAAAGTGCCTCTCTGAGAGCAATGACAAGCCTAACAATCTAATGTTCTATAAATATGTTAGAAATATTACAGAGATAAAGGTAAGACCACAGTGATATTAGTTTTGTGTCTGAAGTATGTCATTGTTTATTTTTCAGATGTGAATTTACTGTTTTTATTGCAGTATAATTAACATACAGCATTATATCAGCTTCGGATGTACACCATAATGATTCACTATTTGTATATATTAGGAAATGATCACCACAATGAGTCTAGTTGACATCTGTCAGACTACATAGTTATAATTTTTTACTTTGATGAGAATTTTTAAGATCTACTCTTAGCAATTTTCAAATATGCAAACAGTGTTATTTACTATACTAGTAGTTACCCTACTGTACATTACATCATATATCCTCAGGATAATTTATTTTATAATTGAAAGTTTATACCTTTTATCACTCATTTTACCCACACCCTACCTTCTGCCTCTGGCAGCCATCAATAATCTGTTTTCTGCATGTATGAGCTCAGATTAGAATTTATTTTACTTTATAACTTTTTAAAACCTATTAATGAGATATTTACTATATATGCTACAGAAAACTTGAAAGACAAAAGAAGTCTCACAATGAATATGCAAAAGCCCTTGTTTTTCAGTCATCAATATCCCATCAATATTGGCATATTTGGTACCAAATTTTTGTTTTCTTATATGAAGACTTTTGGAATCATGCCAGGGATATAGTTTTGTATGCTGCTTTTTTTCCCCCCTATTTAAAGCATTTCTTCAGGTAATCAAATGCTCTTGAAATTTTTTAATTGTAATGACTCCTCTATATTGTATAATACTGACATACCACTTTTACTGAGGTGAATCCCTTCAGGTTGAATATGTAGGTGGTTTCTAACATTTTGCTAATATAAACATCATAGTGACCATCCTTTATACTTATATATCAATTTATAAAAGTAAAATAATTTAATCATGAAAGTTTTAGAATTCAAGCAATAGAAGGAATATGAAAAAAAAAAAGGCCAATTGGTTAAACTATGTAAACTCACTCAGTGTGCATGTACACACACAAAACAAATAAACAAACAAACAAAAAACCCACTATGATACGCAGCTTGTTTTAAGCTAAAGGCAACTTTAGCCAGTGGCTCAACAGAAACTTCTGATTAGAAGTTTAACCACCAAGAAGAACTCAAATCAGGGGCCTTGCCCATAATAAGCTATTATCAGAGCCGACCGCGTTTGACCTGTCTCTAGGGCAGGGCAGACCTCTATTGACTAAGTATCTGTTCTTATCCCACAATAACCCTTCTGAGTTTCCCAGGTGCATTACTTCATCCCTCACTCAAAATGTGTTATATGTCTCAGTCCCCCTTTCTACCTCTGACCTCTCCTGCACATGGGGTCTCTGCCTCTCTCACACATGAAGGGTTCCCATTCATATGTATGTGTGAAACTTGGTTGTTATCTCTTGAAAACGAACCATTAAAACAAAACAAAACAAAACAAAACAAAATAGCAGAACCACAAACATAGAAATGCTGGCCTTCTTAAGAAACTTTTAGGCAGGTCTCAGGACAAGCTCACTTCAACTGGTGATTGTGAAGTTGGTTATCTGGAGGCTCAAGATGGTTTTAGCCTCTGCAATGTTTACTGATTGGCCAGTGACTAAGACCCCCAACTTCCCTTGTTTATCATAGGACTAGAAAGGACCTTAGGAGATAACCTAATCCATTGAGAGGCTTTTAGTGTTGTCCGCTCTCAACCACCTAGACACATGGGAATCTGCATTGTTTTAAAGGTCTTTAGATAAGAAGATTTCATAACCTCTCATGATAACCCATTCCAGGGCTTAAGAATCTTATTGTCAGGAGATTCTTTGTTATCTAACTTAAATCCCCCATGCTTTAGATTACATCTATTTCCTTCCACTCTCCTCCTCATTTAGAGGAGGAAGGAGACCATCTGATCGCCACCCTGTACATAGTAACTCATCATATAAACACCATTAGTGGGGGGTTATTACATTTCTTCTTAGCTTCCCATTCTCTCCACTATCTAACCCTGGCGCCTTCACCTTTGGGGATGGCTGGTCCTAAATGATTCATTTCAACATCACTTAATCACCCCTACTGAACTCGGAAAGGGCTCACACTGTACCAGCTGGACACAGTGCTGATCATCAATGAAGACACGATCCACTAAACGTGGCTGTCGGGAAAGGTTCTATAGGTAGAGGCTGTTTTTCTAGAAGCCACCATTAAACTGGAGAGGAAGTTAGGAGAGCTCAGAATTCTTGGAAGAGGAAGACACTGGGGGATGTTTCCAGAAAGAGGGAGGGCTGTGTGGAACCCTGGACTTGGCCTTTGCAGCTTCCCAGAGCTAAATGTGATAGTTGAGCTTCCATACCCCTAGGGCATCTGTGGCAGCAACTAAAAGCTAGGCCCAGTTATTACGGAGGCCACCTTTGCTGGTGCAGCATCAACCAGTTATTAGTGGGGAAGGACACGGGCACGGGGCCAGCTCGAATGCCCTCAGGTGCACAAATGAAACTTCAAAAGATCGGGAATCAGATGGTAGGTGACTAAGTGCTAGATATCCTCCTTGCCTCTGTCCGTTGAGGTTCAGCCACAGTTTTTTTTAAAAAAATCCATTGTGTAGATATAACACAGTTTTTTAATCCACTCATCTGTACAATAGAATGCTGAGCTGCAGTAAAAAATAAGGTACTCTTACCATTTGCAACATCATGGATGGAACTGGAGAGCATTATGCTAAGTGAAATAAGCCAGTCAGGGAAAGATAAACACCACATGATCTCACTCATTTATGGAATATAATGAACAACATAAACTGAAGAACAAAAACAAATCCAGAGACAGAGAAGCATTGATCAGACCGTCAAACCTCAGAGGGAAGGTAGGGGAGGGTGGGGGTAAGGGGAAGAGATCAACCAAAGGACTTGTATGCATGCATACAAGCCTAACCAATGGACACAGGCACCAGGCAGTGGTGAGGGCATGAGTGGGGAGGAGAGTTATGGGAGGATAAGGACACATATGTAATACCTTAATCAATAAAGAGAGAAAAAATAAAAATCAATCCAAGTATCTGTTAAACTGAAAAAAAAATCTGTGAATTTAGCACTGAGAGGAGACAGATCTGTGTGTCATCGCTTGCTGACAGGCAGCATGATAAGATAAAGCGAAACTTGGAAGGTTCTGGCACTAGCTCTGTCCCTCAGTCACGACGTGACATTTCTATTCCTCTGGGTCTCCACACGTAAAATGTGGCAAATTACAGAATCGCTTAAAGCTTTCAGAAAAAGACACCTCATAAATATAAGCTACTGGAATTACTAGCGACAGAACAAAACATTAAGTTGTCATCATATGAAAGTAGAGGATTCTTCACCCCTCCCATTGAAGTACTGAATAGCGAATTTAAAAGTTGAACCAACATTTGATTATTAGCCTTTGGGAATTATTCAGAAAAGTTTAAATTTCTAACTCCACCAGACCCCCCCGCCCCCCCCCCCCAAAAAAAAAGTATGGGCTATCTCTCCTTTCCATCAGCATTTGAGTACTTGTGGGATATATAGCTAATTTTAATGCCTCCTCAGTTGGATATAATGAGGAAAAGCAAACAATCAAGCAAAAAAAAAAAAAAAAAAAACAGTTTTAAAGAAATCTCTGAGGCCAACCAAATAAATATAGATCTCTGAGCAGATGGAAGAGTGGGTGGGTGGTTGTAAAGATAGAAAAGGAGAGAGAAATAGATAATCTCTTGTTTTGCTTGCTCAGGCTGACCTTGTCAGCAGCTTCCTTCCTCTCAGTACAGGAGCTGACCAGCCTCTGTGCTTACTTTCCCTCCCCCCTTTCAAAAGCACCCAGAAAAATTTTACTTGAAACATTACTGAACGGGCACCCCGTGTTTCACACGTGCAGTGAGAAAACCAAATGCCATTTCTCTTCATTGGAGTTTATTAATGCGTTCATTCAAAGCCCATCTTAAAAACATCAGTGTGAACAATAAAAGGAAAATAATAAAGGGGACAAGCAATACCACAACGTGCTCGCAGTGACTCTGCTTCTATAAAGATAAATGCCAGTTGCGGCCTCTACTACACCTGGGCTCAAAGATTAAGTCCCCAAAGAAGATAATGTAACGAAAGTAAATTATCATGAAGCTAGTTTTCTTTCCTAAATGATATATATATATTTTTTCCTTTCAAGTTTCCCCTCCTTTCCTGAAGATTAAGAAAACAAACAAACAACCCCCCCCCACAACACACACACACACACACACACACACACACACACACACACACACACACACACAGATCTGGCCCTGATGTGATCCTCGGAGAGCAGAGAGAAGGGAAAGTAAGGTTAGCTGCACACGGACTGGATGCCATAAGGCTGAAAACCACGTTATAACCCGCGAGGCCACAGCAGACTTCCAAAGAAAGGTCTTGGGGTGAAAAAGACTTAAAAAGCTGCCGGTAGAGTGAGCAGGCCTCATGCTTCTTGAGAAATGATTACATGTGAGGAAGGTATTATAATTAAAGTAATTGTAGGCCTCCGCTAGGGCAGCCACGGCCACTTGACATTCTTACCCAGCGGCTGAGTGTCTTCATTACAGAGCCCGCGGTAAGTGTGGAGGGGATGTGTGGCCCCTCTCGAGCCATCCACACACTTCAGTGAAGCATACTCCAGGTGACAATAAAAATCACACTCTGCCTATGTAATATGATAGTCAAGAGTTGCACGCAAAAGGAGTCTCTGCAATTTTGAGAGGGCTAATGCCAGAGCTTCCTCCACAGGATTAAAAGATTGAGGGCGTTCAAGTGCAGGGTGGGGTGGGGTGACCAGCCCCGTGCAAGCTTGTTTGACAGGCTGGCACCCCCCCTCCCCCCCCGATAACCTGACTGCATCAAAATGCAAAACAAATGCTGGTTGTCACCTGTAACAAGGAGGCCTCAGATGCAATTTCTAGGCTTGAATGATAGGGGACAAGGAAAACAGTACTCCGGGGAGGGCCAGGTCTCTTACCTACGTCAGGACTCACCAAAGGGGTGGAGAGGAGGCGATCCTGAAAATGAGTGGGTCTCCAGGAAGTTCACCCAGGAAACCACTAAGCGGGGGGGCTCCAGGACCCTGAGGCTCGGGCTGACGTTCAGTGGACTCTGAGTGCATATGGGTGTCTCAGCTCCCGGGGTACGGTCACTAGACAGCCGCAGAGCCCTCTTCCTGTGGTTGCTTTGCCCGAGGATCTCTAAGGACTCCAGAGTCTACTCCAGTTTGGAACTGACAGATGCAGTTGACCTCAGAAAGGGGTCAGCCTGCATTCACAGTGTGACTGGGAGTGAGGAGGCTCCAGAAAAGAGGCACATTCTGCTTCTCAGCCTTTCTATGTATCCTCCCCACCCCCTACACTCGTCCCCGCAGGAAAAACTCTAATCTCTCTGCAATTATGCCCTTCTGCTTTGCTTTTTCTTTTTTAAAAAATATATTTTATTGATATTTTACAGAGAGGAAGAGAGAGAGCTAGAAATGTCGATGAGAGAGAAACATCGACCAGCTGCCTCTTGCACACCCCCTACTGGGGATGTGCCCGAAACCAATGTACATGCCCTTGACCGGAATCGAACCTGGGACCTTTCAGTCCGCAGACCAACGCTCTACCTCTGAGCCAAACAGGTTTCAGCCTTTGCTTTTTCTTACTTGCAAAGACATAGTAAGGGTTTCCTGTGTGCTAGGTACTACACTGAATGCTTTATATGCCGTCCCTCATTTAATTGATGCTGGTCTTCCTCTTTTTGCTTTGCTAGATCCTCCTACATGAAACCAGTCATGGGAAAACCAGGAAGTGAGTTGGAAGGCCCTCCTCTCCTCAACGCCCCCTCCTGCTGCTGAGCCTCCATCCAGGCGCCCACTCTGGTGGCCCTGCTGGGGGCAGCTCTGCGTTCCGGGAGGAGCGTGATGCTTTGGCTTCTGTTGAAGCTTTCCTGGTTCCTGTCCCCGAAGTCTCAGCTGGAGGTGGGCTGACCTCACAGCATGACCAAAGGTGCACGCTGATGGCTCCCTGCATTCATGTGGCCGTGAGCGCAGCATGTCCACAGTGCCCATCGGTGCTCCGGGCAAAGGGAGGGGAACCATGAGAATAGGAGGCACCACAGCTCTGGCGTGAGTTACAGAGGCTTTCTGACCCCCCCCCCCCCCCAGGGTCAGTACGTGGTGGGAGCCTACTTCCCTCAGAGGCATCTATCTACAGGGAAGGTTGTTCCAGAATCTAGCTCTTCCTAATGCTGGCATGCGTGGGGCCCTGCAGAGCCTGGGAGCCACCGCCTTCCCTGAGAGAAGAGCTCCATCGTCAGGAATACAGCACAGAGGCTCCGTGGAAGGGCAGACGTCAGGAGAGCTGGCTTCCAATTTCAGCCCTTGGTAACCATAACCTTGGGCAGACCCTTTATTCCGCTGTCGAAATACAATAGCTATTCATTCTTGGATGTATGTCACCTCAACTAGCTAGTGTGAGCTAATGAAGGTGGCACGTAAGACAAGTTAAAAGTATATAAGTGTAAGGAACTGACTCCGTTATGTCTAATAGTCTATCTAAAAAATCATAAATTTCTGAGTTCCAATAATGCAGAGGAGTAACAGAAGCGAGGTGGGTCATTTTCATTTGTGACCCAGGCCTCTTGAGAGGCTCCGGGGAGCAGACCACGCACCGGGAGCCCTGCCTGCTTCTGTTTACCTGAGTCACAGCGCGATGACTGATTGGGACGAGACATGTAATGCTATTTAACTGTAAATTTGCTGCAGAACCTATTGAGCATGAAGTCAAAATAAGTTATGATTGAACAATAGAAATAAATAGCTATAAGTACAATGGCAATGTGAAAATCAAAATAAAGTAGGCTATTATTTTGTTCTGACATTAATTGTATAATAATACCTATATTTAATGCCATGACTCAATTTTGTGTGTCAAGTCAGAGGAACAATTGATATAAAGTATCTGAAACAGCAGTGACTGCTTTTCATTGTCACTCGCTTCTTCCAGCAAGAATCTTTGGAAATAAAGTTTGATGCTACAAATATGCCCAGGGTTATAGGTTAGACAATGGTTGCCCATAGCAAGTGGGTTTAAATGGATTGAGGAAAAAAAGGTCTAGATGTTTGGACACGCCAACCTCCCCTCTGCCAAATTTATTCTAAAGATTGCAAGTCTTTGTTCCTCCCACTCACACAGACACTATGGTGCCAGCAGATGGGCACTAATTTAAGATAGAGGAGGATAGGCTTGAGGCCTGGGGAGAAGTCAAAGGTGGGAGAGATGTGGGGAAGATGGGATAGATGTGGGGAAGAATACAGTGGAGGCCTCTAAATGGGGGACTAGGAAATATGTGTTTGGGAGGAAATTTATTGGCCAGAGAATACTTTAAAGGAAAGAGTGAAGAAATAGATAAAAACAAAACCCGATTCTATGTGGCCATGATTTATAACATGGAGAGAAGCACTGAGTTATCTCCTGGACTTGGAAAAAGTGTTGTCCTCCTAGATCAGTGGTTCTCAACCTTTCTAATGCCATGACCCTTTAATACAGTTCCTCATGTTGTGGTGACTCCCTACCATAAAATTATTTTTGTTGCTACTTCATATCTGTAATTTTGCTACTGCTATGAATTGTAATGTAAACATCTGTGTTTTCTGATGGTCTTAGGCTCTACAACAGCGGCTCTCAACCTGTGGGCTGCAACCACAGGTTGAGAACAGCTAGCAGGGTTGCCTAAGATCATCAGGAAACACAGATGTTTACATTACAATTCATAATTGTATATACTTCCAAATATACTCTCTTGCACAGGTAATAAAAAAACAACAACCAAGTACCTACATCTGTTGGGAAGTTACAGATCTCATTGCAAATTAATAAATTTCATTGGCAATCTCTTTTGTGCATTAACTTCTTCCAAGACTCCCCCCCCCCCCCCCCATAGCAGATGTCCAACCTATATCTAACTAAGAAAACCTGGAAAAAAAATCAACTTTCTCAGTCTGCAAAACTGAGGAGGTAATCCTGGACTGGGTAGTAAAAGAAAAAAGAAGTAAAGATAAAGAAGAAATGAGGAAGGTATATATCAAGCATTACAAAGGCATGTTTATAGCATGTACTGGTAGCCAAGAAATATACTAATAAAACTGAGTCAAGAATAAGGGGACTGCAATAGATCCACGTTCAGCCACGAGATGCTTAAAGATTAGTTCATTCTATCTGAGAAGTGAATCTTTAGGTTATTTTGTTGTGCAAAAATCAGAGTACACTTACACAGACCTACATGGCTTAGCGTACTACACACCTAGGCTATATGGCGTAACCTATTGCCCTTAAGCTATAAGCCTGTACAGCAAGTTACTGTACTGAATACTATGGGCTATTAAGACATAATGGTAAGTACCCTGTTTCCCTGAAAATAAGGCAGTGTCTTATATTAATGTTTGCTCTCAAAGATGCGCTAGGTCTTATTTTCAGGGGATGCACTATGTTTCCATGAAGTAGGTCTTATTTTCGGAGGATGTTTTATTTTCGGGGAAACGCGGTAGTTGCATATCTAAACATAAAAAAGGTACAGTAAGATACACGATGAAATATTTTTTTTAAACGGTACATATGTATACCATTTGGAGCTTACAGGACTGGAAGTGGCTCTGGGTGAGTCGATAAGTGAGTGGTGAATGAATGTGAAGGCCAAGGACTGATGCATACTTCCGCAGACTTTATAAACACTGTGTACTGAGGCTGCATACATTCATAAACCAACGTGAGATTAAATCAAGCACAGGAGGAAACGATACAATCAAGAGACAAGGTAAATAGGAGATGAACGAGGCTGTTGTCAGTGTAACACAGCACACTACTTCACAGCAAACTTTTTTCTTTTTGGTAAGTAGAAAGAGTTCACTCTAAAATAACGAAAAAGTATGGTATGGTAAAGACATAAACCAGTCACGTAGAAATTTATGATTATCATTAAGTGTCATGTCCTGCACATAACTACACACGCTGCCCTTTTCTATGAGTGGGAACGCAGTAGGCTTGTCTATGTCAGCATTGCTACCACTTGGGCAAGAGGAATTTTTCAACCCCTTTACAATCTTATGGAACCACTGTTACATACACTGTCTGTCACTGAGACATCATTGTTCAGCATATGACTATATATACAAGAACCTGATAGATAATAAACAAAAAACATGACAGTGTTCAATGTGTCTGGAACATCTCATTTCTTCCTGAGACTTGGGGACCATTGGGTAGTTGTCTAAGTCACAGAGCTGGTGTGCAACAGGGTGTGATTCGGACCTGGGAGGGATCAGTACCCTGAAGCCCATATCTTGTGAGCACTGGAGTGCACACCTCCCAAGACACTGCAGTCCTCAGGGGAATGGAGGTGTTGTTTAGTGCTGGTGCTGGGAACATTTCTTCATTATATTAAAAAAAAAAAAGCTGGATTTCTACATCCCTACTTATACTATAAACCAAAGTGGAATGTAAATGAATTAAAGACTTAAATATGAAAGGTCAACCAAATAGAAGAAAATGTAGGAAGATATCTTTATGATATAGAAGTGGAAAAGAGTTCTTAAGCCTCAAATGCCCAAACTGTATCCCAATTCAGTGAAAATAATATGGTGGATGGGACCAGTATAATATTAAGGACTTCTTTTTATAAATGACAAATTCAATAACAGACTACAAACTGAGGACATGGAATACCCAAAAGGATAATCAAAATATCCAACACAAAATGGACAAAAGGCATATGCAAAAAATTATAGAATGGAATGTCCTGAGAATTAACAATTACAATTACAGTTTTAAAAAGGTGCCCAAAGTCACTGGCAATGTGAGAAAGCCATATTAAAATGTTTTACATGGAGTAAATATGGAGGAGAATGGAGCAGGGGTGTGGATTAGGGATAAAAAGAGAGGAAGAGAAACTCAAACAAGGAAGGAGTTTTGTGTAGATCAGCAATTTTCAACTGGTGTGTGCAAGAAATTTTAAAACATGCAATGCCTGACTATTTAGTCAGGGGCACTGACCTCTTTTCCCTTAGACTATTAAAAAAAAAATGACAGCAGCTAACACAACAATAGGCATTTGGTATGAATGAATCAAAATCATACCTATTTTTTTTGTCAGATTGGCAAAAAGTATAATATATTTTTGGTGTACCCCAGAATTTTGATAATTAATATGTGTGCCATGAGATGAAAAAGATTGAAAATTACTGGTGTAGACAAACTATGATAGAACTATGAACTGAAAATTAGTATTCATTCAACTTTGCACTCATTCCCCCTAAAAGAAGAAACAAACACAAACTCATGTGGCACAATTCTAAAAGAAATACATTGCAAACAACCTATTTCTCAAACCATTATCATGGAGGCAAGATATAGTAGTGTTTTGAGAAATTCAAGTTATTTCCAAAAGTTGTATTCTTCTAAAAGCAGACAGATGGATTGTTAATTTGGTGACAATTTAATTTTTTCAAAACTTGGAGGAGTTCATCAGAGTAGCTATTGCCCTGGATTAGTAAAGCAAAGTTAAAGTGATGGTAAACTTGGAAAAAGGGCTTCCCAAACATTACAGACCTACTAATCACCAGATCACCATGAGCTGCTGATTCCCCGAGGCCTAGAGAGGACCCAGAAATGCGCATTGCAAAGCTAGGTGCACCACAGACCACAGAGATCAGGGATACAGACATTTCTAAAAGTTGAGAGAAGGATGGCACTCCATGACCAGGGAAACAAGGCGTTCCACCACCAAATGTTGACAATAGAGTGGAAAATTGCATAGATGAGTCAGAATGCCACGGAGGAAGTGAGAATATAGAGAGAGGCATGTGGCTGATGAAGCAGGAATGAAACAAAAGGGAAGGGGGGAAAACACATAATCAAAAGGCAATACAAAGAGGCTGGGATAAGAGTGGTGTCAGGAGGGGTTAACTCGGAGATGAGCTCAAGCTGGAGAAAAATGCAGAGGACAATAAAAGGAATTATTAACGTATGTTTAGAGTGAATGCGGGGAATGATTCGGGGAATGATTCACAGCCCCCTTGGGGGCAGACGTATAGCATTAGCAGATGAGAGTAAGAGCGAACAGAAACTGCTGGCATTCGGTTTGCTCCCACCTTCCCTATTAATGAGAATGATCTCTAAAGGAAGCCACACAACAAGAGATTAGCAAGGACCTGAGGCCTGAGAGAAGTGATAAACTGAAAGGCAGCATCTAGCTCCTTCAGATGAGTTCCTATCTCTAGGCCCAAATGAATCTTATCCAACGTCCCTGAAGAAACTTGCGGATGACTGTACAACTTCTGTGGCGATCCCTAAGTGAGCCTGGGAAATGTGGGAGGTGCAAGAGCGTGCCCCTGGGGAAGCAGCCCGCTTTGTAAAAGGGGGGGTCAGGTATAAGGTGGGGAGACATTTTGAAAACAGCAGAAAAGTGAATTTCAAGTTCCCGGATAAATAGTTAAATAGATGGTTTATTGGAACTCAGGAGAAAAAAACAATGAAAATGGGATCATTGCTCTATATAAGGGCTCTAATAGCAATGTATGGCAAATTCACTCTGAAAGGCTATCTTCCCCCCCCCCCAACTGGTGGGAGGAGCTAACACATGACTGGCACCTGCCACAGAGACATCTCCAAGACATTGAACCACCAATCAGCACGGGCCAGAGTGTCCTTAGAGCCCACCCCTTCCTGTTCCACCCTGGGCCCAACCAAAGGGACGCCAGGCAAGACACGTGTTGCTGATCCGCCATCAGCCCAGCTGGGTCCCCTCCAATTCTGATTTCTCTACCTCCGTTATGGGTTCCGCCCATTACCGGGGAATAAACTTTACTTTAAAATTCCCTGTTGTTCTGTTTCCTTTTCCTTTCAAACCTAACACACTCCTCTTCCATTTCTGAAAAAATTCCCCATATGAGGTGACAGATGTTTGAATCCCTATATTTCAAAAGCTCACCAGGTGATTCAGAGGGTCAGCTAGCTGTGGGCTCATTGCTAACCAGCCATGAGACCCCTCCAAAGGCAGAGATCCAGGGATAGTGTGATTTCCCTCCAATGACTTTTCTGCATGGATGGCTTCTAGTTTTATCAGTGTCTCTTATGCTTTAACATTTCTGAGACCTTCCTGACATCTTTGACAAAGGAGAAACATTAAGCCCTGGAGTCTTTTCCTTAATCTCTGCTCTCACAACCCCTGGAGATGCCACACCATCTTCTCACTTCTGTTTGATTTGAGAGCAGTTGGCATAATTACAACCTGTAATTAATTTTTTTCATAAGACTCTGAAATGTTCTTTCATTTCCCCAACTAAAACTTTCCCTTGGAACTTCAGAACCTTTCACTTCGCATACTTAATATTCTCTACTCTCTACTAGCATTTTTATTCCCTTTTCTCTGGTATCTTGAGCCCCGCTAAAATAATCCCCCAGTTTCACTCACCCAAGCCAGTTCTTAACCTTTTATTAAACACACATCCGTGCTCATGTCAGCCCCTTTTCTTCCCTAATTCATGTCCTTTGAGTTCTTTTTTTTATTTATTTATTAAGGTATTACATGTGTACATAGCTTACCATTACCCCCACCCCCACCTCCCATTCATGCCCTCCCTACCCCTTTGAGTTCGTAGCAGTTATAAGCCACAGAGTAATTCTACTATTCTTCCGGATTGACTTTAATCCATGAAGTTTTTGTGGAATGTATTCTGTTCTCAACACCCCATCCAAAGTGTGTCAGACACATTTGTCTTCAAATGCTTCAGCATCACCAAAGAAGCCCAAACACACACCCCAAAAACTCCTAGGGAACTACTCAAACTAATTATGATTAAGGAGTAAAACATATCCTCCCCCTCCTACTCCCCCCACACCACGCCTAACGTTTAGCGGGCACTCAACACCTCCCTTTGTTTTATTAATGAATGGGTCCCTAGATAAACATATGTGGGTCCAAATTCAGTGTTAGAGAAGTCTGGAAGAAAAAAGATCACTGTAGAGCGAAGGTGGGAATAAGCCACACCGTTATTACTCAAATAAGAAATAATGATATTTATAGCTTGGGTCTAGGGCAAGAGAAACTTTCTTCCCAGGATTTCTTGTGTTTATCGTTAATGTACGGATATTCTTTTATCTGTGCACTCAGCAGAGCTGCCCAATGAAGGACAATATCTAAGTAAATTTTAGAAATAATCCCAGTAAACACTTTCCCTGTTGTTGTTTTAATATATGTGTTGAATAAAATAAAAAGATAGAAAAGGAGTATTTCAGTTTCTTCTCCAACTTTTATGTCAGACCATTTCAAGATAGAATTGAGAAGTAATATAAAGTTTAATAAAAAAAAAATCCACTGTGATAGGAGGTGGGAGGCAAAGAAGAAGGAACTTCCAGGCGCCGGGCAGCTGTTCAAGCTTAAGGCTTCTCGCTGATTTTATACTGGCTCTTTGACATTTCTGGGTAAATAAGCAAGTTATTTTGAAGAAAAATATGAACTTCACCCACATCAAGCTCTCAGAATTGTTTGCTCAGAATCATTTTCTCAACATAAAATGAAAAATCACTTACCCTACATAGTTGAAACAGCCTGCAAAGATTCAGGATAAAGGATTTAATGGATCATCTAAAAAAACTTCTAGTACTTAACATATGATTACTTGTTGATCATTAAAAACTTCATTATAATGAAGAGCTTTACCAGAATCACTTTAGACTTAGCATTCTTGCTTAGTTCTCATTTCTGGTACTACCTTTGCAATCTTCTCTCTCTCTCTCTCTCTCTCTCTTCCCATAGAAAGTATGCATCATCGTTATAAGATTTCTCTATCCTAATGAATTAATCACTTGCAAAGGAGGAAACATATCCCACATAAATTAGAACAAATGGGCAGCATCAAAATCTCTGAAGCAGAACTGGCTACCTCATTTTGGGGGCCAAGTCAAAAATGAAAACAGGGTGCCTACTGTTCAGAAGTTGTGAAGACGTTCAGCAGGCAGCCTCTGAGCATGAACCCAAGTTCAGAGCCTGACGGTGCAGTGCCCTGAGCAGCTGGCTCATCCACCCGGCCAGCTCTGCTCCATGACAACAGTGAATGGCAAGCTCTTGGCAAATGGGAAGGGTGGGCAGGCACACTAAGCTGAGAAATATCTTCCCAAGACTGTGAAATAAAGACCTATGTTACTTTACATAAAGAATGTCTCCTCTCTTTTGTACCCTGACCACACACATCTATCATTTCTTAATGTGCTTGCGCTCTGTAGTTTTCCCTCCACCATTTTAAAACTTCTCACCTTACCACCTCATTTTATCCCAGGAGACTCACATCCTGTAAAAACCTGTAGCCTGCCTTCCTTCCCAATCCAAATCACAGCCTATCCAATCCACAATAAGCTTCATTCCCAGAGTGTTCTAGAAACTATCCCCTACTCCCAGCCTTGCCCAATTCTAATAGTAAAATCTTTGCAATCTCTGGGATAAACTCTCCTTGGCATTATCAGTCATTTTCTCAGCACCAGAATGTAGCCATGTAAAAAAGCAAGAATCCTCATCAGAAAATAAGGATTCGAATCCTAAACTCTGGGCAGGCCATTAGCTTTACTGCATCTTAGCTTCCTCATTTAGTAAATGGGATACTATCTTCCTCATTGACCTCACTGAGCAAACACAAGGAGCAAGCGATAGAGTGTTTATTAAAATGCTTTGTAACCTCCCAAGTGCTTTGCACATATACAATATTATTCTGGTGATTTCCATGCCAGGAAACGATAGCTAGCTACCAATTCATAGTGAAAGAACTTTGAGCTGTAAGTCAGGACATTTGGCCTTAATTTCTTAATATACATATTTGATTTTTTTTTTTTTTTTTTTTTTTTTTTACAGAGAGAAAGGGAGAGGGATAGAGAGTTAGAAACATTGATAAGAGAGAAACATTAATCAGCTGCCTCCTGCACACCTCCTACTGGGGATGTGCCTGCAATCAAGGTATATGCCCTTGATGGGAATCAAACCTGGGACCTTTCAGTCCGCAGGCCGACGCTCTATCCACTGAGCCAAACCAGTCAGGGCTGGCGTTAATTTCTGCTGCCAGTAACATGCTATGGAATGGTGGGAAGTGCCTCTATTTCTCCAGACCCCAGGCTTCACATCCATGAAACAAAAGATTTCAATCACATCACCAAGATGCTTAACAATTCTAACGTAATTTTATTTTATTCAATTTCCTTCTCTGACAAAATATTTGTTGGGTCTACCAATTAAAAATCCAGAGCCCTTGTAATACAAAGCTAGGCCATTGTTTTCCCCCCAAATGAGTTCACTAAATACTCAGCATGGCCCAGAAATTGTGCTTCCTGTTAGTGGAACATGGATAGATAAGGCCTGGTCTGTACTCTGAAGGAGCTCAACAGGGAGAAAATGAGTTAAGTAGAAAATGTTCTGGAGAGGATTACTCATATGCTGTAATAGCAGGAAAGAAGGGTACCTTGCCCAGCGCAAGGCTGGGGTTGGCCATGTGTTCAAGGAAGGCTTTCTGGATAAACTAGCACTTTTTCCTTGTCCGGGAGCACATTTATTTCTTCTGCATATGCTCCTGGGGTCCTCTAACTCTCTCCCATTTACTGTTCATCTGCGGAACACATTACCCCCAAGTGGTGGCACCGGCTGGACCTAGTAACAGTTCAAAGGAATCTGCAGGATCAGAAGATGCTAGTCTACACAGGTCCTGAGTGGATTATGTATGGGAAACATATTGCTTTGTAGGTCAGCAGATTCTCTTCTGGTTTTTGCCTAAAAACATTTCTGGGAGACTTAAAATAGATGAAACATTGAGTTTCTTTTTTTTTTCCCTTCTGTATGACACATCCACTGGAGGGGATTTCCCTTTTCTACCATCATAAGACATTGGTGAGTTATGTGATAAAAACGAGGACTGGTGTTCAGGAAAATAAGGAAAGTAGATGAATCAGCCTGGCCAGTGTGGCTCAGTGGCTGCACCAGGAGTTGCCAGTTCCATGACTGGGTTGTGGGCTCAATCCCCAGTAGGGGGCATGTAAGAGGCAGCCGATTGATATTTCTCATTGATGTTTCTATCTCTCTTCCTTTCCCTTCCTCTCCTGAAATCAATTAAAAAACATATTTAGAAAGTAGATGTAGCAGTAATCACAAGTAGCGGGTCAGGGGCATGACAAAGGGATGGCTCAGAGCTGCAGAGTTAGGCGCACACTTTCGGTGATGAAGACAGCTGGGA
Organism: Vespertilio murinus; assembly: GCA_963924515.1. Classification (NCBI taxonomy): domain Eukaryota; kingdom Metazoa; phylum Chordata; class Mammalia; order Chiroptera; family Vespertilionidae; genus Vespertilio; species Vespertilio murinus. Next base: position 75,827,260 of record OZ004711.1, on the reverse strand, counting down.
GGAGTGACACCGAGGCTGTGCACGTCTGGTGCTGCGTGACTATCTCGAAGGTCTCACATCAAAGACCTTAAAGGGCCACAACTTGGTGCCACAACAGAGAACAAATGCTGCCTGTGCATCCAAGCTAGAACTTTTACTCATGAGTCCTTTTCATTGTTGTTGTGAAATATTTAAGTGAAGGAACGCAGAGGTGAATCAAAGCAAATAGGCAGTCGTCTTAAAGATATGAACCAACCTAATGAAAGCCTATGTAATGAAATAAACATGACTTCATTCTGTGAGTGGCGTAGATCTGACTTAAAACTGTGAAGTTCATTATCTTCAAAATAGAGTCCTTCAGGGTCACCCGCTACCATATGAAACCCATTTACAAGACTCCCTATAATCCAGGACATGCGAAACCACAAAAATCTGAAACAAATACCTAGCCAGCAAAGATAATCCATAACTGTTCAGTGCAGAGAACAGCTCCGCTAGGTTTCTTTTTTTCCCTCCTTCACACATGGTTTAAATATTCACTCCCCCATGTTCACTTGATGTAAGATTCTGTTATCGTTATGAGGGAAACCTATAATACGCCAACTCGACAAAGAGTACTAAGCTCAATTACAAACACCATCTTTATACATACACCAAATCCCAGGCTCTTAAGGATATCTGTGTAATGAGAGCAAACTGGGGAGAATTTAGCAGTTGTAAGACTATTCATCTCCAAATTCTCCCCATCTATTTTAGTATAAGAGAGCTTACTGCTCCATAAAAAAAAAAATGGTTCTGTTTGAAACAGTTGGCTTTGGTTGTGTTTCTTCAGGCCTGTGCACACATCTGTGAGGCAGGAGGTTTGACAGAAAGACGTTGTTGGGTGCTACTTACACAAACAGATCCTAAGGAAACCATCATACACCTTTGTAAGGGAAGTCTCCAGGCCCTGGGATTCAATGTTTCCACTCATTTCTGCCCTCAATTTCACCCATTGTAAGTACCTTGAGATAGACCAGCAACTAAACTTACTCCTAGAGCTACACTGAGCTATTCTAGAATAAAAACCACATAAAGAATGGGATGGTATCACCAGGAGCAGAGTAATTGCCTCCAATTTCCAAGGCAATTGCTCCTATCATAGGGCTTTCCGAGGCACCAGAGCTGCAGAGAGAACTCTGGCCATGGCACCTTCTAATTTGGTTAGCTGGGTTCTCATTTCCTAAAGCTTATTAAGTTACGGCTGTAGCTTCCTCCCTCCAGCCCAAATTGCAAACTCTACCGCTCACTCAGTTTTAGGCACAGTTGGCAAACTCCCAACTCCAGGCCTAAGGGTGTCCTTTCACAGTTGTCTGAACCCTCACCACCCCGCCCAAAGGAGAAGATCTGGGCTAACTCTATCCAGATTAACAGAGAAGGAAGAAAAAACAAAACAAAACTGTGAACAACCAGGATTAAGAGATTAGTCACGGATGCAACTTCTCCAAGGAAAGATCTGTTCAAAACACTGATGTTGAAGATTTTCACACTATAGTTGGGGGTGGGTGGGAGAGAACAAAGTGAGATAAGAGAGAATCATGGCTTGCCGAAACCGGTGTGGCTCAGTGGATAGAGCGTCAGTCTGCAGACTGAAAGGTCCCAGGTTGGATTTTGGTCAAGGGCATGTACATTGGTTTCGGACACATCCCCATGAGGGGGTGTGCAGGAGACACCTGGTCGATGTTTCTCTCTCATTGATGTTTCTAGCTTTCTCTTCCTCCTCTCTGTAAAAAAAATCAATACAATATATTAAAAGAGGGAGAGAGAGAGAGAGAGAGAGAGAGAGAGAGAGAGAGAGAGGGAAGGAGGGAGGGAGAGAGAGAGAGAGAGAGAGAGAGAGAGAGAGAGAGAGAGAGAGAGAGAATTGTGGCTTAATAACCATTATCCAAACACCAACAGCACTGTTTCTAATCTAATGCTGTATTTTATCCGAGAAAATAATATTAACCTCTTGAAAAATAACAAATCTGACTTAAGTTGAAGAGAAAAGCAGGAAGGTGAACCAGAAATATGGGTAAAAAGGTTTTCTTAGCATTCATTTGATATACAACTAGTAAAACTTAATCAATGCTGGCTGCCAAAAGGTGTTAAATAGTTTCTAAGAAAACATTAAAGCCATTAACTGTATAAATAGTTTTAAAAGAAAAAGGGCAAGAATATTACTAGAGACAAATCATTTCTGAAATCACGATAAGCTAGTATACACACTTTAACACAAGGTCAGAGTTTTTGATTCGTAGAAATAATAAAAATATTGTGGGAAAGTATAAACAAGTATTTTTGGGACAACCCAGAGACCCCTTTTCTTTCAATACCATTTGGGTTACAGAAAAGAAAAAAAAAATTAGAGATGAGAAAGGGCCACTTGTGATGTTGCCTTAAGCTATTAAGATCCCATAAAAAACATGATTAAAAGTAATATAAGTACAATAAAGGGAAATAATCAAAAAATAGTATTTGGGGAAGTGCTTATAAAAGTGGTGATGGAAGGGGGCCTGACACAAAAATAGCAGCGCTCTGGAGGGGAGGGGCGTCATATTTGGAACAAGATTATACTCTCATAAAGTCAATGTTATTTCAGTGCAATCAAGTGTATCGCTAATGTGCAACTTCTAACTTTATGAGATGCAGCAAAGCAGAGGAGAAAGTTGCCTTTGAATGATTACTCTGAACGTCTAATCAAAGACATTCTTCCATGTTATCAAACACAGATGTGCACACGAAGGAGGCTACAAATGGTTTCTTATTGGAAAAGGTTGGCAATAAGATTGAGTACCCCGAACTGAATCCATCTCGTCACACGGGACCCTGAATATACCTGGGAGGCGCTTCAAAGCCTACGCACACGGAGTAATGTTCCACACATGTTTGCCCGCGGTGTGCTTTTAACCTCCACCCAAATCTTCATAAGCCAATCCAGCGGCACACAAAGACTACTGACCTAACCGGAGAGGCATTCAGATGCTGGAGAGGGCTGAGGAGAAGCAGCTGAAGACCACGAGCGTGGCTGTTCGGTGTTAGCGCGGGCACTTCCAGGGATGCTTGCTGTGTGTTTACACGCAGGGTAGAAGAACTGGAACGTGTCTGTGCTCCATCAAATGACATAATAAATAAAGCACGGTGGGAGACAGTATCACACGTCCCTATTTCCTCCCTTTTTTAAAGGAGAAAAAAGGAATGGGATATATTTTCCTCCTTTTTGACTAAAATAGCTCTTTTATAACATACTATTTTATTTTCTAAAAATAGATTTTATTGATTTTTTTTTTTACAGGGAGAGGGATAGAGAGTGAGAAACATCCATGAGAGAGAAACATTGATCAGCTGCCTCCTGCACACTCCCTACTGGGGATGTGCCTGAAACCAAGGTACATGCCCTTGACCGGAATCTAACCTGGGATCCTTGAGTCTTCAGGCCAACACCTTATCCACTGAGCCAAACTGGTTAGTCTCAGGGCTGGGCAAACTATGGCCCACGGGCCAGATCTGGTGAATAAAACTATTAAAAAAAAAAAACACCAAAAAGACCGTACCCTTTTATGTAATGATGTTTACTTTGAATTTATATTAGTTCACACAAACACTCTATCCATGCTTTTGTTACGGCCCTCCGGTCCAGTTTAAGAACCCATTGTGGCCCTCAAGTCAAAAAGTTTGCCCACCCTTCGGTTAGAGCCATAATATTCTATTTTATGATTAGGAAGATGTCCATATCTGAGTGCTACCTACTTGCTAATGAAACCTCAGTTTTCATTCCAAAGTTTAATTATATCTTCAAGTCTATGTCTGTAAAATGCTAATGGAAGAAATTCTTAAATACAAATGAGTAATTAATACCCACATATTTCTTTTTAAAAATTGTTTAGTTTAGTTTAGTTTAAGAAACCCTGTTATGTAGTGATGAGTTGGGTTCCACAGGGAAGTGATTTCCCTTCACTATTTATCTTTTTTTTTAAAAAAAAAACACACACCATTCATTCCACTAGAAATCACAAATTGATTATTTACTATTTAACTGTTGCAGGCTTCTCCCTAGCCAGTAGAATTTAGAGAGGCAGACTAGGTAAGGATCAAGGGAGATTACCTGTGAAATAACAGTTTTTTGGCATTTTTCTCTCATGTTTCCTAATTCTAGCCCGCGGATTTAGTGCTAGCACCTATGTTACATTTCAGATCCCCCAGAAAGAGCAAAGCTAAAGAGATTACCAATTCCTCTATTTCTTGCAGATCCTTTTTCCATCTTTCTGCCCCAAAATACAGGCGTCATTATTAACAAAGGACAGAAGACAAGGACATGCAGGAAAGGCCAGCCATTCAGGAAATAGCTATCATTTGGTAAATGGCATAATAAACACATTATGATCTTTGATGCAGTGGGTAATGAGCCGGTATATATACAATATCAATGCTAAGATTATTCTCTATCTCTGTATGCATGTTTCCTTATTTTACCTGAACTTTCCTTTTCTATCTGTTTGTATTTCCCAGAATTCATCAAGTCACTTGGTAACATCATCTAAGTTTTTATTATTATTATTATCATTATCCTTTGCTTTCCACTGTTTGGTATCTATTCTACCCTGAAATGAAACCTCCCTTATCAAACAGCTTTAGTCTATCAGTGAGAAGACAATGTCAAAGGTGAGATTCAGTGTTATGATTCTGATTCCCTGGTCACCTCTCTGTCATATCCTGTTCGGCTTCAGGTGGCATCGGTGCGCTGTGAGCCTCTTTCCTATCCAACTCGGTGCGGTTCATGGCCCACCCCAGTCCTGCACATTTTGATGTTTAATCCTTCACCCAGCTCTTGGGAGCCACTTCAGGGGTTGGTGACTCCATGTCACTTAGATCCAAAACCTTGGAATTTTCAGGTGTTGGTGAAACAAGGAAAATGAGAGCACAGGAATGGCAAAGCCACCTCCCAAGGTTGTTCAGCAATTAGAGGAATGTGCTGTGCTCAGTGATGGAGATGCACTGCTTTCGTCTCCCTTCAAGGAATAGCCTGTCACTCACCCTCAGGAAGCACAGAAGGAGCTGACAGCCTCTCGCCATTCATCGTGTGGCATCCTCCTCAGCTTTTGACTAAAGGCTGCTCTTTCAAGGTAGCCACCAGTCAGTGACTGAGCATAGTAGGGTTCTTGAGTCTGGCTGTTTCTGCCCAGGGTACGATTCCTTGCCAGGCAACCTTTGCTCTGGAGCTCACGTTGGGTTGGCCAAGACTATCGGATTTGTAACTGTGGTCAAGGCTCTCCCTGCCCAACCCTGCTTTTTTATTTCTCACAGGTGTTACCCTCTCCATTAACCTCTGTGCTCCTGCTCTGCCTCACCCACTGCTTCCTGGGGGATGTGACTGGGGAGTTTTAATTTCCATTACCCGACCCTGAAAAGCTCCTAAATGCTCCCCAAATCACCTGGCAACAGGCGTGGTAATAAATAAGCATATGAGACAACAGAGAAAAATAAGTCAAATGGTAGTAATGTTTGCCAGGGCAAATGAAATGGAAACTCACAGTGTTTCTCAGATTATCCTGAAGTTGACAAGCACACTTCTCATTAATCTTACTACTTTCATGTTGTTTGTGCAAAGGGCTCTATGTAACATACCCTTAGGATTCTTCCTAACCCACCTTCCCTCTTCTTTTAGGGCTTTTCATTTCACATTATTTGGCACTTGTATATTGGAGACTAACAAATAGTGTAAAATTTTTACATCCTAAATGTTCTGATACAGGTTGGTTTAACCATGTTTACTTAATAACAAAATGCAGATTATACTTAATTCGGGCTTCTTAACTGCTTGAAGTAATTGGTTAATCCACCTAAAGTTTTGTGTTTACTTTTTAAAAACCATTTCCAATGATTCACTGTTAATCTTAAACAGGACACTTCCCAATATTCTGCAGAGATTGGCCATCATGTACTTTATTTCATATTTAATGACAATGACTTGAAAGAAAAAATAGCACCATTAAAAATGTGATAATTACAACAATTCCAAAAGATATAACCAGCACCTTTGGCAGCAGTAGAAAAATTAAAACCTACTTTGATCAATTTGGAAAAGTGTTTTGAATAAGAAATGTGAAATTTAATGGAAATAACTAAGGGCAAGGCACTTAAGGCAGAAAACCCCTGTGCATAAAAACAAGATGGAAATGTATTCACTGTGTTCAACCAAGGTAGACAAATACACAGGAGTCACAGAAGGCCACCCGTGAGCGTTAGCCATCAGGATAATGGCAATATTGAAGAGAAAGCAGGACACCGGGAGGCAGGGACTGGAGTAAAGTGGGTGAGAGCTGTGAAGCAATCAGCAGATAGTCATTCTTCATTGATCCGGCCCTCCCTGTGTGGAGAGAGAATCCGTGGAGGAGATTGAGAGTGTGTGGGTATGATCAGAAAAAATGAAAAATAAGAGCTTTGGAGACAGTAATTTGGAGGAGAAATAGCCGCAGGTGACAAAGTTTATAAAACTTATAAAAAGGACCATCTGAAAGATGGTGTCCGTACTCCTAAAGGAACTAAAAAGCTTGTAGTGTATCATCAGGGATTTTAGGCAGCAAACTTGAGTGCCTTGGAAGGCAGGCCAATAATCTGGTATAGCAAGCTCGGAGAAAGCCACAGTCCTCTCGGAGTCTCTCTCATCGTCCCACTCTAAATGGAGGCATGAGCACACACTTGTTTCTCCTTGTGAAATGAGCCCAGAATCATAATGCAAAATAACACCTGACATTTAGCCTCAGCTGCAGAGAAACAGTAGGGGAGGTTGGAGGCTGTGGCAAGCTGGAGAGTGTGGGCATCTGATGAGTGGGGTGAGCCACACTGTCGGATGGGATGTGGTTCCGGGGGGCCGGATGGTTTACTTTTCTAGGGGAAGCCAGGAATCTGCATTTATGCAATTTTTTCACCTAAACTTTTTTTTTTTAATTTTGAAAAAGGTTTCATGAAAATAATTTGTGCACATGATTCGAAATTTTAAAAGTTAAAACATTCTACAAGCCATATCTCCCTTGCCCACTCTGAAGCTGGCTTCCCTGAGGCGATCCTGTTGAGAAATCTTTTCGCTGAAACCCACTTCTAGAAAATGAGCTGATAAAGTTATTTCTTATTTAATATACTTTCATCGCCAATTGGTGTCCTTTGGTGATGACAAATAAAGGTTTAACTGTCTATGCTCCTCATCCTCCTAAACATTCCCATCCCATAATCCTAATAGAGTCATGCCACAATTAGGCTTAAAATTACTCCATTTAATACTTCTATTATTATAACCCTGCAAACGTCGCTCAGTGTTGAGCCAAGTAATGTACTAATGAGAAATTTCTTCTTTCTTGTTCATTTTCCCCTGAAATTAATCACTGCCTCTTAAAGCTTTGCATAAGTTTATACATTGTTATTAATGCTTCCTGGTCACTCCAGATACTCTTCTCACTGTGGGTGCTGTTCTTCCCAACTTTGTCAATTCCATGCCTTTCTATGGAGCTATCACTCCTGGAGCCTCTGTCTTATTGTGCCACCACCTCCCTTCTCTTGCTGCCTCCCTTGGGATGGTCGCTGTCTCCCTGGGAGGGACACTGCTGTCTCCGTCTTCTCTTCCCTGCAGCTCTGAGCTTTCCCCTTGTTCTCTTCCGGATTGCATCCTTGCTTCTGGATCTGGCGTCCTCCTTTTTCTGGAGAAGCATATGATCCAGTGAGTCCTGAGCACGGGCACATGTGAGTGCAAAAATGCCCTAGAATTTTCAAAGTGATACCCAAGCATTGCCCAGAAAGACCATAATGGCAGCACTGCAGAAATGGAAGTGGTAGCTGCTAAGGCATGCCATTGGGTAGAACCAGAATTGCTCATTTTGTCAGCTGAGGTACTGAAGACGGCGTTCAGTTTCTCTTAGGATATACGTAAAATCTGAAGTCAGACATGCACAGTCAAGGGCCACCTGAAACAGGCGGGACTTGTGAGTTCTCTGCCCATAGGGACACCCAGATGTGCTGAGTTGATGGTCTGTGAGTGGCCCAGAAGGGCAGACCTAGACGACAGCATAGAACTCATCGATTGACCTGTTGTCACTCTCCCTCCAGGGTCATGCCTGCTTGCTTCTCTCTTCAGCGTGTCACTGGTAGGTCCTCATTTAGTGTGTTTCAGTGCATCTCATTTACTCCGTATCAACATGCCCCTGTTTCTATTTCTTTTGGTAGTTCCACAGCTATGGGTCTCTGTGGCCTCCCCTGTGTACCACACAAACCCAAACCAAATAACACCTCCAAAGCTCTGCACCTCACCATCTCCCATGTTAAAAAACGTATCAGGCCCAGTGACAACACCACCATGAAAAGATCAAACACTGTACATCCGCCGGAAGCTCTACTTCCTTGAATGTTCTTTCCTTAACCCCCTACTACTTTCCGTTGCCACAAAGAAAATACCCTTCTCACGGTGGGTGCTGTTCTTCCGCATTTAAAAGAGAAGGAAAGAAAGTTCATGGCTGGCAACTCCAATGTCCTTTCTCTCCCATGTACTTGGAATATGAAAACATCCTGTATTAGATGGGGCCAGAGCAGGTGTGAGGAGTGGGGTCAGGCCTGGGGGTTAGTGTGAGGGACCTGTTTCAGGAAAGACAGAGGAGATATTGGGGTGGTCAAGACGGCAGGGGGCCGAGGCACAGAAAAGAAAACACAGCCCGGGCAGCTCCCACACAAGCATGCTGTTCTCCCCAGCTGTGGGCCAGGCCCGGGTGGCTGGGCTGTGCTTTTATTAGGAATGTGTCAGATGCTTTGTAGTTACTTCTTAATTTTACAGATGGCCAGAGAAAGTGATTATGTTACTTGCCTGAAGTTACCACCGAAGGCTGATTAATACAAGATGTCCTGACACGGGACCCACGGGGAAGGCAGAAGACAGGAAGCAAGGAGCACAAGTGTCTCTGCCGGATCCGCCGTTCAATGTTGGGAGCCATGAGAGCAAACGATGTCTGAAGGCAAACTGGTGCAGATCCGTCATGTCAGAACCATGGCAGGGAAGCGTCTAAGCAGCTCTCTAAGCCCACCCGTCGCTGGCTCTCTGAGAGTCACACCATTTCCACCCCCTTCATGCTTGGAGTGCGTGTCATTGCCTATCTGCAGAAAGCTGGGGAAGGCGCCAGAGATAAGACCGAGCATGAAGCTGATTCATTGAGGGCAATTAGGAGATATTTGACAGGAAAGCTTTCTTCTGGGGGCGGGGGCAGACGGGGGAGCTTTTTCCACTTGGTCATTTGGCACAGCTTTCATTAGAAGGGGAAGTAATATAGAGAACCGAAATGACCTTCCTCATAACGGAGATATTTATTATAAATAGACTTCAGACGCGGGAGATTTAGCACTGAGGACAAGGCTGATAGAAATGAATTTGGGGAGTCTCCCTGCTAATGAAACACCAGATGAAAGAAAAGAGATTTAGTCACTCTGTGTTGCCAAATTGGTAAAAGCTTTTGAGGACAAAGTAATAATATAGATATCGCCTGGGTAGCAGACAAAAGAGATTCCAGAAGAGATTGTGAAAAGCAATTTTATGTTGAATGAATCCTGTTTTCCTACTGACTTGCATTATGAAATCAAAGATGTGTGGTGGCGAGAGAAAAATGTTGGCACCTGGATGAAATAAGGCTCAAAGTGCACAGTGACTCACATACAATAATTTGTTTCAGGTAAAAAATTTTAGGTAAAAAATAGATGTAATAGTAAATATTAGCATATTACTTATAATACTATGCTGTAATCAAACAAAACACCAAAGGAAACACCGAGAAAGAAATTAGAGCACATTCCTGAATGTTCTTTCCTAATATAGATGTACATGTTGCCCTGCCTCATATTGTTCCCATTTGCAGTCTTAGGATCTCTAGAGTTTGGGTTATTTGTCCAAGCTTTTCACCAGCCTTACAGCACCTAAGGTTTTTTAACTTCATGTCCAAGGTAACAGTAAAATAAGCAACTGAGGTCTCTATTTCATCTCAGCTTCTAGACCCTTCAGGTTGGTCCGGTTGATCTCTAAGGTATTGTGAAGGTGTTCACCTCTTCAAAGATGCGCTACTCCAATGAAGATACCAGATTCATGGTCTTCATCCTCTTTGTGCAAGAGCTACTTATAAATTCTCAGAGCTACGTGACCCCATGGGGACATGAACTTTGAGAGCTGGAATATTAATCTGTTTCGTTCACTTACGTCTCCTTAATGCCTACACGAGTGCCTGACATATCAAAGGCAAACGGTGCATATTAATTAAATATATGAATGAATACATTTTTCAACCCTACCTCTCATCTAGTCCTTTCTTCTTTTAATCATACAAGAAACATTGTCTGTGAGACACTGAGCCTGGGCTGAGGTTAGGCACTCGGTGACTTAAGCAGACAGACCCTTGCCAGATGGGACAAACACAGAATACTTTTAAAGATTATTTTGAAATCATGATAAAAATGTGAGAGGTGTCACAGGGGGAAGTTCAAAGCGCTTGGGGAACTTTCAGCAGGAGGACTGCTCAGTGGTTTTCTAGTCTCCCTTGAAAACTCCCAACGATAGCACTCTCCACTTACAGAAAAAGGAAAAGCCATTTCAGGACACACATAGCTGTTCCAAAGTTCATCTTTATGTTTAGCAAGGAAACACCTCCCCAATTTATTGTCTGGATTAACTGCTTCATTTCTGCCTGCTTCTCACCCCCTTCCAAGGGACTGCCCTTCAAGCACTTGAACATAGCTAATGCAACTCCCCCGCTTTCTCTTTGCCCGGTCAAATGTTTCCAGTTTTTTCAATTACTCCTGCTATGAAATTGGTTTGAGCTGCTTCACTGTCCTGGTCAGTTTCCTTGACATGTGCTCTTAAAGTAGCCAAACCAAGTGACCAGAATGGTAAGTCTGGATACCCCTCTTCCGCATGTTTATCAATGTGGTCTATGATCAGTTTTTTTGTTGGGAGACACGTCACACCACTAACTAATATTAACCTTACATTTTACCACCCAGCATCTCCAAAACTTTCAACTGGAAGCATGTCAATGGCGAACGGGGCTATAACTCATGTTCTTACCCATCAGGCCTGAGTTAGGTTCTGAGATCATTTCTAACAAGCTTCCCAGTAAGCCACTACACTGTTGGTCCACAGACCACACTGTAAATACCAAAGAACTAAACTAAGGCCAAACCAGTAAAATTTTCCTTTTATTTTTGAATCTTGATTCAATAATGCTGCATATGAGCTAATCCTCTTACTTCTAAGGTTGGTGACTTAACTAAAATGTATTTTCCTCATTGTTAAAATGGATTACCACTTGCCATAGGTATCTCTTGGACGATGAACTGACATTCAGAGTGCAGCATGTCCTAGATAAATATGTTATTATTATTGTGCCAAAAATGCTCCAAGTTTATTTCAGTGCATCAACTTGAAAGAAAATGGTGTTCAATAAACTCTGAGTTAACTTGATAAATTTTACATATTGGTAGAAAGTACCAGAGATATATGACTATTTAGGGCAGCCTCCATTTCACTGGACCATTGGTTAAATTCTATCCATCCACCCTCAAATCTCAGGATTTCTTCCAGACTTATTTTCCCAGAGACACCTGCTTAATTTGTTACGGTCTTCCTCCTTGTGCAAAACGTGAAATAAAGTGAGAGGTCCGACGCTGGCTCAGGTATGGAGCTTCACTTGATGTCCTCTGGGACAGAAAGCTATTTGGAAACTCGCTACAATTCCACAAAAATTAGCTACTTACAAGTTGGGTCGGTAGAATTCTATTCTCACTTGAATGTGTATGCTGATGGCTTTTCCCCCCTAAGGAGATACAAATTCCATGGCCAAACATCCTGTTATTATACCTGCCTTCAGAATTCTTGCGCATTAAGCAGAAGTAATTACTATAAACTGATTTGCTACATGATCATACTGAGACACAGAATAGTGAGATGGAACGGCCAGAGTAGGTTGTCTGACCTCAGTGAAAGTTGAGCTAGTTAAATTAGCACTACATTACATATCACTGCGGTTTCCAGAACTGGATGTGATATAAATAAACTCATGTTTTCCCATGGTAATAGTCTCCATGTAACTAGAGTTTAACAATTTTACTGGAAATGAAAATAATATAAAAGAACAAGAGCAGAGAACAAAGTGGAAACAACATTAAGAGGATGAGTTAAATATCTATAAGCATATATTGGGAGGAAAGTTTTGATGTGAGACCATGATAACACCACAACAGAGTCTTCTTTAAATCTCTGGGTAGATGCTGTAAAGCGGAAATCTACAATCACCCTCCATTAAAAATAACATGCCCCAAACTCCTTCACAAAGCCTTTTGTTATTTTAAAACACATAGAACACTAATCAAAATAAATGAACTGGACTATAATAAGCCTAATGACATAGGCCTTCATTAACCTCATTAAAATAGTTATTAATGCATATCACTTAAAACACCAATACAGAAAATAACTACATATAACTTGAGAGTAATCATAGGGCATTTTTAAAGTGGCTACACTATAAAAACTGTAAGACAGTGAATAAAATACTTATTATGTAAACCAAAACAATCTTTAAGTAGTGTTAGTACTCTCATCAGAGTACACCTCTATCTCCAACAACCAAAAGTGAGAGTTTAGGATGGATCAACTTTAGCATTTCAATGTTAATAAAAGTCTACCTAATAAATGATTTACAGATAATGAAAACATTAACTAATGCCAAAACATTCTTTTCCAAATGCACACGCTTTTTATCATATTGGAATTGTGAAAATATCTAAAATAAATATGTTCCTAATACATGCACTCAAGGACTCAAGTGTCTAGAAGCATACAAAGGACACAAGGATGACAACATTGAAATCATGTTAATTATTGCTTATTAGCTAAAATAATCCTCAAGTCACATAGACACTTTCAAACAGATATGTTTTCACCAGATTATGTTGTTGGATAGATTTAGTTATATTTCTTTTAAACTTGAAATTATCTGTACAAGAATCCAAATAGGATACCACTACCTTGGCAAAGGTGCAAAGTCATAAAAAATCTAACAACAACATTTTAAAAATGATACAGTTCAGGTTAAATTATCCTATATAATAAAAGGCTAATATGCAAATTGACCAGACAGCAGAATGACCAGTTGCTATGATGCCCAGTGACCACAGGGGGCAGATGCTTAATGTAAGAGCTTCTCCCTGCTGGTCAGTGTGCTCCCACAGGGGAAATGCTGCTCAGCCAGAACCCCGTTCACGGCTGGCAAGCGCAGCAGCAGTGGCGAGAGCCTCTCCTGCCTCCATGGCAGACATCCCCCAAGGGCTCCTAGACTGCAAGAGGGAGCAGGCTGGGCTCAGGGACACCTACCCCCCCCATGCACAAATTTTGTGCACCAGGCCTCTAGTAAAAGATAAATTGGCATTAAATTTTTTCTTACAGCAGATAACTTAATAAAAATATTCCACTAAAGAAAGATTCAACCCTAAAATATCCCTAACGATAATAACAAAATGGCTGAGGAGCAAGCTGAACTGAGCCCTAATTCAGTGCTTAGGCCTAAATCTGCATCTTGGTTTTTCATCACCCAATCAAGGGATTTGGGCTGTCCTGCCACACACAAACCTTCTCTTCTTAAGGGTTACTGTGCACTGCAACATAATTACCAGCTTATTATTTACCTTTTCCATCATAAAATAAGTTCATTAAGAGCAAGGACTATGGACTAGTAATTAACATTTCCCAGGTGATACTATTTCTAGGAGATAATGGGCCCCTGGCAGATGTTTGATGAATGAATAAATGAATGACTGAATGCTTCCCAAATTCATCAGACTGTGGAAGCCAGCGTCTACGTCAGACTACTGTCCTGAGTGTGAGCTTATTGGGCAACAAGTTACTGGTTTAAATGGAAATTAAAGGCAGGTTCAGGGAGTAAATGAAGAAAGGGAGAGAGAAATATCTTAAGATCAAGTAGCATAAACGGTGCCCTTTTGGAAAACCAGAGCAGTGAGTGTAGATTCAGGGTGTAAGAATCAGAAATGGGGCTTCTCCTTGCGTGCACAGTCGTTCTACAGTTTTTAAGGCTAAAGGCCCAAGGAATGACTGTATGTCACCTTGCCTCTTGTGATGGTTGATTTTATGTCAGCGCAGAGGGCTGGTAAGTGTTACTCTGGCTGTGTCTGTGAGCGTGTTTCCAGGAGAGATTAGCATTTGCATCAGCAGACTGAATAAAGATGCACCCTCACCAGTGTAGTGGTCATCATCCCATCCACTGAGGTTCTCAATAGAATAAAAAGGCAAATGAAGAGCGTATTTGCTCCGCTGGCTTAGCTGGAACACCCGTCTTCTCCTTTGGTCAAGGACTGAGTCTTACACCATCTGCCTCCCTGGTTTGCAGGCCTTTGGACTCAGACTGAATCACACCACCCACTTCCCTGGGTCTCCAGCTTGCAGGCAGTGGATTGTGGGACTTCCCAGCTTCTGTAATCAAATGAGCCAATTCCTACAACTAAATGCCTCTTCTCTCCACTTACCAGCCTCCTCTCCCCTCCTCCCTCTCTTCCTTCTCATTCCTTTCCTCATTGTATTTCCCTGAAGAATCTGGACTAATACAGATTTAAAGTGAACTCATGGCCAAATGGTATGATAGTCACATTCACATATATTCTCCTGTGAAATTTTCTACTAATTACTTATGCTGGTTCTTCTTTCTTTTTTAAAAATATATATTTTATTCATTTTTTACAGAGAGGAAGAGAGAGGGACAGAGAGCCAGAAACATCGATGAGAGAGATACATCGACCAGCTGCCTCCTGCACAACCCCCACCGGGGATGTACCCGCAGCCAATGTACATGCCCTTGTCCGGAATCGAACCTGGGACCTTTCAGCCTGCAGACCGACGCTCTATCCACTGAGCCAAACTGGTTTCAGTTTATGCTGGTTCTTAAAGAAATATTCTTAACCAAAGAGAAGGGCTCTGAGCCCAGGATCAGAGTCGAAATGGAATTTAGGAGTCACCATCTCACTTCTGATATTGGAATCCATATTCACCATCTTTTGTAGAACTGAGGGTAGATAGTGTTTGGAAGAATAATTATGATAACCCAATTTAAGCTAGATATAAATATAATGCCTCTAAACTTGAGAAGTTATGGGACTGACAAGGTGACCCCATGTGAAATAGTCAAGTTTGGAACCCAAATCTCCTGCCTCTTGGTGCCCATGCTTTCCCCACTCCAGCTCACTGCCCTCAGGACGTGGAGGAATGCATGGTTCCTATGGCCTGTAGGACTGGGGGTCTTGTTATATGCTAAACACATAACCCAGCAAAAAGGACTATTAACATGTCTCACAATTCTACAGTGAGTATAATGGGTCCCTGAGAGCAGGGACTCTCAGAGAGCATGATGGCAATCCTTGAAGATAAATGTGAGCCAGTGGACATGGTAGACATTTGCCACCTGTAACTTCCCACTAAGTCCCAAACGTGGGGCAGGTATCACTATTGGGAAATGACTTAGTGGCGTGGGTACCAATGCTTACAGTCAGATTGCATTGAAACAACACAGAAGGCAAATTTCATAAGAGGCTCTTATTTATATCCAGAATTCCTACAACATTTAACACTGTTGGTCTTTGAAAAGGGAAGAAGGAAGAAAATGAGGGAGGAAGGAAAGGATGGAAGAACAGAGGGACAGAGACGGGGAGGGAAGGAAGGAAAACAATGCATAAACTACGTGCTTGTTACTTGTCTGCAAATTCAGATACTCTTGCTTTTAAAAAAGATGGCAAAGTAAATGGTATATCTGTAACTTCAAGATAGCATTCTTTCCTTTTTGATCATGGAGAAACGTATAAGACCCAGAGTTGAGGGAGGCACGTGTCAGTTATGTTGTATCACCAAGTGCGCACATCTGCCTGAGGTAAAACAGACAACATGAGGAAAATATTACCGGATCTGGTATGTTCTCACTTAGGCACCATGCTTCACCAGGGTGTGATCTACGGATTCACATTTCGCAGAAAAATGAATTCAGCTAATGATAGGCGAACGTTCTCACATCTGAATGTCTCCCTTCTATGAAATGTGTAAAAATTGTCAGAGTGAAATTCACAGGCTTTGGGGAGGACCAAGTAGAAAGGTCAGAGAGGAAGAAAAACTCTAAGGCTTCCAAAAGCAGAGATGATATTCTAACCGAGAAACTGTCTGCTCTTTATCTGGGGCCCCTGTATCTACTCTCGACAACAAACACATACAAATACCCCTGGAGGTTCCACTGCTGTTTCTGGTTACAGTTTGTCTCAGGAAATCAGAGGCTTTTTCACAATATGCTGCCTTCCCTCTATTCATGTTTATCACTCTCCAGGTTAATTCACGACATGTAGGTACGCAACCATGTGTTAATTTTATTTTGAGGAGGGTGATTCAAATGGCCAGGATTATTTATTCTTAAGAAAATAAGATTTGCAAAGTAGCTAAAAAGCTCTTCCCTCAGTTAGCAGCTGGATTTATAGCAAAAACAATAGGTGTGTGTGTACACACAGGCACACGTGCACACATACACACACTCACCCAAACATGCATACAAAGCTATGAGCTGAAGAGACGTCAACACCCTTTGGAGGTTACAGGTTAGCTTACTGGTTAAAGAAGAATGTGCTGAGTTGAAACTGATCTTTACATAGGTAAATACATATTTCCACAAGAGACCACTCAATCATCCTCCAATCGCTGTTGCTAAGGGTGGGAGTTGGGGGGGAGGTCTACATTTTCCAAAAGAAAAAGGGTTCCCTAATAAAGACCATCTGTACCTTGGCCCTCCATGCTATCAATTAGGAATACTTAGAAGGCATTCCGTGGCACATAAATTTGTACGACTTACAGAATAGGGGTACAATTCCACCGACAAATAGATTTTTGATGGACTCCCAAAAGAGTAAAGAAGAAAGGAGGCCTGCTTGTATTTTCCTGGGGATCACAGACAGGTCTGGGGTGCAGTGACAGGGAATGGTGAACGTGTTTGAGAGTGTTCTTGTCATGCTGCATCTGAGGGGGATGGAGGATGATCTAAGACTCGAGTTGTCAAGCATTTTGGCTTTCAGTTCTTTCCTTTAAAGAAGTTCACAGTCAGAAACCTGATTTGATAAACAAACAAATAACGAGTTTCTCAGAAAGAACTGATCCTTCTTCATCTCTGGCGAGCCCAGTAGGAAGAAGTCCAGGCTTACTGGGAAGCCAGTTTGAAAACCTACGGTGTGAGACAGTGCTAGCCAACTGAACTATAATGTGAGCTTCATAAGCAACTTCTAATCTTCTATTAGCCACATTAAAAAGATAAAATAAGCCCTAGCCGGCTTGGCTCAGTGGATAGAGCGTTAGCCTGCAGACTGAGGGATCCCAGTATTGATTCTGACCGAGGGCACGTGCCTGGGGTGTGGGCTTGATCCCCAGCAGGAGGCAGCTGATCAATGATTCTCATCATTGATGTTTCTATCTCTCTCTCCTTCCTTCCTCTCTAAAATTAATAAAAAGAAATATATATGTATATATATTTATATCTGAGATAAAAGAAACAAGTGAATTTAAGGTAATAGTATATTTTATCTAAGCCAAAATAGCCAAAATATTATCATTTCAGCAGAGAAGCAATATAAACACCGTTGAGGTACTTTACATTCCTTTTTTCATACGAGCTTTTGAACGTTCATCACAACAGGCATAAAGTAACTATGATGATAAAGAAAAGATGTTTAGCTAACAAGGTAAGCAAAGGCTGGAGACTGCGAGGGGGCCCACAGAAAAGCATCTTTAATGTTATGATGATGTCAGCCTGGGGTCTTCAGAGTGTGGAGGAGAGGGTGAGCAGGCCTGGGGGAAGCCGGCCCTCTGTGCCCGGCCCAGAGGAGGCTGCTTCTCAGAGCGCCTGTAGCCGGAAAACAGCACCTGCTCATGGAACACTGAGGCCTGAGTTGTCAGCTGAGGGGTGAGGGTGTACGTTAAATATACGTACATGTGCTTCATATGCATAGATGTGCACATCTGGCCATATCCTGGCTTGCATGTATGTATATGCACTCATGTCTGTGTATGTGTGTATATGTAAAATGGGGGTGAAGGGAGGCTGAATTCTTTGTCAGCATGGAAGCAGTATTGGGGAGAGATTGCATGCTTATCTCTCCCTTTCTCTCCTCCTCCCTCCCTCCCTTTTTCTTTCACTCTCTCCTGCTTCTCCACAGAGGAGGAGAGAGGAAGAAATAATAAAATATCATTTGGGAGAAGTCCCTGGCTGTGGACTAGGTTTGTCCATCAGCAGCCCTGGATAAAACTATGCCTGTTTGGGGGAAAAAGACTAAGGAACCTAAATAATAGTTTAGAAATTAGCATGTGGTGTGTAATGAAATAATATATTTCATCATATATCAAGGTGTCCACAGTATGAGCTAAGAAACTAGCCTGGTGACATATGATGAAGGTCTTTCCCAGGCCCCCCAAGGTGCTCATCCTGGGTCGGTGGGCAACACAGCCCAGCCCTGGTCTCCCTGCAGGGTGAGCGAGTGCGTGCATTCATTCCCTCCGTGTGCCCTGAGCACTGGCGAGGCGGGCATACACAGACAGCAAATGAACGTTAGGTTGCAGTCTTTGGCCGCTGTGAGACACAGACACCTGAAAAATAACTAATGGTGCAAGGCAGTCAGTGACAAGTTCCTGTGTTCTAAGTTCTCCGAGGGTAGGGCTGCCTCTCACTCATCACTGTTCACAGAGCTGCGCATTCCTTCTGCTTAACGTCTTTATCAGGTGAGTGAGTGGCATGCCAGGGAAGGACAGGGGGGTGAGACGAAGAGGAGCTTTGCCATCAGGGTCATTGAGGGAAGGTGAAATGTCCCAGAGGCTGCAGGCTGGCGATTGGTAGAAATGCACCGAGGAGGAGGTTTGAGAAAAGAGACACCATTTTATGCTACTTTATATTCCTAGTAGCTGATGAATCTCTGGGGCCCACTTAACCAAAGCAAACAAACAAAACTTTAATATACTGACCTTTCCGGAGACATGTGATGGATCCCCTGATTTTATATGACTTCCAATTACCGGGGAAGGAAAGGTTTGTGTTGCATATAGGCAAGCATTCTGAAAACCTAGCTCTGCAGTGATCCCAGGTATGTACTTTTAATTAAAAAAGGGGAGGGCAGGGATATACAATATGAATAAGTATAGTGAAATTTTAAAAGTACAGAATGGGCAACTTTTACACTATCAAATTTCTAACACTAGTTTGAAATTAATGATTTCATTGGGTGTTTGAATATTTGCAATTACTTTAGTATTACTCCATTTCTGTTGTTGTGCATAATAAAATTTTTCTACTATTGATTTTCCTGCTCTGATAATTTCATACCAGTATTAATTTATAAAAACCATTAAGTCGCTTATTATCTGCAAGACAAATCAGTGATGGTTATACAAGATAGTTAAAAACACGAATTAAGGCTTAATACGACTGAAAATTGCAGATTGTAGCAGTTATTACCATAACATTAGCTGCATCTAAAGCTCACAAGGCTAAGGTGACAATGCAAAATGATGATATAATGTCAGTCTCATAATACAGTGAAGGGAAAAGCAGAGCGTGATCACTGAAATAACAAAATAGGTTTCGCTTCCACTCTCTTTACAGTCTATGCTTTGGAAACACTGGCAGTTTTGACAACTTATAACATTCCATGGACTACCCTATATATTTCTAAATTTCTAATGTAGTGGTATAATTGCTATAATAAAAATTTACTGTTTTCTTATTCTGATAGCTTTTCCTCTGACCCGATGAAGACAGTGTGCGGGTGTTTGATCCTTGCACACAGTGCTTCCAGGAAAGAGCCTGAGCTAGACTACTGAGACCATTCCTTCTAACGAGTTTCTCAACAGAAACAACGGAAAGGGGAATGATCAACTTAGTGATTCTGAGTTCTGACATTTTATTACTCAGTTCCTTCACCTGACATCTGTCCCATGAAAATCTGTAAAATGGGTATAACCATGGTGTCTACTTCATAACATCCTTGTGAAGAGTAAATTAACAAATGAATGCCAGGAACACATGGCAGTGTCAGTACATATATAGCAATACGCCCTATGATATAAAGGTTCGCTATTACTACTGCATCTGTAATATACCAGGCACTGGTACAGCCTTAGTTAGTATAAGAAGGAGGTACAAAAATGGGAAGATGCAAGTGATAGTCATATCTTTATAAACATGGGGAAATGGAGTGTAGAGGTGCAAATTATGGATTGAACATTCAAGGTTTCGGAGTGAGATGGGAGTGATCGGAGAAGTACTAAACCCTTCCATTAGCTTACCCTTGGGATATCCAGGTAGAAAATAGCACACATATCTGTTGAAGATCTTGAAAGAAAAATTTCTTTTTTTTATTAATTTCTTAATATATTTTATTGATATTTTACAGAGAGGAAGGGAGAGAGATAGAGAGCTAGAAATGTCAATGAGAGAGAAACATCGACCAGCTGCCTCTTGCACACCCCCTACTGGGGATGTGCCCGCCGCCAAGGTACATGCCCTGGACCGGAATCAAACCCGGGACCTTTCAGTCCACAGACCGACGCTCTACCACTGAGCCAAACCGGTTTCGGCAGAAATTTCTTTAAAAAAAAAAAAAAAAAAATATATATATATATATATATATATATATATATATATATATATTATTGATATTTTACAGAGAGGAAGAGAGAACAGAGTTAGAAACATCGATGAGAGAGAATCATCAATCAGCTGCCTCTTGCAACCCCCTACTGGGGATGTGCCCACAACCAAGGCACATGCCCTTGACCGGAATAGAATCTGGGACCTTTCAGTCTGCAGGCCGATGCTCTATCCACTGAGCCAAACCAGTTTCGGCGAAAGAGAAGTTTCATACCCTTCTTAAGAGGACACACGGAGACAGAGCTGGCCATTCTGACAATCAGACTAAGATACAATAAGTTAAAGATCTTATATTAGAGAAATATTGGGTGTTAGAAGCAGAGAATGCGTAACAATGACAACAAAAATACTGAAGAGAACAGCTAGTGCTTGAGGGTCTTCAGCTATTATCAGAAGCATTTGTCTGCTCTGATTAATATTGATTTTTTTCTGTCTTGCTACAAGATAGTTATGTTACAAGTATTTACTATTGTACAAGAATGTTCCAATTATTTCACCTAACGAAGAGCGCATTCCAAGCCAGCCGGGTGCTGCAGTCAAACTCCTTAACCTTGGGGTACTCAACATTGTTCTGAACAGATTGGGCCTGACACCTTAAGAAATTATCAAAATAAAGAGGTAACATGTTTCGTTATTTAATTATACCAAGCTTCATTGTTTGTGATTTCCCCCCAACCCCCAATTTTATTCTTTACAACTGAATAATGTGTGGTCATGAGAATGGCAACTGTTGAATAGCGTACCTCGTTCTAGCTCTTAGAGATAATGCTTTTACTGCTATTCCCTGACTTGGTCATCTCTTTCTTCCACTTTCCAGGCAATGATGCCCTAAAAAGATTAACCTCCTCTTATGGGGTTGGAGCCAATTCTTTCAATGGATGCCAAAGGTTCACCCAAAAATTAAATTGTTGAATGAATTGCGACTCTAATGGAATATGATTTTTGTTTACTTTAGATTATGCAGTTGCGGAAGTTGTGGCTAAGTACACTGGCAGAATATAAAGCATCATTAAGACGTGGTGTCACTGTTTCCTGCTTTGCTACATAAAACGCATCCACCTTTGCAAAGCACTCAATATGTATCTGCAGCACACTATTTTTAATAGGGATTTTCAAATAGGAGTTATAATAAAGGCCAAATCCATTTTGTTGCAGCAGCAGGAAGTAACACCAGTTACCCGCTCAGAGCTAGTAAGCTACATGCCAAATCGGTTTCCACCACCTACTGGGAACAGCACACTTCACATGCAAATCAACAAATTAGGCAGTTTTTACAGAGCCTGTCCCCTCAGATTTGAGGCTTCATAAAATAGAACATGATTTTCACATTAAGACGCACAAGCAGTGGTGTCTAAGGTGGTATTATGCATTTGTGTTTATTTGGCCTCATAATTACAGGTAAATTACAATAATGGACTGTGAAATTCAAAAGCCTTCTCTGGAACCAAATTCATCCAAAGGAGAATCAGTAACATTTCTGGTCTCAATGCAGGATGCCTAACTATTCAGAACAGTGGGGTGAGATGAATGGCCAACACTGAGTTAGGAGAGTGGGTTTCAGAAAAGACTCCCTAAGACAGGGGTGGGCAAACTTTTTGACTCGAGGGCCACAATGGGTTCTTAAACTGGACCAGAGGGCCGGAACAAAAGCAACCTGACCATGCTGGCACTCTCATCTTGGGCTGCTGGTGAAGGAGCGGAGGGGAGAGCAAGAGAACCCTCCGCTCTTTCGGCTCCGAGGGCTGGATAGAACAGCCGAACGGGCTGAATCCGGCCCACGGGCCTTAGTTTGCCCATGGCTGTCCTAAGAGATGGTCCTAGAACTCAGCATTGAAGTAGGACTAGGAGTTGGCTAGGGGCAGAGTAAAGGCCTAAGGAAGGGGAAATGGCATTTCATTCACAGGAACTAGAAAGGGCCCCAAAGATTGACTAGCTTAACGCTCTCGTGGTACATTGTGATAACTGCATGTACTTACCTGTGGCTGCAGAAAAGAATAGGAGAGGGTGTCATGTGCCAGCTCATAAGTCTGAGCACTTCAAGGCATTGTGCAGTCACTGCAATGATTTTGGCAGGAGTTCAGATTTATGTTTGGGAGGATCATGTGGGTACCGTTGTAGATGGTGGGTTAGAAGAGAAAGTCAATATTGCTCAGAAGGCCATTGCTTTCATCTGGTGTAAAATGAGGAGACTCTGAACCAAAAAAGCTCAATAAAAATGAAGAGAAATAATTTACCTTCTTAGAAAGTGGAATTCATGGGGCTTGGTAATGGATTAGATTTGCGGAGTGAGAGGAAAGGACGCATCACTCTCTTGGCCTCCTGGATAGACTCAGTGAGGGCAGACCAGCAAAGTTAACTGCACAATGTTCGAGTAGAGGTAAGGGGGAAAGAAAAAAGGGTGAGAAGAGAAGACTAAATATAGGGGTCCGGGGATGCCAACTTTTAATAGGAAGCTAGCACGAGGAGCAAGAAGGAGCAGCTAGAAAGCTAAAAGGAATATGTTGAGAGAGCAGCACTGCAGAAGGTAACAGCAGAAATAGTGTTAAGGAAAGAGTGATCTCAGTGGAAATGAAAGAATTCATTTTGAAACATGACTAATTTTAAAGAGAAGGTCGAAACATTAAACTGTCCTTGTATCTCTAATTGCCTGCCCTTTCAAGAAAGGAAATTATTGTTTCTTTCTTGAATGGTAATTTGCGTCAAATAAGATATTCTTGTTTTTTGAAGATGTATCATTTTTTTTTGTTTTAATAAAAACTAGCATTGCTCTACAAGGCTAAACATAAAAAAATTCCTGAAAATTGGGTCCAGCATTACATCAGAAAGATCAGACACCGTGACCAAGTAGGACTTATGCCAGGGATGCAAGGATGGTACAATATCCGCAAATCAATAAATGTGATACATCACATAAACAAATTGAGAGATAAAAATCACATAGCCATATCAATTGATGCAGAATAAGCATTTGAAAAAAACCCAATATCCTTTCTTGATAAAAAACCCTTAGCAAAATGGGAATAGAGGGTTTATACCTCAACATAATAAAAGCCTTGTATGACAAACCTACAGCCAACATCAAACTCAATGGGCAAAAACTAAAACCATTCCACCTAAGAACAGGAATAAGACAGGGATGCCCTCTTTCACCACTCCTGTTCAACATAGTTCTGGAAGAGCTAGCCATAGAAATTAGACAAGAAGAAGAAGAAATAAAAGGTATCCAAATTGGAAAAGAAGTCATAAAACTTATTACTCACAGATGACTGTACACAGAAAACCCTAAAAACTCTATAAAAATTATTAGACTTAATAAATGAATTTGGTGATGTAACAGGATACAAAATTAGTGCCAAGAAATCTATGGCATTTTTATATACCAGTAGTGAATAGAAAGAGAGATTAAAAAATAATCCCATTTCCCATCACACCAAAAAAATTAAGATACCTAGGAATAATTTTAACTAAGGGGTGAAAGACCTGTACTCACAAAACTATAGGACATAAGGAAGGCCAAGAGACATATGAAAACATGTTCAAAGTCACTGGTTATCTGAGGGATGCAAATCAAAATGACAAGGCAGTGTCATTGCACACTTGTCAGAATGGTTATAATCAATAAATCAACAAATGACAAGTGCTGGTGAGGATGTGAAGAAAAAGGAACCCTCATGCACTGCTGGTGGGAATGCAGACTGGTGCAGCCACTGTGGAGAACAGTATGGAGTTTCCTCAGAAAACTAAAAATGGAACTTGTGCCATGCCAGCACAGCCAAGGATGAACCTGAAAGGGGGCAGTGAAGGATGGAGAAGATAGACCAAGAGAATAAAGCTGGGGCTAGGTGGGATGCTCGTCTCTGATGGTGAGACAGTGCTACAGCCTGCAAGCTGAGTCTTTATTTTATAGCCAGATTCCATGAGGCAAAGTAAGGGCGTGGTTAAGATGTTTATAATGTTCTCGAGGTTTTGAATCTACTGAATCCAATCAAGCTCTGTTTACTTGCTGCACTTCTGCAGCCTATATCACTTAGACACATGGGACCACAGGTTCAGACCATAAGGTCAAACTTACAACTATAGCCTTTGGCTATAATTGTGCTGGGAGGGTTTTGCCCTCCAAGCTAGGACTTACATGTGGCTTTGCCATGAAAAGATGGTGGCCTCTCATTAGTCTGAGGCTTGAACCCATCCAAACACTGTAGTGCTTTCCACAGGAACTCCCATTTGACCCAGTGATCTACTTCTAGGGATATATCCCAAGAAAATAGAAACACCAATCAGAAAGGATGTGCTCATAGCACACCTATGTTCATAGCAGCACAATTTACCATAACTAAGATTTGGAAACAACATAAGTACCCATTAGCAGATGAGTGGATTAAAAAACTGTGGTACATCTACACAATGGAATACTACACTGTGTTAAAAAAAAAGAAGGAATTCTTACCATTTGCTACAGCATGTATGCAACTGGAAAGCATTATGCTAATTGAAATAAGCCAGTCAGAGAAAGATGAATATCACATGATCTCATTCATTTGTGGACTATAATGAACAACATAAACTAATAAACAAAAACAGATCCAGAGATAGACAAGCATCAATCAGAACTTCAAACTTCAGAGGGAAGTTAGGAGAGGGTGGGAATAAGGGGGAGAGATCACCCAAAGGACTTGTATGCATGCATATAAGCCTAACCAATGGACACAGACACCAGGGGGGTGAGGGCATGAGTTGGGGTCGGAGAGGTGGGAGCAATGGTAGGATAAAGATACATACATAATACCTTAATCACTAAAGAAAAAAATAATTCATTATAATATTAAAATTTATGGGTAAATTTTATACATATTTATTATAGCCATTTCTTATTTTAAGTACATTCTTGTTAAAGATTTTAAATGTACAGAATTGATAGATTAATAGAATACTTTATTTTATAGATTCGCAAGTCTCAAACTCATCATTTTTCAGTTTGGAGTTTGGTGTGCAATGTAGCAACACCTAATAGCAGAGAATGACCATTACAGCCTAGTTCTATTAGACAATGTAAAAATCCCTACAAAAGGGAAGGTGTGTAATGCACTCCTAGTGGTATGAAACACAAACTGCTCATAAACATACTTGAAAGTTTTTTGGGCTGAGTTGTGACAGCAGATATAAACTATCAGTGTTTTTTTTTAAAAATCACAGATCAACATAAACATAGAGAGTCTCCACTGAAAAGAGTCATAATTCTTAGGTTTAGAAAAGCTATATTTGATTTGTACTTGATTGAACCTAACTAGGAAGGACTAGAAAGAAGACAGCCTTTAATGAACACCCTTCCATGGTGGACAGCGTTGCTTCCCAGGATACCGTACTTAAGTGGTTATCTTTCAACCAGGGTCTACCTGAAGAAGTCTATGAGTTATAAAAAAATAAATGTTAATATGGACACCCTATATGTCATTATTCCTTCCGAAGAGGTGGCATTCCTACTTCACTGACAGAGATTGTATCCATCAGAGCTGAATGTTGAAATTACCTCAGGAAGGAATCAGAAGAAATAAGAATATCACCTACTTGTCAGGAAGAGCACATGTAGCCACAGAGGCTGGATTCCATTATAAATGGTTCTTCTTTGTAGAAGTAAACCACTCTGAGAATTAGAAGGAAATTATGGACTCTCTCCATTAAAGTATATATACTGCCAAACCGGTTTGGCTCAGTGGTAGAGCGTCGGTCTGTGGACTGAAGGGTCCCGGGTTCGATTCCGGTCAGGGGCATGTACAGGCGGCTGGTCAATGTTTCTCTCTCATCAACATTTCTAGCTCTCTATCTCTCTCCCTTCCTCTCTGTGAAACATCAATAAAATATATTAAAAAAATAAAGTATATACACTCACTTAAAGCCACATTTTATGTATACTTTTTACATAGTCCCAAGGACTGTACATTGGAAATTTAACTCCAATGTACTTCATAAACACTGTTATTGCATGTGGATTCTCCACAAGAACCGAAAAAACAAAATTTGTTTTATAGAAATTCTTTCCCATAAACCTTGGTTAACCTCTTCAGCAAGGAATAATGATGCATTAGTACTCACAAAATACCTATAATAATGTTTTCTACCAATTTAATTTTAACTAAGTTAGAAAGAGATAATAATGATAACAACATATGCTACCTTTTGGCTAAACCTTTTAAGGTGCTTCAAAAAGCTGTATTATCTTTTCTATGGAAGATATGTGATCATAAAAAAAAAAACATATTCAATTTACAAGAAGAACAGAGTAGATTTCAGCCACTGTGACTAACTAAATCCTGCAGAAAAGAAGCCAAGGATTCGGTAGAGTGCTTACACCCTGTTGTACATTTTTGTCTTACCCAGAACCAAACTATCTCCAGTTAGCAATACAGACAAATTCAGGGAAATGTGGTCGTGTGCACAGGAATGTTTCTATTATTGCATTCGTGTAATCTGGGAACAGACCTGTGATGAGGGACACTCACGGGTACTGCTGCTTCAGTTTCTGTCTAAGCTGGAATAAGTGTGTTCAGGGAATTAGGTATTTTCTTATATAAGTACTGGTGCTCAACAGATGCATATCCCCACATCCTCTATTTCTATGAATCATAATATTATAGACCACACTTATATAACTGTATCTCCTCTTCTCTCTCAGGACACCAAAGCCTGACCAACAGCAGACACCTCTCTGATATAAAGCATCCTGAATGGCTAACAACGGTGATAAAAAAGGCTGGCAGAATATACCAGAGCTGCTTCTCCAGATTCTGCCCTCCTGGTTAGGCAAATTATAAATTTTGTGGCTGAATTTAACTCCATTGTTGCTATGTCATATTACATTTATCTTTGTACATTTTTTGTTTTCAAAATGTGTTTTCCAATGTATAGTATTGATAAGAAAAGCCCGAAGGTGATCAAAGACTGGTAGTGCTTCCTAGCTACCACCTCCAGTCTTACCAATACATTATTTGCAGCAAAATAAAAAGGACCTGAAGTCTGAGAAAAAGATAGAATTGGATTTCTCAGAATATTTCTCCAGTAATTTTAATAATAATCAGCAGGACATTTTCCTATTTTATCATCTCATTCAAGCATATTGTGCTAAACTCAGCGGTTAATGAGGCCTCATCACAAGGATGAGATATTTGCCCCTTTCTGCAGAGGTCTTACTTTTGAACTTTTATTAACTGTCAAAGAAATACACCTCACTCTTGGAAACGTGTACTCATTTGCTAGGAGTCAACGCTGACTTAATTTAGATTTGTAGATTACATCATGATAATACAGGCCACAAAAATAAAAGAGTGACATATCTTGGTTTTCTTGGCTTGTAATCATTTTTGAAATCACTACCTTCGTTGCTTTGTAATTTCTAATTTCACTAATGTGAGGATAACTTGAAGCCAGCTCTTTACTTTCCCCAAATACAGGATAAAAATGATACAATGATGCAGTCCCAGCTTCAAAGCCAGTTTAGGGGTAAAAGGTCATCAAGTTTGCAAATATTCTCAAAGAATTTGGACAAATTATGTAAGCATGCATGCATCTGTACACACATCCATCTGGAGGGAAATAAAAAGAGAGAAAATGCTTGAGCTAATGGATAAAATGTTAACATCTGAGGAATCTGGATGAAAGGTATATAAGAATTCCTTGTACTATTTTTTTTGTAACTTTTCTGCAAGTCTAAAATTATTTCATAATAAAAAGATTTTAAAAACCTAAGTAAGTTCTGAGTTAAAAAAGACATAAATGGGAAAAGAGATCAAAGAACTTATAGACATGGTACATAAGTATGCTCTCAGACACAATTAGTATGGGCCTCCATCTTGTAAATCAACAATCAATACTCAAACACTTACATTGTTTAAAGTCACTGGTCTATTGGCAAGATGCAGTAATATACATTACAAAAACCATCATCCCTAAACGATATTCATGTTTCAACCACAGCTGTCATCAATTATTTAAGACTTACTTCCTAAGTAGGTTTGTAGGCTAGAAGGTAAGATTGGCAGAGAGAGAGAGAGGAGTGAGAATTCTGAAAAGAGAAGCAAAACAAATAATTTCATCTGAGTAGGAGCATGCTTCCTGAACAGTCTAGAATCCTGTGTGTATATATGGAAGGGACTATTGTCATCTGGTGACCTATCCACCAGATGCAGCAAAATTATAAAACTGCTTACCAGAGAGGGCTTCTTCCCCGCAGGCTATGTATGCCAGCAAAAAAACAGGATCAACTTATTGAAATATTGGCCCAGCTAGACTTTCTTCCATTAACAATCAGTTGAGACACATTTTTAAAGCAACAGCTTAAATGAATGGCTGCATGTCTGTAATAATTTTGACTTAAAATGTCAACTGTATTTGAGATGCCACGTGCATTTAATCAATGTCTCCACACTGTAAAATAAATATGCTTCAGTGTGACTGCCGTGCCAGTCATAAATCATAATTCACAAAGACAAGAACATTTTATCTTCTCTATTGATAGTTGTTAATGACAATACTGATTAAAATGGTATCTGCCTGCCATATTATTGTTAAACAGCTTATTAGAATTTCTATTACATCCTATCACCTACCACTGTTTCCACTATTTCTCTTTATGCTGATACATCACTTGTGGAATAAAACATGATAGTTAGATTTAAAGTTTAACACTGAAAATGCAACACTGGAGAGCAGAGCTTAGCAGTAGGTTTTAACCTGTATTTCCAAAATTAAGAGCATTCCTTCTGTTAAGAGATTCTATTGTTCAAAGAACTTATTTCTCTCTTTTGGGAATAATACTTGAGTTTTTCCAGATGAATGCGTTGGATTACACACACACACACACACACACACACACACAAAAGAGAAAAAAATTATCACTTGCCACTTAAAAATCACATTAGTCAATGAAAGCAATTTCAAGTACAAACTAATTGTTAGCTACTCTTTCTAAAATGGATTTCTTGGAATCGAGAATTAGCTCAGCAATTCATTGTGGAATGCATACCATGGCCCAGGCAGTAAGCAATAGCAAACCGTAGTCAGATATTCCCAACACCATAGGACCACTGGGGATGGGGATTAGATAGAGACCCACTAACTAGGATGGGTGATGGTTGGAGAATTCACACAAATTCATAGAGTCTGACTTGCCAAGGTCAGCTAGAAGTAGTCCATTCAGGCATATTTCATCAGTAAGACAGGCCATGATAGTGAGGAGAGCAAGTGACAGATAAATACTTTAAAGCCAGATAAGATACAAGAGGTTCAAGAAAAAAAATGTCTCGTAACTAGACATCTGGGGCTGGAGATGGAGTCAGAGCCAGTGTACTGGGTGTGACCTGTCGGAAGAAAGTTCTACTAGAGCATGCTAAAGTCTAAGATAATGGGGTTTAAAGTGGGGACTAAATGGGACAGTGAGCTTTACACAGTTCTGCAAAGCCAACCCCAGAGTAGGAACCAACATGTTAGGGAGGTAATATTTGGTTGAGCCATGATTGCTCAGAGCTCCACAGGTTTGAGTTCTGCAGTTGGGGTGCCAGTTGTCACACATGTGGAGAAAATGTATACAACGCTAACCAGGGTCAGAGGAGAGACTGCTGATAATCCCTCTATCTCTGTGCTTAGTTAAAAAATTAGGACCAAGAGGAACCAGAAAATTGGGTTACAATTGTAAGATATGTGGAGGTGACAATGGGAGGAGAAAGGAGGCAGAGGCAGAGATACTAGGGAGAACACGATACTCAAAAGACATGGTTCTTGTACTCCAGGTGGTTACAAAACCCATTGAAAATACCAAGATGATCCAGACCAGCTCTTAGGCAAGTCTAGAGTAATCAGACCTGGCCAGGGACTTTTCCATGAAGTGTGAGCCGAGCATGTTAAGACTAGGAAGATGCTGGGTGAGATGAGTGAGAAGGCTGATCAAAGGATTCTACCTGTCAGGGGAAGGAGTTCAGTCATCCTGAGGGAATGAGAATGACTTACCATGCCCCCACTTTTGCATTTGTTGCAAAATTCCTCGCACATTGCTTATTTTTAACAATGGAAGAATTAGCATCTGTATAAATGCCTGGGTTTTTAAAATTACTGTGTGTGTGTGTGTGTGTGTGTGTGTGTGTGTGTGTGTGCATGCATATGAATTTCTTTCTTCACTTCCTTCCCCTCAAGTCACAATATAGGGAAATACACTGTAATTGAAAAACAAAATTAAGGGGACAAGATAGGATAAATAGGAAAACTATTCTGATAGCAAGTGCCAATTAACTTGCCAAAGAGTCTTTACAAATGTGTGTCAGTAATCATATACCTCTAGACATTAAATACCCCCGCAGAATGGGACTAAGGGAGGCCTGACAGGGACCTGGAGATGGCATTGCAGTCTGGGGAAGAATGTTCAGGTCAGAGTTCTAGGAAATTGGTCAGAGCCTCCCCTTTCATTTTACAGTCCATCTTCATCATAAAAGCTTTTCCTTCACACACTCTGAAAATTCCAGGAGGCAGAAGGAAAGCAGAACAAATCTATGATATTGATTTCCTACTATACATTGACTAGAGTTCAGATTTAAAGTGAAAAAGTATAGCCCCCGGGGAGGGAGAAACCCATCAATGGGAGGAACTAATATGAAAAGCCCCAGAATTAGGGTTTTTACTGCTCACTGGTGGTTTTGTCTGTAATCAGAGTCACACCGTTATTTCTGGTTGATGTGCCTCTTGCTCTCTCTTTCTTGAGTCTTAAATTATATATTATTTTAAAGGATTCTTTTGTTGGCAATTGGGGTGCTGCTTTTAGTCATTCTCTGCTGAGACACTTCTACTTTGATTTTTTGGAGCAATGTGGCTTTTTCAGATACAAAAAAAATGCATTAGGAGACTAGATGGCAACTCAGGTGAAAGCAAGCACAAAACTAAGATGACAAAAGAGCTCACTTACTCATTTTTCTTTTCTACCTTCTACTCTCTCATATTTTTTAGGTTTGTGTCATATACTTTTTAAGTTCATGGTATCAAAAATAATTACTTTAAAAATATTTTTAATTTTTCCAAAAAAATTTATCACTATATAGTAGCACATAAACAAAGGTTGGGAAGGGAGGGACTAATCACCCTGGGAGTACAGACTAGGGTGATTAACTTTCCTGATTTATTTACAATTGAAGGATTTCTCTGGGCATGGAATTTTCAGTGCTTAACTCAGGATAAGAAGGTTACCCTAATGCAGACCAAAGGGCATGCTGAGTATGAATAGATGGGTGGGCAGAAGTAGGCTTATAATAATAATAGTAATAATAATGACAACAACAAAACAATAATAATAATATAAGAATAAACTGTTTCATGTGCCCACAACTGTAAACCTAGTTTTGCCCCACCCCTGTATATTTAAAAGCCAAAGCTGTCATTTTGCCTTTAGTTAATTTTTTGATTTTGGCAAGCTAAATGTTAATAGTCTGGGTGATTTCCCTTAATTCAGTGTCATTTCACTTGTGAAATGGAGTTTTCAGATAACTAACCCTTATCTGTTTAATCTATGTACACATCCACACTATAACCATTTCCAGCCAATGGCCAAATAGGTAGTGACCAAAAAATAATTTATACCTACTGCAAGTGTATACAAAGTACATATTTCCCAGGCAAAGAAGAACAGACATTTAAGAAGGCAGTTACATGGCTGAGTTTACATATCAAGAAATCTTACTATTCAGTATCTTTACCAACTACAAGTGGCTTAACCATAGTTTTATGAAATCAGAGATGTTCTGGTTACTTAAAAGGAGCTTAGTCAATTTTATGTCATTTTATGTCACTGATATCTGATTTGTTCATTGTGGATATCTCCCAACTGAGCAGCAGGACTGCCACTTATTAGGCAATCAACCAATATTAGCGGAGTGAATGAAAGAATATGTCAGAAAAAAAGTAATAAAAGATAGGTTGTACTCTTATCACAACACTAGAGGCCCAGTGCACAAATTTGTGCATGTGTCAGGTCCAGCCAGCCAGGCCCAAATGAGAGTGGATCAGGGCAGGCCTGTTGGGAGGAGGAGACAGAGGGAGGTTGGCCAACAAGTCCACCCCAATTGGCCTATCAGGGCTGGGCCAGTTGGGGAGAGGGTCTACTGGCAATTGGATGGTGGGCCCTGACCCCAATTGGGGTGGGGAGGGATGATTTGGGGTGTGGCCAGCTGTGGGGAGGGGCTATGGGAGGTTGGCCAGTTGGCCCCACCCCCTGATAGGGGTGGGAGAGTCTTATCAGGGGCAGGGCTGGCCCCACCCCCTGATACACCAGTTGGCTGGACACCTTGGGTCATAGCAACCTGTCTTTCTGGTCATTACAGTGTTCTGGTTACTGACGATAGATAGATAGATAGATAGATAGATAGATAGATAGATAGATGGATAGATAGATATTTTTCATGTAATTAGCAGTTGCTTGCCCAATAATATTGAATAAATCATTTTAGAAAAGATTGGGGAAATCCTATTCAACCTAGAAAAGCAGCTTGGAAAGAGTTATTGAAAATTCATTTATTTAAAAAATGCCTGGAGTGGATTTTTTTAGGGGTGCAGAGGGAGAGAGTACTTAGAGGGGATACATCTGAATTGCAACCACAATTATGGTCATAACCTCACAATGTAGCTTTTAACTGTAAATCCTACTTTCATTGCTAATAATCTCCTATTTATGGGTCATCTTAATTAGATAGTGAACTTAAGTGAAGGGTTCATATTGTATATTCTTTCTTGGTTTCCCCAGAGTAGCATTTAAAAGATATTCAAGAAATGAACTGGCTGACACATTTTTCATATCATTTTCAATGATATTTATCCTTCCTACTTTTAGAGTACTTTAGGGAGGTCAATTCCACAACCTGCTCACAAACCTCATTCCAGTGCTTAACAACCATCTCTTTTTTTATATATAACCTCATTTCCCACCCACCCTGATCATGATTTTGGCCCATTTTCTCTAGCACTGTCCTCAGCGGAGATGGATAATAGCTGGTTACTACTACCAGTTAACTCATCCTTCAACCTTTTCTTCAAGCAGGAATTAAAAGAAATAATAATAATTAACTCCCAACGCAGTTCACCCTCTTTCTTGTTTTTGAATTACTTCCACTGTTTTCATTATTTCTAATACTGCTTTTGCAAATGACTGAAGGGCACAACACCTTAATATCCAAATAAGTCTATTCCAATTAGCACGCCATATAAGCCAGTTAGTCAATCAGCAAAAGCTTATTAAGGGCCCACGGTGTAAAAAGCATTGTGAGGAGGTCCCTGTTGCTTAAAGGAATTTACAACCTCACTGAGGATATGAGACAGACATGTAAAACCCACACTAAAACCCCAACCGGCTGATGGGAAGCACTAAAGGAGAGACAAAGCCTATAAGAGTTTTGATGAGAAAGACAGTAATGGGGGTCAAAGGAGATGGGGCTGAGGGTGGGTTTCAGAAGCCTAACAAGACTGCAAAGAGAGAGAGAGGGGAGGGAGGGGAAGAAAGATAAGGAGGAAGTGGGGAGGGGTCATCCCTAGAGAGGGTGCAATCTTAAGGCTTCTCAAAGCTTGTTTTGGGTAATAGTGAGTAATCTGCTTAGACTGGTTGAGTATGCAGAAACAGTAAAACACAGTGATAGAAAAAAATGAACTGGTGTAAAAATATAGAGGGTGTTAAGTACCAAACTCAATAGTATGAATTTTATGAGTTAGTATTTCCCAAATAGCAGTTCCTGGGATTGGCTGCATCAGAATTCTCTGAGATTCCCAGGCCCCACCCTAAACCTAATGAATTAGAATCTCAGACGATAAGGTTCAATGATCTTTAATTTTAAGAAGCTCTGTAGATGTCCTTAAAGTACAGTTGGGTTTTTGAGAACTACAAGGTAATTGGGAATTATCTTAGCTCCCGGAGTAGAATACTATGCTATGTGCCAGGCATTTTCCATAGATATAATCTCATTTACTCTCTAAGCAACATTAGGTAGATGCTATTATTATTCTAATTTCACAGAAGAGGAAACTGAAACACAGACTAGTTAAGCAGTTGCTAAAGATTTCGAGGTCTGCACACATCAGTGGTTGAGCACCTACATCCTACCTATGAACCAGGAGGTCACAGTTCAATTCCCAGTCAGGGCACATGCCTGGGTTGCCAGCTCTATACCCAGTGAGGGGTGTGCAGAAGGCAGACAATCAATGATTTTCTCTCATCAATGATGTTTCTATCGCTCTCTCTCTCACCCCTTCTCCCTTTCTCTCAGAAATCAATAAAAAATATATGTATTAAAAAAGAAAAAAAAAAGAAAAGAACCAACAGCTAGAAAGAAATGGGGCTGGGATTTGAACCTAAGGAGAATGACTCCAGAGGACCTGCTTTTTGCCACATATTGTACTTTAGTGCAGAAGGTGTACATTAAAGGTCTGATAACAACAAATGAAGGATTGGCAACTATGCTTAGGATGAGCTGGAATGATGAAAGGAAAAAGGAGGTAAATCAGTTAGGAGTCTATTGAAACAATCTTGTTATAAATAACAAAGACCGTGATTAGAGTGTGGCAGTGGAAATGGAAGAAAAAAAAGGCCCAGATGTAAGAGATAGCATTTTGTGAGTATCAACAGGATTACCGGGTGGTGGAATGTGGGAATGGGAAAAAGGAGGCTCCCAGATGTCACGGGATTCCTGGCAGTGCCTCAAACAGAATCAGGAAAGTCAGGATGAGCTGGTGACTTAGATGGGTGAATGATGAATTGGATTTTAGACATGTTGAAGCTAAGGGCAAGGCAGGGCCAACATACAGAAATGATCAGGAGCTAGCTGGAGAAGCAAAGTTGGATTGTCTCCAAAATCCTGGTGGATATTATTTAGCATGGTTGAGATAATAGTCCTGGATGTGCAATCCAATAATATTTGTATTTCTCTTATCCATTTTTCAATTTGTGTACCTTCTATATCTGTCCATAATTGTTCTGGGAAGTCTCTTTCTTATTCTAGCGAGGAAAATAGTTACAGTTATTATGCCAAAGACTCAAATCTTTTCCCTTAACTATGAACCATCTCATGTTATTAAATTGCTCTTTTATATGTTGACTTAGGACAAGAAAATCCAGTGAATGGCAAAAAATGAAAGAAGTATGGGTTCTACAGGGTGTGTGAAAGTGTGTACAGAATTACGCCTGGTGTCGATGCATTATTAGATGCTAACACAACAGTAGCAATGATCCAGGTGGGCCTTGGCATTATGTCAGCTCAGTGTCTGGCTCTAGACAGGCTGTCCCACTTCTAAATGTCTCATTCTTTATTATCTGCAAAGCAAAACTACTATCTGCCACATCCATCTCCCCTGCAACCTGAAGATTGATGTTAGTAAATTACATTGACATTCTCAGATAAAAGGTGCTACACAAAGAACTAATTCCATTTTTCCCCTCAAGCAAATTATTAAATCTATACATGTCATTATCTAATAGTATTATGTAAACATCTTACAAGGACATGACATTGGGGTGGATATGGTAAAAAGCAAATTAGGCAAATACAGTCCCAACTAGGGACTTATGAGTATTTATATATGTGAATAAAACTGTTATTAATGTGTTTTATTAGTTACTTAAGATCAGTATGCAAATAGGTCCATTAGGAAATCTTTTGCATTTTATTAATCCAGCATCTTCAATGATTATATTTTACCTCAAATGCTAATAGAGTTTATTTATTAATCTGTATCTTCCACTTTAGCACCTGTGAAAGTTCTTTTTAGCATAACAATTTTTCTAAAAGTTAAGCCAGTGTTTTTCCACTGGACTGTTGTTCTGATCTGTTAACAAATCTACATCTCATTATCCAAGGAAAGTAATGAGATAAAGGAGTCTATTCTTCTCCAGTGCTCTTTCATAATCCATATCAGTGTTAATGGGGGCTGTGCATGCTTATGAACAGGGGAAGAGAACCTTAATTAAACAAATAAGCCTTTCAGCTGGTAGTCTATGTGATCATGTCCACTGTGATATGTATGAGAAAGTCATGTTGCTTTGGACAGCCATAACCAGAGCTACAGAGCAATCAAGATTGTATACGCAGGGAGGGAAGGTGATGGAGAGCAATCAGATTTTAAAATGATTTTGAAAACAAGCTACCTATCCATTTTTACACTAATTAACTCCATCTATGTCCCTTGCCTCTCCATGGACACATTAAAAAACAGAATGGTAAACAAACATTTGCAGACATGTTTGACAGCTGGAAAAAAAAGTTAGTACTAATGTCAGTTATAAAGATAGTCCTGGAGATGCAAAGCACAGCTTAGGGAATACAGTCAATAATCCTATATAATAAAAGGCTAATATGCAAATTGACTGAACAGCAGAATGATGGTCACTATGACTCGCTCTGACCACCAGGGGGTAGACAATGCAGGAGCTGCCCCCTGGTGGTCAGTGCGCTCCCACAGGGAGAGTGCCGCTCAGCCAGAAGCCTCTGCTCATACAGGAGCTGTGAGCTGAGCAGTAAGGAGCAGTGAGCAGGCAGGCGGTAAGGAGTGAAGTGCCCCAAACTGTGAGAGGGTGCAGGCTGGACTAAGGGACCCCCCCAACCCCAGGCATAAATTTCATGCAGCAGGTCTCTAGTATTATAATAACTATGTATGGTGTCAGATGGGTACTAGACTTATTGAGTGAGCACTTTGTAGGTATCACTATCTTGTACACCTGAAATTAATATAATATCGTATGTCAACTATAATTGAAAAAAAAATTTAAAGCCAGATACAGAAATTTCTCAAGACATATATCCAATAGTCCCAAGATATATGCCCAAACTTATAAAAGAATGTTCATAGTAGCATTATTCATAAGAGTAAACTTCTAGAAATATGGCTAAATGTCCATCAATGGATAAACAAAATGTGGCATATGCATAAAATGGGATATTAATCAGCAATAAAAAGAAAGGAATTACTGAAATACACTACAAAATAGCTGACCTTTGAAAGCATTATGCTAGGTGAAATAAATCAAGTCATCAAAGTCCACGTATTATATAATTTCTTTTATATGAAATGTCCAGAATAGGCAAATCCACACAGACAGCCCACAGATTGGTGGTTGCCTAGGTCAGGGCCATGGGCATTGAGGGTAAATGGAAATAAGGAATGAAGGTTAATGGCTACAATGTTTCTCTTGGGGGTAATACAAATGTTCTAAGTTAGTTGTGGTGATGGTTGTCCAACTCTGTGACTCTATCACAAACCACTGAATTGTACACTAGTAATCAGTGAATTGGAATGGTATGTAAATTATCCTATGTAATAAAGAGGTAATATGCAAATTGACTATCACTTCAACACACAAGATGGCTGTCCCCATGTGGTCAAAGATG
Source organism: Vespertilio murinus (assembly GCA_963924515.1). Classification (NCBI taxonomy): domain Eukaryota; kingdom Metazoa; phylum Chordata; class Mammalia; order Chiroptera; family Vespertilionidae; genus Vespertilio; species Vespertilio murinus. The sequence goes on along the minus strand of OZ004711.1, from coordinate 75,789,126 downwards.
GCTGCTACAAAATTGCCAGCAGGGAAGGGCAGTTGTGGGTGATTAGGCCAGCAGGGGAAGGCAGTTAGGGGGACCCAGGACTGCAGGGGAGGGTAGTTGGGGGCAATAAGGCTGGCAGAGGAGCAGTTAGGGTATCAATTAAGCTAGCAGGGGAGTGGTTAGGGGGTAATCAGGCAGGCAGGTGAGCAGTTGGGAGCCAGTAGTCCTAAATTGTGAGAAGGCAGTCAGACATCTATCAAGGGGTCCAAGATTAGCAAGGATGAGGGACACCCCTCGCCCTGCCCCCCTGTGCATGAATTTCATGCACTGGTCCTCTAGAATATCAACAAAACAGTTATTTAAAATAGTAGATACGAGCCCCAGCTGGTGTGCTCAGTGGTTGTAGCATCGGCCTATACGCAAGGGTCTCGGATTCAATTCCTGGTCAAGGGCACGTAGCTAGGTTGCAGGTTTGAGCCCTAATCTTGGTAGGGGCAGGAGGCAACCTATCAATGTCTCTCTCACATGGATGTTTCTCTCTATCTCTCCCCCCCACTCCTTCTATTCTCTCTAAAAATCAATGGGAAAAATATCCTTGGGTGAGGATTAACCAGCACAAAGCAAACCAAACAGAATCTAGCTGTTTTCTACTGAGAGACCATGAAAGAGATTTGCAAAATCTAAAAGAAAGGTGAGTGAAGTCAGACACCACATGAACTCTGGGGGCCGGCCACCGCCACAGCTGATTTGTCTGTGTTCTCAGCCCATCGGAGGAGCAGCTCACCTGTCTCTGGGGCTTCTCTTAGTTAGGAAATAAAATGTCAACCAAACAAGCCTGCATTTGTTTGCTACAAATGTAATCTATACTTTCTAGTTCCCATCTTTGCATCTGTCTCCATGGTTTTGTATCACTTGTCCTCTTCCCACCGGCACTCACAGTCACTCATTCATGCTCCCCTGTTCTCAACATATTCCTATTAGGGTGCTAATTGTCCTCTCTGGTGCTTAGTTGCAAATGAACAAAAGCTAGGATGCAGAATACATAAATATATAAACGTTATCAGCTATCACACCACTGGGTTTAATGGAAGTCGATATCGGTATATTACACTCTCTACTTTGCAATTCTATTATGGGCTCAACACTGCTGCCCATAAAATGTAGCATTCTGAGCCTGGACCTGTGATAGTCAGAATGAAGAAAAAAAAAGGGGGGGGGTGGTGGTGGTGGGGGGAGCGTCACAGCTCTTCTCAATTCAAAAGAAAAATTAAAATCACTGGGGCACGTCGCTCAAAGGAAAATTGCTAAATTAACAAAATGAAGGAACAAAATATGTGAAAGAGAAAGTAAATAATTTAATTTAAGATGACTGTGAGATAGGAAAATTCAGTTACCAAAGAGACAAAAAAATGAACCCAACAACATTCTGACTTCGTTTTACTGTCGATTTCTTTTCCTCTGCAATCACAGAAAGCAGGGACAAGGCTGGCTGGCTGCACTCATAGTAGCCTTCGACATGCAAATTATTATTATTATTATTATTATTGCCAAAGTCATATATTTCTCTCAGGCTCCCTATATGCAGGCATTTTACCCTGATTTACAAGGCTCTCTATAGTCAATGTATTTCTATATCTAGCCTGAACCTGAATTAAGAGCTTTGCTCTATGTTGGCTTTCATTTTACAACTGAAATTTCATGTTTCAAACTGGCCTCTACTTCATGAAGCAAAGTACCTCAACGCTAGCCTGTTGACGGCCTTTTGCCTTTGGGGAAATGATGTTAAACTTTCATGGCCCGGCTACATTAGCTGGGTTGCCCTTCATACCCATAAAGTTGAAGGGATACCCCGGCATTTTACAACCACTATCTAGGAAGAGGTAATGACAGGCACAGCCACATTACATTAATTGTGCACGAGACCTATAACTGCCATCAGGGGATCAAGGTAAAGAGGAGAGATGTCCGACAGATGTCATACTCCCTGGAGTATTCAGTCTCTATCTAACCTAATTTAAAAACCAAGTCAAAATGTATCTTTCTGGGTAATGTATTCTAAAACAACTTCCAGGGCAGCCCCATGAAATAATTATGAGCCATGCATTAAGAACATCAAGTCCAAAATCCATCTATACATTCTGATCTGAAATGCATAAAGAAAACACACACACACACACACACACACACAGCCCACCCTCCCCTCAAAAAACACACACAAAAAAACCCCACAACACCCACCTGTGTCTCTATTTGAGCTCATTTTCTATCTCTACTCAGCACCATCAAGTGATTAGATAACCTTTGAAAGTAGTTCACGGTTACATAGAGGAAGGGGTAGGCAAAGCTTATAAAGTATAAATGATTGAATGATTTTACCTGTCATTACTTATTATAGTTTGCTATGCAAAAATGTCCAGGCTAAAGAAGAGAAAAAAAAAAGCATGCTCATCTGAAATACAAAATGGTGATTAGAGGAGGGAAAAATTGAAATGGAAATTTAACGGGCGTCAGTCAAGTCAAAGGCAATACCTGATGTTCAGCTGTCGGGGGTGAGGTCCTGGGGAAAGAGGTAAGAACTGTAGCCTAGCAAGTCAGGCTAACAGCTTGCTTCACATACGTTGTTGAACTTAAACATCACAATGACTTGGAGAGGATGTGTTATCATCCCCAATTTATTGATGAGTAGACTGAGACTCAAAGGGATCAACGCAAGTGTGGAGAGTGAAGTACTCAGAGCTCATAAGGGACAGATATTTAACGACGTTGGGTATGAATTTGACAGTGGTGATGTCTGTGCTGTTGTTTGTGGTGGTGGAGGAGGAAGAAGAGGAGGGTGAGAGTGAGTGTATGTATGTGTAGGAGTGTTCTTTTTAAAAACTCACTGTATAGTGCCATTATGTAGATTTGCCCTAATTTCAATAAGATATATAGTATATTGTAGTATAAATCAAATGAACGTAAATGCTTTAGATTTGAAAAGTTTAGAAATGAAAAGTTGATGCCTCTAGAGTTTTAAAAATCCCTTTTTCATTAGGGCTCATGATTTTAGGTTTTGCTCTGCAGAACCAGAACCTTCAGGCATACATACATTGGCTCAGTGAAGAAGTAACAATAAAGAATATTCAACTGATGGGCTAGGAGGAATAAAGTTGATTCAAATAGCTGCAAAAACAAGTTCACTATTTAGAGTAAAGACCACATTTCTTTAGGACACTTACTTCTGGTATAAAAGGGCTTTGTCTACTGAAACAGACACAATTTTTATACTTAGCTTTTTATAATTGCTTCGCGTGAAGCTGATTTCAAAATAACCACCCCATACTAATATGTAGCAGACAATTTTTTTTAAAAAAAGCAAGCATACAGTGATTTGGCAGCAGTACCACAGTGTGCAAAGTTCTGATAACGTATCTGCTAAAAATTCAGTGTGGCCTGGGCAGATGCACTCTGCTACCTGCTAAGACAGTTAGTTACAAAGGGTGAGGTGACGCTGCTCTTCTGACTTCTTACCTTCTTCATAGCACCTACTACAATCTGAAATCATCTCAACTATTTTGAGTTAATTGTTGACTCTCTCCCCATCACTGGAAAGAGCCGTGGCACAGAAGCAAATGATTGGATAATCCACCCCCTGAGCAGACATAGGGCTGCTTTCTCCCAGAGGTCTCCAAGGTAAATGGCTCACCACTTCCTGGGAAATGCCTTGTTATAAGTTGTTTTCATGGTTAAGCAATATTTTCCTTATTTTTGTTTTAACTTCAAGAAATTAAAAAGTCTGATTTCTCCTTCCTTCATGATGACAAAAAATACACCATAAAAGTGGGGATTTCATTGTTTATGCCCAGTGTCTAAAACAGTGCCTGATGTAAAGCAGGCATTTAATAGAGTTGAACAGCTGAAGAATAATTATTAATGTGCTTGGCAATGAGTAGGTATTCGATATATGTTGTTTATCAAATAAATAAGGGCAAACAAAATTTAAAAGCAAAGATGAAGTTTCTATTGGCACATTCTTTGTTAACCCATTAAAATGGAGTTCAGTGGCCACAATTCCTTTGAGAACAAAATCACACAAAAATATACAGAAAAAAGTACTTGACCAACAATATCAAGACCTTCCATTCAGGATCCCAAACTAGCTGGCAATTCAAAGGCTTTTGAAGTGAGTGGCCTATAGTTTGAAGAGGAGAATACAGCAGCTATGATATAAAAGAATGGATTTTAAACACAAATCTATGGCAGAATTCAGTTTAAAGAATATAAAGATCAACAAGGTTATAAATAATTGAGAAATCAGACACTGATTCCTGGGTTTTTCATTCTAAATAGGTGAGATTTTGTTAGCCAAACGATATTTCTCTTTAGTGCTTAGGAAGTATCAGCTAGACCCCAGGAAGTTGGCTTAAGGCTGATCGCAATGGGCGTGTCTATTGAGAGGTTTGAGCTTCATTCACTCTCTGGCTACAAAGAGCCACAGGCCACTGGGTAGTGCCATAAAGAGTACAATAGGCCTAAAGGAAACCAAAGGCATAGTGGAGGAATTGGAGAGGTTTGAACCCCTAATGTTCTCTTTCAACAGCAGGCAAACAGGATACAGGGAAACTATCCACATGGGTGGGTTCCAGCCCTGCCTATTTTTCCATGATAATTTATGGCCTAGGTAAGTCTGGTTGAATCCGCAAGGTCATTCTGAAATCAGCACAGTGTAAGCTTCCTGGGCCCAGACTACACATGCGAAGATATGAATTAATGAAATCCACCACAATTTTTCAAAAGGATCAGGAGGAGGTCAAATTAATAAATCAGCCACACTGTACCACTCACTATATATCACCAACAGGAGTGGATCAGCTAATGTCGGAAAAGCACACAACACAACGTTTTTACAAGCATGGCCGCGGCCAACACATTTGCACTTCCGGGGGCAGTGCGTGGTGAGGAGAAGGAAGCAGAATTTCAATCCTCACTCAGGCCTGTGGCCAGGTGCCACCCTACATAGCACAAGTGCACAATCTACACTAAAGCCCGAGGTTCAGGAGAGCTTCTGTGAGAAAAGCTAATGGAAAAAATAATACATATTTAAACCACACACATCTAACTCCTAGGGAACCTTAAAGCAATCAATCTTTTTTTAAATAAGAAAGAAACTAAGTCAATAGCATCTGAGCAACAGATGAGAATTAAGGCGAAATCTCTTGGCTAATGGTAACAGCTTTTGTGTTCTTTGTTGTTGAAAATGTGCATGTAGCAGGAGCTCCAATATGCTCACAAACTCGGATGCAAAAGGCTATGGAAAACAGTTGCTATTTTTACACCAGAGATAAAACCAAACACCGCTTTTCAGATCTTAATTTTGCTGAAATAGTAGAAAGGCACAAACCCTGAGTTGCTAGGTGTCTAAAGGATCCAGGAGGTCCTGTGATTTCTAACTGAGGAAAATATAGCAGGCATTGAACAATAAGAGAAGCCAGCTATGTGTTATGGGCAATGGCGTATGAACCTGCCAAACCCAATCATCTGAAGCATAGTATTATTGTAAGGCTTAAAATAGTAATATTCTAGAAAATGGGAAGCTCTGACAGTTTTTTATATTTATAGAGGACTCTAGTTAAGCCTTTATAGAATTTTTTTCTTATCAATTACTATTACATTAAATAAATAGTAATAATTACAATGATGATTATATTAGTTTCCTATTAATGCTGTAAAAAAGTGTGACACACTTAGTGGCTTAAACTAAAAAAATCAGGTGGAAGTTAAGGGGTTGGCAGGTCTGTATTCCTTTCCAGAGGTTCTTCAGAGAGAATCCATTTCCTTGATCTTTGAGAGATTTGTCTACAGGTATCAGTATTATTTGTGTCCCCTAAATGTCATATATAGGAGTTTATGAGTATGTGAAACAGAGTTTATTATTGTTATTATTTAATCATTGCATTATTTTCCATATATGCCAGAGGCTAAGACCAACAGTAGTTAGCATAACAATGTGATATTCAGCAGGGCTCAAAATCAGCATGATATGGCCCAGCTGTTGGCCAAATAGCTCAAGGCAATCTCCTAACCTGATAATCCTTTTATTGTTTACCAAACTTTACCTTTGATATGCCTGTTTGCATTCCTAAAGGGCAAATGTGCATTCAAGTGAATAAAAGCAAATGGGACCCAGAAGTCAGAGAGCTTCTCCACTAGAGGAAAGTCATCCACCTGGCCCTCCATGCCTTCTAAATTCATATTTCTTGACTAGTGTCTTCATTTGTGCATCGGCCTCTTTTCCAGATCCTAAACCCTAGCCTCAAATGGATATGGCATTCACACATATGAACAACTGTTATATATAAATGATTGAATAGAGAGGATATATTCATATATATATATATATATATATATATATATATACATATATAACAAATATTAAATGGAATTTTCCATTTCTGTCAGAAATTTCAGTTCAAGATCCAGACACTATGAACATCTGATGACAAATACCACTCAGCAACTTTGAGAGATCTCCTAAGGATTTAATATTAGGGCCAAAGTGATTCATCAACTATCCCCTCCTATCACTCACCTTCAGACCATGGGACAGAGGGTGGGGACGGAGAGAGAGAGGTTTTCTATGACGAGAAATTATGAGAGTAAGGAAGTAATGAACAGGGGTGTTTTGCATCTCTCACACCAACAAAATTAATAAGGAGGCTATAGGAAATCCCCTCTGAAAATGTGAAGGCATTGCATGAAAGGAGATTGTCATCCCACTTCCTACATATTTGCTTGGTGACTTGTAAACATTTATTGATCTTCCCCAGCATGAGAGCATTCCTGGGAGTTTGGCACTAGGCCATTGAGTTAGGGAGGCAGAGCCATGCCTGAGTCTGCCCTGGAGAATTTTGAGGGTGGCAGGCTGGGTGGGCATCCTGGGGCAGGGCGAGGAGGAAAGGGACCAGGAAACATACTGTACTTTGGGCATTAGGAAGCATAAGAGATCACCTTTCCAGTGAGCTGAGTGGCTGCTGTAGAGGAAGCTGGGCTATGGCCATCTTGGACTGTGGTGGACCAGCTGGGCTGAGGAGGCCCCAGGACTGTGTGGTCTGAGATCAGAGGGCTCAGGAGGTCAGAGAGAAAATGAAACTCTTGTATCACTATTGTACAGTAGGGAGCCCCCTGAAAAATTCACAAAAGTGACCCACAAAAGGGCACCCAACAGCCTGATTATACCAGGTACAACCAGTTAAGTAAAACCCTATCCTTGTTCTAATAGTGCCTTCCCCCAACCCTACCCCCCTTGGCTGCAGACTGAGAAGCAGGGGGTGTCATGGACCTGCGGCCATGCCTAGTCAGTGGAGTAATTGCACATGAAACCTTGTCTCACACCCCCACGTACCAGGAGAACAGGTATGTCAGCCTCTGAAAATGGGGAAACTCAGGCTCGGGGCAGGAAGAAGTATGTGAAGTGTGTGAAGCCCAGCAGCTACTATGTGAGTTCAGACCAGTGTCATCTGACTCCGGACCCAGTGACACCTCCACCTGACCTCAGAGCCTCTGTAGGTGACAGCCAATGTGCCCATAGGCCTGGCTATACACACCTAGGCTCATGGGAGTAGAGGGAAGTGTGGTTCATCGGGCCCGTCTTCTTTGATTCAAAGAGATTGTCCTGAAGGTCACAGTTAGGACTCACATTTAACTTATCCACATAGCACTTTGGTACCAAGGGCAGTGCCCACATCTTTGACAACAGATATAGGATAGCTTCCTGTCATCACCATGAGTTCCTGAGCCACTCAAGAAGTCTCCTTCTGCGTCCGCAGAAAAGGAGCAAGCAAGCACGTTCTTGGTTCAGAGTTGTATGCATTCTGCTGAATTCACACACCTGGGGGATTTCACCACGGGATATGAACAAACGAAAACCGAAACCAAGTCAGCCTTCCAAGCCAGTCCCTACCTCAGCATGGCACCAAGCCCCTTCCTCTTCATCTTCCTCTCTGGGTCCTCGCTCTCCTCCTTCTGCTTCTTCTCCTTGCCTTTCGCTTTGCCCTTCTCCTTCTTCTTCTCCTTCTCTTTCGTCTTTTTGGCTTTCCTGGCTTTATTCTCCAGGTCCTCCTGCTCCAAGCTCCCCGGAGGGGCCGAGTCACAGTTGAGGGCCCCGTGGCCGGAGTGAGAGCTCCTATCGGACAATCCGTCTGTGCAGAGAGAGAAAAAAAAATATGTACACACACGGTCAGGGGCACCCGGTGTTAGCATCCCAAGAAAAGTGAAAATGCACATCTCAGAAGAGTGAATAAGAGCGCTCTGCAAGTCTCCCCTTCCCCGGGGGGCCACTTGTACCCTTTGAAGACACAGCTACCTAAGCCGGGTTTCGGGTTTGGTTGCAGGGAGTGGGAGGTGAGGAGGGAAGGTCTGATGCCCGGGAGAGCACGGATCTCTCTGAAGGCCAGCTTGCTGACCTGGATCAGCTCAGAAAGCGCACATGCAGAGGGAGTAATTTCTAGGAGAGGCTTTTTTGAGCGCAAGATAACCCATGGGCTTCCACCCCCTTAACGCGGTCGGTTCTGGGGTGGATGCCGCTTCTAACGGCTCCGATGAGGATGTCAAGACACGCAGACCGCGTGCTCCCCCCCTCGGGGGAATGACAGCTGGTCCTCGCCGGAAAGTGACAGCGACCATTTCTCTCGCATCTGCGCAGTAGAACAAATCGCACGTTGCCTTATGCAGTCCCATGTTCGTTAAGCCAAAGGGCAAAACACATCGGGGAAACGAATGGCTTTTAATATGGAAACTCTGATTGGGATCCTCCGAGCAGTGTTCTCCGCAGTGGAGCGCACATGGGGAAGAGGGGAGGAGGGAGCCCACGCAGGGGGCAGGGGGCAGGGGGCAGGGGGCAGGGGGCAGGGGGCAGGGGCAGGGCCCAGGGGGCAGGGGGCAGGGGGCAGGGGCAGGGGGCAGGGGGCAGGGGGCAGGGGACAGGGGCAGGGGGCAGGGGGCAGGGGCAGGGGGCAGGGGGCAGGGGCAGGGGGCAGGGGCAGGGGGCAGGGGGCAGGGGGCAGGGGCAGGGGGCAGGGGGCAGGGGCAGGGGGCAGGGGGCAGGGGCAGGGGGCAGGGCCCTACCGGCGGCGTCCAGGTCCTCGGGGCCGTCGTAGGACTTGTCGATGGCCGCGCGGAAGCTCTCGTTGCAGCCGCGGCCCCGGACCATGTGCGGCCGCGGCCGGTGGAAGGGCAGCTCGTTCTTGCGCACCTCGGCCACGGCCGTCTGCAGGCTCTCCAGCGAGCTGGACTTCTTCAGGCCCAGCGTGGGCCCGAAGTCTTTGCTTGGAGATTCTGGAAGAAGAGAAAGGCAAACGGTCACCTCTTTTTCTCCCGGGGCAGGGGTGACCCGGAAGGGTCTGCTGTTGCAAAATGATCTCGGTTTGGGCGTCTTCCAAAAAGGATGCGGCCTGAGTGGGTGGCCGGTGGGGATAAAGCCCAGCGTTGCCTCTTGTGGTGATGGCGAGGGAGCAAGTGGTTTGACTCCTTTGAGCCTTAGTTTCCTTCTAAGGAAAGATTTAAAATGATATCATATATAAAAATAAACATGTAAATATGCACACACGCGCATAAATATACATCTGAAAGGTTATAGCGGTCTGCAGAGATTCTCCGTGTGAGGGTGTGTATACGACTGTGTGTGCCCATGCACGCACACTTGTACACATAGGTACACAGAGCTAATGTAATGGGTGCTGTTCTCCGGCACCCATCTCAAGCACCCCCATACCCTGCAGCTTTTATGACTTCCGTCACCGCTTTTATAATTATTAAGTACCCTACACACAGAAATCAAAGAACACTGAAGTGATTGCAATTTTTTGTGATTAAACACTTTCCCTTACTCTGGTGGCTATTAGTGCATGGCGAATACAATTTACTTAGTCTCTGCACAAATAAAGCAAAGCGGGAAAGAAAATAACTTTTCTGTGTGAATGCTCATTGTTACAAATCATTTCCATTTGGGTGTTTACAAAGGGGCGGCTTTTCTATATGATGTAATATTCCAAAAGGAAAGAAGCAACACCTAAATGGGTTTTAATAATTTGTGATCTGATGTACATTATTTTTCATTTGCGCTGTTTTTCTTGCCCTGTATCTGCCCCCTTTCCCCCATCTCCACCCACGGCCAGCTCCCCGTGGTCCACAATAGAGTAGCTACACAGATACCAGCCGCACAGGCTCGCTTTGCAGATGGAAGGGATTCTATCGGGGCTCTTGGCCACCAGCGCCAGGGCGCATGGTCCTCTCCAGCTCTGGAGGAGATTATGATGCTGGCGAGGCTACACTTGCATTACTGGAAACAAACTCCTCCGCAGGTTTTCAGTAGATCTAGATGGCGTGCATATTCGGGGTGTGTACATAAAGTACCTACACTTCAGGGCCTAGCACACAGTAAGGCTCACTGAATGACGATCAGTATCTTTGCTCTGCTACTGCGCCCACCTTTAATACTAGTTGCTTAACCCAGGACTAAGTAATGCAAAGAACACAAAAAAAGTAATCTCTATACAAAGATGAGATGCCTACATCTCATTAAAAAAACAACACACGCCTTCCATAAGTCCTGCATATATTAAAAATAGTCAAAATAATGACAATAATGCTGACCGCTAACGATGCTTAGTCCTGTTCTAAGTGCTTTACTTGGATTACCTTGCTACAGGCCTAAGAGTTGTGCTATTGCACTATTGATAGCCCCATTGCAGATGAGGAAACTGAGGCACAGAGCAGTGAAATACTTGGCCCAAAGTTACACCCTTAAGTGTCAGAACTGGGCACTGTCCTGCGGCAGCCTCACGCCACCCTTTCTGCATCACACGGCCTAACGTCATTTGGCCTCTGCTTTCTTCTTGATTACGGTCCGGCTGCTTCAAGTGGCCTCCAGATCCCTCGTCTCTGAAAGAGCATTAGTTTAGATTGGCCCCGAGTCTAGCCAAGCAAGCAAAGTACAAAATTGGATCTGTTTTTACAGTTTCATCATTAACTTTCAAGAGGCAATTTTGCACTTTGAACAATACACATGATGACAATAAACACTGCATTTCACAGAGTGACACTGCATCTCCAACAAATGCAACAGAGGTGAGACTAAGCCAAAAACAAAATCCCAACGGAGTTCAGGGACATATTTTTGGGTACTGCTTGCATGTCATAGATATTGAGAATACACTCCTACTCAATCCATAAAGGGAGGGAGATGTTTCTGCTTTTCGCAGGAAGGAAGGTAAGTTGAATAAACAGAAATCGAGGAAGATCATTTCTGACAAGAAAACAAAAAAGCGACATGGAGGCTTGGGGTATTGAAGCAACAGTAAAAGCTTTGGAGTTTACAGAAAATATTTTACACCCTCAAGCCCTAGGGATGTTTGATAGGAAGTTTGGTGAAAATACAGAGATGAAAGTGAGAAAGCCTCATCCTTCTGTTGACAATGGTAACCATCTTTTATTTATTAATTGCCATCCAGGAGATTATATTAGAACTCAAACTGTAAGTTTTCACATCAACCTCTACAATAAATTCCAGGGAACATGAAAGTGAATAAATCATCCAGGATAGAAGGCATGTTATCTAAAAGGAGCTCATCTGATGCTTTTGAGAAGAAACAAATACACTGCTGCTCATTCTAAGAACACTGAACATTAAGGATTCATGGACTTTGTAGGATTAATAGAGCCAGCAATGAATTCACTTTGTTTTTTTAAAAATGTATCCTTATTGTTGAAAGTATTACAAATGTCCCCTTTTATTCCCCATGGACCCTCTCTCCCTTCCCTACACTCTCCCCACTCCCCCCAACCAAGCCTACCACACTATTGTCTGTGCCCTTGGGTTATACAGGTATGCATATAAGATTCACTTTGTATAAATAGACATCACCAATTAGAAGCATCAACTGATGTGGCCACAAAAATGACGTGGTGCTCTTGGATGAGTACTTAGTAAAACTAAAGGCAAAAAGGGTGGTTGAGTCCTAGGTTTAATGTGGACTCGGGGGTTTTCAGGCTTGAGACCAGGATGTAGCAGTAGAAGAAAGGCTGATGGTAAAGAGGAGAATCCAAATTCAGGAAGGCTTTTACAAGGACTTACAAATTCAGTGACCTGATGGAACCGAATCTCCAACTGAAAGGGCCTCTGACATGGACCTTGACCAGGGCTCACATCTCCTTTATGTGTCAGAAGGCTTCTAAGGAGAGGTGGAAGCTACTGGTTGTGGGAGGGATTATTATGTCAGTTGATGGGCATCAGCATTCAATTTCAACAGAACCTTTGGAAAAAAAGTACCCCACCATATACAGATTTCATGATGTACAATAAAATGTTACATTCAGTTCCTCTTTTCTACTGTCCTCGCCAATTCCTGCTTAGATTCGCATTGCATTGGGAATTCTGTAGCTTTTAGAATGGGAAGATTCACTGTCTATTTTTAGCCTAACTACCCAAATATATTTTTCTAGGCTCCCAATAAAAGAAAAGGTCTCTTTGAAGGGATAGTATAAAATAAGTAATTAATCAAAATAAAAATCTCAGTCATTCTATTCCATTGAAGTCACCCTAAAATGTGATCACTCCTCACGTTTTCATCTGTAGCTGATATGATATTGGCTGTGGCAGAGTTCAAGCAATTGTCTGAGAGAGTGATCTATGAATACCACATGTTGTTAGTCACAGGGCGGACTTTGTCCAAATTTGAGTGTTTATTTGTCCCACTTGGAGCATCTACAGGACTGATCTGAGTACGACTGTTCAGTGATTTCCAGGCCAGCTTAGACTAGGTGCACAGGCCAAGGAATACACCTTCCAATGCTTAGTAAGAAGGCTTTATTTTGTAACCTATAATCTCTATGTCCATTGACCATGTTCTCTGAGATCCTGATAAACTCATCTAGCCATTAGAAATATGAACCTGGCATACACAAACTTCTCAAAATAAATGATCCAACAGTTATCAAGGTGTGAAAAGAAGAATCTTCCGTGTCAAAAATGGGTGGTATAATAAAAATATTCTCTAAATTCCATGTGCCAAATATTCCCTTAAAATAAAGGCCTCTGAAAGAAATATGACTGCAATCTTTTTTAAAAAATGATTTTGAGAGAGGAAAGAAGAGGGGGAGATAGAAACATAAACAATGAGAGAACCATTGATCAGCTGCCTCTTGCATGCCTCCTACTTGGGATTAAGCCTGCAACCTGAACATGTGCTCTGACTGAGAATTGAATCATAACCTCCTGGTTCATGGATGGATGCTCAACTACTGAGCACACTGGACAGGCTGTAATCATTTTTTAAAAAGATTCTATAACACTTTCAAAGATTCTTCAATTCTCAAATGAAGGGGACTGCCTTGACTTGGTCCCAGAAGACTTCCTTATGTAAAGGGGAATTTCAGGGTCATGTGTCTTGGCCCCACCCACCCTCAGACACATCCACTACTCCATGCCGTCTAGGAAAACAGTGTCATGAAGAGCATGGACACACACACCAAGATTTAAAGATTGAAAGGAGTCGTGCCACCAGTTCTCCCGGGAGTATTAAACATGTGAGCAGAGGGAAGTTCAGAGCTCCTGTGCAGGTGGAGAGGGGTCACTACAAAACAGATTCTTAAAAGACTGAGGAACCACTGCACCCGCCTTCTAGCTACGAAGGCCCACTTCAACCACGAAATAGAAAGTCCTTCCCAGACGATTGTTTGGATGTGAACCTCAATTTCTCTGATTCGGATTTGGATTCCTGCCCCTGCCCTCGGGCTGAAACTGCTGCTGGTTCCTTACAAGGCACGTGATTAAGATAATAGGGAATAAGACAGTTCAGAGAGCAGTGGTTCACAGAGAGTGATTAGAGGAAAAGCTGCGGAAAAATCCCAACACACCTCACTCGGCTACTTACTTCTTGAGTTTTTGACTCTCTGAGCCTCAGTGTTGTAATCTGTAAAATGAGGATAAGACAAGGGACACAAGAGTGCCTGTCAGGCGGTGTATGTTCATAAAACATCGATGATAATTATTATGACTGTTACCTCTAAACCTGTGGATACGTGAAGGCCCAGCACAGTTCATTTGGTTTAATCCACCACTGCATTTGAAAAAATACATTTTATTGATTTCAGAGAGGAAGGGAGAGGAAGAGGGTAATAGAAACATCAATGATGAGAGAGAATCATGGATCAGCTGCTTCCTGCACACCCCCTACTGGGGGTTTAGCCCACAACCAGGGCATGTGCCATGACTGGGAACTGAACTATAGCCTCCTGGTTCATAGCTCAATGCTCAACCACTGAGCCACACCAGCTGGGCTGCCACTGCATTCTTAAATGTAACCATTCCTTCTGCAAAAGCTGAAAAGGGCTTCATACAGATATACTTACTTTATTTTTTAATTTAAAAGTTGAACCTGATCCCCCATCCCCAAATAACTCTTTTTACACTTTTCCATCTATTCCTCACATAGAGAGGCTATTCATGAGAAGATTAATGACGGGGCCTCGGCTGCCCTTCCCTTTAGGCTATAATCATTTAATTAGTCAGAGGTTTCATTGGCAATGTTTGAACTTCCCATACCAGCATTAAAGTCTCACATTAAAAGAATGCCTTAATCCAGAAGACCAGTAATTGGATCTTCCATTATTGATGAAATTGCTTCCAATATATTCTTATTAAGACATAGGAAATTGTTTTGGGGAAGGTATTCACTTCCAAATACATGGCAAGTTTTTCTACCAGCTAGATCTTAATAATTAACAAATACCTATGATAAATTAACAATAAATAACGTATTAATCTGCTCATTTCAATGACAGCAATGGTCCTCAAGGCACTTAGTGGAAATTAATTAAGCTGGAGCCCCTCCCTCAGAAATAAAGGAATTGTGCCCAGGCGTAAATTGGGGACCAAAATGATTGCAATGCTAACCAGGGGTCACAGCATGAAGCTTGAAAAGCCAGGAATTCATCAAGATAGCTTGCTTTCATTATCAATTTGGCCTTTCTGTATTATGAGCAATGAACTTGGGCAAATACAATAGAAATGCTTTACTTGCTTCATGGGGAGTTGTGATGTGAAATTAATAGCCTTAAAACTCTTTGAATGAAAAATTATTATAAATTCCAAGTAGGAAGTCACAGCATCATTTTATTCATTAACATATCCCACTTTGTCTTTTTATTTTAGATTACACTTACTGAAAATTTTGTATATTTGATTTTTTTAGTAGTTTCCCTAGAGGCTAAATGACTTATGTGCTTTAATAGATATCATTGCAAACCCATTAGCCTCGGAAAAAAATTCCCCATAATATCCAAATGTATAATTTCCCAAATTGTGTTATCTGTGCTAACTGTGTTCATAATGGGACTAATTACTTTCTTGCCTATCTCAGTATTCCAAATATTGATCATCATTCCAAGCTTATCAGCGTGCCCCATTTCCTAGTCATTACCACAGGGCACAAAGTAATCTGGCTTATACATTATCTGCTGTCATTTGGGTCTCAGTTCTTTTACTGGCAATTTCTAAGTTCTCTGGGAGCAGAGTTTTTTTCTCTTAAGCCTTAATAAATTCCAGGGTCTTTCATCATTTCTTGAAATTCACGTCAAAATGTTCAATAATCAACTTCTCATTAAGATTCATATATTTGCATAATCCTTCCTCTGCCTTCAAACATTATCTATTTTAAAGTGAAAATATCTAGAGAAAATATGGGAAGATTAGGTGAACAAATACAACTAATGCTTCGATTGTGTGTATGGTCATGGCCCGCCAAAGGTCTTTAAATCTTTGCCAAGAGTTGCTGTACGCTTTAATTTTCATTACTGAAGATTCCTTCTCTTAAATACTGACAGTCAAAATCTTTTGCCATATTTTGATTCCTTTCCTGGACTCAAATTATGTTCAACAAAAATGATAGTGAATTTGTCACACTGAAAAATATTCCTATCACACTTTTCTGTCTTCTTTTATTTTGTGGATAAGAAAATGGCACAACTCCATGGGTAAATTACTTTAAAAAAAAATACAGCCACACCTCTGGGTAGATTCTGTTAAGGTAACTGAAGAACTTAGACAAATTCATTCCAAAAGACTGGTTTGTTTTAATCTTTTGGTTTTCCTTTACCTGCCTTAATGGGAAAATGCCACTGGATTAAAAACAAACATATACATTTAAAAACCACTCAAAATTGGCATCAAAGACAATAATGAATTTAAAAATTAGAAAAATAGCATCAGTCTCTGGAGGAAAATATGGCTACTTAAAGAAAACAAAATGTAACAACAACAACAAAAAACAACTCCAGCACTTTTATTATTTACCAGGTGCGGAGTGATTATTTTTGAGTCAAACAAACTGACTTAGTGGCAAGCTTTTCTACTTGTGAAATAGGATAAGAGGAGGGATAAATGCCACCTACCATGTCCTTAGTCTTGCTGATCTTTGTATCCTCAGCACAGAGAAGTGCTAAATAAATATTTGTTGTAGGAGTAAATGAAGGTGAAAGTAAAGGGGCATTAAAAATGCCCCCTTTCTCCAGTGCTGTGAGAGTGAATGAGGTTTTACTGGAGAAACACACCCACAATGGCCTCACTTCCTCAAAGCCCGCACAGAGCGTCCGTTCTTTGTTAACACAGCACTTAGGTTCCTTTGGGGCCACTTTCAAGGATTCAGTAATGTCTACCCTTCCTGCAACTATTCAGTCATCTTCTCTCTGCTTTGGTCTTCCTTTTTATAATAGTCATTCCCTTCCCTCAACTTCTCTTTATAATATCAACCTTTCCTGTCACTTCCACCTCCTTTATATGCACTCCAGTCATCTTATCTCTTCCCTCTGCCAAGAACACCTTTATTTATCTTCCAGCTCCTCCTGGTATGTCTTGGTAGCAGGCTTTTCACTCCGAGCACAAACTGTTTCAGGGATACCCACCCCCCCCCTTTCCTTTTTTACCATTTACTCTTTGTATGAGTTGCTTTGACAACACATTTTTCTTCTGCTTTTGATAGTTGAATGGTTTATGTGCTATGCGGGTCTTTTGTGACAGTACCCTCAAAACAAAGTATACTATAAAGAATTCTAATAAGTTTCTTTAAAAACTATTAGCGTAACTCAAAGGTCAAACTGATTTCTTGGATGGTATCCACAGGAAGGTATTTATATATAGGGTGTAAAGTGATGTATTTTTTAGGATCAAACATTATTTTTATACATTTTGTTTTGTTATTTTATCCCCCTTTTAGAGCTGACTGTACTAAAAACAACTTGAAATTCTCAATTACTGAGAGAGCGAGGTTTTCCAGTTTTGTGTTAACATAAATAACAATCTCTTTGTAGATACACATTAAGCAAGATTTCAATCTAATGAATGTCAAGCCGAAATCAAGTCGGCTGCCACTGTTTCCTGAGTATTTTGTGTTGCTCAGAACTGTGCTTGGTCCTAAGAGGAACAGAAGACAAGTGTAATTAGTAACTCACGTTCTCTTGCTGCTTTCTAATTTACTAAGTTCTTTCCTGTTCAAAATGAGACCACACCACACACAGTGGATCGTGTCCCCAGAGAGCGACAGAGGAGGAGAGGGAGGGAGGAGGGGCAGGATAAAATAAGTTAAGTAAGGAGAGCAATTTCACTCACCATCTCACTCAATGACAGTGTGTTCTAGAGTGAATGCGTGGCAACAAGAGGGCAGGAGTTGGGAGAAATGGACTTATTTCTGTGCGTCTCCATTTTGTTTTCTTTTTTAATCCCCGGGTTACATTTTATTATTTATCATTGAGATATGATGGACACATAATACTGTGTAAGTTTAAGGTGTACAATGTGATGATTCGATACATGTTTATATTGTGAAATCGTTACCTCTGTAAGGTTAGTTAGCACTTCCATTACCTCACGTGTGTGTGTGTGTGTGTGTGTGTGTGTGTGTGTGTGTGTGTTGAGAACATTTAAGATCTCTCTTAGGACCTTTCAAGTATATAATATAGTCTCCATGCTATAGAACTATTCATCTTATAACTGACCTATATCTCCTCATTTCCCACCTTTCTCAGCTCCTGGCAAACACCCTTCTATTCCTTTTTTCAACAAGTCTGGCTTCTTTGGATTCTACATATAAGGAAGATTATACAGTAATTGTCTTTCTTGGTCTGATCTATTTCACTTAGCATAATGTTCATAAGGTCCATCCAGGTTGTCCCAAATGGTGGGATTTTTAACATTCCAGTGTATGTGTGTGTGTGTGTGGGGGGGGGAGGGTGACATTTTCTTTACACATTCATTCACCAATGGACACTTGGGTTGTTTCCATGTCTTGGCGACTGTGAATAAGGTTGCAACAAGCACGGGTACTTTTTCAAAATAGTGATTTCATTTTCTTTGGATATATAGCCACGTGGAATTTCTGGATCACATGATAGTTCTAGTTTTAATTCTTTCCATAGTGGCTGTACCAATTTATATTCCCACCAACTGTGTAAAGGTTCCCTTTTCTCCACATCCTACTTGCGCTAATTACCTCTTGTCTTTTTGATCGTAGCTATTCTTATAGGTGTGAGTAATGGTCTCTGCTTGATGCTCATGTCATTATCATCTTATTACAGGGAGTGTGAGCCTTGTATTCAACATTTAAGTCTTTCCTAGGCCCCCGCCCTTAATCAGATGACAATCAGCTGGTCTGCTGCTTGACTGAAGAAACAGTAGATCCTCAGGTTATGTCAGAGATCTGTTCCTAGGGGGCGAGGTAGGCGATTTTCGCCGTAAGTTGGAACCCTGGAACCCACCTACTTAATCACCTATCTCACTCACATGGAGCACATACACATCAGTAATGAAGTGACACATTAAAAAAAAAATTAAAGGAAAGATAACAATTCCTGATCTTTACTTGTAGTAAATAAATAATAAAAAACATAAAGCACATATGTACATATGTCAAAATGATAGAACTTTTTTTATAAATAAATAAATGGGAGATGGCAACGTAACCACAAAATGACGTACATCCAGTCCGACGTAACTCAAGAACTGTCTGTACAGCTACCTGCTGGAAATAATTTTGTATCATGTACTTTAATATGCATTTAGGAGATTTTCCAATTGTGTTTTGTGATTTCCCTTTCCCTGGTGACTTGAAAACTATGCCTGAGAGGTAGTGTTTTAGTACTGTATTTTATATAAATCTCAGTATAATCACTGGACTCTACTCTCTTCTAATTCCTCTTTTAAGTGCATGGAATTTACCAACAACACAATGTTGGCCCATTGACTTGGCAATGCTACTCAGACATGAGGTTTTCCTGGTCTGAACAATCTTAGAGCTAAAGTTCCTCCTACTTTCTTGGATGCCTATAAAAATAATGTAAAAGAAAAAGAAAAAGATAAGGCATCTAGTTTCCTCCAGAAGGTTATAATCCATGTGTGAAGTAAAGATGAACACACATGAGGTGATAGCACTGGAGAATGTGGAGCAGTCCCCTCACATTTGTGAAATATCACCTGAGGGTAGTAAGATCCCAACATTTTAGAAAATAGATATGTATGATTCCTAGCTTTCTCTGGAGTTATATTTCCAATGGGGCCCATGTTATCTCTTTATTCCACTAATAATTTCACATTTAAAGCAATACCTATTACTTGGTCCTGATGCATAGGCCCTGGCATCAAACTGTTTGGGCCCATGTCCCAGGCCCATCCCTGTACTAACTATGTTAACTTAGGTGAGGCTCCTACCTCTTTGCGCCTCAGTTTCCTCATCTGTAAGACAAATAATAATAATAGCACCTCGCCCTAGCTGGTTTGGCTCAGTGGACAGAGTGTCGGGCTGTGGACTGAGGATCCTAGTTCAATTCCAGTCAAGGGCTCATGGCTGGGTTTCGGGCTTAATCCCCAGTAGGAGGCATGCAAGAGGAAACTGATTGATGATTCTCATCAGTGATGTTTCTATCTCTCTCTTCCTCTCCGAAATCAATAAAAGTATTTAAAGAATAATAATAGCACCTCCTTCACAGGGTAGTTAGGTTATCTGATACAGAGAGTACCCATGGTACCTAGAACACCGCTTATATTTGTTAAATAACTGGTTGTACCATTTGTCTTCTTTTATGAGCAATGTTTATATTCATTACAGGTATTCTCTAAAACCAAGAGAGTGCCATGTGGATTTGTTTCCCATCTACACATTGTGGGCCGAGTCAACTTTGAACGTTGACTCTTTATTCAAAACTTCCACATTTTCTTTGGTTTTGTAGAAGATTCTTCACCACTTCTCAAATTATCTTTGACATCCTTCACTTCTTTCAATAACCCAAATTTTCAATAATTTGTTCCAGAGACATTTTCCATAAAGAAACCCAGTGTTAAGGTCACTTGATAAAAATAGCCATGTCTGGACAGCAAATAAAGAGTGGGCTAGTTTCTTTCAAAGCCGAGTGACTCCTCTCCCTCAGACTGATGCATGACAGCATCCACACAATAACACACCGGACATGGTCCTAGACTTTTGGGGTCATTGGCCATTAGGCATGTCTGTGAGTAACGGGGCAGTTCATGGCTGGAGTGGTTTGGATCCATGGCATCCAGAGAAAAGAAAGCACTGTGATCCTGAGTCATGAGGCTTTGTGAATGAAGCAAGACTCAGCCTTGAAGATGGACCGGCCATAGGGAGGAAAAATAGGAGGTGGGCAATCACTCACAAACAGGGAAACACACTTACTGGGTGGTGGAAACAAAGGATGGACAAAATGATCACAGGGAAAATGACAGAACTGGTGATTGGTGGGAAGTAAGTGTGGGCGTAGAGGAGGGGTGGAGAGTGCCCAGCCCACGGGCTGCATAAGACCCAGGAAATCATTTGCTCTGGCCCTGCCAAGGCATTGGGGAGGAGTTAATTAAATGTTTGACCAAATAGAGCAGGTTTGTTTTTAAGTTAAAAATTGTGTATGGCCCATGAATGATGTAATAAATATTCAAAAGGCCCTCGGCAGAAAAAAGGTTCCCCATCCCTGGTCTAGAGAATAAAGGGAGACATGAGGGCCTCCTGGCAAAGGAGAGACTCAGAGCAGGTGCAACTGGCAACCTTTAAAATATTTCATCAGAGGAATGGCTTGATCATACTGATACTGTGAGAAATGATAACAGGGAAGAAATATAACAGAGCAGGAGAGTGCTCTATTATACAGCAATGGGGCTCACTGCTAAAAATCACATTTTCCCTTTCTTCCCTTTTGTCATTTGACTTCAGGGTTTTGTGAAACAATTTCTGTAAAAACACGTTTTGGTGGTTGGTCACCTGCCCTCACAGAGAAAGAGCTGCTCTCCTCAGATCCTTCTGGGAGCTGGTGGGAAAGGCAGAAGGCATGTTCGCATCCACTCGCGAGGCAGAAGGTGCTTACAGGGGTGCCTCTGTGAGTGGGTGCGGCAGGGACCCTGCCCGCCACGCCCAAGCTCTCTCCTGGCCCCGCAAAGCTGTGACTGCCTCGGCCAGACCCTGCCCTGTCTCCTCTTAAGCACACTTTTCCTACGTTTTGCAATATATAATGATTAATGGGCAGTAAAACTAATAACATGGGGACATACAAAATAAATGAGGTGGCAAATATGAAAAGGAAGTCCCACTTAATGTTGTTGTGAGATCTGACAACGCGCTGGAGTTTCCCTATAACTCAGCCAGTGGAGCTCTTGCCAGCGGGGAACAAGGTCACAGAAGGTGGTCTTCCCATTAGTAATTCCCCCTCGGGAGAGTCTATGATCAATCTTTCTCACACTGAAACTCTTGCTGGATTGTAATGAAACATCAGGATACACGGAAACACTGCTTCTCTCCGTCTCGGGAATGCTCAGAGAGAAACAGAAGAGAATCACAGCTCTTCAGTTATCCAGATCTGCCCCTGGTATTGACATCTGTTCTTTTTATTACACCCAGTGTCCACTATTCTATCTGGAATGAGCGTCCTATTTGTCCTATTATTTTTGTCTGCATGACTAGGTCTCCCTCACTCTTACCCAGAAGGGATGACCCAGCCATGAATAGCCAGTGTATTCTGTCCTGGTCCATTCAGGGATGGGCTGCTGACTCACTTAGGTTCAATTAAAACCAATCCTGGCAGAATGACCAGGAAAAAGAAATTGTCTTTGTTACTGGAGTTATTGGGATGATAAGCCTGGAGCTTCTGTCACTATCTTGCTTTTCCATAAGAAAGAAGTTTTAAAAGAGGAACTAGAAGAGAGAGAGAGAGAGAGAGAGAGAGAGAGAGAGAGAGAGAGAGAGAGAATATACTGTTGACACTGAGACCCTAGATCTATCTGGGTCTTTATGTAGATGTTCCTCTGAACTTTTTAGTTTGCAAAAGCCAGTTCAAAGTTGGTTTCTTTGGATTGTAACCTAAAGTGTCTGAATTTATACACTATTCTCCAATCTCTCTTCCATATAACAGTTCACTGGATATTGCAAGTTAAGTCAGACAGACATGTGAGGAGCAGGGAAGCCTGTTCCTGGGCTATAATGTCTACTTGGCAAAAAGGAGCCGAGCACAGCCATGAGAAGTGACTGGTGTCAGCCCATAGGCGGGCACGTTCCCGTCTATTCCTGGGTGGGCTTTATGAGAGACAAATTTCCCACCATTGAGAAGAGTTGTATCCAATTGATCTACTCATTGTGGCCCCTGACTCCTCTGTGAAGAGAGGGCCCTTCTTCAGGTCATTACTGATAATTACTGATAACTATAGACGTACTACTAACTGCTACATGTTTTAGAAAAACAGAAGGGCTTTCAGAAGAGGAATAAAATCAGTTCTTGCTATGGTTGGCCAAGGGTTCAAACAACCTACCTACTAATTACACTAATTAAAAGTGTTGTTCCATGGTAGATTGTAAAAACAGGAGAGTAAACCTGATGTTACTATGAAGGGCCTGATCTCCCGATGGCACTCTGTAGGCTGCTGTCATTGGGGAGATGACAGAGCTGCCTCACAGGGAGGAGGGATCTGTTTGTGGAGGAGCACTTATGTTGTACAGATATTTTCATTTCCAGCTTCTGTTTTATAGAATTTCTAAACAAAGTGGGATTTAGGAACTTAGCCATATATGAACTAAGGAAATGATGGGCTGAAAGCAATATACCGTGGTTAACAGTGAAATCCGATGGAGCTGGCATCTTTGGTGTGAACTTGGAATTTAGTTTCTTCTTCAGTAAGAGTGAAATGATGAAAAATATAATATTGATGATAATGGTGAAAATAATTTATGTGCATTAACTCATTTAATTATCTGAGGTACATACTATTGTTATTCCCATTTTATATTTGAGGAAATTGAAGGACAGATAGGATAAGTAATGGATTTAAGGGAATAGAATGCCAATCTCACAGGTTTTTGTTGTGATCAGATGACACTGCACATACACAAGAACATTGGAAAGCTGCACCATCCTACATATACATGCCATGTGCTGCTATTAATAATAACAAGCTGTCTTGCTCCACACCCATCACAGATGCTGGACTCAAGTGATCAGAGGAAGACACAGAAGGGTATCCTCCTAAGCAAAGAGCAAGCTATATGTGAAAAGTCAAAATGTTTAATTGGAAAGCACCTCCAAACAAGGGGAGATATAGCAAGACATGGAAGGAGTCGTGTGAGTCAGGGGTGAAAGACTCCGGACTGAAACAAATCCTGGAAAAATGGGCAGCAATGACCGGCTGACTGACAGAGGGGGCGAGAGAGTAGAGTGGAGGCTGGCGGAGGGGGGCAGGCCCAGCCATTCCTCTAGTACAGAGCAGTCAGGTGGGGCTGGGGTGTGCAGAGATGAGGGTGGACAGAGAGAACGGGAAAAGAGTGAAGAGGACCCTACCAGCCAGGTGACGGGGTGCATGACTGACCCCCCTGCCAAATGAGGCCTCTGAGGTCTGTGGCCCTGTGCCCAACAGTTGTTCGGATACATTTGTTATTTCTGAGGCCAATAAACATTTGTTATTTCTGAGGCAGGGGTCTGACGGCACATGTAGGAGGGGACTCGTTTGCCCTGTGTGTGTGATCTAAGGACCCCAAATGGGGACGAGTGTTTGGTTCAGCAGCAATCACAACAATAGCTAATCTTCATTTAGAGCTCACTCTTTGACAGGCCAGAGGGTCATGATTCACCTTTCACAGAATCAGCCTCCCGGAGCAGGGGCCCAGCTCTGCCCCAAACAACTGCAGAGCCCTATTTTGCTTTTAATAATGAAGTATAACACACAGACACAAAATCATACAGCTTTTCTGAAAAGTGTTTACACACACACACACACACACACACACACACACACACACACAATTTGGTTCACTGGTACTACTCCCACACACAAAAAGAAAAAAAAAAGGAGCTACTTTTGTTGTTACTTTAACATCAACTTCTGAGCCAAGTGTCATATTTTATTTTCCCTGCCTTGTTCTGGGTAAGAATTTAGGAAGGCGCTTGTGACGCATCATTAAATAGTTTTCCCATCATCTTGTGACTGAGTTATTGGCGCTAGCTATAGCCATGGGGGGAAAAATAAATGTTTATGATGATTTAAAAGACCAATTATAAGCCTTTGCTTGGTTCCTTACTCAGCATTCTGCATGGGATATAAAAATGGCAATGAAAAAAAAATTACTACATTTGAAATTTTAGCTGAGCAGAATGTCAGTTTTCGGTTACACTTAAGGAATAAAAAAACATTAGGATTCCATTAACAGTCTCAGAGTAATGGAGGCAAAGTGGGATTGTTTTCTATTATTATTATTACTTCCATTAATGGGTCAGTGCCTTCCAAGGGAGCAACGCTGGGGACAACCCAGACACTTTCAATACAGCATTAACTCTTTCGGGTCAAAAGGGGCCCATTTGGTGGACGGTGGCAGTCATTTAATAAATGATACTCTCCTGGCCTGGAAGAATTTATCTCCTGTCTACAGAGTCTCCCTTACACATTGCTATTTCCTCCATTCTATCCCTACAACTATTCCAGTAAAAGAAGAGGTTAATTCGCAGATAATTATTTAGGGAGGGAGGGAGGATTTTTTACAGCAGAAAAACAAAAACAACCCGTCACAACGCATCAGTCACCGTGTGCGAATCTGGACGAGGATAATCAGGCTCCCGAAGTAACAGAATTAAGATGAGGAATTAGAGGTGTGAGGCAGAACAATTTTCTCTCAAGGGGAAGTACTCGCTGGAAGAATCCCTCCCCCCACCCCCATGCTCACTCTGTGCAGTTCATAGGCGAGTAAGTACAGCTAATCCTGGCTCTTTTCAAAAGTTAATGTCAGCTACTAGAATAATCTGCTTTCTTGATTTAATTGCGTAGTTTAACCTCTGACATAACCTTTTAATTCACACCGTGACAGCCAGCCCGACTGAAAGTTTTTCTAGAAACCTGAGTAAGTTCCCCAAGGTAAAACCCGCTTTCCCTTTGGTGGGGGTAGAGGGGGACATTTGGCCCAGATCACCAAATCCGGGGCTGCCCTGGCCATAGGGGCAGGGCAGAGGGGCACTTAGTAGGATATCTGATATATTAAAGGTCAGATGTACCAAAAGTGTACTTAACACTGCTCACTGCACACGCGGGGGCCGTTCAGATGGTAAATTGTGTGTTATGTACCTTGTACCACAATTACTTTTTTTGAAAAGTTGGACGCATGGTTATTAAAAAGGGGTAGGATATAGCATAGCCATTAGATGATGTTTTGGGGAATGAAAGCGCTAGGGCCACCTTGATTCAAATAAGGTTGTAGAAAAAGAAAACACGGTATACATTTTGCTGCTGTTCAGTGAATTGAGTTCTGGGAAATGAATAGAGTAATTGGTTCTTTAAAATGCTAAGACAAAGCCTTTGGCCTCAGTAGTGTAAAGATTCACACCCTCTGAAGGTTTTGGTTTCATATGAAGACCTAACAATAATTCACCTAATCCAATGAGCTTAGGCAATTAAAAAATGAATTAAATGTATTGGGGTGACATTGGTTAAAAAATTATATGGGTTTCAGATGTACAATTTTATATTACCTGTATATTACATTGGGTATTTGCACCAAAGTTAATTTTTAAAAATATATATTTTATTGATTTTTTACAGAGAGGAACGGAGAGGGATAGAGAGCTAAAAACATCAATGAGAGAGAAATATCAACCAGCTGCCTCCTGCACATCCCCTACTGGGGATGTGCCTGCAACCAATTACATGCCTTTGACCGGAATCAAACCTGGGACCTTTCAGTCTACAGGCATATGCTTTATCCACTGAGCCAAACTGGTTTCGGCCAAAGTTAATTTTTAAACTGAAAGGTGGCAAAATTCTGATGTTGTTTTAACCCTAATTTATTTTTAAATCATTAAGAAACTTTCTCCTATTGCTGCAATTTAAGAAACATGATTTTAACTTTTCTGTAATCCTCACCAGAGAATGTTTTTATTGATTTTTAGAGAGAGAAAAAGAGAGAAACTGCAGTGTGAAAAAGAAACAGCATTGCGTATACCCCCGGACTGGGGATTGAACCCACAACCTTTTACTGTACAGCAGTGTTTCCCAAACTTTTGACATATGTATACCCCTTCTATAATTTTCGTAATGCTGAGTACCCCTCATGAAAAAAGTATGTATTTTAATAACAATCAAAATATATTTATTTTTTATTTTTTTGGTACATACACAAAATAATAATGAACGAAAAATAAAAGTATTCATAATAAAATATAAATAAAAGTTATATTATAAATAGCATTTATTTGGATCAATGAGAACAATGAAATTGACTTGACTCATGAGAACGTAGAATTAGGCGCAGCTAAGCATGGTGCAGTGCATATCCCCACCAAACTCCAGTGCAACATGTATCCCCACCAAACTGTTCCCGTACCCCTGGGGGTACACGTACCACACTTTGGGAAACACTGCTGTACATGATGATACTCCAACCAATAAGCCACCTGGCCAGGGTGCAACTTAATTTTAACAGCGAGAAATTTAAGTATATATATTTTTTTCTTATTTTAAATTACTGAACTATCCAAAATAGAGACAAATATTAAAGGTCATCTTATAAGAACCACTTGAATTATTAAAAATACCTGGCTCCTTAAGACTCTGGGACAAAAGACTTTGGCCATGGGTAGTGCAAAGACTTTTAAATATACTATCATCAAGAAATAAAGAGAGATCAGTAAGGAGAACTATACATTAAGTCTCAATACATCATTTTGGATTAAATTCCTCTGCAAAGAAATATAAATTAAGATGGAGGCATCTTCTCATTCAATATTTTGTTGCAGTCCTTTAAATTTAAATTATTTCAATATGAGTTTTTCTCTCTGTAGTTTAGATTTTTTTCCCCTTTGGTGAAATGATAATTCTTTGCTTATATAACCTCACTAATGCTGCATTAGAGTTTTGCAGCATGATCAAATAAAAAGAGGTCTAGGGGTTGAGAAAAGAAAATTTGTTTAAACAAACATCTTTGATAATTAGAAAGCTGATGGGAACTGTTCTAGGAGCAGACCAAAGCTAACAATGTGCAGACGTTAAAGCCAGGAAGCCACACAAGCAGCACTGCTTTCCTTCTGTCTTTAACCCCCCGATGCCAGGCATCCTCGCCTGCTGATGCACTTCAGCAGTAAACATGTACATCTCACTCTCTCTCTTCTTTTAATAGAAAACTAGGCCCTTTAAAGTGTATACATCCTGGAAAAGAGGTTAGTTATTGGGCTATTTCCAGAGGAAATGGTTTTGTTTTACGGATACAAAATAGTTCCCTGTCTTCAGAGGAACAGCTATGCGCTGCCACTCAGGAGTTTCTCCTCCATCTTGTTCAAACTGGTCTATGATCGAGAGCATAGATTTTCATACCCAAGGGAGGAAAAAAAAAAGTAGATTTCTTGATTTATAACAATTCCAGAGACCAGTGTGGTGCCTGGGACCTTGGGACACAAAGCCCAGGGAAGCCCTGGCCAGGTAGCTGATCCATTGGTTGGTGTGTCATTCAACCCAATACACTAAAGTTGCAGGTTCGATTCCTGGTCAGGCCACATTCAGAAGTCAACCAATGAATGAATAATAAGTGGAGCAACAAATTGACGTTTCTCTCCCTCTTCCTCTTCCTCTTCTCTCTCTCTCTCTTTCTCTCTCTCATTAGTAAATAAAAAAATAGAAAGAAAAAAAAAAAAGAAGGCCAGGAAAGTCTCCCTAGTTAGTCTCTGGCTCCGCCCCAGTCTTCAGTTACTGGGTCTTCTGCTCCTTGTTTCCAAACAGTGTTCAGTATGTGAGATGCTCAAGTAAATGTTTACTTAGCACAATCAACCCGAATCCCCGTCTCCTTCCTCCTGCACCTGCTGCTGTCGCATCCTGGACCCTGCACCCTGGAGATGTTTATGGCTTCGTTTTACAGCCGCCCTGGCCCCTCCCCAGCAGCCCCGCAGCCGCTCTAATTTAAGAAGCCCTAAATATTGTTGCCATGGGTGACACAAGAGCATCGAGAATGGCGCGGCTCGACTAATAAAAAGGCTTTCACAGCATTTCAGCCTTTGCTCATAAGTGAAGTTAAAATTTATGGCTTCTAAAATACTGGATCTGGAAGAGGTTAGGTTAAACGGCTGCTAGTAATAAAAGGAATCAATACACCGCAGCATCTTGAAACAGCCAGCAAACTAAATAAACACTTCATCCAAATCCACTTGGCCCTGAATTAAAAGGACGTAAAATACTGTATTTATTTGGTCTGTCCCCCATCCATCAAGAGCTTGCTCCTCTAGGTCTCAACAAACTCTACCCAAGACACGTCTCAAATGTTTGTTTGCCAAATGGCAATTACAGGGCATGTCCAGGCTCTGGGTAATTAACTCAGCATTAACTGTATCAGGGAAACTCTTGTAGATGAGTTTACTGCAAACACACAAATGAGACCAACTGCCTGGCCTGGGAGGACAACAGATTTGCTGAAACTTATTTACAAACCGACACTGGAATTTGATAGCCTCTGAGAACCTAAGCCTCCCCGTTATGAAAAAAAAAAAAAAAAAAGAAAAAAGAAAAAGAAAAAAACCACAAAAAACAAAAACCCACATATACAAACACACGCGTTTTTCAATAGTTCCTTTCTCTTCTGCTGAATTCTGAAACTTAATCTAGGTTTTAGAATGAAGATTAAACCCTTTGCAATAATGAACACCATCACAAGTCTGCAAACCAAGGGCAACTGTGAATTATGCTGGAAAAAGTAACATTAGTAGATTTTGAAAGCGGGGCAAGTAAAGGCTATCCCTTTGATGTGTTTTTCCCCCCCTGCTATAAATTATCCAAGGCACAAAAATATTTCTACTTTCCTTTGGTGACAAATAGTTTAATAATCTGTTAATGTTATTTTTCTCTTCTAAAGTTCATGCATAAGAAAAGGCGGAGTGACTGGATTTTGTCCTAAAGTCATTTTTTTTTTCCCACCCTCTGAAAGGTATTATGTGAAAGCAATTTATGGCAGAGAAAGGCAACTCTATTCATTCCTTCAGACAGAAGAAATCCTGACACAAAGGGACTCTTTTACCCTCCTCTAACAGCTTACGGTTTAATATTTTAAATGTAGTTTTTTGCTTTTCACGGTTCAGCACAAAGTGTGGCTCAGGAATGAAAATAAGTGATCTCAATTTATGGACATCTCAGGTAAAATAGGGCTACTTCTTTTTTTGTAGGTTCAGCCTGCAGTTAGGGTCCCTGCTGGGAGTAATCTTAGATTTCAGAAACCCAGGTTTACGGTCAGACACACCGGAGCACTCCCAGCATGCCCTTCGCTCAGTCCGGTCTGACTCTATTGGAAAAATGAGAAATGTTCTCTAAGTGGCGGTTCATTTTAGGGAAGTGCTGTCCTTGGGCTGAAATGGGCCTGGCCGAGCCACTGAAAGCTGCCTCCCTCCTCTGGGGTCCCACACACCAGGACGTAAGTGACTGTGAATTTTGCAGAGTTTCAGGCAAAGACTTGGAACCTAGACTGAGGCAACTCTAAGGTCTAAATCTCAAATACACATCAGAGCGGTGATTTAAGGAGAGATTCTGCTCCACATGGAAAGGCATCCGTTTTAGCTTGCCCTTTGGACAATATGACATTTTAATAATGCCATTGGGAAATTATGGCCAATGTACATAATTAACAAAGCAAAAACCCCTGAAAATATGAAAGGATGTAATGAGAAAAGCTGGTCATAGATGAGATAGATGAGCATGACGAGTCCTCCAATGGGGTTGGTTGACATTAGAGGCAGGAAGAAGGGCAGAAACAAGAGTAAGGTCCATTTTGAGCAATCTGAAGGGCACCTTTTAAGAAGCAGAGAGTTCTGGAATGGGATGGACACTGAATAAAGTGAAAGGAGAGGGCACTGGAGGGGCCACCACTCACTTTGGCTCTCGTTTGAAAAGCAATGTGGAATTTGGGGGGAAAGTTAGCATAGCTAAGGGAATTGGAGAACAAACACTGTTTTCGAGAATTCAGTAGCTTCTTAAAATACTGACTTAGAATTAAATTCACGTTTCTGAAGGAAGTAAGTGGATGCCGTGTTTCTGTCTCACAACAATGAGAGGACCACAGAGCAGTGAGACTCCGTAACTTATGGTGGGCGGTGGACTAGCCTAGCAGATGTGTCCCTCATTTCTCAAGAAGTCCCCACAGCCCCTAGCAGCTGACTCAGAACCCTCTGGAACAGCAAGACCCCTGTTTCCATCCATTTCCCCTCCTTCTCAGAACTTCGAAAAGTACCCTCTCTCTTCTTTCTCAACCTTAAAAATGATCTCTCTTCCTGCATCCACTCTGTCTTCTAAACTTCATGCCCAATAGCGAGAGACCCTCTCCCTTCTGAGCCTGCCGGGGGTATGCTTCTCCATCCCTTGGAGTCAAGAAATTATTTTTCTCCACTGAAATCTCCTGTTCCATTTCTCCTATTCTAAAGGCTCTGGAGGTCTTCTATTGCCCCCTTCTTTTAAATATAAATGAGAAAAGCTGGTCATAGATGAAATAGATGAGTGTGACGAGTCCTCCAATGGGGTTAGTTGACTTTAGAGGCAGGAAGAAGGGCAGGAACAAGAAAGAAAATATATATATATATTTCCTGAGAGAGGAAGGGAGAGGGAGAGATAGAAACATCAATGAGAGAGAAACATTGATGGGCTATCCCTGTATGCCCCTGCAGAGCCAGCAACCTGGGCATGCACCCTGAATTCCGGGTTCATGAGGCCACGCTCAACTAACTGAGCCACACAGGCCAGGAATTTTTTTTCTTCCTTCCTTTAATACCAGGTTGGGGGCATTCAGAGGCCTCATCCAAGGAGTCTACTTCCTCCCTGTGCTCCGCATCCCCTGCCATGTGGCTTCCAGCTCCAGTGCTCCAAGGTCACCAATTACCTCCTAATTGCCAGAACCAATAAACTTGGCGCGCTCCTGATTTTGTTTGATCTCTCTGCAGCACTGCATGCCTTGCTTACCCCTTTCTGCTTGAAATCCTATCCCCCTCCTGTGTGCAGGCCCCGTGCTACCTGGTTCTCCTCAGTCGCCTTTACTGGTGCCCTTCCTGCCCTCTCTCCCCAAATGTGGGCCTTCTCTGAGGGTCACCCTCAGCTCAGGGCTGTCTCTGCTTACTCACATTCTCCTTCCGGGCATCCGTCTCCAGGGTTTTTGATCATTTGGTCAAATTACTCCCCCAGGCTCCCCACTGCTTTTGGGAGAAAGCCCAAGCTCCTTAGGATGGTTTACAAAGCCCTTCCTGATCTCACCTCTTTCACCCACATTACCATGCCTCCTTTCTTTTCCTTTGCTCTTCCCCACAGATTCCAAATTCTAGCCATTTTGAACTAATTATTGTACGTTCAAGATGCTAGCACCCTCCTTGTGGCATTGCACATGCCATTTCTCTCTAGGATTCTTTTCTCTCCTCTCAGGACAGCATTTCCTCAGCTTTATTTTCTTAGGAACCACTTCCACCAGAAACCCTCCCTAACCACCTCAAAATAGAAGGAAGGGAGAGAGAAACGGTCAGATTCCTAATTTATGTTACCACAACGTAATAACACCTAGTATTTATTTGGTGCCAAGTGTTTTTTAAAGCCCTATACAACCAAATTTCATTCCCACCACAACCCATGGATGCAGGTGCTATTATTTTGGTCACTTATTTAGGGAAAAACTTGTGCACAGAGAGGTTAAGGCCTTTATCCAAAATTGCGCAGTGACAGAGCTGGGATTTGAAATCCAGTTCTCTGTCTTTAGTTTCAGTGACCTAAATGACATGATATAGCCACTCTTATGAGTCATCTATCATTGTGTATGTATCTGTCTCCCTTACTAAGCTCACAGCTTTTGAAGGCAGGGATGAAGTCATGGCCACCTTTGTATCAATGCCCAGCAGAGTGGGCACTCAATAACAATCCATTGTTTGACTAATGAATCGAAGCCTTCCTGACTGTAGTCTCAAAGATTGCCCATCCTTGATTGCTGACAACATGGATTCGTAGTCAATGGCACCTTGGCGCTGCGGATATGCAGATCACTCAACTATGACAGCAAAGAACATGTGTGGAAGTTGCCCTAAGTGCCAGAGACTGTGCTAGTTGTTCTATATGAGTCATCTACATCCACTTCATCTTGGGGTTGATATTATCATTATTCCTGTTTCAAAGCTAAAGAGGCTGCGTCTCAGAACAACAGGGGTCACCCACGGAGCCAGCAGTGGCACCAGGTCTCAAAGGCAGGCTGTCTGACAGTGAATGCCATGCAGGTAACCAACGCCCTCCAGGTCTCCCTCCCCGATGGCCAGTGAATGAGGAGGACCTCCCGGCTTCTCCTCTCAGGGCTTTCCTAGAGAGCCTGGAGGCAGACAGGCCTGTGCTGCCTGCTCACGGCCACAAGGCACACTGTGGAACCCCTCCACTTCCCCGGGAAGCGCTCCAGTGTTTCCATGGGGGCCACGGCTGTGCTCTTGGGCTCTGCCTCCCGCTCCCACTGTACACCCCACTGCCTTCTGCTAACCCTCCTCTTCCCTGGACTCCTCCACAGTAATGCTTGGCTCTGCCGCCTTGTCTTCTTTTAAATTCTTTCCAAAAACCTATTTTGGCCAAAGCTTTTGCCCTTTTTTCTAACAAGGATGAAAAAGAAAGGAAATAGAAAATACCACAATTACTGTGGAAACACTAAGGAACTGGAGGCCTTTGAGGTTTAACTACCTTTTCAGAAGGTGCATTTTTCTCTCCAGGTTGTTTTGCAAAGCTCTCCTGGCACCAGAAATCCTGCTGGTTCACACAAAGGGAAGGCATGGCAAGTAGGATGAGGCTGCAGGTGCTCTCCCATTCAACTCTCCACTGTGACTGCCTAGTGCCAGCTATTAACGAATGCTCTCTCCAGCTCATTGTGTACATTGTACATGTCCAGGAAGGGAACACCCCAGTGAGGGCAACGGTTCCAGGGACTTGTATCAAGACTACCTCTTAACAGACTTCTCAGACTACATAATGACAATATCACGCACACCCCTGGGATTACAGCTTCTGCTTCCCATAGTGAAAAAGAAACAAACAGGCCCAAAATGGAGTGACTTGTGCTAAGTTCCATGTCAGCAAACCCAGATTTAGAACTCAACTCAATTGCAGTTTCAACTTTCCCCAGGAATGTTGTCTTAACAGGTCAGTCTGGAATTCCCTGGTCAGCGTTGACTGGGCATTCTAACACATAGGCCCTTCCCACCCCTTCAAGGAAGATAAGGTAATGGGTTCTCTCCTATCCTCTCCCCTTCTGCCCATATGAGCCAGTCATTTTGTACAGCTCATCGGAGTTCTTTTCTATTGGCTGGATAGAATGTTAGCTGATTCAGGAATCCTACCTGCCCCGCCCACCAGCCAATCAGGGCAAGTATGCAAATTAACCCAACCAAGATGGCGGTTAATTTGCATATCCAGGCCAGAGTGAAGATTGAAGACATGTAGAAAGAAGCCAAGTGCTTGGATAAGCAAGGAAGCAGGTGGGGCAGCAACCACAGCAGAAAGCCCTATTGCAGGAATCTTCCTGCAAGGGGCATCTAGTCATTCAATAAAGCCAGTTAAGTCTTCAAATTTACTGTTACATTCTGTTGTGTGTTTTTTTTTAACACTGATAATGTAAACGCTGCTCTCAGAACCACCATGAGCAATTTACATTAGTATTTGAACAATCGTTTTGCTATGAAAAAACAACAACAATAACAAAGCCCTGTTAAAGTTCTTGTCTTTCCTAAGGACATACAATTGAACTTATTGTCTGCAGCTCCCTTTCCAACAAAATATAAGATTCAGGATTCAACACAAGAAAAACAAGCCCAGATTTTAAAAATACCATTGTGAGGCCACAATGACCTTGTTTAGGTAATTGAAAGAGACAGGAGGCTCCTGGCTTTTATTGCTGTATCTCTTAAATAAACATTTTGAGATAAGACACATGAACTTATATTTCATAGCCTCATTAGAATGTGCTTTTCAGAAACTAATTTCTCTTTTCATTATCTTCCTTCTCCCCATACACACTGTTAATTGTATTTTCAGGGCATGGTAAATACAGGGAAGTTTGTGCTAATCTGTGAAACTCAAGAGATTTTTTCCTTTCCATCGGGGTACTGACAGAAGCCTAGCACGGGGCTGTGGGTTGATTTGTGATTAAATATTACCTCTTTATTCACTTCCAGCTCGCACAGTCTGCAATTGCCCCACATAGCTGTGGGATGCTAACCTAAATATTACAGTTTTTTTCTTCTTCTTATGTTTAAACCTGTATTCAAAAGGCATACGAGCAGATACAGATCTAGAAGAGGCTCAAACTAAAAGCATTTCCAAACAACATCTGACTGTATAATGGATGACAAAAATTAAAGAAAAGGAAAACAATGAAAATCAATTTAAAAATATTAAAAGAATATTCAGTAAAATTATAGTTCTAAACGTCACCACCTGATTGTTGGTAGTTTAAATGATAAGAGTAATATTAAGGAATACATAGTAGATTGTTGAAAGCCAAGAAGAGATAATGCTATGGGTCATGTGTGAAGTAATTTAATAATTTCTGAAGAGGACTCAAAAGTTGTCTGACAAATTTTGCATCTGATGCTAACTGAAGACAAACACTGTATTTAATAAAAGGTAGAATGAAGAAGTCACAGGTCAACTGACATAGCTATCTAAATAATGTAAGGCAGAAATTAAGTAGAAATGATGATTTAAAAATTCACTAATGTAAAAGTAAATGCTGTAAACTAAGGATATAGCAAAGATGCTCACAAAAGAATGTGATACACCCTATGCTTGTTTAATATTAAATACCGGGAAAATTTCTCACCGAAGTGAATAAGATAGCTAGTTTTTTCTCTCAGTGATTTCTCTCAGCGGAAGTGTCTAAGGGGCTTGAAAATGGAGTCTTTTCCTTTAAGCTTTAGGGAATGAAACTGGTTGGCCAATCTTCCTGCAAATTTTCCAAGTTTGGAGTTCATCATATATTCTAACCCTGCAAGCAGGTGGACATGCTGTCCACTTACAAAAAGATCCAGAAAATAAAGAACACGAGTATTAAATTCTCTTCGAGATTTTAATATTTATAGAAATTAAAGGCACTTTAATTTATCTAAGATCCAGATACATATGAGGAAAATTTGACTAAAAACAAACAAACAAACAAAAAACCCACACCAAAAAACACCCCAAATCTCAGCATTTGTCCAAATCTAGATGATCTAAGCTAATGACATGGATAACGCAAACCAGGAACCAATCCCCAAATGCCCTATAAAGTAACCTGAGCAACTACATGCACGCACACGGGCTGTGTGCTATGCAACCCCTGGGGCACCATTCACAAGACTCACATGCAGCCTGCATGATGAACTCCCTTCCACCCTGGCCACAGAGCTGGTGGACATGTCAGTGCAAAAACCAACAGAGGCAACTTATGAGAGTAACGATTTTCTCAAGCTGCATTTACAAACATTGTTCGATTTGGCTGCAGAATACAGTGTGGCTACATACATTGTGAGCTCAGCATGCCATACAGCACAGAGCACGGACTTAACAGGGGTCTGTCAATGAACACATGACTGATGAAACAAACTGAGTGTTTCCACTGGAAATTCACAACATTTCCAACAAAAACGGGAATTCCCGATTTAGGAGGAGCTTGCAGATTCTTAGGCAACTGCATTTTGTATCTGTACTCAATATTTTCCCACCCTGGTTCATAGTCAAGAAGGAGAAGACTGGCCCCAAAGTGGCTGCTCCTTTAATAATTGCCTGTGTGTGTGCTTCTACCTTTGCAAAAGGAGGAGGAGCTCCTGGGAGGGAAAGGCCCTTTAAGGAGATGGCCTGAGTGTGCAGGGGAACTAACAAATGCTTCCACTCAGGCTCTGCCTTTTGAGGGCAAGGGGAAGGGTTTGCCCTAAGAGTAAGAAGGAGAGAAAGCTGTCCCCTAGGGGACAATGCACACTGGAACTGGAGAGCCAGATTTTCCGACAGCAGTGGGAATGCAGAGAGCTCACTCTTTGGTAATTCACAGTTGATGGTATATATGAATAGTGAGTTGTAACAGTTGAAGTAAAAATTTAGGTTAAGGAAACTGGTTGAAGCAATCAACACAATTCAATTTAATATTCATTACATTCCTGCAATGTATGTGCTAGTTGCTGTTCAGAGAACACTGAACTTGTTCACAGATAATTCTCAGTGGCTGCATTTCAAAATGGTTTTATTTTCAATTACTTCAGGCTTTGAAGTTAAATTTAGAACAAACTGATATCTAAGAAATGGGGCTGTTTTTATTCGTTTAATTCATCTGTCTTATGCAAAACTATTGGTTGTCTACCTGAAATCCTTTTCACCTTCTTCCTTTTAACAAAAACCCTGATATGTTTGGAGAAGAAATGCTACTCATTAAATATACTCCTCTCCCCATTCATTCACGAAAGCCTGGGCCACTGTGCAATGGTTTTGAATAATTAGATGCATTCAATGTGTTTAAGGTCACGTTTCAGGGAAGCTATTGTTTTCTAGATAAAGGGGGCAGAACCAGCTGGCATGTTTTACATCTTTGCCATGTCTCTATCTTCCTTTTCCCTTGAAAGCCACAGGTATAGCAGGAGGAACAGGAAGCCACAGGAGTCTTGTGCTCTGATGACTTGTCTGAGGGGTTATCCTGGCCCTGGCCTGCCTGCCTCTGCCCTCCTCCTCCTCCTCTTCCTCCTCCTCCTCCTCCTCCTCCTTCTTCTTCTTTTTAAATATATATTATGGATTTTTTACAGAGAGGGATAGAGAGTTAGAAACATCGATGAGAGAGAATCATCGATCAGCTGCCTCTTGCACACCCCCTACTGGGGATGTGCCCACAACCAAGGTACATACCCTTGACCGGAATCGAACCCGTGACCCTTCCAAATGACTTACTTTCAAATGATGACTAGCAACTGTACATTTTAATAAGCTCACATACTTTGTATAAGAGCAAATATTTCTGCTTTGGGATAAAATTATGTCAACTTAGTGTAACACTGGTTACCTCATGTGCAAATTCTGATATACATATGTCCATATGTGTATGTGTGCTTTTAACTGTATGTATGTGTATATATATGTATATATATATATATCACCATATATATATATATATATATATATATATATATATATATACTAGTCACATACATAGTAGTTATTGGCACATTAATTTGTATGTCAATAACTAAAAGTTGAACAGTTGGTCACTATTGCTTATCAGTGCCACTTGCCCACAAATATTCTTCCTGCCATGACCCTCCACAGCAAGTGCTTGGCACTGGCGTTTTATATGTTCTCAAGAGACTCTGAAGGTCCTCCCTCGTCTGGAAGGAATCTGACATTTTGCTGAGGCATGAATTTGAATCACTTTTCAGAAAGTGCACCTGGCACAAAGTCCAGCTCCTGAAACCTTAGGCGGATAAATTTCTCTGCTTGTCTTGGATATATAGCAATTCTCCTTTAGTGATTATTTTCTAAATGCTGGCAAGCTCCTGGCAAATGAGGCAACTGTCCTGGGGTTAGTGTGATGTACAGTAAAGTTCATTTGTGGCAGAATTCCTTCTGCCACTGACTCCAGAGCACAGGCTAGAAAATCAAATACCTCCATTCTAGCCTTTGCTGTTATGGTTGGCCAATGAGCCAATTCTGGGCCATGAGACGTGTGTGGAAGAGGGTGAGGCCTTCTGGGGGGAGGCCTTAGCTTGTCCTG
Source organism: Vespertilio murinus (assembly GCA_963924515.1). NCBI lineage: Eukaryota > Metazoa > Chordata > Mammalia > Chiroptera > Vespertilionidae > Vespertilio > Vespertilio murinus. Next base: position 75,750,895 of record OZ004711.1, on the reverse strand, counting down.
GGTAGAGAGAGAAGGCTGGCACTGTCCTTTCCCTCTGCCTACCTCTTCCTGTTTTCACCACGGGCCTTTGGTCCAGAGCTGCTATGAGATGGTCAAGAGGAAGAAGCCAAGGAAATCAGAGACACAACCATCCCCCGACTCTCCCTCCATCTATCCCCTGCTGGCTGGCGCCTATATTCAGGCTACTTGCTCTCTCAGAAATATAAACCCTACATCATAATGTTAACCTATAGTTGAGCTTTGTTACTTGTAGCCCAGAGCCTTCCTAACTGACACAAGTAGTATTATCAATTAATTTAGTCTTGTACTCAAAACATTATTGTCTGAAGGACCTGAAGAAGCCCTTTAAAGCATTCAGTTATTATTTGCTATATTTCAGGGAGAAAATTACAAATTATACTAATATTTGTGAATGGGAAGATCCATCTGAAGTGCCAGGAGGAATCCCTAAGACACTATTCTGTGGCTCATTCCAAAGGTGGAGAAGTATGTAGCTTCCTTTCAGCTAATCCACTTCTCCTTGCTTGCTCACCCTGGTAAGTATCCTTCAGATTTTAATTTGTTTCTGCGAGTAAATTTTCTTACGGAGAAAAAGATATTTCTGACAGCCGAAATGACTGTTCCAGTTTGGAGGGAAATTACTAATTATAGCTTGTCACAGAGTAATGCATTTTTGTTTGTCAGATATGAGTTTGTTATTGAGAATCATCAGCCCAGGAGCTCCACTGCCCCTGGGGGCACTTAAAAAAAATCAATGAAATTCCTGAATATAAATTCCTGAACATAAAAGTTCTTGGAAATTCTAACAAGGTGCCAAGATTGCTTTCTCTCTCCTTACTCAGGAGGTATTACCTGAAAAGTCCTCCTTGCTTCCTTGATCATGTCTGAGCTCTACTACCAATGGGGGAGAGGGGGATTGAAATTGAAAAACAATTTGAAAAAGTCTATTTGGCTATAAGAGTGTGCCATTATTCTTATAGGATTAAGTGCCAAAAAGTTTTCAGCACAAAATATCTACATGAGTGTATTTAAAAACACTCAAGAGACCTTCAATTATTGAGAACTTGACTTTGATGAATGGGAACATTATAATAAAACTAGAGTCCTAATGCATGAAATTAGTGCAAGGGGTTTGACCTCTCAGCCCTGGCTTGCCTCAGACCTTGTAGCCTGGGCTTTGTCTGGAAGGTCATCCGGAATGCCATCAGGAAGGTCGTTTGGTCATCCGGTCTAATTAGCATACTATGCTTTTATTATTATATGTTTTTCTCGATTTGGGTGGAAATTTATCTGAAGACAAATGCAAAATTCTAAAAGTTTTGAATGATTGAGGGTATTTAAAAAAAGACTTTTAAAGTGACTTAGATTCAAATCTAGACTCTGTCCCTAACCATTTACATTAACATCTCAGTTTCTTCCTCTATAAAATAATATCCACTCTTCTAACCTCATAGGTTTTCTGAAACTGGATGACTTACACTAATTTTATTCATAAGGTGAACCACTTGCTTGGGAAATAGTACTTGAGTGTACCTTTATTATATAAGAATATTACATTTTCTTATATTACCTTTTCTTCTTTTGAGAAGTTCCAGTCCACAAATGAAGTAATTTCTAAGGCAATTTCTTAGTTCCTTAAAAGATTATTAAAATGATCTGAATTCTTGTCCTGATTCTCATGGACACAAAATCTTCACTCATTTCAAAAATTTCCCCAGAGAGTTAAGAGGTCTCCTCTTTTGCCAAACCTCTGCTATTTCTTCAAAATTATTCTTTGTTTTCTATTTTTAACTTATTTTTGACTTGTTGAATAACTCAGAAGTAAATTTATTTTTTCTAATTTTCCTTCTACTTATTTTTTATTTTCATTTAAAAAACATATTTTATTGATTTTTTTTACAGAGAGTAAGGGAGAGGGGCAGAAAGTCAGAAACATCGATGAGAGAGAAACATTGACCAGCTGCCTCCTGCACACCCCCCACTGGGAATGTGCCCGCAACTGAGGTATATGCCCTTGACCAGAATCGAACTTGGGACCTTTCAGTTGGCAGGCTGACACTCTATCCACTGAGCCAAACTGGTTCTGGCTATTTTCATTTTTATTGAACTTATTGGGGTGACATTGGTTAATAAAATTATATAGGTTTCAGGTGTACACTTCTACAACACATCATCTGTATATTGTATTGTGTGGTCACCATCATCCCAAGTCAAGTTTCCCCAGAAGTAAAATGTTAAAATGCTACTTGAAGACCTGTAGTTCTACGTTTTATCCACAAATTACTGCCTCATAATACTAGTGACATTAGAACACGAGGTTCTTTCCACTTCATTTCAAATAAAATGCTTTGACATACTTCAAACTCAATTTTCTTTCTCTTATTTTCCCGGTGGATCTTTAACACCCAGAAAGGTACAGCATCTTCAGAGTGCTGACCAGTAATGTGAATCAATAGCAGCTTCTACCAGAATCCTTTACTACAGAACTCCAACAGTTCTCGTGTTCAGCGATACAACAGAGCCACTTTGATTTGCAAGTTGACGCTCATTTTTTCTCCTAATATGTTGGAATAAAGTGTTTTCAAGAACCAATTACATGAGCAGAACTTAATCGGTCTGTCTTCATGCTTATTTACTTTTACTAATGCATGTTTGTCACAGACATGGGGATGCACCGCCTCTAATTTACTTTGTGATCAAATCCCTGATGATCAGCAGTTCCTACTTTGGCACAGTATTAACGAGTCCTTGCAGTTGCCTCTAAAACATTTCGGTGTCAGCATTCTTTCTCACTGGCGAAGGCAAGGAGTTGAATGATGGTTATGTTCACCAGGGCACACTCACAAAAGGCCCTGGACTGAGAGCAAGCCTGAAGTTTAGCCTTAAAAGAGTTTGATTAATAACTAACAGAATTGGTGCCATATAAAATATGGTGGCAGCCTTTTTTATTAGAGTATTAAGAAAAACATCCTTCCTCTACTTTAGAGATTAGACTCGTTTTCTTGAGTGTTAGAGTTACTTTATGTGCCCTAAGAATTCTGTCTTCTTAAAAATAAGCCCTGGGCTACAGAATATGCTGAGAAAAGCTAGAAATTGAAATCCCAGCCTTTTCACATTTCTATTTACTGTTATTATTTCTTAAATGTATCTCTTCAGTATTTAATCTTCCCCTGTGTGTATTCAATCTTCCTATCTCTAAATGAAGCCAGCTATTACACTGGAATCTTTTTCTGCTGATAGAAATTACAATGAGATCAAAGTCACCTCGTAGGACCGCAGAATCATTAAAATTAGGGCCTACTGTGACATTTGCATGACATTTCTGCTTCTGAGCTTGCTTTTGCTTTCCCTGCTGCCCTGAATGCCTCTCCCTCTCTTCTATAGTGATCCAAATCCACCAGTCCTTCAAAGCTCAGGCCAAATCCCTTCTTGATGAATACAGATCTCACCCATCTCAAAGCCCCCAATGCCCTATTGTCTGTGTCACACAATCTGTGCACTTTCTCCTGCAGAGTTTAGTATTTACAAGCCACTTGCTCTTCACTGTCTCACATGTTTACCTTCCCTGAAAACATATCTGCTCCCATGCCTTTTACTTTCCTCGGGTCCTCACAGTATCTCATGCAATATCACGACACAGCAAGAAATCAAGTATTCCTACTTGATGCCATAATTTGCACGGAAGTATAAATGTTAAAGGAGTTCTGTTATCAGTGTTGTCTCAACTGGGAAACTACTATTGGAACTACAAAAGAAAAGTTAGAAAAAATGAGAGCTCAGAATAAATGATCACCTTCGAAAATTGAAGTTATGCATTATTAAATTTTCAAAATGGGTTCATTACTTTAGATTTTAATAAACACAGGCACACATGAACACACACACACATACAGGATTTAGATTTTCTAAATCTTGTAGGGGAAATGCCATATATTTATATATTTCTTCTTCTGTAGTGCCACTAACATTGAGGATGGGGTTCTTCCTGTTGACAATGCCTTTAACAGACCTGGCTGTAAGGAGAAGTCAAGAATAAGCTTGAAAAGTGGCACTTTTCACTGAAAAATCACTAATATTCCTTCACTCTGACTCTAAAAACCATGTGTGCAAGGTAAGTCTGCCAGGAGACCACCAGCATCGCCAATCTCTTCCGCTTAGTGAGAATGAATTAGGGCAAAGTATTGAAAAGAATCATTTTATTGCCTAAAGAATAGGATCCAGAATTCAAAATCTAGGCGAGCCAAAATCATGCTTTTTGAAATTAGTCAGAGGGAGAAAATGGCAACAAAAACCATCATAACTGCTAACATTTATTGGGAACTTACTGTATTCTAGGTACCATGCTAAGTACTTCCCATGTATTAACTCTAAGTGCTGGCTGTTAGCAGGGAAATTACTCAGCAACAAGTTGCATATGGTGCCAATAAAGGCTCCAATAACTGTATTTTTAAAATATGTATTTTTATTGATTTCAGAGAGGAAGGGAGAGGAAAAGAGAGATAGAAACATCAATGATGAGAGAGAATTCTTGACTACCTGCCTCCTGCATGCCCACTATTGGGAATCCAGCCCACAACTGGGGCATGTGCCCTGACTGGGAATCTAATTGTGACCTCTTGTCTCACAGGTCAATGATCAACCACTGAGCCATGCCAGCCAGGCAACAGCTGTATTCTTGACCTATAATGTTGCATGGGGTTATGAACCACAAAACTAAATTCATTTTCATTTATTTTATTGGGATGCCATCTTAATATTATCCCCCCCTTAAAATACCACTGCATCCTGAATGAGATAAGATAGTGTCTACTTGACTTCTTGTTCTGAATTCAGTGAATTTTCCTTTCCAGTTAAACAGTTGCCAAATTCCATTTCAGCTGCCAAAATTTATTCTAGAGGTAACTGCATTTTAGTCTCAGATGAACTCTATTTGGTGGGCCTAGGAGACAGTAAATCAATAGATATTTAATCAAAAAGTACTTTTCCTTCCTTGAAATGGAAGTCTAAAAAGCAGAGCATATTCAGATAAGAAGCTATGTATTTTCAGGATAGAGTGGCATAATCTTAGCATAAGAAACATTTTAATATTTTAGTATGATATTCCTAATATGTCTTGTGATTGATGTGTTACAGGATGTGCAAGCTACTTTTAGTAAAAATCAAAAAGCCCTTCTCTGAAGATTTACATTTTCTATCACTGGCAGAGTCCCAAGACGATAAAAATCTATATGAACAGAAGATTTCTAAGCACTAGGGGATAGCCTGTTTAATTTAATAAATACATACCTGGTAAAATTCACATCTGAAAAATCCAAAGATCTGAATATGTCTTAATTTTCTTTATTAGCACGTGATATGTACCTAATGCAATTAATAGGTATCAAGTGTTCAAAAGATCACTGGATATTAGTTTAAAAAATAAAATTATACCCCTTATTACCAATGTTTCCCTAGGATATATTTTTTTCTCCTTTTTGAGACCAAAACAATGCAAACTGATATAGACATAACTACACTGGATATCTCTTCAGTGAAGTCTCAATATCGGTGGCAAGTCAAAAAGCACCTGAGACTCCACCCTAATCCACTGAATAGGAATTTATGTCATTTGCAGGTAAAACAACAACAACAATGTTGTGATGATAGCAGCATGTCAAAACTTAACACAGAGCCGAAACCGGTTTGGCTCAGTGGTAGAACGTCGGTCTGCGGACTAAAGGGTCCCAAGTTCTATTCCAGTCAAGGGCATGTACATTGGTTGCGGGCACATCCCCCGTAGGGGGTGTGCAGGAGGCAGCTGGTCAATGTTTCTCTCTCATCGACGTTTCTAGCTCTCTATCTTTCTCCCTTCCTCTCTGTAAAATATCAATAAAATATATTTTAAAAAAACCAACTTAATGCAGAAAAGGGAGCTACAGATCCCTTTGAATTAATTTCAAAAGTAAATGTTCCCGATTGTTACTAACATTTAGAGATTAATGATCAGATGTTCAACCTTGAAATGCATCTATTCTGTTACCCACCCCAGCGCCCCCAAAGGCCAAATGTAAATAGACATTTTATACTTATTCTTGAACGTCTTTCATTTCTCTAAGCCTACAGATGTTAATTAATCTCAGAGTAAGCTATTGGTGCTTCCTCCATCTAGTTTTGATGTTATGTTTTTCCTGCTTGTACTGAGGACAGAACAATTTTTGTGACAATTTCAGCATGAATATCAGTAAACATGGCATAACAGTATGCACATGAAAATATAGTATTATATATGTGTGTAATATGAATTACCAATTTACAATAGTTATGAAGAAGTCACTCATTGCAAACCTGTGCCTTTCATGCATGTAAAAAATAATAAGAAAATTTATCTATTAACTTTCAAATATGAAAACTGGAAGAAAAAAAGAGAAAACAGTATGTTTATAACACTAAATACTTTAGGAAGAACATATAATAATTTGCTCAACATTTATTTTCACTAAGTGGAAATATGTGTATAAGCTGACTTTTGTCAGTTGATCAAAACAGACAACTAATATAATAAACAAGCATATAATTGCATCTTAAGAGAAAACACAAGACTATATTGGCAAAATCAGTGCCAATTTCATTGCAATAATGACTTCTATGCAGTCATATGCCACTAATATTTAAAAACAAAAATCACATTTGGATGTTTATGATACCTTATGAATATAAATACATACATTGATTTAACTTGGTATCAAATTATTAACTGCTAGAAATTTTGCCTTCTCATACAGCTGCTGATTTTCAGAGAAAAATCCTAGTCTTTTCAAGACACTGAACATGATAATAACAAAAATGAGATTGATCATTAACTCTAGTAACTGCCTTTGCCTTCATCTTAGGCTGCTAGTTAGCCAAATCAATTAATGGCTGCTAACTCTTTTAAAGAGTTATTACTTAATTTAATCTGTGCAATCATGTGGACAAAACCAAGATCCAACTATCAGCTCTATGCATCTGACTTCTAAATCTATATTGCTAACCTTGACCTGTACCAGAATCATATTTTCAAATGGGGGAAGGGGTCCCTCGGCCCGGCCTGCACCCTCTCGCAGTCTGGGACCCCTCAGGGGATGTCTGCCTGCCAGCATAGCCTCGCTCAGGCAGACATCCCCTTCATGGGCTGAGACCCTTCACTCCTCACTGCCTACCTGCTCACTGCTGCTTACTGCGCGGCTCGCTGCTCCTTAGTGCAGCTGTGGAGGTTGTAGAGGCTCCTGCCTAGCTTCTGTGGGAGTGCACTGACCACCAGGGAGCAGTTCCTGCACTGAGTGTAATTGCCTATCATAGCCACTGGTTGTTCTGGTCATTCCGCCTTTTGGTTACTTAGGCTTTTATTATATAGACTAGAGTCCCAGTGCATGAAATTTGTGCATGGGAGGGGGGTCCCCTCGGCCCAGCCTGCACCCTCTCACAATCCGGGACCAATGGCTCTAAACTTCTCACCCACCTGCTGGCCTGGTCACACCCAACTGTCCCCCATCCCCACCCCCCACTGGCCTGGTCACCCCAACGCCCCTCTCCCTATCCCCCGCCAGCCTGGTCACCCCTAGCTTCTCCCGTTCTGGACTGTTGCCCCACCCAGCCTGTTCGGTTGTTTGGTCACCCCTCACCAATTGCCCAGCCAGCCTGGTCACTCCACGCAGCCTGTTTGGTCATCTGTTCGGTTGTTTCAGTTGAGACAGTCACTTAGGCATAGATAGATAGATAGATAGATAGATAGATAGATAGATAGATAGATAGATACCTCTTCCTTATAACTTGGCCTTTCTTCCTAGTTTATTTCTTTCTATTAAAGGTATCACCTTTCTGCTGTTCTTCCAGCCTAACAGTCTCAGGGAAGCTTTGGATCCCCTATCTCTTGTCTCCAAAGATGAGAAATTGTCAAGTCTTTCACACTCTTTTTTACACCCTTTTATAGAAATTCTATCCAGTTCTAACAAAAGTAAAGAGAAAAAGCTGTGAATTGATTGAAGAGAGCCTTGGAAGAAACATTTGGGAATGGAACCAGAACCCAAGTGACAGATTAGCTTAGGATAAGGAGTGATACATCTTCTTTTGTAAAATCCAACCCTTTTCCTTCATTTGCTATTTTTAAAATTTTAATTTAATTTAATTTAATTTAATTGATTATGGTATCACATAATTGTCCTCATCCCCCTTCATTTGCAATTACTCTTGATATTTCTCCCGAACCATAAAGCATTACCCTCTCAGCAGCTAAATAGCAATCCTGGGTCTCAACCTCGCCCTATGTTGCCATTTGGTAGCATTCTATACATAGTTTCTAGAACCTTAAATTTTTACAATTTTAAAAGAAGCCCTAATGGCTGAATTAACTACTCTAATAAATGTTTGCATATAGAAATAAAATGTTAAGGAAAATTATTTGTCAGCAGTTGAAAAATAAATACAACTTAAAGCAATAAATGAACTATTCCCAATTTATTTTTCTCCTTGCAGGTGTTGCTGTAGTCATTTCGAATGACATGTAAGTTCCTTAACAACACAGGTCAGGATTTTTCATGCTGTATACTCCTATTGGGCAGTACTATCTTTGGTTTCCATGACTGCGCACATTTTAATTTACTGAAGACAATGCAGAAGCAAACAGTTTTATCCATACTCAAGTAACAATTTCATGACCAGACGATACGGAGCTTCCTCTCTCTTACACTTTGAGAGCACTGCAGAGGCAATTTCTCATTGGCCCCTCCTGCCACAGCCACATGCTCTGAAATGCAAGCTAGCGGGGCAGATGTGTAATCTGGGAAAGGATCCAAATTCACGACCTCTTAGGAGCCCAGGGTATGCTGAGTGCCATGCCAGTCCTGGCGGCCATGTCCAGAAATTCTCATTCATAGAAACAAAGGATGAAAACACAGAGGAAGAAGAAGAAAAATAAAAGTTTACTAACTTCTGCAGCCACAATGGCAACTAGCACCTCATCTGTTTTACGGACGCGGACCCAGCTAATATCCTCATTGCCTTAAGGGTTTCCTGAATCCCTGTAGACTCCAGCAGCAATGGCAGCTCTTCAGAACCATGACTATGAGCTGAGACTTCATCCAAAGTCTCATGTCATCCCATGTCATGGCCAAGCTCATCTCCCCTCTATGGTAACATGAGTCTTACCTAATTGAAAAGTCACATAAAATTCTATAAAGTATCAGTTTCTGGCCTTTAGTAGGATGAAAAAAATAAAGAGTATTATATGGTTTCAAAAGAACACAGGGGAGGTCAGCTTTAAGTTTGAACAGGACTGGTTTTGATTTGTTTTAGTACCTAAAGGACCCATCAAACAGCCTTCCCAGGCATTACTCTTCGGGTGTGGTCATGACTAGGAATCCAGTCCGAGGGGCATTCCAGACGTTCAGGAAGATTCTGACTAGTATCTGGTCCAAGGCCCACATGAGCAGTGACAATAGCCAGATATGCCTCTTCTTTCCCACTTTACAACAGGGCACATTGTAATCTGATAAAAGCTCCTTTATGAACCCTATTTTATTTCTTCCTATAACAATGTTTCATTATAAGAATCTCTAGAAAGGGTAATAAACCATAGCTTGTAACTGCAAATATAACCAGAACCTTTTATTATGTGGTTTCTTATTAAAGAGAATTTTCCATTTCAGGCTTTCTCAGCATATTATGGACATCACCCCCCACTTTGTTCCCATGTCGTGTGGCTTTCCATAGATTTCAAAGGAATGTTTTAAATTGGTTTGTTTTGTCAAAAGTAATTCAGACCCAGTGAGATAAAACCTGGCTTAATGTGTACTTTAACCCGCTTTGGACCCAATGGTTTATTTGAATTCAGCCATTTACAAAGGATAATCATTAATTAATTAATTCATCCATTCATTCATTCATCCAGCAAACAGTTACTGGACTCTAGACTTCTGCTTCCAGTAATGCATCAATTTTCAAAACTCTGATGATAAAAATACAAAAAGTTCTTGGATAAATTGAAACAAATACACATTAAAACACACTGTTTAGTTCAAAGGAAATTAAGGAAAATCCTTAAGTAAAGCCCTTTAACAAACAGAAAGTAAACAAATAAAAAATCACGCATGAATAATGCTAAGCAGCCAAACTGACAGGTTAAGATCGCCCCTTGGAAAGTGCTGATACTAGTAATCTGGAGTTTGGGGAGGTGGTGTGATGATGGTATCTTGGAGGATCAGGGACACAAACTCAAATATACTTGAGAGTTACAGTGGCAGCCCCAAAAAGACCTACAACAGCCAGGCCACACTGGCTCAGTGGTTGAATGTTGACCTATGAACCAGGAGGTCAAGGTTCAATCCCCGGGCAGGGCACAGGGCACATGCCTGGTCTCTCTCTCTCTCTCTCTCTCTCTCTCCCTTCCTCTCTGAAATAATATCTATATCTATCTATATCTATCTATATCTATATCTATCTATAAATAGATAGATAGATAGATAGATAGATAGATATCATAGGACCTACAACCTTAGTGGAAGGATAGGCTGGAAAAACTTATCCCTTGAATATAGTTTCCTCAATAACAATAATATATTTTAAAATTGCCTTTTAAGAATTTTCAACCACTGGACTGTCCTCCTAGAATTATTAATTCAAATGTATTTTCTCTCAATTAATTAAGCAGTTGAGAGATTCTATGGAAGTGATTCTAGTAGTACCATAAAGAAGCAAAACTAAATCTTCTCTGGAGAGAAGCATAAATACATCAGGCTCTCCAAGATCCTCACACATTAATGCCAACCAAATAGGACATCTTAAACATGAACTACCAAATTTATTAAAAGAAAAAGTCATCACGAATGAAGGTCAAAAGAAACATGAAAGAGATTTGGACACCAAATTGGAGTTAGAAGATAGGTGAAAGTATGGATTTGTGAAAATACAGATAGACCTACCGGGTATTATGCTAAATGAAATAAATCAGACAGAGAAAAACAAATACCATATGGTTTCACGTATATGTGGAATCTAAAGAACAAAATAAAAGAACAAACAAAATTGAAATAGACTCAGGGATACAGAAAACAGACTGCTGGTTGCCAGAAGGGAGGGGGTTTGAGGGACTGGGTGAAAAAGGCAAAGGGATTGAGAAATTCAGATTGGCAGTTACAAAACAATCACGGGGATGTACAGAACAGCAAAGGGAATATAGGCACTAATACTGTGATAACTATGTATGGTGCCAGGTGGGAATTGAAAACATAAGGGGTTAACATGTTGGAAAGTATGTGATTGGCCACTATGCGGTACACCTGAAACCAATACAAAATAATGTTGGGTGTAAACTGTAATCGAAAAATGAAATTTAAAGTTCTTTTAAAAACAACAACCAAAAAACATGTAGCACTACTATACATGGAAAAAACAGTATTTTACTATTACACATTGATACAGATAAGTATTTTTTAAGAATAGAAAGTGTTTGCCCATTTACATCACTTAAAATATTTCTTGGACACTAGGTCACTAAACTAACCAATATAGCCTCTTATGTATGTTAGCAAACGAAAGCCTCCATTACCAGTGTTTCTAAATACCTCCAACAACTCCCTGATGGCATTTCATGTCATTCTACAAAACTATCTGCTTCTGACACATGCAGGAGGTCACCAATCAAGGATTCTCTGGTCATTTCTCTCTCTCTCTCTCTCTCTCTCTCTCTCTCTCTCTCTCTCTCTCTCTCTCTCTTTCTCCTCTTTCCTCCCTCTCCCTTTCTCTCTGAAATCAATAAAAATATATTTTAAAATAATAATAAACACACTGAAAAGTAGAAAGTAGTAAGGTCTTTGAAATCATTGTTGAGCCATTGAATTAACTCTCTGATGACCTTACACGAATTTTTTTTTGTTATGTGAGTTAATAAATATATTGAATTTAAAAAAACCTACCTGTTTCCTCCCCCATTTGTTGTTGTTGTTGTTGTTGTTGTTGTTTGTTTGTTTGTTTTAGTTGCACTTTGCCTGGTTTTAAAAGGCATGCATATTTTTACTTTGGTTAATAAAAGGGTTTTTCTTCATAAGGTAACTCTGAACAGGTTCATTTTGTTTTGATGGGGTATAATTTGTAAGTTCTTTTGTGTGGGTGTGTGGTTTCTAATTATCAATAGTGTGGGAATGAATTCCCATTTCAGCAAGAAGTAATCTAGGTTTTTTAAAGCTTTCTCTTTAACTTTTACATATTCATTATTAGTTCTCCTATTATAACTCTGCTTTTATGAGACACAGTTGGGCATCATGAACCTGTAAAAGGAACATTTTTATACATAGCACCGTGTGGGTGCCTTACCAAATACATTACAGAGACTGACTTCTGGGATACCAAAAATTGGCAGGGGATTTTAAAGTTCCCCAAACAATTTTTCATGTGTCTAACAACCCATAAATGAGGTTGCTCATAGTTAGTCCCCTCTCCATTCCTTCTCTTTGAAATACCTTTGGGCCCCAAATAGGTCTCCAGTATGACCCAGGGATTTGGCTGCTCACCTTTGCCCAAATTACCCCTTTTCCTGTGGTTCTTCTGTACATGTCTGGCCAGTCCCATGCTAAGTCCTCACAGTTGTATACTGTTTCCATTATTACATTCAGCATGTGAAGTTTCACAATGCTCACGATGTTTTCATTTATAAAGATCCATACTTTTTTTTCCATTACCCAATAGGTACATTACTATAGTCTCAATGTAAAAACTCAAGTACTGTAGATAAAGCAGAAGTCCCCCTTGAACACCAAACTCCAACTTCTTCTCTCAGTAAAGCCGGCCATTGTTAATTTTTTTCTATGCATTTGCATTTATATATAAGCATGTGCATTCCTATTGCTGCTACTGAGCTGTGAGCACTTTGGAGGCAGAATCCATACCTAGTGTCTGATACAAGGTAGGTGCTCAACAAATTCTGGTTTACTGAAGGAAGTATAGGTTCCTCTGCTTGATGCAGTAGATAACAGAGTTCTGCATGTGGGAAAGGTAGGCCTTGGGATTATTGATGGTGCAAGGAGCCACAACTACTGACCAAAGGAGCTTGGAAAGCAGCTTTGAGGGGATATCACGGGCTGGCTGTCTCTGATGAAAAGCTGTGAGTTTGGGCAAGAAGAGCTGAGACAAGATAAAAAGAATAAAGATGGAGCCCAGAGACACCTGAAATTGAAGAAGGCGACGCACCAGAAAAGAGTCTCGCGAGACAGAGCTGGGGAAGGTTTCTCAGGGAGGTAGGCCTTCAAAGAGTTCAGCTGGGGTTCTGAGAATGAAGGACCAACACAGGGTCAGATAGCATCAGGTGCAGAGCTCTGTGAGACAGGAACGTGAGGCTGGTGGGTGGGGTGGAGGGTGATAATGGCAAGAGATAAGGCTGGAAGGGCAGGTCATGGCAAGGTGGTGGAGGGCCTGGTATGACTTATCCTGGAATGACAGTTACTGGAATTTATCCCTGTGGCTGGAGACTAACTAGGGAAACCAAGAGTTTGTAGGTAGACAACACTCTTCTGGAAATATACATATCTTTTAATATGTTCCTTCTATCCCCCCTCCCCCAACAGTATGCATTTATGAAGTTCATGTCTGTATATACACACACACATAAATACATCTAATATTTGAAATTACCCAAGTAGAGAGTCTAGAATATTTCCCACTATTAGTTGGCAATATGATACCCTTCTCAGATATTAAAAACAATAGTTAGGCTTTGACATATTTTAGATTATTCAAAAGAGATTGGGTATCTATTATGCAAGAGCTCATTTTCAGATTTCCCAGGGTGGATTTTAAACCTGTCTTTCCATGTGTTGGCTGATTTCTAGCTCAGAAAACTTCAGAGCTATAACCGTTGCTGAGGTGGCTAAATTACCACTCAGTTAACACTGGCAACTACATTTTCCATAGAAGTTCAAAATGAAAGGCCTTATAAGCAGATAAGGCAAAACCTGTCTGGGTCATTGGAATCAAAGTCTCTCCGTTTTTTATTTACACATGCAATATCTTCCTTAGATGAGTGATTTTTAATCCCAGGTCTCAATGTAAACCTTTCTAAAATAATCAGGTAGGAACTAAAAAAGCTTTCTAGCTCTTCCCAAGTTTACTCTTGGTAAGAGCTGCATTATTTACAGCTAGCAGGTTAGAGTCCAGTGATTTTATTGAAATATTCTCATTGCAAGAAGCTGACCAAAGACATCCTCAAGCTAAATACAAAGGAAAGAAGACAGAACTGATGCTCAGTCTGTCAGGTACATTTTACAGTGACTACGTTTTTGAGAATGCGATTTGCTTTTACCCCTGGTGTATCTAAGTTCATGCAATAATATTCTGACTGATGATGGCATCTTAGAGTCATCTTCAAGTAGCTCCCTATTGCTGTTCCTCTCCAGTTTCAGAGTGAATTCAAGGATGGGGACAGAAAGCTTAACCTACAGTAAAGTTTTTATGTCAAGCATCCAGTTTGTATCATCAGCCATCATGTCATCCTTTAATAACATTTTCCTCTGCAGATGTTCACTCTGGCATTTAGAAACACTATTAGAATTGTCAGTTCCAAACCATTGTTTTCCAAACATACAAGACACATATTCCCCATGGATGGCAAAGTTTGAGAGTCAGCCACGTTTGAAAAAGTTGACGTATATAGAAATATACTATCCTCTTTATGGGCTCTCCAAATTATTTTCACTTGTTTAAATAATTAAAAAATATTTGGAACCTATACATTTTCTAAGTCCATGCACACTCAAGCATAGTAAATTTTATCTTCAAAGATAAACTGTCAGATTCTGAATAGTGAGAGGATAATAAATAATTTTGTTAATGATAATTTTGTAATGTAAATACTAATTTATAGGGGGATAGTGAAAAGTATGTCCCAAAATATATCACATCAACAAAGGTCCACTGGAACCTTTGGAGTAAGATAAAACAGTTTGTTTTGTCCATTTATATTTAGGGGGAAAAAAGAAATACTGGAACATCATCATAAAAGCAAAAAGTATAATTAATAGTCACCATAAATAAATACAGACTGTTAACTAAGTTTGCAGTATGAACTTTTAATAAAACATGGACTTTTGTTGATAGCAGCTCATTCACTTCTGTAGGCTTTTTAATGGGAGATGCTTCAAGGAAAGATGAGCCTCAGTTCTCCCCAGGATGGCTTGCCCTCCCCAGGCCTTGATCTCTAAAATAAGCTGATTGTACTAGAGACATATGATGCTCCATGTGGTCCTAACTTCCTACAATTCCAACATAAATAGGTAATTGAAAATATAACTTCAAGAGGTAAAATTGTAGTTCAGGGAAAAACTATACATCCTATCTGTAAACCCAGGCTTTGAATGGAGTGTGCATGTGTGTGTGTAGGCATGAAAGTAGTTTTTTAGTTTTCCATCCAATTTTGCCTTAATGATTTAAACATAACCCAACATGAGTTACCTATCACCTATAGCGTTTATTATTTTCTTGGTTAATCATATAAACTCATTATGCACAGACTTCATCATTATCAAGAAAACTGAGACCATACTGTCCTTAATTTCCCACCCCTACAACCTACAAATGTATCCATACCCACACGCATCCCCACCACTTTCCCTACAGTTTGACCCACCTCTTTATCTACCCCATTTCCATCTATCACCCTTGTTAGTAAGAGTACATGCCTTAGCAACCATAGGCCCAAGGAGGATAATAGACACATGCAAAAATCCTGAACCTAAACTGTGTAGGTTGGTGCTAAGCTCAAGCAAACACTTCTGAAATCAGCAAATTCAAACCTACATGAAGATGCATAATCAAGGAATAAATGTTTTATTATGCAGCATAGTTATAGGAAAGCAGACTGATACACTGAGAATAAACTTGGATCCTCTTCTTCACTTACTGAGTTTAATTTAAAAAATCCTCAAGTTTTTATTTCCTAAATATTTCTTATTTTTTCCATTCCTCTTGTTAATTCATTAAATTTATGCCTATATAACAGCTTTAAAAAAACAGTTTACTGACCTTCAGATAGAGAGGAAGGGAAAGGGAAAGAGAGAAACACTGACGTCAGAGTGTAATATCCATCAGCTGTCTCCTACACACCTTCTAGTGGGGATCGAGGCTGCAACCAGGGCATGTGCCCTTGACTGGGAATTGAACCAGCAACCTCCTAGTGCACAGGACAACACCCAAACAACTGAGTCACACTAGCCAGGGCCCTACATAGTCTCTTATCTGAACTATTGCAATGGTCTCTTGACTACCGTATTTTTCGGACCATAAGACGCACTTTTTCTTCACCAAATATGCAGTCCCCAGGGACACGGAAGGTCCCAGGGGACCCGCTGCCGCTCTGCAACTCGGACCATAAGACGCAGGCACTTCTTCTATTCGGACCATAAGACGCAGGCACTTTTCCTCCCACTATTTGGTGAAGAAAAGGTGCGTCTTATGGTCCGAAAAATTTCCCTTGCTTTTTTTGGTTTGTTTTTGTTCATCTGGTAGGAGTTCCCTATGATCTCACATCTCCCCACTTGATCCTTTTTATTCTTCACTTTGCTTTCTTGACACAATGAATTGTTTATAGTTTCTTGAGCATAACATGATGTTTCATGTTTTGATGAATTTCTCTATGTCTGAAATGTGGTGGCTCATGGACTTTTTCTATTTCTCAAACTTTTATTTATCTTTAGGATCCTGGTCTGGCAGAGCTTCCTTTCTGAAACGTGGGAACCAATTCTCAACCCCAAGCACAACCAAGCACTCTTTCCTCTGTGGGATGTCTCACTGCACTTCCCTTTCAACAGGAAGGCACCGGATATTTAATAAGGTATGTCTTTTCCTCTACCACTTTATAAAATTTTTTTTCTAAAGAAGATATCATGCTTTCTGTCACTTCGATTCTCCAACAGTTAATAAAATACCTGTCACAGAGTGGACATTTAGTAAACATGAGTGGAACTGAAATAATTAATTTTGAAATTTTATTTGTAAAAAAAAAAGTATAGTCTCTATTTCCTCATGAAATTCAGAGGTGCATACACATATACCCTATTTAAGTAGTGAAGAATATCTCTCATTTATAAAAAGACTGACACATATTTTTCTAGTTCAATTTGACTCATTAAATTTTAGAGACTAGTGTTTGATAACATTTGCAACAGAGAAAATACAAGGTTGCTTCATAATCCAACTTGTACAAGAATCCTAGCCATATTGCTATTTTTTTTAACTTCCTGAATCCCATGGAAATATGAAGCAAAGTTGGAACATTTGAGAAATGTATAAATTTCTTGTGTCTAATGCTATATTTATCCACTATAACAAATGACAAAAGCTTTCAAAGTATCCAATAAAGATATTTGTCCAAATAGATAGTGATGCAATATTACCTTAACCAATTGATAAGGAAAGAAAGAGTTCAACTTCATTAACTTAAACTAACTCTCCTAACCTACCAACTCCAAGGTTTTACTTACTCATCAACAATAATAATAAAAAGTCATGAAAAATAGCAATCCAATATTAGAAGACTCCAATATGAAAAATAATCATGGTTGGTGTTTCAAAAGTGAAATGCATATTTTAATTTAGATATTCCATAAAATATGAAATACTAAGACTCAACAAAATTTATGAAATGCCATTTAATAACTCATTGCTCTTGTTTGCAAGTGACAACCCAATCATCTCATGTTTTTAAGAGCTCTATTCTCTTCCAATGATTCAGAAATTCCTTTGGCTGCATAATGGACATTCTAGATATGAAGTTTACACACGATGCATTTAGAACAGAATGGAAGGTCTGCCAGGTTAGCAACTTGCATATTGGACCTCAACCTTTGCCATAAGGATATACATCACATGCACAGTTGCTATAATTTATATATAACACATGCACGTCATACGCATTTTTATCTGTCATACATCTCTCCACTTAACCCACATATCCATACACATATACATGTGTGCACATGTATGCAGGGAAACAAAGGTAAGAATGATCAGATATCCTTTTCCCGCTCACTGAAGTACAGCAGTTTGCAAGAGAAATTATACCCATTGTGTTCCTTGTTTGGGGGGCTGAGGTTATAAAAGTTAAATAAAAATTTATGGGCTCTCTTGATGCGTGAATCATGTCTTCCAACTAGAACTTTGTCTCACTCTTATAGTCTTCTCCATTCCCTGGAGTGTGAGGTATTAGGTCCATGGTGGTGGAAAATGAAATGCCTCAAAAGCATGTAGTATCTGGATTCATAACCTAAACCCACTAGTTAACAGCCGAGAGATCAAGTCCTTAAATGCCCTGGGCTTCAGCTTCTTCATCAGTAAAATGCGTTAAGACATCAACACACTTATTGGCTGCAGCATACCTCATGTAGAGACATCCCCTAGATTGTTAACGAGCATTTGCTCATTAATTGATACACTTGTCTGAGAAAAGGTCTGGACTTACTGCCAACCATTACTTTTACAGACTTGCCTGTTTTACAGCTCTATAGACAGGTGTTTGAGAATATAAGAAATTAAAATAGAAATCGGAAAGCTTTTTAGTCCATTTCGTTAATTAATGTGTCAGAGCTCATAAAGAAGAACTCGCCGGCTTTCTTCAGCACTGCATCTTAAAGAGCTGGGTCAGCAAAGATCTCTGCAGACAGTCAATACATATTAAAACAGCTCCACGCAGTAAATCAAAACAACAAAAATGAAGACACAGTAAAAAAAAGTAAAATTTATAAGTCCTTTCTGTCTGAATGCCAAGGAGCATGAAACTATTGGTCTAGGTGTCAATTCAGCATGTGAAAAGAGAAGGAATGATTCCTTCGCGGACAGTGTTTGTGAGTCTGTATAGTCAACATTAAAGCATATATTTTTTAAACAGCGAGGCCAGATTTGATACCATTTTCTCTGGATTCTAATGTTCCCTTAAAATATTTAATATAAATCAATATTAACTGGTTTTGTTATCAAATATATATATTTTGCTGAAGTTTTTGTTTTGCCCCTGCATTGCTAGGATTTGAATTTTGCCAGAATTCAGTTAGTGAGATAGCTAGGAAAAGAGGTCAAAGATGCCTCATTGTTTTGCAAGGCTCTCTGAAACTTGTGATTTTTCTTAAAAGAACCAGATGAAAGGCAAAATTTTGCTAACTCAGGGGTGGGCAAACTTTTTGACTTGAGGGCCACCATGGGTTCTTACACTGGACCGGAGGGCCGGAACAAAAGCAACCTGACCATTCTGGCACTCTCATCTTGGGCTGCTGGTGAAGGAGCGGAGGGGAGAGCAAGAGAACCCTCCGCTCTTTCGGCTCTGTGGGCCGGATAGAACAGCCAAACGGGCCGTAGTTTGCCCATGGCTGTCCTAACTCCTCTGGGTGGGCCTCTCCATCCCGCAGATATTAATATTTCAGGCACGTGGAGGAGGACCCTGCACAGATACAGGGAGAACCATCCTGTAGTCTTTCTTGCCAAAGTCTGAGACTGGATGCACTGCCGGGGGAGACCCTGAGATGGCACCTCAGAGGAGCCTCGGGAAGACCAGATTGACTCCAGAAGGACTGAGGGAACACTGCCTTCTACGCCAAACGTGCTAGAAAGATGATTTTACCTGAGCTTTCAATTTGATCTGAGCTCTGAAGAATCATCCATTTCAAGATTAAGCCAAGGAAAGGGTGCCAAGAATATTGTCACAAGTTTGGGAGGAATCCAAGCCAGACCAACAGATGGAAATTGGCACGGAATGGCTCTCTACACACTAAGTAGCTGACGCAGAAGAAATTTAAACTCAGATGAATTTATTAAAATGTTGCATATCATCCCGAATAAGAGGATGGGTGATAGATCTAGGTCAGCATATACGACTGAATTTAACTTACTATGGTCCTGGATAGCATGACAACTGGCCACATTTCTATAATTGAAAGTAGACAGAGGGATATGCTCTTCCCTTCTTAGCAAAAGAGAAATCACTTTTTTCAAACCTAAATATTCCAGAGAAAGAACCCGGGGCAGGGAAAGGTGAAACAAAAAGAAGGTGAATGATACCTTTAGACTTTGTAAGACGGGTATGATCATGGGACAGTGTACGTTACAATTCAAACTGGTAGCTAGCTTAGTAGTCACTGATTGAGATTATCATCCTATATCAGGTGGCTTTTAAAAATGATTTTGTGACTAAAAGAAGTTGCCAGAATTAAACGGACCTTCAATCCTCTTTCACCACCACCACCTACTCCTAATGAGAAATTGCTAGAAAAAATGCAGAGCACAGCCTTTTATGTGAGGAATGAGCTCCCAAGGATCATTAAATTCAAGACTAATAAAAAAAAAATGTAAGGGTATATTTTTGAAGTATATAAACTTACAATGTTAGTAGCATGTTTTTCTTTTTTTTTTCTTTTAAAAATATATTTTATTGATTTTTTACAGAGAGGAAGAGAGAGGGATAGAGAGTTAGAAACATTGATGAGAGAGAATCATCGACCAGCTGCCTCTTGCACACCCCCTACTGGGGATGTGCCTGCAAGCAAGGTACATGCACTTGACCGGAATTGAAACTGGGACCTTTCAGTCCGCAGACCGACGAAACCAGTTTCAGCAGCATATTTTTCTTTAATGCTTTGTGTTTTTTGTTTTGTTTTATTTTGTTTTGTTTTTTCAAAACTGCCACCAATGCTTTACAGAGTGCTTTTGCTTTAACTCTGAAGTGTATAATTTCAGGGGCTTGCTTAACCCTCTTCATTGTGTTTTGCCATGTGCCGCTTTTGCTCCAAAGTTATTAAGCGTGTGTTTCAGCACTGGCATGGTTCCACAGACAGCTGATTAAAAAGTCAAAGGTGCGGTGATAGGGTTTAGAAGTTGTTAAAATATAAAGTTAGTGAATATTGTGATGAGAGTTTATTATAACCCCAAATCTTTGTTCAAACAACTGATGCATGTAAGCAGTGCGGCTCATGGGAGTAATATAAAGACCTCTGGTACTATTTCTATCCATCAGCTAAAGCAAAGCCACCATGCGGAGCTTACAATTAACCTCCCGGGCATCTTTAAAATTATACTATTTTTAAAATTTGAAAGACTATTAAAGTTTCATACTTAGAGTGATTCTTCATTGATATTTTTGTAACACAATATATAAAGACTTATCATACAAATGTACTTAAAGTATTACAGCAATATATATACTAAGTAGCAATATTCTCCTTTTTAAAGGCTGACAATCACTTTTAGTTACTGGCTATTAGTACTTTCCTAGGAAATTAAGACTATTTGAATAAGATTTGATTTCTTGGGGGAAGAAACAAAACAGAAAGTTTGTCATTGGCTCTTTTTTAAAAACCAAACTAATAAACATTCTTACAACTGCTTCCACTTTTCACCTTGCAGCTTAGCTCAGTATGGAAAGAGGCGTTGACCTTCAAGTATTACTATGTAAGAGAACTAACTGGCAGCAGTACCATGCATTGAGGATGAAAATAAGGTAGGCTAATCTTGGAGACCCTTGAGTATGAGAACTTCTCTCTCAGACTCCTAAAGGCATGTCCAGTAGTAGAACATTTAATGGAGGAGGAGGATGGGAACTAGCAGCTTGTGGCAATTGCTCACCCCACAGAAGTCTGTTCTTTTGCAGTGATCTAACCTCTGAGGCTCTTTCTTAGGAGAAGCAAAAAAAAAAAAAAAAAAAAAAAAAATCTAAAAGTTGTGAACCAGCCCTTCCCTGCTGTTTTCACTAGAGAATCTGGAGAAAGAATAAAAGAACAAAAATCATAACTGTGCCCTGGAACATGATGGAGGTAATGAGGCATCAAGGCCACTTACTGCTGAAAACATAATTGGCACATAAACACAGGAGACGCCGGTGGTGGGAAAGACTTCATTGTTTCAGAAACAGAGGGATGTGAACAAATTATACCCGTTCTGTTGTTTGGAGTGGCAATTCTAGGAGTAAAATGGATATTCTCTCACCCCAACAGTGCACCCTTAGAGAACTGCAGTGTTTTCAATTACTGCGAATAAATGATAAAGGAAGGGCAAAGGGATAGAGAGCAGGACACTTGGCAATAGAGAAAAAGCTTGGATTTTAGACCTGAAGGTTTCTCACGCCTGATATAGAAAGCTCCAGGACACCGGGAGATCCTTGTGGACCTTCTAGAAAACCTCCAGGAATCTCATTCATGAGTCTAAGGAAAGATAATGCGGTCATTGTGGGTGCGTACAATCCCCTTTGATGATAGGCAAAAAGACTTTTGTTTTAACCCTCACCCGGGGTATATATTTTTAGAGAGAAAGGAAGGAAAAGAGAAACATCAATCAGTTGCCTTCCATAGGTACCCTGACCATATAAACCCATGACCTACGTATGTGCACTGACTGGGAATTGAACCCGTCACCTTTTGGTGTAGAACCGATGCTCCAACCAACCAAGCAAGCAACCCGACTGAGTCAACCGGCCAGGGCAAGACTATTCTTTCTTGATGAGAAAGAAATAAGTAAAAATTTCTTATTCCGGAACTCTGTCCAATCACTTTATGAGAAAGTCATCATGGGAAAATTTTCCAAACTTCCTGGGGGTTGGTGTCTTTATAATTTTTTTGTTGTTATTCTAAGTGTTCAGCTGGCATACATTTTTAAGATTTTGGATTTTATAATCATTTTTTTGGAAACGTTTACTCTTTCCTCTCAAACATTTTGAGTCAGCATACATTATGCCACTACATACACAGCCAAGCAATAATTCATCTTTGTGGAAGTCAGAGACATCTCATGTATTAATTACCAAGCCTTTCAGTGACTGGTGGATGGAAATAGGTTCCAACTGCTACTCAAACAAAGCCAGTGGTTTCCAGGAAGGAGAATAGAAAGTCCGTTATAAGGAATTTCTTACCCAATTTGTGTCCAGCCAATGAATGGACTTTGCTTTCATCTGGCACTGAGAAGAAAGAAAAGAGACAAGGATCAGCCTGCTTGTAAATAAGCCATTTTAAAGAATAAAATAATATAGATTCATAATAAGTTAAATCTTTTACTGGCAAGGATTTGAGAAAAAAAATTTCCCCAGCCTCCTGGAGCACCTCATTTTTATTTCTTAGCTATGTTAAAAAATAGCTAGAAAGAAAGATATGTTTATTAGGATTCTAATTTTCTTTTAATTTTCAATACTTTCAGGTTTTTATTTTTTTATTTTATTTTTAATATATTTTATTGATTTTTTACAGAGAGGAAGGGAGAGGGATAGAAAGTTAGAAACATCAATGATGAGAGAGAAACATCGATCAGCTGCCTCCTGCACCCCTCCTCCCCCTCTCCCCCCCGAGATGTGTCTGCAACCAAGGTACATGCCCTTGAATCGAACCTGGGACCTTCCAGTCTGCAGGCCGACGCTCTATCCACTGAGCCAAACCGGTTTCGGCAATACTTTCAGTTTGTTTTTTTTTAAACTGGGTTATTGTTTCCATGTTTGCAAAAAGAGAAGTTAAATTTATGGACTAGAGATGTATAATATAAATTAAAACTATTTAAACACAATAGAAATGTGTATAAACATTCAATATTGAGTTTCTATGTATGATAAACCTAGAGTAAAAGTGAACAGATTTATAATCCTCCTGAGAAATATTAAAATAAACAAAATATGAAGCAATGACATTAAAGAGGTTAAACATCAGACAACAGAGACCAGTGACTCTTGAGAAATGGGAAACAAGTGAGATGTATCCTACAATTGCTCTAGTTTCCTGCATGGAGAGTTTCCAGGCTGTGGTGCAGGCATGGGAGCTCAGGCAGAACCCTGTGATATCCCAGCTTGAGGACATGCAGCTGGGTCTTCAGGGTAGAGAATTGCAGAGAGAGCTATAGAGAGGAGCTCCTCATATATATATAGTTGAATACCGAGGATCACATGCATATGAGAAAACTACCCAAGACCTGGCAAATAACCACCCCAAAGTAGGAAGGGACCAGTGTCCAAAGTTCACACAGGGAATAGTTCACATAGGCACTATTCCCAATGGCCATAGTGAAAACTTCCTAATTCAGGAGCATCAGTTAGGATATAAAGGGGAACCTTGCTTTAGTAGTGGGAGAGACAAATAACTCCAGATTAACCCAGCTCTAATGAAACAGATACATTTTTAAAGACACAAATTAGTAAAGCTTACACAGGAAGAAATAGATAAGCTAAGTAGTCCTATAGTTCTTTAATGAATTTTTAGTTAAAACTCTCCCATAAAGGAAACTCTAGACAGATAGCTTCACTGGTGAATCTATCTACTAAACATTTAAAGAAGATCTAATATCAATTTTATATAAATTCTTATTTCAGAAAATTCAGAGGAAGGAATATTGCCCAACTCATTCTTAGAGGCTGGTATTATTACCCTGATAGCAGGAAAAACATTATCTGAAAGCTATCCTATATAATAAAGAGGTAATATGCAATTGACCCTTACATCTTCACAAATGGCTGTTTATGACCAGGCCAGCAGTGGGGTTAGTGAGGGATGACCAAACAACTGAACAAGCAGGCTGCACGGGGTGACCAGGCCTGCAGGGGTGGGGAGCAGTTAGGGGCGACCAGGACAGCAGAGAGGGGCAGTTGGGGGAGAACAGGCCAGCAGGGAGGAGAATAAGAGGGAACCAGGCTGGTGTGGGAGGGAGACAGTTAGAGGCAATCAGGTCAGCATGCAGAGGCAGTGAGAGGTGATCAGGCTGGTGGGGAGGGGGCATTTTGGCATGACCAGGAAGGTAGGAAGGTGAGCGATTAGGGACCAGTGGTCCAGTATTGTGAAAGGGATGTCCAACTGCCAGTTTAGGCAGTTGGGCGTCCCCCAAGGGGTCCTGGATTGGAGAGGGTGCAGGCTTGGCTGAGGGGACCATCCCCCCATACACAAATTTCAAGCAAAGCATTTCTAGTTAACTAATATTTCTCATGAACACAGATGCAAAGTTTTTAACCCTTAAGCATCTCTGCATGATTATAACTTTATTATTCAATGACAGCTGTTCATTATTTGCCATGTGCTATTGTCCATGTTAATCTATGAAACTCTAGTGCTCACGATTAAAACAAGGTGAGGGGAACTTTAGTCACAAGGAGGACCTCCTCTATCTTCCTAACATTACATTGGTCTCAGAGTAATGTGCTCCCCGCCCCTCCTTCCTTTGCCTACCACAGTCAGTCCTATTTCATTAACTCAATTATTAAACATCATTCGATCTTCCCACTCCCACCTAGCCCTCCTTTCCTAAGTGGCTTTTTATTTTTTAGTTAAAACCACTGCATGTCTGTAAATTTTCTGAAATAAAATGCTTCAAAATCTTGTTAGAGTTTTCTTCATACTTCCAGTTGGATATGTCAGTTCGTATTTATTAGGATCCATGTTAGGAGCCAACTTCTGTCTTTCCCAAGTCTAAAAAAAACTTAATTACAGTGGAATGTACAGTATAAATAGAAAAATATCGGAAAAACAATCATAATATTAAAAAAAATACTAGTTGCTAATATTTATTAAGTACCTGTAATTGCACGTTCTGTCAAGACCTTATTTACAAGGGCTGGTGTGGGAAAGGTATTTTATATCTTATTATCATTCATTTAATCCTCACAATGACCTGTCAAGATGATGTTATTATTATCCTTATTTTACTGACAAAGAAACTGAGGCATGCCTCCTAGGTGGAGGATAGGATCCAGAACTTAAATATGGCCCTCTTATACTCTGCTATAAAGGTGATGAATCACAGAAAACATGTCATATTTTTTGAATCATCAATCACATAAACACTTGACCAACATCTATATGTTAGAAAGCTACTATCCTCTTTATCTGAACATATGTTATTAATAGAAATCTGTCTGTGGTGAATGGTATTGTTAGCTACAATTTTTATAAACATTTTTGGAAATCTACAATTCTAGTGGGTTCAAGCTAAGATATCCATTCCCATTTCACAGATGAAAAATCAATAAGTCTGAGTTAAAATTCTGACTTGGAAATTTATAGTTGTATGCAACTTAACTTTCAGTGACTCAATTTCATCATATGTAAAATGAGGATAATATGGCTTATTCCATAGGTTTGAAGTAAAATTACATGTGTAGGTTTGTGTAAAGTACTTAGAGGTCATACAGAAAGTGCTTACGAAATATTAGCTATTATCATCATTATTAATGAGAAACTAAATAGAAAAATGGAATAACATAACTAATGAGACAGATGTGGGTTGAATCTCAGCTTTACCAGGGAAGTTACAAAGACTTTTTCTTAAAAACAACAACATCATCAACAACAACAACATGCTTTTACTGATTATAGAGAGGAAGAAAGAGGGAGAGAGAGAGATTTATACATCGACGATGAGAATCATTGAGTGGCTGCCTCCTGCATGCCCCTACTGGGGACGGAGCCGGAAACCAAGGCATATGCCCTTGACCAGAATTGAACCCAGAACCCTTCAGTCCCCAGGCTTATGCTCTATCCACTGAGCCAACTCAGCCAGGCATGAAGCCCTTTTTAACCTTAGTTTCCTCATGTGAAAAATTAAATGAAAACACTACTCAGGATGTTGTGGGAATAAAATGAAAAATATGTTCAAAAGCACTCAGTACAGTACCACTTACATATTTCTCAATAAACAAAAGCTTTTGATAAAAGAGAGCTGTGAGATGGCAAAGGTTATGAATTTGATGGTGGTGGTGTTCTCAATGATTTAAGTTGCCTGGGATTATAAAGGAATATGGGGAGAAATACTGATAGTGTACTATGCTTCAGACTGGGCTTTTTAATCATTATCTTATGGATACTCCAACGCCCACAGCAGGTATGACCTCCCCAGTCCCAGTTCATCGCTTAGGTGAAGAAAGGCAAAGGAAACATAATACTCAGACTACATGGTACAGTTATTCTGAAAAGGGGATTCATAGAAAGGTAGGATTGTATTGTTTTGTTTTGTCTGTTTTTCTTTTTAAACAGACATAAGTTATCCCATGAACTCTAAGCCAATTTTAGTATTATTGCAAGTTTTCCAGTCAAATTAGGTTAAACATGGTACTTTCCTAATTTTTCAGCTGCACACTGTCTATTATTCTTAGTAAGAATATTTATTGTTTTAGTTGACAATTTGAAATTATTTAGAATAGTAACATAAGCTTTTTTAGAAAAAAGTGTAGAAAATCCAAATGAATGATAGGCATAAAAATTAGGGGCCTCTCTCCAAAATATTCACTGACACAGATATCTATCTTTAGGATAAGAAAAAAATGAATAAATATAATAGAAAAGAGAGGGAACTATAATGGCTTGATTAATAGAATACATTTTATTTAAAAGGTTAAATTGGGAACAATTTTCCTTTAAGCACACGCTTAATGCCTAGAAGTGATTTAAATAACAGTGGCAAATAAGAAAAGGAGGTAAAATTAAACACACCATCACCGTTTATTTTTAAATAACAAGTTATAATTAATACTGAACTTCCTTTATAACTCACATTACCTTAGAGCTACTATAAAGTTATCTCTTGAGGATGGAGCTAAGGTCTAGTCTTTTCGCTGCATAATATTGAGATAGCACGACAATGGAACAGTAGAAACGTGATTATGACAGGTATGCCATCTCAAACCAAGACCTTATTTACAAGGGCTGGTGTGGGAAAGGTCTCTCATCCCAAAATGCTAAGGTACCAAAAAGCATCATGTAAGAGAGTGTTGATGGAGCAAGAGCCGAAGGCTTCTGTTCTAGTTCTGATGATACTCATGGCCACTGCTGATCAGGTCCTCCCCCAGTGCAGGCAAGTAGAGGCCCCTGCCGCCCCACCCCTGACACTGCGCACAGAACCTCCTCCTGTCTGGTTGACCCATTACAGCGTGACAGTTAATTAGCATATTTATCTATTTTACATATATATGATTTTTAAATACTTATAGAGTGCTATGGACTTGTGCCTCCAGAGATATCTTTGGATTTAAGTAATGGGATGTCTATACTAAACTCACTCTTCCTAGTATTCAACTCCAGATCGATGGACTCCCTGGATTTAATTACTGGGAAGTGCTTCGTAAGGAGGCCACTCTTGGGTTTGGATGATTCCTAAGTCCAGGATCTGACCACTGTCCAGGATGACCTCTCTGGAAAACACAGAGCCTGCCCACCATTGTTTCCAGTTGACTTGGCTGTAGACCTTTGAGCTCGTTAGAACTGGTCAAAATCAATGGCACCTTTTTAAAAAGAGTAGATGAACGGTGCCTTTTTAAAAAGAGCTGATAAACACACATTGCCTTTTCATTTCAACCACGTTCACTGTATGGAAGAGAGACCGTAAATAAAGAAATTATGGGGAGAAAATCTACAAAAAAAAAAAAGATGGCACTCTGAGAAGTTATTAGTGGCAAACATTAAAGTGCATAAACATATCGGCTCCCCAGTAGGATCTATTTATATTAATATAGTGATCACTTAAAGTGTTTTATTCTTTTGTCAGGCCTTCTTGTACACTTCAAATGCATTCTCACTGGGGGAAATTAATCCGCTGGCTTATTGATAGCATTTGATACGCATTCTATAACATAAGTGACTATTAGGAATTGCACTTGCTTAGTAAAAATTTGCAGAACAGTGGCAGATTTGGTGAGTTAATGGGCCCCATATGCTCTTCTTGAGCTGACAGAAGATGGTCTATTGCTAGCATGCACAAATCTCCTCAGATGAAGATTGCCATCAGCCACAGTTATTCCTGTTGAGAATGCCAACCCTTTGTCACAAATGGGGAATATGCAAATGTGTTCAGATCCCCACTACTTCATGTTGAGATACTTCAACATAAAGCAGCACTCTAAAATATGATGCAATGCTTGTCTTCTACACAGGCAGCTCTATTTCACTTAGATTTTGATTTCCATATCTTTGACAGAATAGAGACTGCAGCTTTGAAGGTGATGTTTGGCACAACAAAAAGACATTTTCTCATGAGGCCATCAACACTTTACCTTGAATAGTTCGCAAGGAGACTAAATATCAAGTAATTCCTTAATGGTTAATAAACTTGTTTCTGAGAGCTGTTCCTTCAGAACTTTTTTTTTAAGGACACAGTTGCCAATATTAAGAATCCATTTTATTCGCTTTTAGTAGATCGATTTCTGTGCCCCTGATTGATTTCCAGAAATTTTAAGGAAGGCCAACCTGTTTTAAGTTGTAAATTAAGTTCCCTCCTTTACTGCATTGATTTATAGTATTTTCTTATATCGATGGCTACTTGGCAAGCTGTTTCTCTTCAGGGAGAATTCTGAGTATCAGCACTATGCATTTTTATGTGTTGAAAAATTCTTCCATTTCTTGAAACCGAAAACACACACACACACACAAAAAAAACCCAAAACCCAAAACCATACACAAAACTTTTGTTGAAAAGGGGGTTAGGGAATTAGTACAAGATAATGATGGCAATATTTATCTTGCTATCTCTCTTAGCAGGCCTCCCGAAAACACCATGCTCCTCACTGGCCAGCTGGCTGTTCTGACAATAAGCTAGTTAGAATTCGGTAGCTGAAGTTTTCTTCTAATATTATAGTGTATTACTCAGCCAGGTTGCCACAGCACACAATGAGGACCTGCTTCTTCATAGTTAGCCAACTACTCCTAACTTTGTAACCATCTCTTTAAAAACCCCTTTCTTTCTTTATGAATCTCAGGGGGAATTAAATATAAAGTTAGGAAAATCCACTACTTTTCACATATTCTTACACTATTGTGTTTCTCTCATTAAAGAATACTGGGAAAACCAAATCATTTTGTCACAAATTGACTAATCAATTTATTTGGTGAGCATTCAATAGACACTGTCTTTCTCAAAGGAATAGGATACTGTTTGAGCTCCAAGGACCCCTTCTTGGATCCTTGTGGGAGTGAGGTCTCTGGCTTGTTAGTTTCCTGACATGAGTGCTCTGATTAGGACTCCACAACTCTCAAGACTGATTCTCTAAGTATTTCCAGAATTCACTCTCTATGCAGTTCTTTCCTCTCTGTTACTGCACTCTAACCACCTTATTTTCCCTGGATTCTCAGCCCTATTGCCTCCACTCAGATATGAAAAAACTGGATATATAACTTATAGCAAGTTCTGTGGGGTGGTATTATTTAATGTCTCTGGAATAAGTTACAAAATTATTACACTATTTAATAAATGGAAACATCTTTGTGCTGAAAACCAGAGCTTCCTAAGCCACAGGACTAATGGTCCTAAGGTACTTTGAGTAACTCTCCCCCAAAGCTAAGCATGTGATCAGCGACTAAGAGCAATATTCTTTGGAAGTGCCATTACCTGCTTCTCTCCTGCATAAGATCATCATGAAATCAAGGCTGGAACCTAGGGCCACACAGAGGGTGCAGCTGCGCTGGTGAACAGAGAGGGAGCCGCATGGAGGCCCAGGTATTCCCCTGTTCTGATGGCACACATGCCAGTCACGAGGGCAGTCACAAGTCATCCCTCCGAGTCTCCTAACTGGACCCAAGGCTTTTTCTATTCGATGGCTGACCTTTGGAAGTTGCTTCCAACTTGCTCTTGACCTACCTCCATCTTCCCAACTCTAGTATACAACTGGTCAACACAGACCAACTTAGCCCATGATAATCATCACTTGCTTCATTCTTCTACCTCACCAAAAGCCCTCACTAATTCAATGGCCTAGAAAATAACAGTCTCCTTAGCCTGATATTCAGATTTGAATCCTTTTCACCTTTCTCATTATAGTTTCCTCTATTCTTCTTTTACTGAAGTCGTAAAGTAATTCCTGGTTTCTTCCCATTTGTCTTTCTCCTCAGTGGGAAATGCCTGGAACCTCACATGTACAAATACTATTTTATTGCTCCTCCTGGTCCAGCTCCCCATTATAACCTCCTCTTTGTAGTATATTTTCTCTTCATCTGTTTCCCCCAGGACACTTGGAATTTGATTCCAAGCAAATGTACCACTTTCTTTCTGTTTATGCTGATTTGTATGCAACTTCAATGAAGATAGAATTTTATTCATATTTCCATGGTAAATAGCTACAGATTACAAAGGTCCTCAAAGGTCAATTGTATGGAGTCTCTTCCTTTTTTGCACGATGAGGAAAAGATGCCTATGGGGGACCCCTCTCAGGAATCTTCTTGGTGTGAATTCTTGGGATCTGCCAGGTTTGGACTACTTCAAATACTCAGAGTATAAAAACTGCCATGTTTCCTAGATACTTGGTAAATATTCTGTTATTGGCAAGAAATTGATACTGTTGAAGTATCAACTTCTTGCCAATAGTAGAAAAGAGGTGCTGAGACTATCCCGTAAGTCCCACAACCATTATTCTCTATGAGCAAGATAAACAACACATTTTTTTAGAACATGTGTTATAATCCCACTGTTTATAATGCACATTTGCACATAGTGATTCTATCTTTAACAGAGAAGAGGAGGAAGGAAACTGAACTTGTTGCCAATTTACGTGTCAGAAATCATGCTAAGCAGTTTAACATGTGCTATCTCAATCCTTATAGAGCTCCGTGAGTTGGGCATTACAATCTTCAGTTACAGAGCAGGGGACTGAGGCTCAGAGGGATTATGTCATAAAGTTAGCAAGTGGGGCAGCTGGGATCCAAAAAGTTCTTGACTTCAAAGCACAACTTCCTTCTACTATGTGAGTCTGAGGGTTAAGATTCTGCTAATGGCTTTAAAATCAAGAACTATGCATTTCACTAGTCACCACTACCTACGAAAAGTAGAATTTCCTAACAGATTACATGCAAGAGCACATGATGTCTCTTAAAAATGGTTGGTGAAACTCTCAGAAGTGAGCAATAGAGTTGTCATAAGTTGTTCTGAGGCTCATACACCTGGAAATTGTTACCAAGGAGAAGCATGGAGTATTGTTCAGGTGTCAGGCGGGGGGAAAGGGAAAGAGATAGCATTAGCTTTTTTGGCAGCCAAACGGCACTATTGTTGGCTCATCAAGTGCACAGAGAACTGAAATCCTTTTTGTATTAACTCCTGTTAAGCCAGGACTTGGTCCAACAAATTCCTGTGGAGAGCCAATGGCAGCATGCTGGGACTGGGATTGTGGAGGGACAGCCTTGAGCCTGTACCAGCAGGGTTTTTATCACACGGCTAATGTCAGAAGTATTATCAAACCCTCTGGGACAAAGCTTCCTGCAGCTCTCACTTCCACAGATGTGATAACCCCTGGACTGAACTTTGGGATTCTACACTTATTCTCTATTATACATTATCCATCCCCCACCCTGCCCAAAGCCAGTGTAATCCTTTTAAAACAAAACCAAAACCAAATCTCAATCAGGACAGTCCTTTTTCTCAAAGCCTCTCAGATAGCTTCCAATCACATTTAGAAGAAAATATAAAAACTTACAGCCTCCAAGCCCAGCCTGAGCTGGTCCCCAGGGCCTCTCCCAGCTCATTCTACATAGCTGTCCCCTTGCATCATTCCGTCACCCACTCTGGCCTCACAGCAGGTCCCCAAACACAGAAAGCACATTCCAGTTCAGGGTTGTGCTGTTCTTCTGGACCGCCACCTGGCTCACTGCCACCCTTCCTTCACGTCTCCACAGACACCTCATCGGCAGAGCGGTCCTCCCTGGCCATCTCACCTAAGGTAGGGCCTTCCAACCACAACTCTCTGTTGTCATCTCCTCCTCCTATTCCATTCTTTCACAAAGCACTCATCGCTGCCTGCCCTCTTCCCCATTAGAACACCAGCTTCAGGTAGACCTGGGCTCTGCTTTGTTTAATTTGTTCCCAAGGTCCAGGACAGTGCCTGGGACTCGGTAGAAACTCAAAACATATTTGTTGAATGAAAGAAGGATGGTCAGGGAACCTTGAAAATAGGTAATGAGGAGACTAAGCTTAGTTTATGGATTAAACTTTCCTGATGACTTTAAGTGAAGACCTGGAGATATATAAGGAAGGGTGAAGATAGTGTTTGGACAGAGGAAACATGAAACAAAACAGGTCCCACACATAGAACCCAAAGGCCTCTCATAGGACTGGAGTGCTCAGCATGAGAGGGAGACCAGGACAAGCCCAGGTGGAGGAGAAACAAAGGGGCCAGTCATGGAGGACATCAAATCTCCATGTGGGGTTTGTCTTTATCCCCAGGGCAATAGGATACTGTTAAGGGATTTTCAACAAGAAAGTGGCAAGATGGGATTTGCGTTTTAAAAAGAATACCCAGGCCGAAACTGGTTTGGCTCAGTGGACAGAGCATTGGCTTGCAGACTGAAAGGGTCCCAGGTTCGATTCTGGTCAAGGGCATGTACCTTGGTTGCGGGCACTTCCCCTAGGGGATGTGCAAGAGGCAGCTGATTGATGTTTCTCATCGATATTTCTAACTCTCTATCCCTCTCTCTTCCTCTCTGTAAAAAATCAATAAAAATATATTTTAAAAGATAAATAAATAAATAAAAAGATCACCCAGGCTGCAACATGAACAATGAATTAGATGGGAGTAAGACAGGAGAGAGTTGCTTCTTTTTTTGAAGCCGAGTACAGGAATTTGCATTTATCCCTATTAAATGTAATCTTCTGAATTGCAGCTCATCAGTTCTCCCTGATGAGATCTTTTGGAATCCTGGTTCTGTCATCCAGTGGTTAGATACCCTACCCGGCTGCGTGTCACCTACACATGTGACAAGTGAGCATGCTAAGGTCGAGTCTCATGCAGGGCTCATGTTCCTAACACCTTCTGCTCCCTTCATGGCACTTCTGTACGTGCTTGTGAGCTGGCTGGCTGGGTAAGAGCATCTCTCCCATCACTCAGTGTTTCTTCTCCTAAAGTTAACTGGCCAGCCTAGGACTGAACACTAACCCTCAAGATCCGGTAACATGAGCTACCCGGGATTTTCACGTGCATTTTCCCTAAAGCGTACAGCCTTCACACTGAGACAGCAACCCAATTTATTTTTGGATGAATTCATTTTGGCACCTGGCTCCTGGTTTGGGATTGGATAGCTGCTGCTGTTCTTGGCTACAATAGTGCTATCAAAAGATTTCTCTTCTGGCATGAGCTGAAGTATATAATACTGTCTACATTTCTGCCCAGAATCCAGTATCATCTGTTTAATATGCAAACAGTGCAAAACCGGGGCTACTAGTATGTAATAGATTTTGAAAAGTTGTCATTTGGATTCATTGCTTATCAGAGGATATTAACTTTGGGGGTTTATGGGCTGTCTCTCCAATTCAGAGCACACCCATTCACGTGGATGGATGCACAACATCCCGCACACACCCTGGTGAACTGGCCCTGCATGTTAGGCTGATCTATTAGAGGAGCTCATTTGCATCAGGCTCCTTTATGCAGAATAGGTAATGCAAACCTCCCCTATCCTTTTGGAAGGCACTGAGGTATATTAACCATCTTGAACCAGGTTGAGTTCGTAGATAATATTAATCGGAAAAATAGAGAGTTGTTAGACCCAGCATCCAAAATGATGCCACAGGCAGCAATATTTGAATCGCTTTCCCTTTGACCAGGGATTTCTCTGGATGCCAGCAAGCCTTTGGATGAAGAAGGGAAAAAAGAAAAGCAATGTTCATAATTCCCTCCTACTACTCTTTCCTACTCCTCTGTCCCCTAGAGATTTGGGAAAATGGATTCAAAACTATGTGGGTATGAATTACTCATTTGATAGACGTAGACTATTTTTCTTTTAGCAATCTTTGCGCATGCATAGAAATTCTTGTGAACTAGAAATGATCCCCAAATACAAACTATGTTCAAATGTAATAACATTTTTCATAGAATTCTAAATGTAACTAAATAAAATTGGCATGGGGGGGTCACATTTCAGAGATAATTGAACATTTATTAATTTAAAATATCTGGCTTTATTTTTATACGTTAAAGCCAACAGGTTTTTTTTCATGTCTCAAATACTTTGGTAGGTCCTTGTGAAGCTCTGTAATTCTTAGCTTTGTAACTATAGTGATTATCAGAAAATAACAAAACCTTTGACTGCTAACAACATCAGAGAAATTATTTCAACAATTCAGGACATGAAAATATACAGAAATATATAAATAACACATGTAGCATTATTTATAATTGTCCCTACAACTTACATTAAAAGACAAGTAAATGTAAACATGTTATTGAATTTCCTTCTATATGTACACACATATACATATGTACATACACTGACATACTTGTATACTGTTTCTTTTCAAAAGATGTTTTAACATTAACATTTTTATTTCATTAAATAGTCTAAAGACTTTCATTTGTTGCATAACAGTCTATTATATCTACTAGATTAGAGTCTATAATTTCACCAACCCATTAATTGCTAAAAAAATTAAGTTTGCTATAGTAAAAATCTTGATGACATCTTGGTAAAGTTTAATCTTGATGAAATCTTTGATTTTTTTTTAAAGGAAATGGACTTATTGGGTAAAAGATAATAAAAGTGCTAAGGTGTCTTATACAATTACCACATTGCCTTGTGATAAACTGGTATTAACTTAAATATCTAATAAACTTGTGTTGCAATACAAGCATATGTATACTGTGACATTTCCCAGTTTTCCAAGAAAATATTTTTATTTCCTTAATTACTTGTGAGGTTGGACATATTCCATATATATTGGCTAACTAAATAAATTATTTGTAAATTGTCTAACCATATATTTCAAATTTTAATTTGAAATATTTATTTTCTAATGAGAGCTCTTCATATATTAAATATGTTAATTCTTTGTCATGTATTTTATAATTATTCCTTTATTCTCCTGAACAACAAACAACATGTGAAAAATACGGGGTGATGATTAAGTGTCTCTTAAGCAGCGTCTCTTAATCCTATTTTAAGAATGTTGTTATTTCCAAATTAATTAACTTTTTAGGTTGTTGCTGTATCAAAAAAGAAAATGTAATGTAATCCAAAGTAAACTCTTAAGACCATTTCTTAGGTTTATATGGTATCCATACTAAATCTCTTCTTCAACAGAAGACAAGATTTTTCTCTTTTCATTCCAAAATGTTTCTCTAAGTATCACTCTTATACACTAGCATTTTATTTTCAAACTCAACCTCCTAAAGCACATGGTGATGATATATTAAGCACCTGTGTAATGCTATTTCCTTCTTTTACAAATATAATATTCCTAATCCATTAATGATGAATCACATCATCAGTTTTTTTCCAGTGTGGGTGGACAATTAGACTGAGCCGTCTTTAGAAATTCTTGCCCTTAATGACTTGGTGACCACATTTTCAATATAATAACCTCTCTGAATTATGGTCTGGTCATGGATGAGCCCTTTAGGTACTATGTTTTACAGGGATACGGATTTAGATATCCAAGGGGTTAGTTAATTCAGTTGATTTAAGAGTTAACTTATACATCTATCAGTATCAAGTCTCTATTCTGGACACTATATAAATCAGGTTATATGAATATGGAGCACTTTAAAATTCCTTGTCCTAGTAAATGAGGCTAGAGTAGATTGTACTTGTATCAATAGATTCATTGATTAAACCTAAATACCAAAATTGCTTCATGGATATACATGTGTATAAATTATGAAGCAGTAATGGGTGAGCCTATTCCAAGTATTTAAATCATGTAGAATATTTTTAATTTATTTTGAGTCAATCATGTTATTTGATTCAGGACATTTTTGGGATTACTTTAGGATATTTGCAAATACCCAAAGGTAAACAAAATCTCTGAATATTGAGCCTACACAATATTTGGGACAACTCACATACAGTCAAATTGCTCTATACTAATGTAATTCAATTTCACGTTGCTGCAGGTAAAAGCAAGCAATTCAAGCATGTTTTATATATAATTCCCATGGCACTACGTTTGTGCACAGAATACACTATACTTTGCAAACAGATTAATAGAAAATGAAGAGAGGACTCATAAATAAGAAGCACAGATACTTTGTTAGACGAATATTTATATCTCCAACTTTTTCTAACTCTACAAACAAAAGAAAAACTTCATGTTAACTAAACTTAAATAAAATAAATAAAAATATACTTCTTGAGATGAAAACAAAACAACAATAAAAATGAGGTATAGATTAATACAAAGGGGGAAAAATGTCAGTGCTAGAAGACTAGGAAGGGCCACAAAACAATCTGATCTAATTAACCCTCAGGCAGTGCCAGGAATTCACATGATCTAAATCCATTATGTCAAGTGATTGCCTAATTTATTCATAGATTCCTCCACTTAGGAAATAAAGCACGCAGCCCCTTTTCTCAAGTTCTAAACAACTGCTTTCACTCTTTTCTACATAATGATACATAACCTTGGCCTTTTGTATTGCCTGTGTTTGGCTCCTAAGTATGTTCAATATTATAAACCTTCTCTAAACGCTATCAAAGAAGCAACACTGGTTTGGGAACATGAGTGTGGAGTGCTATTGTCTACGGTCACCCTCCTAAAATACCTTTATTCCTATTTTATTTCCCTACCCAAACCAAACATTTACTTGCACTTATATTCATTTATCCTTTAAGTATTTGTTTACACTTTTATCCATCTACTCATTCAATCATTTGATGTAGGAAAGGAGACCCTGCCTACTAAGTAAGATCAGCCCAATCGATCATGGCGATCAATAGGTTTCTGAGATGGCACCAGATTGCTCTACCAATACCCAAGCATGTCATCCATCTTGGGTTTACTCAGCAGGCATACGTTCTAAGCATGAGGAGGGTGCCAAAAATATATAAGGTATGACCCTGTAAGAGCTTCTCATCTAATCAAAGTGAGAGGAAAAAAAATTCATATGGCAGGTACCCCAAAAAAGTATGCAATTCTGTGCTAAACTTAGTGCTGCCAGTGGCAACTGCTTTCAGAATTTAGAGAATGAACAGAAGCAGGCAAGACTTGAATGAGTCCTGAATGAAAATCAGCACTTAAATAGGAGTGAGGATATATCTTCTGCTTTTAGAGTTAACACTAAGAAATTAATATGCCTGGAAACAGAAAGGTTTACTGATTGGGAGCTCAGGCATCAAAGTTTAGTATTTAGTTTGATATTTACTTTCCTTGACTTGGGGGACTTTCTGAGACCAGGATCCATAGGTTAGTGCTGTGGTTGTCTATGTATTTAATTTTTTCTGCTCTGGGTTTTCTTCTATGTATTTAATTTTTTTCAGGCCTTGTATTTAGGTCTCTAATCCATCTTGAGTTAATTTTTGTGTATGGTGTGAGATTGCAGTCTAGCTTCATTCTTTTGCCATGTGGTTTCCAATTTTCCCAGCACCATTTATTAAAAAGGTTTTCCTTTCTCCATTGTATGTTTTTGGCTCCTTTGTAAAAAAAAAAAATAGTTGACCATATATATGGGGGTTAACTTCTGAGTTCTCCATTCTGTTCCATTGGTCGGTGTCATATATTATATCTTAAAGATTTGTGTAGACTCTTAAAAACCCAGCAATGCAGATAAACACATTTGAAGGCTATAAACAATATTGTGTCTAAGAAGGCTGTTTAACTCGGAATTTCCCAGTCTTACTTGACTATTCACTATTAGCCTATGGCTAGAGGACTTGGCCACTTGTGATTGTCCTCTAGCCTTTCTGAGTCCAGAAAAAGCTCAGGCATGATTCATTTACCTGGCATCTACTGATTTATTAAGGCTGGATACAGGAAATCTCAGATGTAACTCATTTTTCATTCATTTTGCCTGCTACAAAAACCTTCCCCAAACCTAAAAAAACAAGCTTAATGTTTTCCATTTTTTTGCTATAATCTTATTTTACTTTTAAGGATTTCAGCTGAAACCTTCTCAGGCTCTCACAAATCTTTCAAGACAATGCTGATGTACTTGGGGCTTCTGCCAGTTAGTTCCTGGATCAGCAGAGAGGAGATGGGCTTTTCCCAGCTCACTTGGAACCATCACACTTGATTAGTCAATTTCCAATTTGATCTCTATTTTAATTTTAATCCCATCATTGGATAGAGCTTCTAGTACCATTTCTCATGAACTCTAGCCAAGTGGGCATTGAAACATTAGCCTTTCCAGTCATGTCTTTTCTCTCCACAATTTGTAGTTTATGTTTGTTATAGTGACTATCTTTCTGGTGTCTTTGTTCACTCATCATTACTGTTTACAACATCCCTAATCTCTCAAACTCTGTTCATGAGACTATTTCCACTCTAGGTAGCCTAACAGAAATAAGGTATTGTTGTCCATTGTTATTGATAAATCTCAGTTATTTAAAATAGTATCTGACACAGAAGGAACACAAATATTTGTTTAATAAAAGAAGGAAGGAAAGAAGGAAGGAGGAAGGAAGGGAAGAAATAGGTGAATGAGTTTTACATGAGACTGAAATTATATTTTCAAGTGCTGAACACCTTTTCAGTCCTATAAAAGAATAACAGGTGATTCTGGTGACACCACCCTTTGTACTAAGGGGTTCTGGGGTTCTAAAGTGACCAGCTGTAAACAGGGTGGGCAAACATAAGTTTACAGCTGTGAGTACATGAGACAGAGTTAATAAAGCTATTGTAATAATAATAACCTGCATGTCTTTTTCCACATGACCAATTGCAAACCTACATTTGCCTCATCCTATATAGTATAGTAATTTTAGTGCTTTGATAAAGAACTAAAAAGAAATTATTTTAAAAAGATTGATTTGTCCAAGATTAAGCAGATTTTATCATAAACTAGAATGCCCAGTGCACAAAGTTCATGGATGGGGGGAGCGGGTCCCTTCAGCCCAGCCTGCACCCTTTTCAATCTGAGACCCCTTGGGAGATGTCCTACTGCCAGCAATCGGACATCCCTCTCACAATCCAGGACCACTGGCTTCTAACTGCTCACCTGCCTGCCTGCCTGATTGCCCCTAACTGCCCCCCCCCTCTGCCAGCCTGATCACCCCTAACTGCCTCCCCTAACTGCCTCTGCCTGCAGATCTTGTCACCCCCAATAGCCTCCACCTGCCAGCCTGGTTGCCCCCAATTGCCCCCATCTGCTGGTCTGGTCACCTGTAACTGCTCTCCCCGCCAGCCTGGTTGCCCGCAACTGCCACCCCTGCTGGCCTGGTCGTCCCTAATTGCTCCCTCCACTGGACTGGTCACCCCCAACTTCCCCACCTGCCAGTCTTGTCACCCCAAACTTTCCCCCCTTCTGACCACCTGGTCACCCCACTCAGCCTGCTGTTCAGTCATTGGTCATCCCTCACTAACCCCCCTGCCAGCCTGTTCGCCCCATGCAGCCTGTTCAGTTGTCTGTTTGGTTGTTATGCCCTCTAGCTCTTTATATATATGGATAAATCTAAATTCTGACTCTGTTTCTAATTCAAATTAGCTAGACATTTTCTAACCACACAGACTTATTGATTAATATGTATTTTGGAGCAGGTATCATCTGTAGCTTTAGGAAAGTAAAAGCAAAATATCTATTTTCCCCCATGAGCAAGAGTGAAGATTTGACCTTTAATGTAGAATAACATTTTATTTCCAGTGAGGTGATATTTAATTTAGAAATTTTTAGCCTTACAGAGGCAATGCTGAGAAGATTCACCATAGAAAACATAGATTCAATAAATGTATAAGAAATGTTGAGCCACAAAGTTAATTTAAAAAGTAAAAGGAAAATATCCTTTTAATTC
Source organism: Vespertilio murinus (assembly GCA_963924515.1). NCBI lineage: Eukaryota > Metazoa > Chordata > Mammalia > Chiroptera > Vespertilionidae > Vespertilio > Vespertilio murinus. Next base: position 75,710,270 of record OZ004711.1, on the reverse strand, counting down.
TATAAAATTGGCAAAAGTAAAAAAAAATAATGACATCAAGATTCTTCCATATACTACTGATAAGAGCAATATTCCCTTTCCAGAAAGCAAGTGGTCAAAAGGTTTAAATCTTTACACAACAGTTGGCCAAGGAATTATACTTATAGAAATATACAATGATAAAATTATTATGATTGTTTACAAAGGTTTATGTACTAACAGGCTCAACACATTGATATTTCTAAGAGCAAAAAATTGGAAACAACTCTTATGGCTAAGTATAATTATAGGCAAATAAATCAGGACAAATTTATTCAAGAGCAAACTTTACAATTAAATGATAATATAGAAGCAAATATAAAGAAAATAATATTTAAGCTAGATTGTTCTTAAAGGACACAAATTTAAAAGTATTTGTTCAATTACTTTGAGAAAAAAAGATCGTAAAGGTATAAATATGTATATATTAAAATAAAAATATGGAAGGCTAGTCCCACTTGACTTTTAAATGACAAATTGCAATTACTGCACCTATAACTGAGGTATTTATACCTCTCCACAGTGGTATTAATTTCTGCCTAAAGTATGGCCCATAAAAAATCTTTCTAAATATCATTCAGAAGAGACAACTATATAATTGCCAAAACTCATTTAACATAGATTCATTATAATACTAGAGGCCCGATGCATGAAAATTCATGCACTGGAGAGGGGGTCCCTCAGTCCTGCCTGCCCTCTCTCACAGTCTGGGAGCCCTCAGGGGTGGGAGGCAACCCGGTGACTAGGGGAAGGTGATGCTCCATCACACCTCTGCTGCTGCCACTGCTGGCAGAGCAAGCCATGGCCAGCCGTGGTTACCTGAGCCTCAGGTTGTCCTGGGTGGCTCAGTATCTGCCATCCAAGGCTTTCCTGTGCCTTGGGCTGGCCCTGGGCAGCTGGGGGGCTGAGGGAATGGGGACTCCAGAGGCAGGCACATGACAGGGCTAAGGGGACTGGGTGACATCATCTTGTGGTTGTGAGTACCACCATCTTTGAGGGTGTGGTAATCGATTAGCATATTCCCCCCTTATTGGCTGTGTGCTCCACCATCTTTGCAATGGTGTGAGGGTCAATTGGCATATTTCCTCTTTATTAGATAGGATACTTATATAATATTTTATTCTTATACTATATTAATTATATATTGATAATATTTTTAACTAATGAAATCTCACTTCAAAACAATTAAAATGAATTTGATTCATACTGAGGAGAATTTAAGTATTTTGTTCTATTCTTTAAATAGCTCCCTTAGCTTCACATTTTTGTGAAGATGTTCTTGTATTAGAACAAAAGTTCTTTAAGAAGGAACACAGAATTTCATTTAAACATGAATAATAGTTTAGAAAACAAAGGCAAGTGAGGAGGACAGGTTCATATTTGGCTTTATTTAAAATGCTTAGTAGCTGAGAGGTAGAGCTTCCTTGGAGGTAAACAAAGAAGCATTCCATGTATTAATCCAAATTTCATGAGAAACCCAGAATATTTCAGCTTTAAAGGATAAGGCAGTTTCTCTATTGATTTTCCATCAGAGCACAAATAATGCTCCAAATATACAGAGGCTAATTTAATAAAGATCTGCATGGATTTGTTATTGGAATACATCATTGGTTAAGATTCTATTACAAATGTAGTTTTTTATATCTCCTGTGAGAAAACAGAACCTAGGGTTTCTCTTTGAGACACTGAATTTTTTAATTACTTATGTATTCCACTGAACAATGCATCTCCTTAAGAAAATGTGAAACACTGCATGTCAACATTTGAGACCATTTGTGACCCCATGATTGACTGAAGTTCTACATACAAAATCCATAGAACCTTTCCCCCAGTACTTCACAATACTCACTTGAAGAGAGTTTACTTACATTGACAATTCAAGTCAAACACTAATTATAAGAAAAATGTGTAGGAGAGGTAGAGGCTCACCTCTAATAATACAAAGAACATTATCCAGCTATTACTAATACCAGCAATGAATCTCCTGTTCTTGACAATAGGTTACATGTTTTAATATAAGACAGATGATCCTTGCCTCAAAGATAATTTCTTTTCCTCATGGAAGTGTATGAGAGAGTTGTACCTCTTAACCGTTCATTCAACAAATGATAAAATGGTGATGGACAGAGACTTGACGAGGTGGTGAACACACAATAAATACAGTGTATAGATGAGGTGTCCTAGAATTATGCAGATGAAACCTATATAATTTTGTTCATCCGTGGTACCCCAATAAATTCAATAAAAAGGAAAAAAAGACAAATGAAAACAATAGTGTTTAGGTATTTGTCACATTTACACATTAGAGATGGTATGAGAAAGGTGGGATGAAACGTGTCATACTTTTAGGCAAGCCTAAGTAGTATAAAAGTACAATTTCTACACAAAAGGCATCATTTTCCAATAAATAGTAATAATGAACACTAAGTGAAGTTATTCTTGAAAACATATTTCTTAGGCAATGCAAAGGCATAAAAAAGCAGAAAAATGCATTTAGACTTACAAGAAGAGAATCAAGTCTTTTTTATAAAAAGGCATTTTTATGTTTTTGCTTCCAACCCAAATAGTTATTCTAAATGGTTTTAAACAAAACCTGTATTATTCTGCTAGATCTAAGATTCTAGTTATGTTACAGATACTGAGACATGATCTATATCACTATAATTCAGTTAATATTAATACAAGTTAGTATTCATTTTCACTCTTAAATGCATAGTTGTATAAAATTTAATTACATATTAAGTTTTAGTTAACTGGAATGTTGGATTTTTAATGTTGTGAGAGGTCTGCTTAGATGGCACTGTTGCAAACTATTTGTGAAATCAGTTATTTCAGGTCTTCCTCACTGGTTTCCTTTTTCTCACTAGATATCTTTCTAAGAATTCACCCTAAGTCTTGATACGTAATTTCTCTAAACTCACTTGTTTTCACTAAGTCATCCCAGTTGAATTATAACCTGTGTGGTTATATTAACTATATCAATATATTAAGATATACTAAAAAATAACATTTTACCCTTTATCTAATCATGAAAAACTGGATCCTTTTCCATGATTCTGATGAATTTTGCTTCCCAGTCTTCATGAGTTGTTTTAATCTATGTATCTATCTTTTCCTTGCATACCAAACATGCCACAAGCCAGAATTTAGTTTGCCATCGTTATTAACTTCCTACATTTCAAAGCTTGTAAACCTGACATATCTTCGGAAGAAGCTATCACTACTTGATATATTTGGGGTGCGTATTCAATTTTGAACAGATTTGAGCTTTTCGGTATTAGCCATGAAAATATCCAAGGAGAACTCTCGTGTGCCTCCACCCATTTTTCTTCCAAGCAGGACATCTTTATTTCTTCCTACTGCTTTTCATTGGACATGGTTTCTAGGCCTCTCACCAATATCTGGATGCATTCTGCACTGTGATTTTTTTTTTTTGTGTGTGTGTGTGTGTCTATTAAAATACTGTACTCAGACTTAAATACAGTGCTATATTTATTAAATATAGGCCAGGGTAGACCTGGTAACATAAAATTAGCTTTGGGGGTAGCAACTAAAAACCAGAGACATCTTGAATAACTGTAATGATACTATTTCTCCCAAACTGTACACCTATACAATTCAGTTCCTTTAACTGGAGTCCAGGATATTGCCTTTCTGTCTCGCCACCTTCTCTAAAAGGTAGCGAGGTGAGCACACCTCTCCTGAGTCTTCCTCTCTACCTGAATTTGGCGTCAGAAAAAAAATCGTCTCTATCTGAAATTTTATTGTTAATTTACTTGTATACTACATTATCATGCATTTACCCAAAGGGAATGAAAACACAATAAGAGTGAATAAAGCCTTTATCTTGTTTACCTAGGATATTGCCTGGAAAATAGTATCTAAGAATGCCTCTTAGATGAATGCATCCATCATTACTTGTTAAATTATATCTTCTTCAATTCCAGAAGAAACGATTTGAATGCTAATTCTGTCTGTCTAACATATTACCCAACTCCCTGAGACAATATCTACTAAAAATTTGGAAGAACGCCTTTCATGCCTTCATCCAAATTATATGTATCTATTCTTCATCAAATTCTGTTGTTTTATTAGAATATAATGAGAAGATCCAGAGTCTTATAGTATATATTATTTAATTCCTTTCAGAGTGACAATGAGCTTTAATTAGCACATTTGTGGAAAGGGCATTCTAATGCTATTACCTATCTTAGTGTATAATTTGGCTCATGTATCAATTAAAAAAAATGAAATAAATTCTTTTAAAAAGACCAATGCAAACCATAACATTTCCCTGACTTAACAGTCTAAAAATTCTATCAAAAAGGAACTCGGACATCCTTTGTTTCAGAGATCCCATGGAGGTTGCTGATAACCACCCTTCTCGCCACCTCCTTTTCATTGAGCAATCAGGGAAATCCTCAGAGGATCAGCATTGAAATCAGGAGCTTCACCAGTTGCCTCTGTAATTCATCATCTTTGTGAAAATGGGTAATTTTGTTCCTGGTCTACTCTTCTTAATTTCTAATAATCAGGGACAGCCACTTTATAATCATAATCCTTTTGGTGTACACAGATATAAATTGTCTAGTCTTTCACTTGCTAGAAATTGCTTTTCCAATTCGAACATCTTTCTCTTGAGCAGATGAAGATAAAATTAACACAGGAATTGGGTGACTGCTTTCCACTTGACATTGCTTAGCTAAGCTAAACAATGGCCACCACACTTTCTTTTTTGTGATTTAAAAATAGCTTGAGTGTCTAACTCTATAAGTGTTGCATGCTTCATCTCAAACACCTGGCTAGCTCTTCCAGTACTTTTATTTATATATTTATTTACTTACTTACTTATTTATTCATTCATTCATTCCATTTGCTTCTCTCTTCCTCTTTTCTACACAGGCAATGTTATCAGCTAGTTCTGAAACAACCACATTCCTGTCTTCAGATGCCTCTCCCTTTTCTTCTCTCTGAGATAAGTTATCATCATCATGCCAGTATTTCCTTTTGGAAGTCTTTAACTTTTGAGTTTTCTGTTAGGTTGTGTTAAGGTTTTAATCTAGGTACATAAAGCAAACATCATTTCTCTCATTTACTACTGAGTCCTCAGTGCTTAATCTCCTTCCTGGCACACAGTAGACACTCAATAAACATGTGTTTAATGAACAAGTAACATTCTGGTAATTCCTTCATTTGGACTTCCTAAAGCTTAGGGCATACACCTGACTGTATCTGTATACTCTTCCTCATTTACTAGAGATGGTAGACACTTTCTTTTGGTGTTCCTATTAATTCTTTACCAACCAGGTCTTTTATTTTTTAATAGGTCAAAGTTTTTATTTTAAATAGCAGTTCTTGATTCAGATTTTACCATCTTCTGAGGTATTACTTATTGATGATCAATAAAGAAGATCCATCGATATAAACAAACATTTATTAATAGTATATTTATTAATATACTAGAGGCCTGGTGCATGAGATTTGTGCACTTGTGTGTGTGTGTGGGGGGGTGTCCCCTCAGCTCGGGCTGTACCCTCTCACAGTCTGGGAGCCCTCTTGAGGTGTCCAACTGATGGCTTAGGTCCACCCCCCACTAAGCCCTCAGAGGGACATCCTTAGAGCTGCCACAAAGATAAAAGAGGCTCCTATCATCACTGCTGTGCTCACCAGTCATGAGCTATGAGCCCACCTTCTGGCTGAGCAGTGCTCCCCCTTGAGGAGCACACTGACCACCAGGGGGCAGCTCCTGCATTGAGTGTCTGCCCCCTGGTGGTCAGTGTGTGTCATAGCGACCTGTCATTTCTGCTGTTCAGTCTATTTGCATATTATCCTTTTATTATATAGGATATTTACTGGTATGTGTTATATTAATATAATATGTAATTTATAAACTAGCATTATAGTTATTAGAAATACACTTTAATAAAAATCCTGATACAATCACTGTTCAGAATTTTTGTCTTATTACTAACAATATATAAGGAAGAATTTCACTACACAAAAAATTAATTTTAAAAATTAATGATAAAAGTAGACTGGGGTTAATTAATATTTTCACGTCCATCTTTGGCCTAACATTAGATGTCTAACTACTCTCTGATGGAAACGTCTAATATTTATGAAGGGGTTATATTCAAAATGTGAACCAAATATTTACCTTTGTTGATATGAAAAATAAGCTGATATATAATTTACTTCAGCTGTGAGTGTCTGCAAATATTTTCTGTCTTAAGACAAATTTTGAACAAGTCGCTAACAAAATGAAATTGCTGAACCCAAAGGAAAATCAGCCAGTTTATTTATCGTCTTGATTTTAGGGACTCCTAACACATGCACTTTTGAAAGAGACTGTGAGGCATGGAATGCTAACAATCTACATTGTCGGGAAACTTCCGAAAGCGCTGCCTGCATGCCTCATGCATCACTGAGAGCTCATTTCCTCTCATTGCACCGGGCCGGACAGCTGGCCAGCATCTCCCATCTGCACGGCCCTCAGGCTCCTCCTAACTGTGTTACAGGACGCCCTTCCGAAATAGGAGTGCTACTCGGAGGCCGATTGGAAACAGGAGAAAAAACATTAAAAAAAAATCTCGTGTGAAATAACATTTTAAACTTAACGTTGAATTGAGCTATCCAGTAGATTAGATCATTGAATGGGCCAAAATGCTGAAATGCTGTCCCTAGAATAATTCAGAGGAATACTTGAAAAGTATTACTGGCTCGTAAAACACCAGGCCTGGAAATTAAAGATGTTTATTCCTCAACAAAAAAGTCTTTGACTGTAACTCTCTGGCATACTGCCAACAAGGCCAGCTCTTTGGGGGAAAACCCTATGCCAAAGGCCAAAGAGGCAGCTGTGTTATTCAGCTCCTGAGAGCTTCCAACTCAACACCCACACAAGCTCAATTATGAACAAATTAAAGGGATCCAGGCTGAACATAGTAATTCTGGTAATTTAAATAAATAGAGGAAGGTCTACAATTAGTAGGAAAAGATTGAGTTTCTGGAAAACCCAGAAAATGACACCCTAACCCCCTTTGAATAGTTACATCTAATTATTTAAAAATAAATGTCCTTTTATTCATTATTTTAATCATTCTTGATGTTACTTAAACGTGGCCACATGCATGCTGACAAAAGTATCCACCACATATTGAGGTAGAAGAGCCTCAAAAAATCTAAATGGATATATAGGAACTAATGACACTAAGTAAAGTTATAACTAGAGTTTTATATCTATGTTGTAGAGCACATAGAAAATATTAATCATATGTACATTTTACAAGTGCAAAGAAAAATTTCAAGTCATTCAGAGATTAAATATTGGGGGAATCTATTAATATAATTCACTATGTTAATAAAATAAAGAACAAAAGTCTCATAATCATTCTATATAGATCATTAAAATCACTTAATAAGATACAGCATACATTAATGATTAAACAAAATGAGCAAATAAAACTCTTTTTTAAGAAGATAGAAAGACAAAGAAACTTATTCAACCTGGTGAAAACATTTCTACCAGGAACCATCAGCAAACACAATGATGGACATGCACACACACACACAAAAAAAGAAACACTCTTGTTTAATTTTTAAATTTATTTTGATGAGCTGATCTACAGTTCACGTAGGAGAATAAATGCCAATGAAGAGCCAAAGAAGTTTTATCAAAGAAGAAAAATCAGAGGAAGAGTGTCCTGTAAGTTATCAAAATACAGCATGATAGCATGATAATCTAAAAAGGATGGTTCTGGCGTGGGACAGACTAATATATCAATAAAACAGCATGTCTAGAAATCAACTCAGGCAGTAGGGAATTTTGTGTGCAATGTGACTGCATTCTGAATTAATGGGAAAGAGATGCAAAAGTCAATAAATGTTACTAATAATTTGTCTATTTACATGGAGAAAAATTTTCCACTCATAAGCCATGGATAATATTATCTGGGGAATAGCGGAAGGAGATGGGGGAGGAGAAGGCTTTATTTTTTTATAATAAGGATTTTCTGGCTTTGGAAACCTAAGTGAAAATAAGTAAATGGAACCTGTTCACCTTAAAGTAATTTGAATATATGAACAATGACTCATCAGTATTTGAGTTAAAACACTAGCTTAGCCCCAGCAGCAAAAAAAAAAAAAAAAAGAAAGGAAGAAAAGAAACAAACAAACAAACCAAAGAAGGTGCTGATTGGGCCTGTTAACTTTTGGAGATTCCTACACAGTTGATACAGGAGCAATATCCAACATAAATTAACTAAACAATAAGCAGGAGGTTTTGTTTTGCTTCAATTATTTTATTTTATTACTTTGTGAAAAATAATTCTGATAGTGACGCTCAGAGCCCTTTGCTAGATTGTTAGCTATAAATTGGCACTTTCTGGAAGGGACCACAAGTTGATGGTTACTTTAAAAATGTTTTTCAGCATATTTTACCACTTCTGCTGTATAGTGCATGTTAGCCAATGCTCTTAGTTTGGCATTAGTGTCCTGAGGAAAACAGCTCATGACCTCTGCCCAGTTCTGTAAGCTGAACAAACATTACTATTATCGTTGTCATCGATGGCATGAGTACGATGAAATGCAGTGGGTGACTGCTACCCATGCATATTTTGCAAGGACTGTTTCAACTTGAGAGAGAAAGGCTCTTCCAAACAAAATTTTCAGCAACAAGAAACATCCAAAGAAATGCCATTTCTGGATACGGATTTGACATTTTTCCTTCCTTAAGTTAAAATGGATGCTATGTTTTCTTTTGCACAGATTTTTTTTTAGAACCATAGTGCTGGCCATTTTTAAAAATCATATGAGGAAAACAGTTTCTCCTCCAAAATGAAGAGCAGTTTTTATCCATTCATCTTCGTCATAGAGGAGTTGGGAAGACTGAATAGGAAATGTTTATCAAGCACTCTATGAAAATAAATTGCCCTTTAAATGATTAGTAATAACCTATGTCATCGTCACACATTATTCCTCTGTTTTTTCAAAGGATCACATAAGAGAAAATACCCCCCTTTGCCAGTGCTCAGCACTGCATCTTTGGTTGGGCTTTCTACCCGTCTTTTACCATAGCTTGTTAGAGCAAGTGTGTCCCGGGGATCTGTTCAATTTATAGAAAGTAGGATGAATTTCTCTTGTTTCATCATGATTGAACATTTTTCTGAACTCTTGTAAATGAGTTACAGATAAGCACTATTTATCAGTTTGTTTTGTAGAACATGCAGAGTTGATTATTCTATTTTCTACTATTTGCTACTAATGAAATATATAATATGCCTCAAGAAAAAAACATTGGCAAAGCATGGCCTCTGAGCATTCAGGAAACAATGAGTAATCCGCTGAGAATTTATGTTGTACCCACATTCCTCTCTAAACATTGGCTCTCCCCAAGAGCCCATAGGAGGGCAGCAATGTCCTTGGGTATCTGAAAGGTTTCCGGGGTGCCACGTTCTAGGTGTTCTAGGGCTTGGTTTGCGCATGGGCTCTGGATCTGCCCTGGCAGCCAACAGTCTACCGGGTTTCCTGTGGGGGCTCAGAACCTCAATGAAGTTGTTCAGGCACCACTGGAGGGAACCCTGGCACCCTCAGTCTGGCAAACCCAGGACCCCTCTTCCCTCCAGTGTCACAGGATGGGGAGATGGGCATTTGAAGACATGAATCCTTTGCTGCCATTCCTGCCCATCATCCACAGAGAGAGGAAATCCAGTGGAAGAGGATGCATTTAACCACATTATCTTCCCAGGCCCCGTGACACATGTGTATGGATGCAACGGGAAGTCGCCAGCAGAAGCGAGAGCATAGATCCAAAGGCAGGTGAGCTAAATGCTAATGGCATTCACATCCTCCGGAACGAGTCATCATATTTTTCTGACCTATATGGGCCACTTTATAAAAGTAAGTCATCTATCTCTCTTTTACAAAGGGAAGGGATAATTACAATGAAGCATGTGAGAGGAAGTGAGGAGATAGGATGACCATTACCCGCTGCTCTTGGCCTCAGTAGGCCCTGCCCCATAAGGTTGGAGTTGAAGAAACAAAGGCAGGACATTAGGGAAGACAGATGGGCAGAGGCTGGAGAGCTGACCTGGAAGTCACCCCACCCTCACTTACCAAGGTCCATGCTCTTTGAGGCTTTCAGACTCATGGATTCGGGCTGCCTGGCTGGTGTCACAGATCTGAAGTTGATGTGCTGATCTGGAAAATACACAGCCGGATCCATGGCAGAACTGCGGGGGGGAAAAAGCCAGATGCCATATTTAGGTTTAGAATAAAATCTCTCTCTCTCTCTCTCTCACACACACACACACACACACACACACACACACACACACACACAAGCAGCCCCCATGTTGAACAGAGACCCTCATCACTCTCTTTGTAGCACACAACCATTCATTTAAAACGAATTCTTGAATGTCAGGTTTCTTTCATGAGATGTAGCAATTTATTTTTCATATATGTTATCACACTCTACAACTTACATAAAATATTCTCTGGCTAATATGGTGTTTTCCTCTTGACTGGTTCCCGCTAATTGGGATCCTGCGGTACAATCTGTAACTGTGTAAGGCGAGGCAGGGATGCACAGGCACTTCAAAGGGTGTCGCCAGATACCAGCACCGACTAGACTCGTGTCAGATGTCTATGGGCCAGGCGTGCCCTTTCTTTAAAAACAAGCGAAAGGGAATCCCTTAGAGAAAACCATCCCGTTGAATGACTGATGGCTGCAGCAGGCTGATTTTCTACTTTTTTAGGTCTGGGATCTAAAACTAATGTTAATGCTGAGCAAATAGTCTACTCATCAATAATACCAAAAAGGAAATAGCAGGGAAAGCACACTTGACAATTTGGACACGAGATACATCAAATGTTCATTATAGGGTTCCTAATACTTGTTGTCAATCTCATAGAATTCTATTTCTGCTGAACACTATATTTATTTTGCTTGAGGATAGAGGAAATTATATAAGGGGATTACAGATGAGAGCTTCTTTCTTGGTCTGGAAGTAAATGATATATATGTATACACACACACACACACACACACACACACTCTAGAGGCCCAATGCACAAAATTCATGCAAGAGTAGGCCTTCGCAGCCACAGCAAGCTGCCTGTTCCCTTCTTTGCAGCCCCAGCTGCAGCTTCCACTTCATCCAGGAGGTCACCTGGAAGGATGTCTGGTCTAATTAGCATATTATGCTTTTATTTTAAATACACACACGCACACACGAGAAGGTTGTTGTAATTTCATATAATATTAAATTATAGCAATCTTCTCTCTTGGTACTCCTGTATGTTCAGAAGATAATTATGGGTAAGTATGGTGGTTCATTTTAACATAACTTTATCCTAATCTTAAATACAGTGAAAACTCAAATCAAGTATCTTGGTGAGTCTGAAAGTAGTGAGGCTGAGTTTTTTAAACAGTGATATTTGACACTATAAACAATAAAACAACGGCAACAAAAGTAAACTATTATGAATGTAAACCCTTTTAAATGTACAGGGGATCTCAGTTTCTTAACCAAATATACAAAAATAAGTTTAATCTTTTGTTGAAACCCATTAGTCATGCATATTTAATATTGCCTTACAGCAATATTAAACGTGATGGGTAGCTATGTAACATTGCTGAATGAATGAAGGAATGAATGAAGCTCTATTATTGTGGTGTAGTGGGGAGATGAAAGAATCACCTGGGACAGGCAGCACAGATGCCACAGCGGGTCTGCCCAGTTCTAAATCCTGGCTACTTACTAGCTGTGGGACTTGGGCGAGTTATTGACCATCTCTGTGCTTGGATTTCCTTACGTAGAAAATGGGTATAATTACACTCCCTATCTTACAGTGTTGCTAAGAGATAAAGTGATTTAAGTTTTTAAAGCCAGGAGAATAGTGCCTCTTCAGGGTAAGTTCTATCGAACTTTTAGGAAACAAGCAGATAAATAGATCTGCTTAAGCTTCCCAAATGAATGCAAATTCCTGCTTTTGGAGTTCCCCAGGCTTTTCACAGGTACTGAACCTTCTCTGCTTTTCCAGCCTCTTGGTAGGTCTGTGTCTGAGACCCCTTCGCTCCTGTTTAGAAGGGTCATGTGGTGCAATGATCAGGGCCCCGGGCTTGAGAGTGAGAGGCGAGGGTCCGTGGCTTTAGTTTACTAGTGCACAAAATAAATAGTAATCACACCGACTCTATAAGGTTACTGTAAGGATTAATTTTGAAATTTGTTAATATTGGCAATGGTGCCTAGCACACAATAAGAGCTCAATAAGTGAGCTATTAATTCTTCTCTTTATTTCTGTAGGTTGGACGGGTCTTTGAATGAGGGCCTGAAGCACTCTACAGTGAAGAAATTATACGTTTTCACAAAACCTTCTCAAGACGTTTAAATCTGCTCTTTCTTGAATTTGAAGCTTACTTTATTTTTTTACTTCTTTCTTGATGCCTGTCTACATTTTCAATAGACAAAGCCACTGACATAGAAAATGTATTAGATGTGGTGTCTAGTGCTGGCAAAATATGCCAACTGTGAACAAAAATCCTTGACCCACTAGTGCTATTGCCACTGGCCTCGCATAATGGCAATGCTTTCACTGCTTCCGCTCATCTTAAAGAATCAGATGCTACTGTGACTGTGAGCTCCCCCTCAGCCTCCTGTTTGGAAGCACTTGCCTTTAATGATGTTATCTGACCTCCATGTGCACTTAGTCTTTCATCCTTTGATCTCCTGCGATGATGTGGTTTTAGTGTCAGAAAGACTCATGGGCTTCATAGAATCAGAGCCTTTCAGAGCCAGAAGGCGGGAAAGGTCACCTCATCTAACTCTCCATCTTGTAGATAAGACACTCGGGGCCCAGAGGGGAGGCTGAAGTTTCAAGGTCACACAGCGGGCCCGTGGCCAAGCCAGGACCCAAACTGTGGTTTCTGGAACTTTTCCCAGAGCCGCAAACACATTGGCTAAAATGGTGGCCAACCTGAGGCACGGGTTGTGGCTGATCCTGAGTCCAAAGAAATGGAAACTTTCCCTGTCACGGTAGATTTGCTCACTCTCTGATGCTTCTTGCATTTGAGATTGGCTTTTTTTGTTTGTTTCAGGAGAGGGGTACATGTCATGAAATAAAGGAAAACCAAGGAGTCAGTCCAAACAGATGCCATGCGTTATAATGAAAGTCTTAGGAGGAGGTTTAGAACTAACATGCATAGTCCTCATTGAAACTTAGGCCCCATGCATTTACAGCCCTCTGCTCGAGGAAGACTGTGGGAACCTACCCAAATGAGTATCATACTAGTTAACGGCACTTCATTGTCTTAGATTACTTTAGAAAAACACACATTCACTGACAAACTAAGGCTAAAAACTCAAATTTCCCCAGACTCTTGGGAGACAATCTTCTCTATCTCCATTAAAAATAAATAAATAAACAAACAAACAAACAAAAACAACAACAACAAAAAGCTGATAATGCCACTTGATGAAATAACATCAAGTAAGGTCCTGTCTAAATAAAGTGAATTTCTTTTTGTAGATAAATTAATATATAACCAAATAAATGAAATTAACCATAGTGATATATACATCTGCTACCATTGTCTTGAATGTGGCCAAGTGTACACTTGCAGTGGTACAAATGAATTTGAAGCTGATATCAGATTGGCAATAGGTAAGGAGGGAAGTAAGTCTAATATGGCACTGTGGGATTAAAGCCAGTGCTACCATACAGGCCCTTTAATAATGAGTGCGGCACTGAGTTAGTTAACATGCCAATATTTTAGGCCTGTAAGTTTGGCTAGCAAAACAGTCTGCAGTTTTATGCTACTTATGAAAAGCTCTTCGAGTGGGAGAGGGGCACGGTGATTGGAAAATGTGACGCATGTTACTCTTGAAGAGTCTGCATGTGCTCATGGCTGAGTGGGCCGCGGTGGATGCTGCGGGGAGCTGGCCGTTGACAGCAGGCCGCAGTCAGGCGTCAGGTAAAGGCTGTGCTTTCAGCATGAACAAGCAGGGGATCTATCAGAGAGAAATGATGCTCAATGTCAAATTATGCTGCATAATGAATTGAACGGGGTAGCATGAAACACACACCAGTGTCCCGAGTGTGGTGGCAAATCAGGAATGTGACAGACACGTAGGACCCAGGCGTGAATGTGTAAGGAGAACAGTCTGAAATAAAAGCTGAGGCATGCCAAAAATTATGTCAGAAATCGGAGGTGTCCACAAATAGGTTTCAACAATTGGCTACTCTGAGTGAGAAAAGATGAGTGTGTGTGCGTGCGTGTGTGAGAGAGAAAGAGGAGGGTGGTGGTGGGGGGGAACAGAGATATCAATCAAGATAGAGGGAAATAGACAACAACCAAATATTGTCTAAGTTGCTACTATATTCTGTCTGTTGTTAATTTGCCATGAGATATCACTATAGAAAATATATTTCCTTTATATTTATCTACCTTTTACTCCGACACATATATTCTACATTTTTGTCTGCTAATTACTGATATAATGCTACAACTAAAAATCAGTAAATTGCCGATTTCATTTCGGTTCAAAGTGCAGGCATTAGGTTTGATCCCATCTGTTTTTCGCTCTCCATGCAACAGCAGTTTTCTGCTCCATGAGACCGGCTCCATCCCTAACGCGCCGCTTTCCCTGTTAGAGGGCTTTCAAAGTTCATTTATTTATTTACGTATTTTTGAAAGACAGAACGGCCTCCCAGCCTCCTTTGCTCAGCCATCCTGGATCCCTTCCAATTCTGCCTCCACCCCAAGTTTCACACATCCAAACCCCGCTGCTGCTGGTCACCTAGGCAACGTAGCAGCTCGCAGGATGGTGCAGGTCAGGAAATCCCAGGAGGGAGAGAGTTTCAAAGCTTCAGATTTGTTCCTTCTATCTCAAACACACCGTTGGCTCTGTTTATTCCTCTCCACCATGCTGCTCTTCCCTCCATTCGGGCCCTTCCCTGCTCTTCCAGGCCCCAGACTGCAACCACGTCTAGGGCTTCCTCCGTCCACTCCTCCTCCACCACCAAACACACTGACTTGACATGGTCACCCATGCTTCTCCGCTCTCTGGAGAAGCAGGTGCCCAGCGTGAGAGACAATGCCCTTCCCACTGATTCTCCCCCAGGTACCAGATGCTTGGGCCACTCTGAGCATGCTCTGTAAGGCCCTCTCCCTTTGTTTGGGTTTTCCTGACCCAAACCGCCCATCCCACCATTTCTCTGCCTCCTAAGCTCCTTTCTCTTCTCCAAAGGACCGTTTCAACATCACTTCTCCCGTAAGAGCTTCCTTGCTCCCCGCAGGCAGTGTTACTGGCCAGCAGATTGTATGGAATGCTCAGCAAGCAGGCTACTTCCTAGCTGTGTGTCTGTCTCTTCAAGGGGGCTGCATTGCTTTAGGGCAGGGGCGTTTTCTAATCTGCGTGCCTTCTGCAGTGGCCAGTTGAGAGCTCCATAAATACTTTTGGGTGGATGAGTGAGCAAATTAATGACTCTAATGCTGTGGAGGAGAAACACGGAATCAGGATTGAGACAAGGACATGCTTTTAATTGAAAGGAGATTACTGTTGATGAAGCAGGTGAGAACAGAAGCCAAAACACAGAAGGTTAGGGAGGGAGAGGGGAAACAGAGATGGAAGTTACTATTCAAGTCATGTGATGAAGATTGACAGCAGGAGGGGCCAATATAAGCTGTGTTTAAAGATCATGGAGAAAAGCGCTTTACAGAAAAGGGAAAGGAAAAAAAAAATCTGTGGAGACAGCGAAGCATCCAAAAACGCACTTGCTAATTCTCACTAATTCTACCTCTGTGACATCTCTCTCTCTCTCTCTCTCTCTCTCTCTCTTTCTCTCTCTCTCTCTTTCATCTTGTTAGCATAGGCAGCTAGTTCAGGATTAACAAAAAGACAAGGGAGAACACTGCCTGAGGCTGATTAAATCTGGAAACTATAGTTTCAGTCACACAGGGGAACAGACTAGCATCCCAGCGGGCAGGGAAGACTCTTTTCCAATGTCCCCCTTCCCTGGATTAGAGGGGAGGGAGAAATGGCTGAGGGGAAAGTCTTTTTCTTGGTTCATAAAGGGGAGGAAACAAACCTGGGGAGAAGGTGGGCTTGGACAAGGGCAAAGCCTAGCATCTGGGGAGGAGATTGGATAGGGAAGGCACCCGCAGAGCCCCAGGAAGACCCAGGAAAAATATTGGCTAATTTGAAAGAAAGCTCACCTCTTCCCAAATCCAAGGAAACATGGGTAAACTTAACAAAAGCCCCAGTCTCTTTAGCAGCTGCAGGCCCGAAGCGCGGTGCTCACAGCGCTGGTCTCAGGCCAGACTGAGGGGAAGAGACTAAGCTAGACTCCTGGCCTCTGATGTGGGGGTACAGGCAGATGGGGGTACATCTCTGGGCACGGGGGACAAGTGCAAACCTGTGGCATCTGAAGCTAGACTTCTCCCGCAGTGAGATGGCTGTAACCTACCTGGTCTGGATGTGGGCAAGGTGTACCTGGGGGCAGTGATTGCCACCTACCAGCTGTATGCCAGGGAATCGCCTCATCGAGTGTGGCAGCAGCCTTTTCAAGGGCTTGCTAATAAATCTTGCCACTATTGCTTAAAGTCCTCCTCCATGATTGTCCCTGAAATGCCTTTCAAGAGCCTGTTTCCAGATGGTGCGGGCAGACCCACCTTGGTGCCTCTTTCACTGGGAACAATCTCAAGGCTTCTCCCATCCTCCCAGGACAGCCCTCAGTACCTTTCACTCCGATTGTCACAGAAGGTACCTGAGGAGGCTGTGTTTCCAGTGAACCCTAACCGTCCTCCCTTTTCCTAACATATGTCTCACCCCCAAAACCTGGTCACAACATGCTCCTGTCTGCTGAAACCCTACTCGCATGTTAAGATGCATATCAAATGCCACTTTTCTTCCATCATGGTTTCTGGGTGCTCTATCTGGAAGCATTCTCCTCCCGCTTAGATGCCCGGAGCATTTTATCTGTATCACTTCTATAAATACCACTTTGTGCCTTGTTTTCTGCCGGTCACTTTTACCGACTAGCCTACCACCTTCTTGAGGGTAGGATTTACATCTGATTTTTCTTTGCGTTGCCCCAACAGTTTTGCACATACACACAAGATAAACACTCAAGTAGAATAAATAAAAGTATTCTATAAAAGGAATATTTAATGCAACCAGTCTGTCATTTTTGATCCAGGCAGGCAATTGAAATGAATGCACAAAATTAAATATATCCAGATATTCTTTCAAAAATCCCCAAGAGACAGAGATCTAGAACATGAGTGCGATTAACAATCTATTTTGTGAAACTTTCAGTGAGATAGCTGCCTTAAAAAATGTTGGAATCAGAGATAGCTAAGTATAGGTAAGCTGCCAGCTAATCTTTTGTTGTGTTGCTTTAATTTTTAGCAGATTGTAATAAAAAAGTATAATAGGGATAACACCAGCATTGCTGCAAGAAAAATGGAAAACATTTCACAGGATTATCATGGGACATAGAATAGAATAGAATGCACAGTTTTAAACAGCCATAATAAATATAGAAAATAGCAAAGGGGCAATTTAATGAGTTTTAAAATTCATCAGAAGAACAAAATCTATGAATTCCACTAGTTAAATGGTGTATATGCTTAGCAAATCTTTCTCTCTCATGCTTGTGCGACTCTAAAAAATATTGATTTTGGGGGGGTTTCTATTACAAAATGGATATAACATTGGGCACTCTTTGCAATATTTTAGATTATATATGGCATTGCTTTAATTTCTAGATTCCATTAACTTTCTGGGAACAGCTATTTTATAAAATACCTTTAGGGTTTGCCAATTACGAAAGAAGGAAAATATAAAAAACCCAAGCTTTATGTCTTCTCAGTTTTGCTTTATAGCTTCCCATATAACTTTTCTTAGATTTCCACTGTTTCCAAGGTTTTAACTTGGCAAGAGAAAATCCAGCAAGTTTCTTAAAATATTCTATCATATATGATGAACCTTAAAAATTCCAAGTAGCAAAATACTAACAATCGAATCTATCAGCTATGAGAAGCCCTCACTGGAAAGGAATCATAGGCACCCTGAGATTTCCATTCTGGAAAGAAACAGAGTTAAAATAAGGTTTCTGGGATTTCCCCGAAAACCTATAACTAGGAACATTTATGGTATATCATTTTATCGATGATACCTGTGGCTGTAATCTTCAAGGCCCAATTCCAGGACGGGAAGTGGTGATGGAGATGGAGGTACTTCGCTCTCGGCCCATCCATCACTGGGAAGCAATGGCTCTATAAACAAAGAACAAATGAAGCTGTAGAGAGCGGGGCAGGATCACTCAGTGCCCGCTGCTGCCTCAGCCCGACTCTCAGCCACAATTTTCACCAGCACATAAACCAACTTGGAAATAAACAAATCCTCAGACGGAACGGAGGGATTTGTAGGGGAGCTAGCGCAGCCTGGACAAGGAGCTCTAAGCCTGCTAATATGTTTTTAAGCTGGTGACCCGCTGGCAACTCCATGCATCTTGACCACCTTTTTCCATCTCAGGAAAGGCTGACACACATTCATTCCCTGTGATGAGTGGAAGATTAACAAAGCTATTTCTTTTGTGACAACAGTTTTATAAACATGACTCTGTAATGAATGCTCTGGATTGTATGGTGACTTAGGCATTTGCCTTAGTGACAAAAAGTACTTGAAAAAAATCATGAGATACAGTATATGCACTCCCCATTTAGACACAGTAGAGGGAAAAATACTGTTTCTGCATCTGTTTCATAATCGAAACCCCTGGGTTTGGGGTCTTGGAAACAAAAAGACTGCAGTCTGAATCTTGATGTTCCTACCCACCAGTAATGTATGCTTTTCAGCCTAATCTTTTGCACTAGACTGTCTGTCAGAGCTAAGGAGCGACAGCAGAGATCCTATGGCCCTCAGGGCTAAAATATTTACTCTCTGGCCCTTCACAGGCAACGTTTGCTGACCCCCTGCTTTGGACTACTGTTAAGGACGCTAAATGCATTGTATTCATCTTTACATCTCTGATAGTGTATTCTGCACAATGGAGGGATCCAATAAACATCAGTAAGATTGAAAAGTATAATTCTGTTTCTGATCACCACTGTAGGGGTAGTGCCTTCCATGCTATGGAGGGGTGGATGTGTACATGCTGGTTCCCATGAGAAGACACATCAGAAATAATTGTACTATTAGGTTTTGCCTCAAAGGACCCCAGGGAACATGGATTCAGTGGGACAGGACATAGAACCAAACATATGGTTTGGGGTAGGGATGAAAGGTTTAGAGGAGACCCCTGTGGGTGATCCTGGAAAGACTAGGGCAATGGGTGACTGAGGCAGGGGATGGAGTGCATGTGAGCTGACATGGAGGGGATGCAGGGAGTAGGGCAGGAAGGGAGAGGTAATCTTATATAACAAATGGCTAATATGCAAGTCGACCAAACTGCAGAATGTCCAGTCACTATGATGCACACTGACCACCAGGGGGCAGGAGCAGTGAGCACAGTGGTGGTGGCAGGAGCCTCTCCCGCCTCCATGGCAGAGCTAAGGATGTCAGACTGCAGGCTTAAGTCTGCTTCCCCAGGGCAGTGGGTCTAAGCAATCAGTTGAAAATCCCCCAAGGGCTCCTGAAATGTGAGACGGTGCAGGTTAGGCAGAGGGGACCTCCCCGCCCACTCCCTCAGTGTACAAATTTTGTGCACTGGGCCTCTAGTAACAAATAAGAGGCAAACTGTGCTTAGGCTATTCCTTGGCCCACAGTGAGATCTGCCAGCAAGATTCTTCTGAAAATACAGTGTTGGTGGACTTTATTACCATTCACATGCTTAATAGGATTTCACAGCGACCCCCTGGGACACAACCTCCATCCTCATTACCATCCTGGGACCATGCTTTTTCCACTGCAGGCATTGCTAGCGATTCTCCAACACAAATGTGAATTTTATGGTGTTACAATTTCTACAAATGTTAGTTCTAAAAATGCCTTTTCTGTGGAACAGCTTGACAGAAATATGCATGTACAAAAAAAAGAAATGTAGAACTGTGGGTGGTATGTACTATTATTATAAAATGGATGGAACACAGCATATCAACATTGGATTTTTTAAATATACAAAGGAAAGCAAAAAGGAAAGAAAAAAAAAGTCAATGTTTTGGCTGTAATAGCTCCTTTCCTCACTAGACATTGCATTTTGTCAAATCAATCTTGTTTTTCTAAAAGAGTTCCTTAAAGGAGTGGGTTTTGGTGAGTCAACACTCACTCTGTTTTTATGGGTCTTGGTGACCTATTGCCACCTCCAAGGCAACTGAAACTCGGCAACCGCCAATGGTTCTCAAAACTTAAAATGTTATTAAGATTACAAAGAGGTGATGATCATGGTCATCTTCTACAGCATCATCTTTATAAATTCTGTCATATATATATATATACATTATCTCTAAGTCAATATGCTTATATGAAAAGTAAGAGAATTTCACCCACTGGCCTCTTACAATTAAAATTTCGTGAGTCTATATGCTTTCCTAGGCCTAATTCTTATAACATAGTATATCATAGGTCTACAAGAAAATAATAAAATAGATGTTCTCCGATGTTTAAGAAATAATGTTTAGTGAGTCCCTTGAAATGACTAGATTTTTTATGTTTTCCTTAGAAAATTGAGATCCAGGGAGGAAGAGAAGTAGGAACCTTGTAGGTAGCTGATCTGCATGGGTTTTCCACTGGCGTAAATGTTGTTCTACCTGAATCCACATCTCAGTAGGAAGGGGGGGGAATAGACAGAACTGCCCAGTGGTTGTTTGTGGCCACTGTGCCTAATCGACTCCACTTGTCCATTGGAAATAGCAACTCTGAACATCCTATTCACATTTTAAAGTATTATACTTTTTAACATGTTGTTTTGAATGGACTTTATTATTGTAAAATATTTTTCTGGGTGTAGTCTTATACTCTATGTAGTTCCGTAATTTTTGCCTTTGTTAGCCTTTCTAGATATTATCAATATCCTTGAATGTTTCAACATCCTCTAAAAATATGCTTTGTAATTATCACTTCAGCGCTATGTTTGATAGGTACTGAAAATTTTAAAAAAGATAGGAGGTAAGGTGCCCAATGTTCCTGTGGATGTCACAGGTATACTTAGGAATAAAACCCTGAACTTGGATGGCCACTGAACATGTTTCTTGAGATTTAAATGACAACAAAGTCATATTAAGGCCATATGCTTTGATATAGGCACAGGAGGGAGAAAGCTATTTTAGTCTGTGAAAAACTTGCTGTTCCTTCCCCAAATTCTCCTCCTGTTGGAATTGGAGGTCTCAGGAGGAGATCTTGCTTTGTCAAGAAAAAATTTAATTTTTAATAAGATAAGAAACATACTGAGTATTTCTTCATCTGATATAAAGTGGGCTTATAATGGATATTTTTAGGTAGAAGCACTTGAACAGTTTCAAGGCAGGGCCCATGCAATGGTACAGGAAATACACTTAAGTCTGGGAGATGGGATGATCCAGGTTCTGTGTGGATCAAGTGTGTGGTCCTGGGTTAATTATTTACTCTCCAGACTTCCTATTTCTACATCTGTAAAATGAGGGTAATAATATTATCCACTTCGAGTGTGCATGTAACTTGCTTAACACAGTACCTAACAGACAGCAAACACTTAATAAATGGTCACAGCTGTTGCTACTGCTCTCACTGAAATGGGGGAATTTAGAGGGAAAAGTGGCATCCCATTCTGATGAAACAATTCAATCTAGAGAAACCTCAGTAATCTCAGAGTTGAGAGACTGTTTCCACATAATTAACTCCTGGTAACATTTTACATATAAAAAGGGGATTGATTACATAAACAGCACTCCATTCAATAGATTACTATACGACTACTGAATGTGATGATGTCGAATATCCAATGACATAGGAAGGTGTTCATAATGTGCTATTAATGAAAAAACAATTCCCTAAATATTATATAGAGTATATTTCGCTTCCATCTCAAATTTATACACATATCTGTACGAAGGAAAGACTTGAAATATATACATAAAAATGTTAGGGGTTAGTATCTTTGATAGACAGAGGTATGAATAACATTGACTTTTCTTTTTATTACTTTTCTCTAATTATTTTTTGGTAATGAATATGTATTGCATTTACAGTACAAAACTTAGATTCAGGGAAATAAAAAGAATTTTCTTGGTGACCTGAAGTAGAATTTTTGAAACACAAAGAAGAAAATCCAAGTGTTTCCTATCTCAAGCTCAGCTAGAAAGGTGAGCCCCCAGCAGGTAAAAAGGACAGGATGCTACAGTTCCCATAGTACCTTAGCTACTATGTTCCCATAGTCACAGTGCTCTAGGTTCATGATGTTTACAGAATCAAGCATAAATCTGTGAATCACGTTAGGACCCTTTAATGATTTAATACTAGTCCACACTTAAAAATTTTTTTTTATTGATTTGAGAGAGGAAGGGAGAGGGAGAGGGAGGGAAACATCAATGATGCAAGGGAATCATTGATCGGCTGCCTTCTGCAGGCCCCACACCAGGGATCGAGCCCATAACCTGGGCATGTACCCTGACCGGGAATTGAACCGAGACTTTCTGCTTCATAGGTAGGTGCTCAACCACTGGGCCATGCCAACTGGGCCTCACATTTTTTTTTTTTTACTTTAGTTATTTATACTTCTTAACTTCCAAAATTAAAATATTGTTTTTTAAAAAAGTGGCAGTTGCCATTTTGTTTCCCCAGGCAGGCTTTGTTTTGCACTAACCCTCCGTGTGTGGGGCATCAAGCACAGCAACTGTCACTGTCGCCCGAGGCAATGCCAGGAATCTGCTTCACAACTTCAGAGTCGGCTCTCCCGCCCACCTCTGCGCTCACTCACCACTCAGAGCAGCAGAGTCTGCACTTGGTTTAATTCACGCCCCTTCACAACAATACAAACACGCTGGTGTTTTCTCCCACCACCTGAGGGGGTGCCCAAGGACAGGCCTTACCTCTCTGCTTGTGGTGGGGACAGTACGTGCTAAGCGGGTGCCACGTGCCATCCTCACTCCTCCTGCAGGTGGCCACGGCGCTGGGGCAGCTCTCAGAGCACGGCTTCGAAAACACCCCACACTCTCCGAGCTCCTGAGGGATGGACACCAAAGTTACATTTGCTTTCTAGGTATCTTCCAACTCGGCCAGTGAAAGCAAAGCAAAGCAAAAGAATGATTGATGGATAAATAATCTTTCAAGAGCCTGTTGCCCCCAAATCCTCAACTGTGGAAAACCAGGAGGGGACTACCAGTTAAAACATCCTTGAATCTGGAATGGGAAAACACTGACCTTGTGGTACTGAGGCTCAGGAGTGCTGATAGCCGACGCAAAAGGGGACTGATTTTCTTATTCTTTCCCCCACTTACAGTTAGCTCCTTCCTATTTTTCTTCCATCTGGGAGTACAGCTTGTGGCTGCGTCAACACAAGAGCACAGCTCATGCCAAGGACGCGTCTCTGCCAGCCAGCTGGCTCCCTCCCTCCCTGGGGACCCGGTGCACACGCTCTAGGACAAGTCAGGTTGGCCGCTGAAATGCCGTGAGTGCGGCCCACTGCAGACGCCATGCCTTCTGGCCAGGAGCTAAAACAAGCTGCTGTGACCATGCCAGACTGGGGTCTCCTGAGAACACTCTCTCTCTCTCTCTCTCTCTCTCTCTTTTCCCCATATCTTCCCCTCCTATTTTGACTTAGAAACTCTAGTCAGTAAACAAATGCACAGTTTCCTTAAAACTGCTGAATCCGGAATCACACCCCACACCGTGTGGTAGGTGGGGCCGATGTGGAGAGCTGTCTGCTCAAGAGGATGGAGTCACAGAGAACGGGGTTTTGATCACCTCCACATTATGTGTCTTCCTAACAGACATCAAGGAAGTCACTTGGAAGCCATCACCTAGCCATGCCCTTGACCGTTTGGGAGAGGAACGTGCCACAAAGAGAGAGACAGATCTGGGCCCAAAGCTCCAAGGCGTTTGGCCCAAACAATGCATTTGATGTATACTTTCCTCTTTGGTGACAGTATCCTGCCAGTGAGACAAATATTTGGAACATTCATTTTATGCATTCTTAATAATGAGAATGTTTTCAGTGCCTGGAGTGCCTTTAGCTTTTTGTCAAGACTTATAACACCTTTCCCACATCTGTTGCCTCTGCACTGCTCCTCAAACAAGGCTGG
The DNA here is from genome assembly GCA_963924515.1 of Vespertilio murinus. Lineage (NCBI taxonomy): Eukaryota > Metazoa > Chordata > Mammalia > Chiroptera > Vespertilionidae > Vespertilio > Vespertilio murinus. The sequence goes on along the minus strand of OZ004711.1, from coordinate 75,686,032 downwards.
CGCTCGGCAAACTGCTCTGAAGTGACAGCTGGAGCCCTGGCAGGCAGGGAGGTAGGGCTTACCTTGCATAGCTTCCTGCTTTTTTTAAAAAAATGTTGAATTTATTGGGATGACATTGGTTAATACAGTTATATAGGATTCCGGTTTGTAATTCTGTAACACATGATTTGTATATTGTATTGTGTGTTCACCCCCCACCCCCCAAGTCAAGTCTCCTTCCATCACCATTCACCCTCCTTCCCATGATCCTCTCCTACCTCCCTACCTCCCCTCATCCCCTTTCCCTCTGGTATTCCCCATACTGTTGTCTTGCTATGATTTAACAACAACAAGAACAACAACAAAAAATTGTTTTTTTTCCTGCTTTCCCAGCTCTTTGATAAATGACACAATCGATATCCCAACAACTGATCAGTAAACAGCCTAATTAAAGTGTTCAGCTTGTAAAATGGAGCTGCCATGGAACCCTCCATTAGTGTCCCAGCCAATAAAAAATATAATGGATTTTTAAACATATTCTGCTTCTACCAAGATGAGCTTGCAGCAGGAAGGAAAATGTTTTGGGGAATGGGGAATAAAAAACACACACAAAAAACAGGTCATAACCCATTTTTTAACACTAAGTCTCCAGGCTCAAATAGAATTACAATTGAACCTCAAGCGCATCCTTTGAAAAACATGTTTCTGTTTAAAATGCTTTTGATTCAATCAAGGGCTCATTAGGTATTCTTCACGAGGCCCTCATCAAAACTGTTTACGCATCTTGTGCATCTGGGTAATGTGGAAAAATACCCCAACAACTCTATATTTTGACTTTTCTTAAGTAGGTTCTTCAATTTTTATATCAATATAAGGTTCAAGTAACCATTATGGTATTCTTGCCGAGTCTACTTGATTTGCTTGAAGGCATGAGCCATGTGGAGACCTTTTTCTAGGTTACAGATGCTCTCTTATTGCACCTGGGGGTGATTGCTGGCCCACGGGAGAATACACCAAAAACATGAGCACACAGCATATGCTCTGACATAGAAAAACACAGATTTGGGAGATCAAATAGCTGCAGATTATTTCTTTTCAATTTAATAAAGATTAGCTGTCTTCATAAGAAAACATGCTCTTTAATCTTCATGGGCACCACAGAGATTCTCAATAGCTCGGAGAGTCAAATGCCTGCTTATCCCCCATGGAAAGCATGTAAATATTAAGAAAACTAAAAATGGATCTTGCTTAAATGTCCTCATAAAAATTGCTTTTTGTCCCATTTCTTATTCACAGTTGATTCCCTAGTGAACTATATTAACAAGACATTTCTGAAGATGGGCAACAAATGGAAAGTTTAGTACTTTCTTCTGATGGTATAACTGTCAACCCACCCCAGAGTGCGAGATTTAAAATGAGAAAACCTGCAATAAAGAGAATGAAAATGATAAAATGTTTCTGCTAGATGAGCCAAAATAGAGAACAGTTATCCACTAAGCATTTATCTGTTCTAGAGAAACACATAAAATTAGGGAAGATGAGAGATGGGGGATAACTAACTCTTAACACACAAATTCATTTATTTTTTACTTTTGCTATCTGCACAGGCATGATACTCTAAAGCAGTGTCCTCCAGACTTTTATGTTAGTTGAAGTATCTTTTTTTCCAAGAAATCGTGAAGTCAAATACACAGATGCAGAGACTGGTCACCCTTCACCGACAACTCGGTTCCATGAAGTCCTAGGGCTCCAGAGTAGGAACCAAATTAACCCAGAAAGGAGCCAGTGCTCTCTTAGGATGGGAGCAATAAACATGGGTTTTGTAACTATGTACATAAGTAAGATGCATTAAATATTCATGGGAGCCGCTCTGTCACTTAAGCAGACACAAATGTTGAAATGGAGTTGGCTCATTATATATAGGCTCCAGTAATTGGCCAATTTACATTTATTTAACATTTACAAGGTTATGTACAGGAGAGGGAAAAGGTGCAGTTACTCCTTCCCAATAGCTGATAATAGAACAAAGTAAGACGCAGTTACGGGTACTACTTCAGCCAACCCTTCAGAGGAAGTAGGTCTCAGATGGAACCTTTATTCATCCATTCAACAATATTTATGAAGTGTCTACGACGTGCTGGGGAATGAGGGATAAAACAGACAAAAGTGCCTGTCATCTACCAGTACCCAGCACTCAGCTAGGAATGTCTGCACGTAGCCTGGGAATGGCCAACCTGGGATTTCACTCAAGTAATCCAAAACTACTTTCTACTCTTGTCAATTTGAAAGCCCTTTATTTTTTTTTAAGTTGCACTTATTATTAAAATGAGTATTTTCATTTGTCTTATTCTATTTTGACTCGGCTCATTGTATTACACAAACATGTTTTGTTTGAGAGAATATATGTGTGATTTGTTGGTGCTTTTTTTAAACTGCTCTAAACTTTTTTTCTTATCTTTCCTTAAAATAATTTCAGCGGCATTTAATAATCTCTTCATATATAAGAGAAAATAATGTTGATATCATTGTATAATTTATATGATTGTCTAATGTAATACTTGTTTAATATAAATATAATCCTACAATTGTAAGTAAATTATTTAGGAATATTAGCATTCAAGAATATTTTATGCTTATACTTCATGTGTAGGTACAAGTATTCCATACAGTTAAAAAAAATCCATAAAGAAAACACACTAAAACATTTTAAGTATTTTTATTTAATTAAAAGCACTTATTTAATAACATAAAGCAAGGAGTTTGCTTAATAGCTCACATGTTAAATTAGTTAAGTCCCCATTCTATACTATCCACGTGTGCATTATGGGGGAGAATACAGACATTTGATTGCTTTATATTGATCTTCACACCGAGCATTGTATGTGTCTGATTAAGAACTTTCTAAGGTCTGGACACTGCTAGCACATCAATCAAAGACATAAAAAGATGGTGCATAGTTTAATAATTTATTATGCGAATAAAGCCTTATTCATAAAGTCCAGGCCTCTAGGAATTTCTGGGGAAAAAGTAGAAAATATGATCCTGTTACATTTGATAAATTACTTACTTTATATGCACATTTTTACACCTTCTAGTTATGCCTGAAATATACAACCACCTGTTCACCACATAAATCCATCAGAGAACTTCTGGGGCATATTTTTCCAATTTCAGAATCCGGGTAAGTCTAGCTACCAAACTAGTGATGGAAGTTTGCATATTCAGGAGGCCCTTTGGGCAATCTGCTGACAGAAATAAGGATTTGCTCACCTCCATTGGCCTCTCTGGCCTCCTCAGAATCACCAACTGGATCATCCCTCGTATGTTTCCTTCCATGGACATTGATCGTCTAAGTGTTTCCATAGCTTCATGGTTGGATTTTCCCAAGAGGGATTCCCCATTAACTGCAATCAGCTGGTCATTCATCCGCAGACGACCGTCCTAGGGCAGGGGAAAGAAAAACAGTCCTAAACAGAGAAAAGTCTGGTGATGACATGAGGCTGTTCCAGGGAAAGTTCAAGTTTAAATACAAAAACAGAAAATAATTCAGCTATTAGAAATGATTTATTTTCTATGGCAGAAAAACGTCCTGGAGCTTATCAAATAGTCACAGAGACAAGCAATAATGCATTGTGTGAAAGTACTTTTTTTAGAAATATTCGAGTCCTGAGACGCCATAATTTAGATGTTTGTATAACGTCTCTTACTGAGAATCTTTGGCAAGTATGCAAACCCAGCCTGATTCTGCCATTTGCTCTGGCAGGGACCATGGTGCTGACTCCAGGAAAGGGGTTTGAAAACCAAAGGAAGTGGTCATATCCCTCAGAAACAGGCTTTGCATTATGAGGCACAGAGAGACATCACGCTTAAATGCCTTGTGCTTGACAGTGGTAAATGTGTCTTCAGATGTTGTTGCCGGCTCTATTGAAAAAAAACAAAATTCTCATGAAAGTTTCTCTAACACAACCAAAAGTTGCTAGTCTGATAGTCTGCAGAGGAACACAGAGGTATGTCTTGAAGGACCAATGTGCTGTGCTTTCCTCTGGCAGAACAGCTTGAGAAAGGGGATTGTCAAGCCTTTTATAAGGAGGTTCTGACTGCTGAGTACTTTTTAAAAAATATATATATATATTTTATTGAATTTTTACAGAGAGGAAGGGAGAGGGATAGAGAGCTAAAAACATCAATGAAAGAGAAACATTGACCAGCTGCCTCCTGCACATCCCTCACTGGGGATGTGCCCGCAACCAAGGTACATGCCCTTGACCGGAATCGATCCTGGGACCCTTCAGTCCACAGGCTGAAGCTCTATCCACTGAGCCAAACCGGTTTCGGCATGACTGCGGAGAACTTTGTCCAGCATCTCCAGGAAGGAACGGCACCTCAGCATGAGAGTAGGCAGCCCGGACTCTAGACTAATTCAATTCTTGGCGCCAGTCATCCTCGGCATTGAATCCCTCACAAAAGGGAGTCTAGCAGTAGCCAGCTCTGCCGACAAAAGAACTTGAGAGGACCAAGGTACACCTCCCCGACAGGCAGCCTGGTGGGGAAGGGTTGCTTAAATATTGACAGTCATATAAGAAATATGACTTATGCTTGTTGGCCACTAGGGTAGAAAGTTCTTGCTCTGAGGCACAGAGGTAGGGTTAGGGACCTTATGCTGTGGCTGCTGCTGAAAAATGTAACAGAGATAACAGTAGATGTGTACAACAATTTACCTTTCCAGAGATTATTTTCCCCCATTAACAATCTCAAGTGATTTTCACAGCATTCCAGGCAGTGGAGTAGATTAATGTTTTTCTTCACATTTTACAGATAGAACACCGGGGCAGGGAAGTGAGGTGACTTGCCCCAGGTCACAAAAGCAAGGTCCAAACCAACCAACCCAAGGTCAGGTATCATGCACCTGGTCTCTCCTGTGTCTCCTAGGATGTCCTTGTTATTCCTCTCTAGACAGGAATTGTGCAACGCTGAAAAGGGTCAGGAAAACATTAAAGAGTGTTAGCAGTTGGAAGCATCTGGGATCCATGTTCAAACGAACAGAATGAAATGCACAAGGGAAGCGCGTCCTTAAGAAAGGAGGAAAGCAGACATAAAGTGACCAAGAGGGCCAAAACTATGGCTCTGGGAGAGAAATACTGTGGACAAGTTGATGAGTTTCGACTAGTGCGGTTGCAGATGGTCAGAGGACACTCCTCTGCTGACAGAGGGAACAGGGTGAGTGGTGACAGCTGCTCTGGGGAGTTGATGTCTTAGAGAGGCACTGTATACGCCACCTGCTGGAGAGGGTGCCGGACACGTGGGATCTCGGGGGGGGGGGGCACCCAAAGGAGCACACGACCTTCTTGATAAAGAAATGGAGATGGCAAGGCAATGGGATCGACAGAGAAGGGTGAACCCTCACAGCTGTAAAATGCCTGAGTGGGCTGCCTCCACAGAGCTGTGTCCCCTCCCTTCCTCTTGTTTTCCCACTCCACTTAACCTTTACCCTAATTTGGAGCAAATCTGGAAATGAGATTTACAGGAAAGGCCAATTGAGAAAGAAATCTCTTATTTCTGTTATCTACTTTGAGTGAGGCACAGAAAGAATAAGATTAAGGTTCCTGGAAATGGGGGTAAGACAAAAACAACCATAATGGGTTAGTCCTACAAAGGGAGACATTGGACGGAAGGAGGATTATTGGGTTGAATCTTGGAAAGGAGGTTAGGAGGGTCACTCAGAAATCTTTTTAGGACAACTGGTTTTTTAAAGAGAAGGAGGAAGCAGAAGAGTTGGATCAAGATCCTAGCCATGTTAACAGGAAATGAGGTCTAGTGTTGGATTTGTAGAGGCTTAGTCTTGGCAGGACACCTTGTCCTCTGGAACAGGAAGAAGAAAGATAAAGTTTGAAGCTGTATGAATATCTGTAGAATGAAGGAAATGAGATCTGAGTGAGATCCCACCTGGTGACCTCCCGTGAACCTGCTCTATGAGGTCTGGGAGCAGGTCTGTGTGAAGAGGTAACCAAGAGATAAGGAGATATAAAAAAAGAACATTTTTTTTGGGGGGGGAGGGGTAAATAATCTTTTGCAAACATGTCTTAAGCACAAGCTTTTATTTTCAGCTGCATTCCGAGTCTCAAGCATGCAGAACTACTCCGAAGTAGAACATGTTTGCTGAATCCCAATCCCAAACAAAAAGCAGGTCCGGTCACCCCAGGGCAGCTGTGATTTTTTTTAAAAGAGACATTCACATTCATCACAAGCAACACTGTAGAGCTGCGGGCGTGATAAAAATCCACACTCTCTCATTTCCAGGCGTGGCTAGTCTGTTGCTACTGGTGTGCACTTTTTCTAAAAAGATAAACGATGGGTAATTTCACTAATGGCGATGCCACTAAGCGCCATGTTGTCCTAACATTTAGAATATAATCACGATATTTAGAGCTGGAAGCATCCCTGGAGGTCATCTTGTCCAACCTTCTCTGTGTACAGATGAATAATGTGATGGCCAAAGAGGACCAGAAGCCATTTATTGAACTCCTCTTAAGAGAAGGCACTTAGATTAGGACTTGCTCTGCTAGTTAAGGTCAGGGCTGCATTAGAAGAGCCCAACTCCTGACTTCTCGGCACCACCCGTTCACTAACCATTCTGTCCTCTACAAAGATGACTAGTCCCTGTAGCAGTAATGCTCCAAGCAAAAAGGGACTTTCAAACCCAGAGAGGACGATATGTTACATGATATATCCTGGAAGAAAACCCTACCTGCAAAGTCAGTCAGATGGCAAACAACATGAAGACAGGAGACTGAGCTGGAGGATGGAAGAGCAAGGAGGCGAACTAGAAGAGGGAGAAAAAGAAAACACCCCTCTACCCATCTGGCTTTCTGTATATACCTACCCAGGTCTAGTCTTGATGTAAAATGAGGTTGGTTCAATGAGGTCATTATTCCTCACTCATCAAATATCACTCAGAATTATGGATGTCTATTCTGCTTTGGAGTAATTTTGTCAAGAAAAGTAGTTTTTTATTTCCCCTCCCCCAGTGATATTATGTCCAAGCAAATGCTTAATTAAGCATGAGGATGCTAACTCTCATCAGCTGATTTTATATAAGTGAATTCAACTATCTAAGGATATTCCTCAATAATTTTAGGGTGTTTATTTCACTATAATCTGAGCCATGCTTACATTTTTTTAACCCCTTTCTGCTACATATTGAAAGTTTGTATCCCTCAGACCCCTGCCCAAATTTATATGTTGAAATCCCGACTTCCAACATAAGATTATTAAAAGATGAGGCCTTTGGGGAGGTGGTTAGGTCACGAGAAAAGAGCCCTCATAAATGGGATTAGTGTTCTTAAAATGGGGCCTGGCTCCCTCTGCCATGTGAGGTTACAGCAAGAAGATGCCATCGACCAACCGAAAGGGAGCCCTGACCAGACTCATAGCTGCTGGTGCCTTGATCTTAGGCTTCGGCCTCCAAAATTGTGAGAAATAAATTCCTGTTGTTTATAAGCCAGACAGTTTATGGCATTGTGTTACAGCAGCCTGAACACACGGAGACACTTTCCTTCCTAATCACAACGACAGCAACTACACTCTCACCTCTGGCAACCCCACAACCAAGGTATCCATCCTCAAGCTAGGAGTGAGTACAGGAAATTTTCAGAAGGGGAAGAACAGAGAAAAGATAAGAAGTAACTTCCTCAGGGTACTTTAGGGCAAGTGAAAACTGGTAGGAGATTTAAGTCTTCTCTGTGTCCTGGGCTGGCTTCAAATCTCATCAGCCCTCACCTGGTTCTAATGCAGGAGGAAGAGAGAACTGTTTGAGTTTTACATCTCCCTTTAACTGAACACTAATACAGGCCAGTCCTTGTGCAAATATTTTGCATATGTTCTCTCATTCATTTCTTACCACAACCCTTTGATACTACTCTTCACGATTTAAGAGAGATTAAAAGGAGGCTCAGAGACTTGTTAAATTAAGTGACTTGTTAAAGGGCACCGGCATGACCAGGTCTACTTGTCTTTGAGTCAGACTTGTAGATGTCATGGTATTTTTCATCTAAAATCAGAGTCCTAGAGATGATTAAAGGTACTACAGTTATTAATGACAAGAATTATTAATGCTTTTCTTCTTTGTGCAGTCATTGTGCTAAAACCTTTACACACACTAGCCGATTTAATCCTTACAGCAATCCTATACATTAGGGACTACTGCCCCATCTTATAACAGAAGAAACCAAAGACCAGGCTGGTTGAATGCATTATGAATATTCACATTTCTAAAAGCTGATTTGAACTGTCTAATTCACTCGAAAGCCCAGGTTTTCAACCACTTTGCTAATAATTCTCGTGTTTTAGGGGTTCTTCGCCTCCTTTGAGTATCTAATAAAAGCTACAAATTCTCACCTCTTAAAATAAATATTGCTTTAGCCAGTTTGGCTTAGTGGGTAGAGCGTCTGCCCACCACTGAAGGGTCCCAGGTTCAATTCCAGTCAGTGGCACATACCTAAGTTGCAGACTTGATCCCTGGCTCTGGTCCTGGCTCATTGGAGAGGCAACCAATTGATGTGCGTCTCTCACATCGATGTTTCTCTCTCCCCCTCCTTTCCACTCTCTCTAAAAATCAACGGGAAAAAAATCCCTGGATGAGGATTAACAACAACAACAAAAATAAATAAACAAACAAAAATAAATATTTGCACCATGGTTTCTCCTCAGCTGGACACTGGGCCAGGTGATTCTTAGTAGGGGAGGGGGGACAGTCAGGAGGAGGTCCCATGTGCCCACTGAAGTATTTCCAGGATGGGGTCCAGTGACCATGGAGTTCAGCTCCCACTGAATTCAATGGCTTCTGGGTAAGGCCTCTGCTATGATTGCTGGTGACATTACATGGCTCAACCCACCTCTTAGGGCCAATTTCTTGTGAGGCATCTTTATCTCTAAAGTTCTCGTGATTAGAGAGGGGAGAGTAAGGAAGCCATGGAAAAAAACTTGCCACCACAGAACCTGAGACAAGCATGAGAGAGTAGGTTGGCTTTCCCAGGAGTAGCTGGCTGGGGCCCAACGCCAGTCCGCATTAGGCCATGGTGTTGAGAGGATTAATCATGACCAGATGTCGGCTCCTGCCTCTGCATGTTTCTAAAGGGGCCTTGGGTAAAGCCTTGTGGGATAGTATCCACACTCAGAGCCCAAACCCCAAAGCCCAGCTTCAGACTGCGGAGAGGGTGTCCTGAAAAATACCTTCTCCCCTCCCTAAAGTCACTGCATGACACTGCCTGTTGTACTTTTGAACAATACAATTCCTAACCTAGCAAAGAACCTTGCATGTCAGACTGAAATACATTCATTTCATTGAAAAATAGTTGTAATGAAAGGAACAGAATAAATCAAGGTTTAAAGTACAGTTTTAATGTAAAGAAGTGGAATAGAGAAAGTTGGTAAGATTGAAAGCACGTAAATTTTTGTCTTGAAGGATCCCTACCTCCGTCAGCCAATGCTTTATATCATCTGTCCTAAGACCATTTCAACCCACAAGAATGGGACATTCCTACCCAGCCAGAGCTCTATTTTCTAGGGGCAGTGCATTGCATTCTGGTGAATATGCCACAGTGAGTTGACCAACACTCTTCCTTCCATCCCAAATGTCCTTTGCATTCTTGCTCACCTGTTGAATATCTATTGTTTATAACAAAGCTCAGCAACTACCTTCTATTCATATTTTTCTCCACAGACAGAATTAACTGCTTTATCCTCTTACCACCTATGATATATTTTTTATATTTGTCTACCATCACCCTGATCATAATTAGAGTTGTTTATATATTTCCCTTATTATGCTACCACGTCCCTAGCTTATGGAATGAGCCGCCTTAAGTTTTCTGTCTCCAGTCTATTATATATTGCATAACTCACTGCAGATGTTCAAGAAATACTTGCTAAAGTGAGTCACTTGAAAAACACTTCATTCAGGTGCTTCGGGCCTGGTGTAAGTTTCAACTACAATAGACGAATTGTTTAATTTACAAACTATGACTCTGGGAGAGCCGTGAATCCAGGCTGGCTCGGATACACCCGCACATGTTCCGAGAACCTTCACAATTCTAAAAGCAAAGCTTGATTACTTTCTGCGAACTGGCCCAGTATCAGGGGGTCAGCTATGCAAAATTTTAAACGTATTGACCTCATTCAGCTATTCCCGTAAAAGCCTCACTTCATTTCTATGTAGCAAACCAGTGAAGTTCCAGAACATACTATTGACTCAGCACTGCGGCATCTGAGACTTTTTCAAAGAGATACCTGAACAGCATTTCTTGAGAGCATCACAATATACATAAAACCATTCTGATATAATGCTTTCAAAATGTGTTATCATTCTTTCCGTTTTGAACACCTCCTGAAAACATGAGGAATAAACAAATACGCCATAACTAAGCGCTTTTATCATAGGCATTCCTGATTCTTACAATTTCCTCAGCAAGACAATTTCCCAAGTGCTGACTGAGCACAAATAGTCATTGGCCGCCGGCCGGTGCAGTGATAGCATCCTCTGCTCATTTCACACGTTTTCTGTCTCCAGTCATTTCAGTTTCCTCTCCATCCTTTCCTATCCACTTCCTGATTTTCTCTTTTCAGTTTACTTTGGCCTAGAATGACTGATAATAAAAAGTTACCAAGGTATATGTTATATATGAGTCAAAGAGGTTCTTCACGAATGCCTAACCGGATTAGAATGTCAGACGCCTCTCCAACTTATTGGAAAGTATTTATTTACTTAACAAAACAAAGCAACAAAAAAAAAAGTGTGCTCTCATTCATGCTATGATGGCTAAAAGCCTGGGCACCAGAAACACGGGCCCAAAGCAGAGCATCTAGAACAAAACTGTGAGCACATTATAACTCCTGTCAGGACCTGCCCGGAAGTGGGGCATGGCTTCCTAGGTGGAAGGTGCTGTTTTCAGAACCAAAGGATCATCACCTCGGGATATCAACCTTTGTAGATTATAATTTCCTTTTCAATTAGGTCTATCAACTCTTTGTTATTATTCAAGCCTGCTGAGATAATCATGGAGTCCAAAATATACATCAAATTGATGTAGAATTCCAAAATTTCACCCAGCAGGCTTTAAATTTGTTCCTCATTTGCATGCCCGTGCATGAAATAAAAATGAGAGAGTGTAAAAGATCAGCAAGAAGAGTAAGGATGGATGCTGGATTTTAAATATAATATTACAATTGATACTTTTCTCATTTCACTTCTGAAGGTAAAATATGTTTTATTGATTGATTTAAAAGATGTTTTTTATTAATTTAGAGAGAGAGAGAGAGAGAGAGAGAGAGAGAGAGAGAGAGAGAGAGAGAAATCGATCAGTTACCTCGCACCTTGACTGGGGATGGAACCTGTAACCTGGGTATGTACCCTAACTAGGAATGGAACCAGCAACCTTTTGATGCATGGGACGATGCTCAACCAATTCAGCCATACTAGCCAGTTCTTTAGGTAAAATTCTCAATGGACAAGCTGTGAGTGTGACTTTTTCTTGTTTTTAGTTGTCCATAACATGCATAATATTTTTGTGATTAGGATGAAATGTAGAGTTTAGCTTATAACATCTGAGGATTTGCAATGAGCTACTTATGTCCTCAGGGTGTATGTTTGGTCCTTTTGTCAAAGGTATAAATCAGGAAGACATGGCTACTGGTAATGATCTTTAAGGCTCTACCAGTAGAAAACGTTATCAATTTTAAGGAAAATGAATAGTTAAAGAAATCATTTAACATTAGTGTTCCTTAAAAAGCTGTTCTTTTTATCTTCCTTTAAATTCATTAATTATAGATCTGTCACATGATTTATAGATACCAGCAGAGATGAAGGTGGAAATTACTCATGCCGAGAACTCCTACCGGACCCTGTTAAGAGCTTGGATGCTATTAAATGTTCCTCATTACGAAGAGACAGGGAGGTTTAGCATCAGCCCATGTTCCCAGAAATTCTGGAACTGGGCAGACTCTCTCCAAGAATTTGTATTTTAGTCATTTTAAAAATGAGAGGATTGCTTGTATTAGATAAAACTTTTTCTTCTACCAATTACTAAATAGTGTAGATTATAAAAATTCTGCATCGAATTTCCTAAGCACACCAAAATCAAATCATTTAAATTATATCTATTTCATATTCTGAGTGCATGCATTTGCAATTAGCTATGTCAGGCATTTTTCCTTCATTTAATTTCATCATCATCAAGTAGTATTTATTAAGCACAAACCTCGCTAATTAATTTTCGAGAGAATAACAGGTATTCTTAAATTCATTCTTTCTATTTAAAATCCCTTAATCTACCTGGTACATGCCATTTTTCCCTTAGCAAAAATTGTCTTCAAATTTTAATTTTACCTTATTATTTCAAGGTTTCCATAGGACACTTTTTCAGTCCCAAAGTCAGTATATTCAAGTAAAAAAATTAGACTGTGAGATTTTGGTTTTCACTATATATTAATAGTCTATCTAAATCTTCAAAATATCACTATCCTAGTGATATTTTTCTAAAAGTGATTCATTGCTAGATTTAAAAAAAAGTAGTTTAAGTTTGTATAATCAATAGATGTAAAAATGCATTTTCTCCACACACAAAAAAAGGTTCAATTGACACAGTACATAAAAAAGCAAAGCAAAAAAAAAAAAAAAAAACAAACTAAACAAGCCACTGATTTCAGAATTCAAAATGTTTACCAAATAAATGAAAACATCTAAGGTCTTCAACCTGATAATCAAGGTTTAGTAGAGAAAAGGAAAAGCTGATTTTTGCATGAATTTTGGGAGAGTAGTTTTCTCAAGGTATATATATTTTTTCTAAATGCAACAAAGACATTTCTTTTCACCTAACAGTAACAACACCACATTAACTTTCAATTCCAATCCCAAAAGTGGAATCTTGGAAAAGTATCATCATGGCATACTAACGTATCCCACTCATAGTGCCTCCTGGGTCATGAGAAATTAACACACGCTAGCATGCTCGTGTCTAGTCTATGTTGGTTCTAGAAACAATTGCCCTGTACCTCAGGAGCAAATGCCCAGGACGAATGTCAGAAACTCAAGTGAAACTACAGACATACCGCAATGCGTGTTATTGTTTAAGCATAATAGGATCGATACTTCTAGTTGTATTTGGCTGTTATGGTCCAAGGTCACTTTGCCCATTGCTAAGGAAGCTCAGAGCAATGCCTCGGAGGGAGCCACGGAGAACTCACGATGCAAAGCAGTCTGAAATGGCAGGTGCTGTGTCCTCACCCGAACAGGGAAGAATTTCTAGGGTTCTTGACTGGAATTTAAATATTTAAGCATTTGGGTAATTCTGAATAAGTAAAAATACTATTTTTTTCCCCCTTAGAGTGAGTGAGGGATTCGCTTCCTAGGCTAGCTGGATGCTCTTCCTTTCAAATAGAGCTTTACTTCTCAGCTAGATTTGACTCAAATAAGAACTGAAAGGATAGAAAGCAGTAGCTTGAAAGGTAAGGGGGGAAAAAACAGAAGCCTCCTAGTATAGCCCTAGTCATTCCAGGGTTTTACATCTGGCGAGAAGTAGGCTATCTTTGTTTACACCAACCGAAGCCCTGGGGAGAACACAGCTCACAGAATCCACAGGAAGAATTTGGTCGTACTTTTCAAAGTAGTTCAGTTTTCAAAAGAACCCACCTTCCCGAAAGGGAAACAACACCTTGAGAACCAATTAGTGGTCTGAAAGGCCCGGAGAAAGGCTGTGCTCCGGCAGAAAGATTATTCTGTTGGTTTCAGGTAAAAACCTGGGGCCAGAGGCGAAAGCCCAGGTTCCCCAAGCTTATCTCCCCGTGACCCCGGGGACCTGCTGTCTGTTACATCGGCGTCTTCTGAACGGGGACAGGAACAAAGTCTCCAAACAATTTTTGTAAAACATAATCCCGAATCACAGAGTAGGTGGCAATTTTCTGAGGGGTAATGGTAGAGGATTGGAACAGCAGAAGAAGAGTGAAATGTTCTTTCTGTTTTCCCCAGTGAATTGGATTTCTGGTGAGCAATGCTCAGGCCGCTAGCCTTTCCGCTGCACTAAGTAAACAAGACGAATGGATACCAACCCTTCACAATAAGGCTAACTCCATGATGGATGCTTTTTACTCCCCAAGATCAGCTATAAAGAGGCTGTCCAGTGGGCTTTAATGGTGTGATCGTCTGACTCAGCAGACCGGCATCAGGAAAGCAATTTACATAAATGGAAAGCGAATTCCTCCTGCAAGAAACAGGCCCGTTAGAAACTGCTTAGGTAAGGAGACGCTCACTTTCACAAACATGGATATACATATTAAACCCGCGCTCCGGTAGCCAGCCGCTTGCATGTAAGTTATTGCCCATAAAAAAAGCTAAGATGTTTGCTTTTAATTTCCCAAAATTCCTTTCCGTTTCAATTTCACTTGGAATAAATTCTGCAAATAGAGCTGTCATCGGGAATAAGAGGAGTACTATCAAGCTGATGTCCACCTACAGAACCAAGTCTCACCCTCAAACACAGCACATGCTCAGGTGGCTTGGCTCAGAATGACAAGCCAGATACAAAATAGTTCCAGGGCAACTGGCCCTGGTCTCTAGGAAGATAAACTAGTCAGATAAAGAGCCTGCATCTCAGGGCAGCATGGCACCGGGTCTGAAGGCAGACAGACTGCCCGGGTTCACCTTTCAGGCTGGGCAAATCCTGGCTGTGTGAGCACAGACACTGTGGAGGGGGACTCACCACTGCATTCACAATCCGGTGTGCACGTCGAGAGTGAAATGAGAGAAGCTGGAGAGATACTTTTCATGCTGCCCAGCATATATTTGCACTAAGAACAGTGAATGTTGTTGTTGTTATTACTATTTTTTTCCTTCTGCTCCTGGTTCTGCATTTTGGAGCTAGATTGTTGGTAGATTGGATGATGGGCTTCAAATCTCCATCCTGTTATGCACCCACACTTTGCTATGGCTTCATCACAGGTGGAATGTGTGATGAAAATCCTCACACCTTGGATTGACTGTGGATTCAAGCGTATTACTTATTTTGGCCAATGGTGGTGTGTGTGTGTGTGTGTGTGTGTGTGTGTGTGTGTAGTTACTGTGAGCCAATTTGGATCCCAGAACTGATGAGGCTTCACCCGTTGCTGTGGGCCCTCTGACAGCCCATGGATTAGGAACGTGCTGCAGCTAATCTGCTGGCCTAACACACCAGGGATGTGGGGACCACAGTCAGACTTGTCTACCTACAGTGTGCTAGAGGCTGGCCTGAATCTGAACCCCTCTAGCTGCCCTGCGGTCATCAGGGCCATGAAGGAAATAAAGGTACCGATGTATGTTCTTAACATTTTGTCACTTATTATACAACAAAAGCTGATGGATCTAAGCAGTGCAATAAAGAATTGTTTCTCCACAAAGCAGTTCTTCTTATCAAGGAAAAAGACCGAAAAAACCCACTGTTTCCCAGTGTCCATGAAACAAAAGTAATATGGAATGGGGAAGAAGAAAAATGCCCCTAGCTGGTTTGGCTCAGTGGGTAAGAGTGCTGGCCTGTGGGACTGAAGGGCCCTGGGTTCGATTACAGTCAAGGGCACATGTCGGGGTTGTGAGCTCGATCCCCAGTGAGGGGTGTGCAGGAGGCAACTGATCAATGGTTCTCCCTCATCATTGATGTTTCTATCTCTCTCTCCCTCTCCTTTCCTCTCTGAAATATATATATATATATATATATATATATATATATATATATATATATATATATATATATAAAAGTTTCCACAAAACCAGGGTTCTAGGAGCAGGCTGCTCCTTTAAACCTAACTAGTTGTTCTTGAGTTTTGTGGGAGAGGTGGCACACATTATTAATATCAAGATTATTTAAAAAATGGCTAACATTTATTGAAGGCTTATCATAGGCACTGTGCTAGGCACTTTATACCTATTGCTCTTGTTTGTCTTCGCAGGAGCACCAGGAGGTAGGCGCTACTAATTTCACTCTTTTTACAAGTAAGGAAACTGAGGCATAGTGAGGACAATGACCTGCCTACATTCACAGAGTGAGAGAGTAGCTGAGGCCGCACACAAACTCAGGAAGTCTCCCTGTCCAGCAGGGGCTGAAGGCGAGCTCAAGCATGATCCAGCAGGGGCTGAAGGCGAGCTCAAGCATGATTTCCTCTGTGATCATTTTACTGCTTTAATCACACGACCTGTATCACTTTATTAAATCCTGAGAAACCCATGGATTAGGTATTACTTAATATCCCCATTCTACAGATGAGGAAACGGGAACATGGCCGGTCAAGTTCCTTGCTCACAGGTGGTGGCTTGGAACTGGACACAGACCGTCTAGTAACTATACCTGATCCCATGCTCACAGCTAAGATCACACTCCCAATCCAAAGGGAAAGGGCAGAATCACATTCTCCCCACCCCACTTTGTGGGGGTGGGAAATGTATAAGCTTCTCCAAGTTCAAAGGCAAATCTGCACCCCCCAGCTCCATGGTTATCTCCAAGTGCATAAAACGTGATAAATGGCCTTCAGCGTCTACTGCAATCGCTCACAAGCTCCACTGAGCTTTCTTTCTGGCAAACGCAGTTTTCTTATTTGCTGCCTTGACGTTGACTTATTTTTTTCGTTCTGTTTTTCTGATGGTGTATTTTTAGATTCGAGTCTGTCAGCTTACACATCCAGAGTCATTCACACAGAGTAATAAAAAGAATGCAAGAGAGCAGATTCATCACGGAGGGCTTGTAGAACCATCTCTAGGACATGAAATGAACCGCTTACAGTAGGAGGAGAGACCCCCGCTGCCCGGAGGAGTCCACACACATTTCTGAGTGGGACACCAAGGCCCCATGGCCTCCCCTCCACACCCCTTCTCCACCCAGACCGCAGGCCCCGAAGCTGACCTCTGAGGACCTCCCCGCTGATGGGGCAGATCTTCCTACCCACCTTAAAAGCAGCGCCACCGTGGATGACGGACTTGATAAAAATCCCCATGTCTGTTCCAGTTTCTCGAGATTTGTTCCCTTTCAAGCTCACTCCCAGGCCAGCCGAGCCAGAGTCGTTCAGGGGGATCTCGAAGGTGAGCTGGTCCGTGGTTTCCGGGGAGAGGGCCCGGCAGTCCGGTTCTCCTTTCTGTTGGGGAGACGGGCATGAGGAGAGGGGAGGGAAGAGAGCAGGTTAATATCCACATCCTCACGTGGCCAAACACAGGGGCACTTGGGAAGGCGGCGACTGGACCTCTAACAGCTGCATTCCTGTCCTGTCCCCATGGGGAAAAGGGGGGGGGGTTCTCTCTTCAGAGGCCACCACGCCCATGGAGAGGTGGAGGGTTTGGGGAATTGTAGTTGGTAATGGGCCCAAGAGAGGCTCCTTTGACAAGGCAGGGCCCTGTCATTTGAAACATCGTATAAGTATTGGGAAATTCGGCAAGATATTCTCAATAATTAATCAGACTTAGTGGATCCTAGGTACCTGGAAGCCCTGAGATATGGTGTGATTGTAACACCTTTATTTTACAAAGAGACAGAGCCTTGTGTAGAAACATGCTAACATTTTGAGGCAATATCTGGCTTATATAATTTAAAACATCGTTTACTGGGAAAGCAATGCTACTGAGGAAGATCGTCCTTAGGAAGCAGAGCATTGGGAAGAGAACTTGCTATTTTAAAGTTAGAGAGATGTTTCTTGTAATGGATATCCCTGAATTACATTTTACTTTGTGAAACCTCCGGCCTTACCCATGCATCTTTTTGTAGTAGACCTGACTGGCAACCCATTTTTGAGCCTAGCAAAAAGGATAATACACAAGAAATAGTCATGTTCTCTTTGACAAATGAACCCGAGACACAAAAGTAGCAGCTCTCAGAAAATGCAGAGGACGGTGGAAAAGGCACACGTAGGGTTCAGGCATCCGGGGAGAAGCCCGTGGTTATAATCGTATTTGGTCCCTGGTGTTTCCAAACATACACTGGGAAGTGCTGCCCGTGTGCTAAGCGTTGCAGGTGCCCTCCTGCATCTCTCAGGCTTGCGGAAAGACCAACATGCTACAGGGGTTAACATTTGAAAACGAGGTGGCCCTGGAAACCATGGGCTCTTGAGGTCGGTAGTTCCTTCCTCTCCATAATTATGTCTAGACACTCTCATCTTAAGGTCACTTTGAGGCATTCCTATGTAAAATTACATATTTTGAAAATTACTGTGAAGGTCTAAACGCCAGTCACAAAATGACAACTATAAAATCAGAGGTAGCAAAGAACCCATAATTAAACCAGGATTTGGAGGTCGGATCATAGCCAGATCCACCCCCCCCCCCCCCAAAAAAAAAAGGAAAAAAATAATCCATGCCTAACTTTAAAGAAATAGTTCCTTCATTTAATTTCATTGGAAATGAAATTAGCTATAAATATTTTGACAATAGGTAGTTTCAAAAAAATGAAACTTTATCGCTTAATTTAATAAACCTATTACAGGCTAGCTCTTTTAACTAACTCATTTTATTATTATCTAAGGAAAAACTTCATTATTTGATTAAAACTCACTGTCGTTTTTCCATTGGAATGCCAGAGTTAACTGCAAATTATTAGACTGCATCTTTATTTTCCAGAATGCCCTAATCAGAATCCATAACCTTTCCAAAATCATTTATGTGTCCAGACCTCTCTGGGATTTAGTGAATTTAAGTGCAATAAAGTGCTGCTGAATTAAAGTATAAATTAAAGAACAGCTGTTCTTACTAGAAGTTTGCGAGAGAGGAAGACTAGGAAGTTGCTCTGGCTTTTTACCTGCAGAGTCAGAGAGATACGAAGACCATTTCGCTTCCACCACTTTATTCTATAACAAAGTCAGATTTCTTTTGACAACTGTTTAACTCTTATAAAGATTAACAATCACCAGTTGTTCCGACACCTTTCCTTTAGTGCATACTTGGTACAAACAAAATATAAATCAGGTGAAGCATAGTTATCTTTTCATTTTTAACTTAAAAATCTTTTTTTTTAAGTCCCTGCTATCAGAGAGCCAGACATAACCACAAAATCAAACGAGGGCTCACAGTGATTGAGTGGTTCTTTTCTGAGTGCTTCACACATACCCATGTGCTCACTCTTCACACCAAGCCTGCGGGGATTATTCTGATGCCTGTTTATGGATGAGGAAACTGAGCTGCATGGCAGTTTGTAAGTATTGTGTGTGCACATGTGTGTGTGCATGTGCGTAAGTGAAGTGTGCATGTATGTAGTGTCATGTGTGCATGCATGTAACTACATGTGTGCATGCATGTAAGTACCACGCTGACAGTCAGTGGGGGAGCTTTGTGGAGCCCAGGCAGTGTGGTTCCTGTGTAAGACTCTTCACGGCTGTACCAAGTCTCAGTTTCTCTGAACCACCATGACTTGGCCTCACCACAAGAACTTCCAAGGCATATACCCACAGGGACTGTAAGACACCATGCAATTTCACATCCTCCACTCGATTACAGTAACGTTTTATATCTTTCTTCTGCTATACCAGGCTCAGGCCATAATTAGTGGTCTCTAATAATAGCACCATTCCCAATGGTGGAGGAAGCCATTACAGTAGTTAATACAGCCATTTCCTGTTAGAAATAAATGTCCCTTTACCTAATGGACAAAAAAATCAATATGCTGAATGCCTCCCTCCAATAATCTTGGCTCAACTAGTAACTTGGAAAATGAAACTCAAATCTTGCCAGACAGCATTTTGGGGCAGGATGGAGAGAGAAAGGCATAAAGTCCTCACAAGGGCCCCAGTGCAAGGCCTTAGTTATAGGATGAGCCCAGAGGCAGCGGTACATGGGACCTTCGACTCTCCCCAGCTTCCTTGCTGTCAGACAAGGGCTCTCCCCACTCTGTGCCAGGAGTATCCTGTGCTTTCTCCACCCAAGACATCTGGAGGGAAAACAAAACCAAAGAGGCAAGCCTGGCACAGTCAAGGAAATCTTACAAATTTCATTGATTTTTGTCTTCATTATCTCTTTTTTTTCTTTTTATAAAATGTTTTTATTTTATTGATTTTAGAGAGAGGAAGGGGCATAGAGAGAAACATCAATGAGAAACATAGATCAGTTGCCTCTTGCCCACCCCTTACTGGGGATTGAGCCCACATCCTGGGCACGTGCCCTGACAGGGAATTGAACCAGCAACCTCTCAGTGTACGGCATGATGCTCAACTGAGCCATGCCAGTCAGGGCCATGTCTTCATTATCTCTTATACTTCGCTACTAGCTGCCATGTCTCCAGAGTCAATGTCCTTGAGGTTCCTAGAGGAGGGTCCAGGATGGATGTTTAGATGCCCAAGCTGCATGCACCCAGGTCTAATGTCCTAACTTCTGCCCTGGGCCAGCCCTACAGGATCCTCAGCTCAGGCTTTCTCAACCTCAGCATGATTGGTATTTGGGGCCTGATAACTCTTTGGAGTAAGGAACTATCCCATGCACGGTAGAATATTTAGCAGAATCCCTGGCTAGTACCTCCTAGATGCTTGTAGTAGCTCCTTCCCCAGCTGTGACAATCTAGAAAGCCTTAGGCCTTACTAAATGTCTCCTGGGGTCAAAATTGCCTCCAGCTGAGAACCATGGCCCAGAATCAACAATTGCCAGATGCTGTTGAGGTGAAGGCCACCAGGATCCAGAGAGGCACTGGAACTGCAGAGTGGCCTGTCCATATGTTCCCGAATCCTAGAAGGGGGTGGCGGTAAAAGCCTCTTCAACCGACTAGGGCTCAGGCTCACAGGTTCATGACTGACCACTTATGAACTGTTAGGGAATTCTGCACTTAGTTATGTCTGCTTTTATAGCAGCTACTTTTCCAAAGGTATAAATGTGAACATCGTGGCACAAACAGAGAATGAAAAGCGATAAGTATTAAATGTATTGGTTGGAACATCTGCAGAATACTACCTTTTACTTACATAAGAACTGAGAAGAAAAGGGCAGCCTAGCACTTGGTGTTTGTCAGGTTAGTACTGCTTGCGGTTATGCTATTTCTGTACTCTTACTTATTAAGAATCACATAATTATGGAAAATAGTATTGACACGGCGACTTTCAATCATGTGAGAATATATGAAATTAAGCACAAAAACTTGTGAGTGTGGTATATTTCAATTATGCAAAATATACACTTCATACACATAATCAGATAACTACTCATCTACTTACCTGTTATCTACCTGCCCCTCATCCTGCCTTGTCTATTTTTACAGAAAATAATGGTTATCTACTGGCACTGGAATATGGACCATTCTAATGTGGAAGTATATATAAATAGAATATATGCTAAATATGTTCTTTTAAAACTATATATAATATGTATACATATTATATATACATATATATTCTAGAAGCCCAGTGCACAGATTTTCGCACTGGTGGCGTGTGTGGCCTGTGGGTTCGCCCTCTGTGGAAGCAACTCTCATCCTGGTCAGTACGATGGCTGTGGACCTGCCCTCTGAGCGGCTGCTGAATGAGGAAATTAGTCTGAGCTGACATTTTTGGGTAATATCTTGGGTAAAGATCTATTCTGTGTCCTGGAGGAACCTGGTGGGAGTTTGCACACATTAAAGCCACTTGGTGAATGTCCTTGATATGTGATGCCGGTCGGTGACACCATTGGGGATGTTCAGGGCAGCCGTGTTCCAGGATCCTCAGACATCAGGACAGCCTCCCTGGGGTGGGGGTGGGGTGTCCACAGTAACATCCCCTCTTGCCATCCGCCTATGCCAGCTCCCATGCTCTTTCTAGAACACACCTTAGAGGGCCTGTGTCAGCTGGTGGGGTCAGGCCACAGTCTTTCCCTTCTCATGCCACACTTTCTGCTCCTGGGGGAGATAATACCCTAGTCCAGCTTCAATATCAAATTCTCAATGAAGACACCGGGATGTGCTGTCGCTACCAATTTGTGATAGACTTTTGATTGCTCATGGCTTTAAATTGCATCATGTAGCTCAAGTCAGAAGTGAACACTGCAAACAGCAACATTCATGGTACATTTCATCAAGTTTGGGAAGCACTGCGATCAATCACCAAAATGACATTATCTATCTGCTTACCGTACTTTCTATCCTTCCATGCATATATATATGCATATGTGCGCGCGCGCGCGCACACACACACACACACACACACACACATAGACAAATGTTTTATGAGAAAATACCCAGAGTGCAATGGATTCTAGTATTTTCTAAGCTGTTTTATTTTTTTTTTTAAAAAAAGCTTTGGTCACAATCTGCTACATTTAAATAATGAATCATTGTTTTCAATTTGGAAAATACTGCTGTGATGAATATTATCTTTATTAAATAAAAAAGAAGAAGTGAAATGCAAAACCAAATGGTAAGTAAAATGTTAACTGCCTTTTAAAAAATTTATAAGCCATTTTAATGCTTTATCATATGTATCCCCAGCCTTAACGAACCCATTATTGTGTTCTAGGCAAATGTTCTTCAAGTTTTTAAAGTCATTATCTGGTTATCAGCCTGATTATGTGTATATCCTTCTCCCTTCCATTCAGTTATTTCTTTTTCCTATTTCTCCATTTTCTCATTTTGTTTTCCATATTACTATTTCTATACCTAAACATGATGGATAACCTGTCAGGGTTGGGATTCAGGAATGGGATTCAGGAATAATTTTGTAATTTCTAATTATAAAATTAGAAATTCTATAAAGTATTAGCAATTGAGATACTTAGATGTTTGTTTGGTTTTTCCATGTTTTTTTGAAAGGAGCAGAGGGAGGCAACTACTAAAAGCAAGAGCTGATCTCTGGCTGAATTTATAAAAAAACAGTTTACTTTAAGTAATGGATTAACCCATTCTGGCCCAAGATACTGGAGTTAATCTTTGGCAACCATAGTCACTCAGCAACTTTTTATCAAGCATCTACTATGCACTAAACCCGAAATATGAAATGGCCTATTTATACAGAACATACTTGACAAATAGTTTATTG
Organism: Vespertilio murinus; assembly: GCA_963924515.1. Classification (NCBI taxonomy): domain Eukaryota; kingdom Metazoa; phylum Chordata; class Mammalia; order Chiroptera; family Vespertilionidae; genus Vespertilio; species Vespertilio murinus. The sequence continues at coordinate 75,663,073 of OZ004711.1, read as the reverse complement.
AACAGCACGGAGGGCCTTTCCGTTTCAGTCACAGTATTATCCGAGAGGAAAAAACAGACTTCAAGAATAGGAAAGAGGAAACAGAAGAATCTACACAGTCAGAGCTTGCCAGACATTCTAACCATTTTTATCAAGCAAATATCAAAAGTCATTACTTTGCGTGAGAGGAGGAAAGAGAGGCAGGAAGATGGATGATTGGGGAGGCGTCTATATTATTAGCTTAAGAGTGTTCCAAACGGGGCCACTTCTGGAATCACAAATGTTCTTGTGCTGCAAAGCAGGGCTTGATTCACGCACACAAGTGGTGATAACCCGGCTTTTCAAAGCTCGGGGGAATCCGCCAGTCTGCAGGGCCAATGTGCAATTTCCCAGAAGCCCAGGTCCGACCTGAAAGCATCCATGCTGAACCCTTTATGGTCCTCATTTCATTAAATGCTGTGTTCTTGGCTCAGCACGAGTAAGCTCTGGATGTCTTAGTCTTGCCTCCCAAATGTGTAATTAGTCTGTGTTGTGAGCAGCTTACTTTATGCAAGACTTATGCTTCATGTGCAATCATTTTGTCAATTACCAAAACTCAAACAAAAGGGTTTTAAGGGGGGGGGAAAGAATGCTTTTCTAAAAATATATAAAGCAAACGCCATACCTGGCAATTCTGCCAGGATATTTTATAATAGGCTTAACCACTGTTAACTTTTGTTAACTAAGTAAATTCTAAGGAATTTAGGGTGATGAGACTTTTGTTACAGCTAAATAAATTTTCACAACAATGAGAGGATAAGACACCTGCAAGGCACTTAATTTCTGAAATTTTTTTTAATCTTCTAGCAAAGCATGAGTAGCTATTATAAACATGAAAGCTTTTTGGCCAATTGGATTATATAAAATTCAACATGTGGCTATTACCCGAGAGAGGGGATCAGAGGCTCATTCCAACAGCTGGGAGGCATTTTATTTCACAAAGATTATATTTCTCGGAGAGGAAAGAAAAGAAGACAATGAGAGAGGAGTGGGCGCATGCAAATGTACATGGTAATCTGAGGATGATCACTGTAATACATGGCAAGGGACTTTCCCACCACGGCTGCTGATATAGACATGAAATCTGCAGAACTCACGGGTGATTTACAAGTGGATAGATTATCTCTTAAGGTCTTTTGTCTTCTGGACAATATAGACAAATTACCAAAAAGAAACACAGATCACAGGGAAGATTAAGTTTTTACAAATCTACTGAAGTATACTATAGGTTGCTGAGAACCAACCCACAGTTCAATATTACACATCAATCATATGACAAAGAAAAATGTAAGTTAGTGTTGCAATAAGTAGCAGAAAAGTTTCAGAGCTACAGTGTGAACAACACTGGTATTCACTTGTAATGGATGGAAATATCCCATGTAGATTTCTCATAGTTAGCTCAACAATCAATATTTTATATACTTGTCCTTATGTGCACATTTATTCATTTTAAAATAATTTGTAACCAAATATCTGAATGAAGGAAATTCTATAAAGTATTCGCAATTGAGATACTTAGTTTTGTTTGTTTGTTTGTTTGTTTTTTATGTTTTTTGAAAGGGGCAGAAGGAGGAAACTACTGAAATCAAGAGCTGATCTCTGGCTGAATTTATTAAAAAAATAGCTCACTTTAAATAATGGGTTAATAACCTAATACCATGAAACAAATGTCAAAAAATGGTCATTCTTTCTTGCCCGTTTAATCTAAAAGCACCTTAATTTAATACTAAAAGTCAGAGATTGAAACTAACAAAAGTAAAGTCAGACTTAAGATTCTCATAGCAACCTTTTTTCCTCTACTTACAGTACTTACACATGAAATATCAGCAAATTCCACAGTTTATTGACACTGGCAAGTTTTTTTCTTTGCCGATAGAGATTAAGAAAATGAACATAATATCTTGTCATTAAAAGTAATATACGTGGTATTTTATATTCAGATGGCATGGGGCATTATAAAACTAGAACCTGCTTTGTTAACATCAAGAAATAGCGGGGCTTTTTGTTCTGTGTTTTTAAAAATGGATTACAGAAACATAATTACAGATGTCTTAAATATGCTACAGGCAATGAATTAGATCAAACCACTTGATTGTAATAATTTACTGATCTGAAAAGGAGGCTCAGTGGGCCTGGTTCTGAGGGGACTGGACGCCTATGTGAGAAGCTGGGTTTGTGATCACAAATACTTTATATGCAAGGCTCCCTGCACACAACACCCTGAAAAGACAATGCAGCGATCAAGGGCAGGAGCTGCACATAAATAAAAATGTGAGGGCACACACAGCCATGGAGTCTGCCCCACTCCCAGCCCGGCCCTCTGCTCAGGAAGGGGTGGCGCTGAGGAAATTGGAGGTGCCCTCTGACCCCACCACAGCAAGTGCAAGGGCTGCTAGTGCTTCCTGAGGAAGTCTGGCCCGAAGCTGTGCCCAATTAGAGCAGGCTTCAGAAACCCAGGAAGCCAACCAGATGGGTTCCCCCTAACACATGGGTCCCTCTAAGGTCTAGTGCACAGGCTCACAGCAGTGCAGTAAGGGGGCGGGGGGGATAAGGGTTTCTATGATGAGAAAGTCTAGAGAAAGGGTTTGTTTATTTTGGGACTTCTCAGTGCTTGTAAAATAATACTGCACTATGGAACGTGTGCAGAAAGCACATTACAGAGACAGTGTTCCTTAGCATACAAGTAATGCAGTGTTCTACTAGGGAATATAGGCAGGGAAGGTGGGGCTAGAAAGAACTGGGGCAGAGGAGAGAGGTTTGAGAGAGGAATCTTATAGATCCTGAACAAAGTCCTAAAGATACTGCACAACTTCCTGGTTAAACCTTCCAGTTCCATTTTTTTTTTCTGCATCACACCCATTAAAAAAAACAAATAAACACACACATATATTATGCATATGTATATGTGCATGAGTATGTATATATATATATATATATATATATATATATATATATATATATATTTAAATATATTTTATTGATTTTTTTACAGAGAGGAAGGGAGAGAGAGGGAGAGTCAGAACCATCAATGAGAGATAAACATCAATCAGCCGCCTCTGGCACACCCCCTACTAGGGATGTGCCCGCAACCAAGGTACATGTCCTTGTCTCAAATGGAACCTGGGACCCTTGAGTCCATAGGCCAACACTCTATCCACTGAGAAAACTGGTTAGGGATATATATATATATATATATATATATATATATATATATATATATAATTTCAGAGAGGAAGGGTTGAGGGAGAGAGAGAAAGAAACATCTATGATGAGACAGAATCATTGCTTGGCTGCCTTTTGCATGCCCCCCACTGGGGACTGAGCCCACAGCCCAGGCATGTGCCCAGACTGTGAACTGAACTGTGACCTCCTGGGTCAATGCTCAGCCACTGAGCCCCCGAGGCCGGGCTGCATCACACTCTTGTCCACATTCCATATGTCACTTTCAGCATCAGCAACAACAAAAGGTCATAGGGGTCACTCCAGGCCTCAGCCATGCCAGGCAGCCAGGGCATTCTGCAGCTTTTAGAATGAGGGACTCCTTATTAAAGGGGCATACATGTTTGGCTTCCTTATGGGTAGATTAAAGACATATTATTATTTTTTAGTTTTGGATTGGGAGACTGCTGTAGGTCATTTAAAGACAATGCATCACAGGTTGTTTTCACTGGGATTTTAGGAAATATAGTCAAAGAATAGACTCTTCAACCATTACAGTGAAAGTATAAGAATGTTCTCCATAACACCCTCCCTTCTTAGTGCCTGTGTCATTATTCAGGGTACACTAACTCGTTTAGTAAAGAAATACAGCTTTCTTCCCAACTTAAGAATTCTAAAGGCAGGGATTACATCTCAGTTACCTACACTTCCCTAGAGGACCCTGTTAATGTTCTTTCCTTTCAGGTGCAGACAGTCACGTTTATTTAATCACATTACCATGTAAAACAGTACAACCACCGCCTCAAGAAAGTGATATTTGATTAAAGGCAGGGGGAGGGGAAGTTTATATTTGTTGACTTCAGCTATAAGAAAATCAAGTGACTAAAACATAGCCATTTTAACCCTTCCCATTTTTTCTGTTGTCTGAGTTTCACTTAAGGAGATTCCAAGGAGAAACCAATCCTCTTTAATACACTATTAATGATACATAATTCCAATGTTCTTTGGGACTTCTCAGTGCATATATGTGTGTGTGTGTATTTATAATTACCATATAGACAGGGTGTCCTAAAAATGTATACGCACTTTGAGATTATAAAGTCAGTATTTATTAACATACAGTTTATTTTCAAAATTTAAAAGAATCTAAAGAAATGAGTATATTATATATTTTTGGACATCCTGTACATAATATGAAACATCATTTGCAGATAGACATATAATTTGGCTTTTAATAATTAAATCAATCTGTTAAAATTAATTTTCAGATAAAATTAACTATAAACTAAGAAGTCATTTAAGTTCTATAGAGTAGAGTACTTTGGTTGATCTCTCCCCCTCACTCCCACCCCCCCCACCTTTCCTCTGAGGTTTGACGGTCTGATCAATGCTTATAAACAAAAGTAATTTTAAAATATTTGCTCACAAAACATTCATTAACGTCTCATTGGCCAAATGAATTCAAGGGGCCAAGTCCACAGGCTATGGTTGAAAAAATACTAGCCACACACCATAAGACCAGGACAAGAGTATGGGTATATGATGCTCTGATTAGAAGTGAAAAATTTAGACCAATAATTGCATTCACCAACTGGGCAATTTCTTTATTTTTTTCTTTTTTCTTTATTTTTTCTTGACACAAGGGTTAACCATGTATCATAGGGCTTATATTTCTCTTAATCATGTTTCTCTTTTTGATGTCAGGTTTTCTATTTTACACATATGTCCATTTGCCATCAGCTGAATGTTTGCATCATCTCCAAATTCATATATTGAATCCTAATCCCCAAGGTGATGATATCAGGAGGTGGGGATTTAGGAGGCCATCATGAATGGGATTAGCACCCTCATAAAAGAGAACTCACAGAGCTCCCTCGTCTTTCCTACATAGGGGCTACAATGAGGAGTCTATGGCCCAAAGAGGGCTCTCATTCAACCATGCTGGCATCTGACCTTAGACTTCCAGACTCCAGACTATGAGAACTAAGTTTCTGTTATTTATAAGCCACTCAGTTACAGCAGTGCAAACAGACTAACACAGTATCTCAGAGGCTGAAGCTCACAGTGGCTTCTGGAGTTGTAATATTTTCCCAAGGTGCAGGAGGTAGGCAACCCAATTCCGGGAAGATCCCTCCTCCCATACCTCTTCACTGTTCCTGCCAAGTTCTTGAAAGAGATTACGCGGGAGGTCCCCGAGTCCTAAATAACTGCTGAGCTATTAAATGCTGTCTTTCACTTTACATTCTTCTTCAGCATTCACCATATGAATCCTCCCCTGCCTCGCCATTATATATAGGATAGGGAAGCAGGACAAGGGGAAAGGAGCAATTTCTATGGCCTTAATTCCTGTAAAATCAGTGTGTAATTACAAGAAGTGTAAAAGTTCAGCACACTTCCAATCAATATCTCCCCAGCTATAGGTTGTACAGGACTCCTTTCTCCCCTGAACTAATGGATCTTAATTTTTAAACAAAGTCAAGTACAAATCAAAGACTAAACAAGGACTATACCAATTCGGTTCCTATCTGAGGAATTAAGTTCTTTATCAACTTAATCCAGCGCAGCTCCAGTTTCACCTGCTGAAAGACTCATCTAAGCACCATGAGCGAACAACCTTTCTGGTGAAGCATTTTTCTGGTGGCACAGACCTACAATTTTCGTGACACTTAATGAAATCACACATAAGAAAAATCTATTTCCCATGTATCTGCGTATATATGGATTATAGACATTATTTCCCCCTCAAAGATTTAATGGAATAAAAGGCTATTTACTTAGCATTTCCAAAGGCCCTGACTCCGTGCTCAGCACATAAGACGCTCCTTCCTTCCCTGATGTTATCAGTGGGAAAACAGCTTGCTTTCCTCTGAGCTCCTATTTGGGTTTCTTTTCCCCAGTCTTATGATTCTCATCACTTTCTATTTTTACAGCCATTTGCTGGCCTGTCTGTCTCAACTCCACTGTACCATTGTGATCCCATCAAAGGCAGGAATTATGCTTAATTCAACTTTGAATCCAGTTCAGCTTCCAGTAGGATGCATATGTGTAATAAATATTTGTGCTACGGTGCCTTCATAAATTATTTTGTTGACATTTCTCTGCCACAGTGCCCTTTTTGAAATAATAGCATTAAAAGACCAAAAAAAAACAAAACAATTGTATATCTTACATCTTATGTACAAAACCACAAGGTTAACTTTTCCACCATATATGCTCTAGCATATTTGTTAGATGGAAATAAAATTAGTTAAATGTCACAAACATATCTCTCTTTCTTTTTTAAGATATGATTCTCTCTACTTAAAACTCATTCTCTCCCCTCCTCCCACTTTGACACCCATTGGAAAACTCTTACTAAGCCATCAAAGCCCAACTTAATTGCCACCTACTATCTGGCTGGGCCCTCAGCTGTGTCTCCTTAGCACTCTATACATAATTAAATTATAGCGCTGATCACAATGTATTATGGTTATTTGTTATTACATAAATCTTTAAGAACTGCAAGGCAACAATGACCATTCTACTTACACTTATGCCACCAGTGCCTATTCTAATGCTTGCCTGAGAACGAGTGGACTCACCTATTTTTAAAAGAGCACTGATGACAAGCACTGCATCAGTTAGTTCTTCCTTTGTAGGTCAATGTGGACCATGTTATTATTAATATTAAAAGTAGTTTAAAAACTGCTAATTAAGTTTCAATACTTCTTAATAGAGAGCAACACTACCATCATCAAATGGAAGCTTGGAATAATTTGCAGACCTCTGAGAGGTGCATTTGGGGTGTCCACAGCAAGTAGGAGGTTTCCTTTCTCATTTCTATAACAGCGCTAAGTTTAATCACGACCTGTGTGCACTCCGGTGCCTGTGAAGTGCTGAGAAATGCAAGAAAATCGCTTGCAAATGTTTCTACGAACTTAGATTTATTTTGGCTCATCTGATCGCCGTATCCGCTCTTGAGTTTTGATATGGGGTGGAGCGAATCTGTCATTCACTTCTGCTTTATTATGACAGCTGGTACTATTTGGCAACTACCCTGTTCACATTAACCCTAAAAAAACATTTTTTTTTTTTTACATTTAAAACGAAGACTGTGTCTATATCAACTCCTGAGCAATTGGTTGAATAGTTTAAACTCACTTACTGAGACAATTCATTTATTCTCAATAAGATGGAAAAGCAAGTCAATTAAAAATGGCTTTGGCAGTTATTTTCTAAAAACTAAATTGGGCACTCTTTGGTCACCCCATTAAAACTCTCCTAGTATATTTGGTATCTCCCCATCTTTGTCCTTTCAAGATTCCTGCATATTAGGTTCAAATAATCCAGAATTTTTATTTCCTCTTGAGAGCATATCTTATTTATTTATTATTTATTTTTTATTGTCTAAAGTTTTACACGTCTCCTTTTCCCCCAGCAATGAGATACCATCTCACACCTTTCAGAATGGTTACCATCTACAAATAACAAACGACAAGTGCTGGCCAGGATTCGGAGAAAAAGGAACCCTCGTGCACTGCTGGTGGGAATGCAGACTGGTGCAACCACTGTGGAGAACAGTATGGAGCTTCCTCAAAAAGTTAAAAATGGAACTCCCATTTGACCCATAATATTTTATGTGCTGTTTTTGCCACTAAAGAAGAATCAGAGTCATAATTCAAATCTGTTAATGACTGGTAGAGAGACACCTGCCCAATTACGTTCTTGTAAAGGCAGTCCTTAAAAGGACTTAGTCTTAGTCTCTGTGGCTGGAGAGTTCATCCCATTACTTTAGCCACACCAAAAGTAGGGCATGGGCTAAACAAATATGTGTGATGTACAAAGGCAGCCATATTTCAGTGACACAAAGCAAGCTGCCTAGTACTTAATGGGGACCGTATGTTTAGTTTTATTTCTTTTTGTAACACTGAACGAACACCCAGTGTACTTAAGAGAAAAAGCTGAGAGACATAATCAATGAGTCAAAAAATTCTAGAATTATGAAAAAGCGCAAATCATTTTCTGATATGTTATAATAACACAATAGGTATGTATCATTTTAACCATTATTCGGCATGTCAGTACAGTCTGTACTCTGGCCAGATCTTGAACTTCCAACAAAATGGTCTATACCAGTAGAAAAATTCAGCTGCAACTTCCTAGGAAATATGAATAGCGTTTTAAGAACTTTGTGTCTGATCAAAATCCCAATTTCCTCCCTAGTATTCTATTAAAATAATCTCCCACATTCTTTTAAAGAAAAACAGATTTGGGGGGTTGGAAGGGAAGAATGGTCTTCCTTTAGCTTTCCTCACTCTGTGGTCTGTGGTCATTAATGTCTACTCAAAACCACCCCCAGTCATCTGTCCCTCCTGGGACAGTACTTTCAATTAAACCTTTTCTTTCACCCAAGAATGCCTGTTCGGAATGACCACTGCACTTTTTATCTGTGGATTTATGATAATCTAATGCACATTTCCTCACAGGCAGAATGGCCTCATGCTTCCTTATTGTTCTTATACCAGAAGAGAAGTGAAAAACAAAATTAGCTCCTGCGGAAGACAGGAAGGAAGCGGCATTTGTTTAACGCCGCAAAGGGCCTTTCACTGCTGCCCGGCGGCCTTGACCCCGGGCCCCGTGTGCTGGCCGCCCTCGCCGGGCTGCGCTCCTCTGATAAGACTCGCCGGTTCCCTCGAGAGTCACCGAGAGCCCAGGGTGAGAGGCAAAGCGATCTGTGGGTTACATTTTCAAAGGTTTGCGAGGGAAGTGAGACATTTACATGCTATCGCTATTCTCTTAGGCACGGAACCTACAGGTTAAAGAAGAACCTCGGAACCGTTACCCAGGAGCAAAGGCTGGGCTTTTAAAAAAGCAAGCGCCTCATGGCCCAGCCATCCCATTCGCAGAAATTTATCTGAAGAAACCTGAAATGCTATTTCAAAAAGAATATATGCAGCCTTATGTTCATTGCAGCACTACTTATAACAGCCAAGATTTGGAAGCAGCCCAAATGCCCATCAGTGGATTTGTGGATAAAAAAGCTGTGGTACCTTTACACCATGAAATACTACTTAGCCATAAAAAAATGAAGGAAATCTAACCATGTGACAGCATGGGTGGACGTATATTATGCTAAATGAAATAAGCCAGTCAGAGAAAGACAAGTACCATGTGATTTCACTTATATGTGTAATCTAATGAACAAAAGAAAGGAACAAACATTGAGCCGACTGATGGTTATTAGCAGGGAGGAGGGTTAGGGGCCTAGGTAAAAAAGGTGAATGAATTAAGCAAAAAAAAAAAAAAAAAAGGGGGGGGGAAGGAAAGAAAAAATAACCCTCATAGACAGACAACATAATGTCAGAGGAAAGGGGGTGGGAGGAGGTAGAGAAGAGGGTAAAGTGGGGATAAATGGTGACCAAAGGAGACTTGACTTTGGGTGTTGAACACTAAATACAATATATAGATGATGTATTATAGAATTGTACACCTGAAACCTGTATAATTTTATTAACTAATGTCACCTCGATAAATTCAATAAAAATCCATATACTTTAAAAACAAATAAATAAAATTAAAAAGTAAGCAACTAGCTTGTTTGTACCTATTTTGTCTTCACTTTCTTTCCAAATAGGTTGCACATGATTTGGTTTCTATTTAAGAAGCATACAAATTATAGTGACATGTTATTAACTTAACCATCATGAAAAATTACACATATATGTATTTTACAATCATATTCAGTTAGGCAGCTGAAAACGAGTATATTTCTATCTCTTTATAATACAGGGAATAAGTCACTCTTATGTATATCGTCAAACATGAACAAGTACAGCAGCCTTCATCTTGGTTTAATTTCCTTGAATAGCATATGAAATTACCAAGGTAATAATTGCATTAATATTTATTTATATAATTTATTTACAACCTGTATAGTATCAAAGAGAAATTGAAGTGGCTTGCATTAATAATTACATTGAAAATATCTGCTACGTTTTCAACAAGTTGGTAATGTTGACACATTCATATTTTACTAATAAAAGAATCTAGAGCTCAGAGATTTCTTCTTCTTCTTCTTCTTCTTCTTCTTCTTCTTCTTCTTCTTCTTTTTTTTTTTTTGCATAAAGGATAGCCCAAACCTTAATGTATAGTGTTTGTAATTTATTCACATTTCCGTATGTGTAATGCAAATTAGCTTTAGTAAATTGTGGAGAAAGACAATTTCTAGCTAGAAAACAGGTTATCTTATATAATAAAAGGCTAATATGCAGACTGACCAAATGGCAGAGCGACTGGTCACTATAATGTGCACTGACCACCAGACAAACGCTCAATGCAGGAACTGCTGTTGGTGGTCAATGTGCTCCCACAGGGGGAGTACCACTCAGCCAGAAGCCGGGCTCAAGGTTGGCAAGCGCAGTGGTTGTGGTGGGAGCCTCTCCAGCCTCTGTAGCAGCACTAAGGATGTTCAACTGATGTCCCGCCACCACCCAGTGCATGGATTTTGTGCACCGGCCTCTAGTTTACCATAAGTTTGTTTTTAAAGCTGGTTCTTACAACTTGAACTTCTGTTTTCTCTCAAAAAATGATGTGGTACAATTATACAGTGGACTACTATGGAGGCAGTACAAATTAAGGATCTCTTACCCTTTGAGAAAGCATGGAGGGATCTGGAGAGTATTATGCTAAGTGAAAAAAGCTAGTCAGAGAGAGACAAATACCACATGATCTCACTCATATGTGAAATCTAAAGAACAACATAATCAGATGAATAAAATAGATCCAGAGACATAGAAGCATGATATGATCTCAGAGGGAAGGGGGAAGGAAGGCCAGGAAGAGATTAACCAAAGAACTTATATGCATATATGCATAACCCTTGAAGACAGACAATAGTGTACTGAAGGCCTGGGGAGGTGGTGGGTACAGAGTGAAGGGGATCAATGGGGAAGAAGGGAATATCTGTAATACTTCTAACAATAAAGATAAAATTTTTATTTTATTTTTTATATATATTTTATTGATATTTTACAGAGAGGAAGGGAGAGAGATAGAGAGCCAGAAACGTCGATGAGAGAGAAACATCGACCAGCTGCCTCTTGCACACCCCCTACCGGGGATGTGCCCGCAACCAATGTACATGCGCTTGGCCGGAATCAAACCCGGGACCTTTCAGTCTGCAGACCGACACTCTACCACTGAGCCAAACCGACCTCGGCAAAGATAAAATTTTTAAAAAGAAAAGAAACTGAGCCTAGGTTTCAATGAGATAACAGATTTGTTTCCTTTACAGTATTTCTAAACTATAATAGTAGGTAATAATTTACATTCTACTGGATGGGCTATATATAAGAATGTTCTATGGGAAAATACACCCAACCTCCCAATTTAGGAGAGGACAAACCCGTTTCCTTTTTAGCTGGCTATGGAAGTAAAGTTTCTTATGGTACCCACAGCCCTGGTGGTGCCAGGAGTGTCAGAGAAAGGGGCCCAAATGTGCCTACTTACTACTCTGGCAACAAACACCACAACAGCTGGAAAAAAAGTGGGCAGGAGAAATATCTGTTGGCAACTGGCTAGCTCTGCGTTTACTTAGGAGAAGGCACTCTACCTCAAATGCTCCCAAGGCATTCTGAAATGTGAAACAGACACTCAGAGGCAGACTCCTACTGCCCATTCCTAGAGTACACAGATCAATCATCATTCAGGCACTGTCTGTAGTGAGTGCCCTGCCAAGATTTGATGCACAGAAATTCAGAAAAGAGTATGTTGCATTAGGAAGAGATCTAAGAGACGATTTAATTCAATCCCCTCATTTTATAAACAAGGAGACTCCTCTCCTTACTGTCGAGTTACTTTTTTTGTATGGATGATTTAACTTTAGTGTTTATTAGTTTATAACTAATTACACAATCCAACTTCTACTCCTAGTCTCCGATCCAGATTGTGGGTGTTGTCGACATAAGAAACTTCCCGTAGAGAATTTTTAAGAGTTTATTTGAGTTATGGCCAGCTCTCACAACAATCAGCCTGAGGGCCAATCCCTCCCAGTGATGTACCGACACAAGATATTCAAAGTGATGAAAAATAAATAAGAAAACAAGACTTAATTATAAGCAGAATCTAAAGAACAAAAACAAACAAACAAAACAAAAACAAACTCATAAAGAGAATGTTTTAACGGCTGCCACATGGTGAGGAGAGAGGTGAAAAATGGGGAGTATCATGTACAAATTGCCCATTATAGGAACAGTCACCATGAAGGCAAAAGAAATATAAAGTACAGCATAAGGAATATGGTCACTAGAACTGTTAATAACTATGTATGGTGTCAGATGGATATTAGTGTTATCAGGGTGATTACTTTGTAAGTTATATAAATTCCTAATCAGTATATGATGTACGACCGAAAATAATATAATATTGTATGTCACCTGTAATAAAAAATATTTTAAAAAGAGAATTAGGCAGAAGTGACATTGTGCAACTTGCCCTTGAGAGCCCTTGCATCTCATGCTTTTGCTGTCTTGAGAATGTGAGGTAAGAAAGCCATACCAGCCTTCTGGAAGAATCACCTGAAGGAGAACCAATGTGTCCCCTGCAAGAGTTAGTGACAACCGACAGCCACGTCAGGGAGGTAAGCTACATGAATAAGCCCAAACACTGAACTTGTAAACAGGCAACTTATGAACACAGGGCATCAACTGGATCTTAAATTTGCCCTTAATGGCATTTCTGTATTAGCCATAGACATGGTCCTGTTATGGACTTGTAAATTTTGCCCAGGTGATGGTGTAAGTTGCCAACAATATCAGTACTTTAACTAAAATGTTTTTTTTTTACTTTCCCTTTTCCTCAGTTTTCCTTCGCCTTGCCTCATGCTTTTCCATATCCCTAGAAGTGTTTTCTCACTTAGCTTCTTTAAATCCATCTATAGCCCAGAGTCAACATAAATGGTTTCATAATTTCAAGACCCTTATGGATTTGTTCTTTTAAAAATTATTTTTATTTATTGATTTGAGAGAGAAACATTGATTTGTTGTTCCACTTATTTATGTATTCATTGGTTGATTCATGTATGTGTTCTGACTAGAAATAGAATCTGCAACATTGGTATATCAGGACAATGCTCTAGTCTAGCCAATTGAGTTTCTGGCTAGCACCTGGATTTCTTCTTTTTAAAGTAAACTTCTAGTTCACAATTAATCCCCTCTCAGCCTTTTCCTTAAATTTGTGCACTATTTCCCTCCTACCAGCGTTCCCCTCAGATGATAGGAACTATTCTTACCTGGTTTCTCTAATGGCACTTAGCAAATGCCTACAAGTTCCTGATTTAATACATCTTAAAATACACACTTTATGGTACAGCATCTAGCACAAATAAATGTTCAGTCAGCATTTGATCAGCTAAACTGGAAATAGGTGTTCGGTAAATATTTGTTAAACAATCAGGTCTTGTTATCACCAATGAGGACCCATAAATAAAGGGACATGGAGGCCCAAGTAGACAATTCTCCTCACCATCAGCCTTTCTCTGAGAATCACTGAAGAGAAGCATGCATCTCCAGGATGGAGGGCAAGCAAGTCACAGGTATGATATACCAGTTGGCTATTTTCATGCTTCTCCATTTGGGGTTTCTTTGTTTGTTTCTCTGTGTGTTCTCCCTTAAGTGGGAAGTCCAGGGTCTGCAGATGAAATATGTAGCCTCCGAGAAGGAGAGGAGGGAGGGGTGAGCCCTCTGTGTCAGGCTGAAGGCTGTAACTCACCTGCAGGGCTTAGTCAAGGCCCACAGCTCCATAAATCAACAGCCATGGGCTCCAATACATGGAGGAGCAAAAGTAGGTTTATAGTTGTTCGTATGAAAAAGAATACAGATATTAATAAATGATAATACAAGAATAAACTGTGTTTCGTGTACTCACAACTGTAAGCCTACTTTTGCCCGACCTTGATTTAGATGATAATGACTACCATGGGCTTTGCTGTTCTTGGGGATATTTTTGCCATTCTATCACCATCTTCATCTACCACGTGGCATTTCAATGTAATTTAATATGATGTGCTGTTACCTTCCTCTTCATCACCACCTGGCAGCTTAATGTAATGTAGAAATAAATATATTCTGCAGTTGATAAATATATTGAGTCTTAGTTTTTTCCACAATGGCAGGTCAGAAGCAAGAAAGAGAAGAAGACAGGAAGGCAAAGGAGAGGAAGAGGAACTAGAAGAAAAACTGAAACAACACTTCAAGCTGTTAAACAATGCTTTCTTAGATCCTGAGCCTATAAAAAATGCAAAGAATTAATTAAGGAAAGACTAGTGATAAAAGTCCTTCATATAACTCAATAAGTGGTCAGGAAGCATAATTGAACTCGTCTGTAATCGAATATCCTGCCATCCAGTGGACTTAAGGAAGAGTAAACTTAAAGAGACATAACAATATTAAATGTCTTTTGTCTTTTTAACATTCGTGAGGAAGCAGTCTTTATTGGAAAGAGAACAGGGCTGTGGCTGGGTCTCAGTGAGGCAGCCACAGGAACGGAGTAGTCTGTGATTTGTACTTGGGCATCTTCATTTAAATAATTACAATATCTTAAATAAAAATGAATCTTAACTCCTTCCGCGTTTTATTATATCTGACAAGTTCAGTAAAAGGGCACCTACTTACTGGTGCATTATGCGTCATATGCTCTGCACACTCATTAAAAATAACGAGAGCGTATTTAAAAGTCCTTGCCCAGAGAATCTTTGGGGACAGAGCCTGGGAAGAGGTAAGTGGCAACAGATTGTTATTTAAGCGGCTATCTCTGTTTTATCAGCCCTCAGGAAAAAAATAAAGGAGCATGATTAAGCTGATATTCTTTAATGATAAAGATCACACATTTCTCCTGAAAAAACAGGCAGATGAAACATGCTCAGACCTCTCAGTGTGCTTTCAAAGTCAAGTGGACGGTAGTGGCAGTTCCACATGTGTGGTATTTGCTTTGATAACAGCTGGAAAAGTCAACCACAATCAATTAAGGCGGTGCTTTCTTCCCTTTAATCTTTAAACATCCTTTGCACAATGAATGCGTTTCCTTATCTTACACCAAATGTACCTTAGCAAACGCACAGATCACAGGCAGAGAGGTAATTAAGCAAATCAAGGTCTTCCCCGGAGTTTTGTAACCACCTCTTATCCAGCTGCTGTGTATCCACAGCTGGCATGAATTACTGGTAACATTTGGCTAACTGAATAATAAGAAGGATCGAGTGTGTGGTTGATCACACTCTTACTTTTCCCTAGCTGCTTAAACATGTATATTTGAAAACTTCGTGTGTGTGGTTTTTTTCAGCCTTCAGAAGCCTAATCATGGCCAGAGTGGCCACTAATAAGACATATTTCTTGGGCCATGAGACTACGGTTGCCTCTCACGGCTCTTCTGCCTTGCCATAACTTTGCAGGAGAATGTAATTGGCCCAGGTCCTCTGAAATGCCAAGACAGCTTCCCTTTAGCATGGAGAGCTCCTCCTCCCAGCACCTTCCACCACCTTCCACTCTCCAACGAAACCAGGCTTGTGATAAAGGCCATTAAGTATTTTCCTTCTGACACCTGGAAGCCATACAACCAGGCAAAGCGGCCAGCACTTCCTCCATCTGTTTTAATAATGCTGAACCAGAGCATTTATCATCATCCATTTTACCAAGACTAGATTTTGCTGACAAGGCTTCAGTAAAATTCTTTCAGGTATAAGTACTTCCCAGGGAGTAGCAAATGACTATTAATCCCTCAGCCTTGTGGGTTATTGAACGCATTCAAAAAAACCTGGCAGAGATTGAGGACCTAGAATCTCCAATGTACAGCACAAGGGAGAGCAGGCATGATGCTCATCTCGGTGAGGTGGAAGTCTTACTTGGAAAATGTTTCTGATTTTGACCAGCAGTGTACGTTTTGAAAAGGGCCCATACCTCCATGCCCCGTTTGTCCTATCTAAAAAACAAACAAAATGAAGGAAATAAATGGGAATGACTAAGCATAGTTGCTTTGTGATAGAAAATGGGGATCACTTTCTTAGGAGTTTTATATAATCTTTGCCGTGAGTTCAACCACAGTATGTGGGGGACAGTGGGGTATGGTCCGTGTAAGAGGCCATTGGAGCATCCCTTACATTCTAGCATCCCATGGTGTAAAGGGGAAGGGAGAAGGGAAATTGGTGTGACTACAGACAAATACCAATGACACAATCTTTTAAGCTTCCCCATAAAGGCCTCCTCTGGTAAGTGTCTAAATCTACAAGTTGCAATGTGGCATGTAACACATTTGGAGCACAATCAAATTGAGTGTGAAAATTTTAAAGCACAATCAAATGGGCCTGAAAAAGTCAAGTACAATTGAGTTTGCCTAAATGAATCAGGTGTAATTGAGTTGAGTAACTGGATTGCGCTCAGCACTGGCCCTTGGCCAAAATGAGAGCACGTGGCCAAAGAGACACAGGGCTTAAACTCCTCAGAGCATGTTTCCCACAGAGCAAGACATTGTTTGCAGAGTATAGAGAGATAAAGTTGAAAATTTTATTATTGAAGCTAGTCAACTGCAGTCACTAAGTTATCCTGTAGTCTTTATGCTGTTACAACAGAACTGCTATTCCAAAGCTTCTCAAACTTGAGTGAGCCCAGAATCATCTGGAGCGCTTGTTGCTTGTTAAATTACCTCTTTGAGCCCCATCCTTAGAGTTTTCCATTTCTTTGTTCAGAAGGGAGACTGAGAATGTGTATGAAGGTCCCAGGTGATACTGCACTGCTGGTCTAAGATCACACTTTGAGAACCACTGTTCTCACAAGTTATTGTAGCCAAAGATTGAAGCATTCAAAATACTTTAAATACTTTAAAATACCTCTAATATTTTTAAATGTGAGGAAATACTTTCCTATAGCTTTACAAGTGGACTGTACTAGATTATGCAAATGTTCTGATAATTTAAACCGTCTCAATTGTCATTTATATGCAATATTAGCTATCCCTACTCTGTGATGTGCTTCTGTAATTAAGATTGCTAATGCCCTGAAATCTGAGAATATCTGTGTATATTTTTATTTGGTTTTAAATGGATAATGTGTTAGATAAAGGTTAGGTATGGATTATGGGTAATAGTCTGTTTAGCAATACATTTTTTAATCTTCTGTCATCTGCTTCAACAATGCAGAGCTTTCATTTATCCCAGTGGTTCTCAACCTTCCTAATGCAGTGACCCTTTAATACAGTTCCTCGTGTTGTGGTGACCTCCAACCATACAATTGTTGTATCTTAATGTAAATATCTGTGTTTTCCAATGGTCTTAGGTTCTAACGCTGCTGTAGAGCCTAAGACCATCGAAAAATACAGATATTTACATTGCATTTCATAACAGTAGCAAAATTACAGTTATGAAGTAGCAACAAAAACAGTTTTATGGTTGGAGGTCACTACAACACGATAAACTGTATTAAAGGGTCACAGCATTAGGAAGGTTAAGAACCACTGATTTATTCACTCAACAAATATTTACTGGGCATATAGCGTGCACCAGGCACAGGAAATAACAGGAGTTAAAATTATTTTAGATTTACATGTGTTAGCATCTATGCTCAGCTAGTTCTCACAATTATGTGTTGTTATTATCACTTGACAGGTAAGGAAATTGAGGCACTGAGAGGTGAACTGGATAGGAAAGCAGGGATTTGCGTTCAGGCCATGAGACTCCCAAACCTGGGCTCTTAACTGCTACTTCTCTACAGTTTTAAAGTCTACATGAGAAGATTTAGCAATGAGTGGTTCAGGGGCATGATGAGGGGGAGCCTGGATATGAATGGAAAACAAAATGGGGCTCCATGACTAACACCTGGGCTTTTGAGGAAGCTGTGACTGAGGAAGGGACCTGTAGGTAGATATCTTAAGAAGCTGTGAAGTGAAAGGGCAGGGCAGAATGTCCTAGACAACAGGGAGGCGCTTAGCAAATATTTAGCAAGGAGAGGACCCTGGTAACATTTAAACTGGTGAGAAGTTTGGGATGGCTAGAGAGCAAGGAGAAGGAAAATATGCTGACATCCCAGGGCCATAGACCAGTGTGAAATCCATGAAAGGAATACAATTCTAGGACAGAATAATTGCCCCTCCCCCATCTAAACCAACCTAGACATTTCTTAATGCTATCCCTAAACACGCAAAGTCAAAACTTTAGAATTATTGATATTTCTTACTCTGTCACCCCAACATCTATCAAAGCTCAAACTAAAGTTTTCTACCTTCATTTCTCTCTCAATTACCAATGGGTGGGAAACCCTAACTACACACTTAGTGTTCCTCATGCAGATGAGCAATGCTGATAACAATAACATTTCTTGAATCCAACTCTGTGTCCTATTCTAAGCACTTTACATGCATCTCATCGAATGCAAAGTCTCTTAAGATGACAATAGTCTGATCCCCATATTAGGGATCAGAAATGGGGGCCCAAGGGAGTAACATAAGCCATTCAGCCAATCTGTAGGTGGGAATCAAACAGGTAATCTTTTAATGCATGAGATGATGCCCAAACAACTGAGCAACACCAGCCAGGGCCAAGTCTGTTGTGTTTTCGAAGGTTCCTTGGTTCCTGACTTTGCAACACTTTACTTGCCCAATTTCATCAACTTATCATTTTTCTTTTCTTTATGGGCTAGAAGCTCCCTTAGGACAGAAGCACATCTTATTAGAATAAACCTCTAAAGTTTATGTTGCAAAGCCTCGACTAGGATTAATCACAAATTGGTTGACTGGAAATACAGTAAGAAGGAAGTAGAAATTATTATAGAGAAAAGCAGAAATGGAGCCATATCTATATAGCTATATCTCAGCACAGACTCCATCTTAAGTCACTAGAACTGTGTTACCAGAAGAATCCATAAAATATAGTAGTGCATCTTGATTTCTGTATAATCACTTAAATTTCAAAACATAACCCAGGGACTTTGGTTTACATAGAAAAATCATTCTAAAATCATTCTTTAATTTCTGCTACTTATCCACAATAGCTGCTATAATATTCACTCTTCCTTAAGTACCTTGGTTAATTAAGCATGGAATCATTTGAATCCAATAGCCAAAGGGAGTACAATAATATATCAGTTAAATGAGGTTCATCTGAAATTTCAAACAAAATTTCTTGCATGATTTATGATGTTCAATAATTTGACATTTGAAGATGCGAATTTTTCACTTAAGAAGACAGAGAAAACCAGGAAGGAATTGGGTCCACTTGTCAGTGGCTGAGGCGGTCCCGGGGACCGGTGAGTAGGAAATACTCCAAGCACAGCGGCTATGAAGGGAGCCTCACACGTGTGTGCATCACTTTTTTTCTCTCTCAGCAAGAGCACTCTTCCTAAGTGAAGGTCAAATCAGCATGACAAACATGGCCGACTTCTGGATCTCAATCCCGCCGGGCAGGAGCAACTTGCTTCTTTGAAATAAAGTCAATCCCACTTGCAGAGACTGTCATTTAGTAGCAGGCACACTTGGCAGGTAGAAATTATAAATACATTGGAAATTTTCTCAGCGGGTTTTACCCACCAGGGATTGCTGTGATTTTCAGGATAATTTAAAGATAAGGCAGTAGGTCAGAATATGAAATGTTAAAGAGGTTAACAAAGAAATGGCAGAATATTCCTTTCTCTTCAAGAAATGAAAGGAGGCATATACACACATACATATACACACACATACATGCACACATAGGACATAACACAGTGTTGCTCTCTCTCTGAAGCTTTTAAAAAAAAATAAAGGCATGGAATAAAGATAAAACCTTCAGTATTTCAGGATCTATCCTAAATGAAAAGAGGGCTTCATCCCACACTTTGCAGGAACATAAAAAAATAAAAATAAAAATTCAGGGATGGAAAAGAACTTGTAGAACAGTCTGTCACTGAACAGACCAAACAAACCACCGATTAAGTAGCACAGTTTTCATTTCAAGTGCAGACGCAGACACAGCAGTTTCCCCTCCGATTCTATTACCAACACTAATCTCCAAGTTCCTTCTGCAAAAAAATATTCCTTATGTGAACACCTCTTTAATAAACTCTCACCCTGTCAGGGGGCGAGGAGATCAAAGGATCTTTTGGGCTGGGATTCTGGAAGGATTATCTCGGATGCACAGTTCTTTTGGTAAAGATACCAGGAAGAGCTAAATAGTTGTAATGTTATTACATAAATTCCTCTCATTTGATTTCTAACCCAGCTTGCCACAGATGGAAAGTAGGTGGGCTATTGGTGCTGCTAAATTTGTGATACTAACCAACAGCTCTGGGAGGAGAGCATGGCCCGGTCAATGTTCAGCACACATCTCGTATGTGGCAGGCAGGAGAAACCACCAGGAAATGGACGCCGGGGCCTTTTGGCGTGACAGAGGGTCACGTCCGAGAGGCCATCCTATATCGGGGCTTCCTGTAGCCCTGCTGACCACACGGTCCCCTGACTCTAAGTGTTAAGACTTGACAATACGCTAGTGATAACAAGGAGACAAGGCAGATCCAACTGTCAGAAGACAGGCAGAGCTGTGCCGTTGAAAGGGTATCGAGCTTCGGAAATAGCAAGGCTTAACAAAAGGGAGAGGACAGCTCCTCAGAAAAGAAAACAATCAACACAGTTTGTCGTCTTCCAAGGAGATAGAACGAGACAAAAGCGGGAAGTGCTGGCCTTCCTTCACCCTGCCACGTTTTCAATGGAAAGTCAAGTGTGCACATCAATCACAAGAAGGGAGAAGAGGCCGAGGCGATACCATCTTCAATTTTATTTTGGAAGAGAAAATACAAAGCTCCATCACAAAGAACGGTGTTCTTCATTTTGCTCTTTCGACCAGTCTAGTGCATGCCACACTATGAGGTAATTCCCATGGAAACACTCCTGCGCATGCCAGGCATGACCCCTCTCTGAACTTGCTGCATGGTTCACGCTCCTGGGCACTTAAGGCAGGCCTTCGGGCTGGAAAGAGAATGCTCTCGCATAGTTCTCCAAAACAAAGGTTCCAGGTCCGCATTACTTAGGCCCTTCTAAGCCTCAAAGGCCCTTGCTTTGCTGTGGTTACAAAGAATATTGTACATATTTGGATAGTTAGAAGTCAAATATTTTTTTTTAAAGAGTTGAGATGATTTGCCAGGGAATTCTAAGAGGATGGATACTAACCATATGCCCTCCAAATTTTGTATAAAGCTAAAAACAATGAGAACAAATAATTTATTTGCACTCAATCTTGTCGTTGCACAATTAATTTAATATGTTCTGTGGTGGGCTCGGGCTATGATGTCACTTTCTGGGATAGAAATCAAATTTTGCTAAATTCTATTAAAATGAAAATGAAATAATATATGCAGGCTGTCCTGAATTATGGACTTGGTTGGTTATAAAACTTGTTTGCAATTCTGTATTTTGGATACCAAAATTACATTTTAAAATAATAAAAAAAATCAATGTTTGAAATAGTGGTTAATTCCAGGCAAAACTGCATACATTTATTTACTCCACAATGAATCTAAAGTATAGTATTATGTTAATAGTGCAACAGAAGTAGTAATGTACAAGAAGAAATAATTATAGCTAACATACATCAATAACTTATAATGGGCCATAAAGTAGGCTAAAAGCTTTGCATATATTATCTCTTTTAATCCTCACAAAAATCTGAGGATACAGATGAAGAAAGTGAGCCTCAGAATGACATTGTGACCAGCTCTGGATCACACAGTAAGCACGGAATACAGACTTTGAGGACAGGGAGTTGAACGCCAGAGATGACACTATGTGTTAAGAAACTTAGGCTTCCGGTTCCTGCCCCTTGTGGGGACCTGCATAGGTTACTCAATAACAAGGAACCTCTTTTCTCAACTGAAAATGAGAGCTCGACTCACAGACTCTTCCAGCTCCCTTTAGTCTGAAAATTCTAGTATTCCATTTGCTACATTCCACATGTAATTGCCTTTGAGTGAAAATGTATTCAGAGTTTCAAATTGGGATAGATTCAACATCCTTTCCCCCCTCACCTGGTGGAAGAGCGAGCTGATAGGAAGAAGGACTTAGGAGTGAGGAGTGGGAATGTTAGAGGACTCATGGGAAAGGGGGAGGGCTTAGGGACTGTTAGATGGGGAGTCAGGGTTTTGAGTTTCCAGTTGGAGTTCTGTCATCTGTTTCTTTTGCATGCACGGGGGGCGATTGGGAAGTTTCTTTTTTTATATGGGGATTTGCTCCTTCCAGGACCCTATTCAACAGAACACACAGATAAAACTCCTTTTCTTCTCCTGTCCCTGAAACGAATACTGCCTAACCCCACCGAGGTTTTCTGCGTTGTTATCTCCAGGAACCAAAGAAGTGGACAGGAAGTGAAGGGCTTCCTGCCATGTGCACACACAGCCCCCCTTTTATTGTTTCTTCCACTTTAACTTTTGTAGCAAAAGGCTGAGATGTTGGGATAAAGAATTGAAGGAAAAATCTATCTAAATGTTAGGGGGGGGGATTAGACTCCAAGTTTCTTCAGCATTTCTCTTTAGGGAAAGTAAGGAGCTTCAGCAAAGAGATGAGATAAAAATTCCAGATTCTTCTTCCAAAAGGCTTGGATAGAGGAGTCAAGTAGAGGAAAGGAGGTGGGGGTGCTGTCTCTGTGGTTTCTGCCACTGATGCAGATGATGGGAAAGGACCGCCAAAAGACCGTCTTTCCAGCATGATTTTTGTGGCAGGAGTTTCCTTTCAATGATTCCTTCTCTTTCCCATCATCTTATACATTCGTCTCCTTGCCCTGTTGTATGCTTTGGGAAGATTTATAAGGAAATAGGAAAAGGATGAACAGTTAGTGGCACAAACCACAAAGTCAGCACTCCCCACTCCTCTGCCCTTATTGAGTTTGTACCAAAACAAGTAGTTGGAAGTGATGATGTTCCAAGAACTTTCTAACTATTGGAGCCATCCAAGAAGGAAATGGGCTCTATAGAATATTGGAACAGAGCCTGCCTCACCATCTGCCTAAGATGCTCTCAGGAAAAATCCTCACATTAAGGTGATCAGACTAGAAAACCTTTACGATGTGTACTCTGAGCCTAATCTTCTGTATATGAGTTTGTGTTAATAGACAGCCTTGCTGAATCACTTCTCACATATTAATGCTCATTATGACCGGCCAAAGGACGGCTTTTCCAGCATCATTTTTGTGGCAGGGGTTTCCTTTCAGTTATTCCTTCTCTTTCCCATCATCTTATACATCCGTCTCTTTGCCTTGTTGTTATGCTTTGGGAAGATTTATAGGGAGATAGGAAAAGGAAGAAGAATTAGTGGCATAAACCACAAAGATAATACTCCCTACCTCCTTTAAGGGCAAAAATGAGTTCTATTTTTGCATCCCCAGAACCTCCTATGTAGTGCACAGCAGATGCTCAATAAATTGTTAACTTAATGCAAAAGTAAATTAATGAATATAAACTATATAAAGAAACAGATTCAGACTACTTTCTAATCTATACAATAACTCTTTACATATCTGGTAACAATTATGATATGTCCTAAACTTTCTCTTTCTCAAGCTAACTACCCTCAATTCTCTCTACTAGCCCTCGGTTGAACTAACTCTGGGAACCTATTATATTACGCATATGTGCCTTTGTAATTTCCTATATAGATCCAAAGGAAATAAAATAAAAACCAAAGGGTAATAAAAATCCTCTTATCACATCTATTCCTCTTTGTTATTACCCATAAAAAGTCCTTTGAAGATTCTATATAGCCTTTTCAAATATATCAATAATAAAATATATAATTTGTGTTCATTGTAAAAAAAGTGAGAAAATAAAATTCTCTCATAATTCAAGCTATTCAGGTACATCTCCTTCAGTTATTTTTTAAAACAGATTTTTGAATGTAATTTGATCATACTACATAGATCATTGTATACCCTGCTCTTTAACTTAACAATATACTATAAACGTTTTGTCATGTTATTAGCAATTCTTCACAGAGACTATTTAAAGTACTTATATTTCCTTAGAAGCTTCCAGGTACTTACCCAACCAATACCTTACGGTTGTATAGAACACAATATATCACTACAATACATAGGATTTAGGAAAAAAAATAAATGACAGGAATGTTTCCCACATATTTGCTAATCAGTTTAGGAGAGATTACCAGAGAGAGGTACAATTTGAAAGGTCAAAAGGTATACATTTTTAATAAGACTTTTGAAATACTGTCCCTCTACCTATCTTTCCTAGCCCTCAAGACTAAGGTCAAATTCCCTTGTTATATGTTACTGCAATACTAAACAGTCTTCTTCATCACCATTTTGAATATCTTATATTTGTATTTCCTTTTAGACTGCAAACTGCAGTAAGGCAGGGCCACTGATATATTTGCTATCTGTGTTTTACAGAAGGCCCACTGCATAGTTCATACTCAATGTATATTTTACTTAGCTGAGTATTGTTTTGCTTCCTTAAAAGGGTCTTTTGCACCAGTAAGCACCATTTATCCAACTCCTTGCATTAACATCCTAAAATTGAGATCCCCCAAGTGCAGCAAAGCACGCTTGGTGTGAATGAAGCCTGGGACTTAGATGTCTTCCTTCAGATGTTAGGAGTTTACCGAGTTCAGTTAGCTTTGTCTGAACATTACCAGTTCTCGGGGCAGAAAGGCTCCTTCCTGGCGGGCGATGACCAGAGACGCCGTCTCCCCCTGCTTGGTGCTCCTCAGCATGGCCACCAGCTCTTCCTGAGTTCGGCCAGTGACGTCTCTGCCATTTACCTGATGAAGATAATCATAGCCACCACCATGATTACAACACTTGCCATCTCCTTCTACCCTAATTGGTTTTTGAAAGTAAGCAGCAAATGGACTCCCCATGATCCATGAAGATCAAAGTCATGAGTAGTGAACACAAGGGCCCAAACCAACCATGTTTGAAGTAACAATAATAAACCAACCATCACTCATTAAGGTGCTGGACAGCCTCAGAGAGTCAGTCATTAATATAAGCAGTTCCGCCTAAGATCTTACATTCTTATGAGGGGAAAATCAAACTGAAAGATACCAGAGAATGATTCTTCAAGTAAGAAGGAAATGTATTGCAAATGCTTAGCTGGCACCATTTTCTGCCTCGTGCAGGAAGCAGAACTGGACTATTATCATGTGGCAAATTTCTCTGGAAACAGCATCTTTGGTTACAGTGTTCTCCATGTTTGGAAAATTACAGTCATCAGGTCATCATAGATGATTGGGAATTCTCATTTGCAGCTGTGGTGTCATTCAGTACATCTATTTTCATGATCTAGAACTGCCTACAGAGCTACGTAGTGCTGCTCCTGTGCCATGAGGAAGTTAAATGGAACCAGCAGTTCCATTTAATGAAGATGATTTCTTGAACGGTAAGCTGACAATATATATTTGCCAACGAGATGAGGAGATGATGCTATCAAATAAAATTAAATGAGAGAGAAAAAAAAAAAGCCTCTTGCGTTGGGTAATTCCAAATTCTTCTCTAGAGCCATAGATCAACCCGAGACAGGCTGCCCCATTTTTGAAAGAAGTTTAAAGAAATTGTTACCAGGGCTTGGGTGTAACTTTGAAAATCTTGCCCCTAATTAAAGGAACTCTTAAATTTGATCCAAATTCCCCAGAGACCCTAAGAAGTGAAACTAAGAAAAAGAAGACAGAGGAAAGTTCTCAGTGTAACTTGTCCCCATATCACTGGTCTCATTGGGGGCTTATAGAGTTAGGATGCTTATTAACGAGTTTTACAATTAAAGTCTTTATCTTGTATTTAAGTAATGATTTTCACTATACTGTATTCAAAATTTAAATATTAATATATATGTTCATGTATTTATATAAATAACAAGAAATATTTCATGAAAGTTATTAATTTCAATTCTTACCTCCAAAATTCTGTCCCCAGACTGCAGGCGGCCATCTTTTATTGCTGCTCCCTTTGGTAAAATGTTTTTCACAAAAATGGGACCAGGACCATGTATGGAAGAGTCTCTAGTGACCACGGTGAAACCAAGTCCTTCCGGGCCTAGTAAATAAGACCAGGAAAATGCAGGGTCACCAAGAGAGGGATAATATTATATTCAATCCTACACTAAAATCTACCTAATTTAGACTCATGTAAAATAAATGAAACAGTTACATCCCAGCAAATATCTTAAATAAGTTTCAGTTGTTCTAGTTTCAAATACAGATTGTAGTTTCTTACTGGCTATGATGCCATCAAAGTGGATTTAGGGCCAAGTGCAGACATGTAATACTTTTGTTTATGAAAGCCATAGAAGAAATGCAATGTTATTCACACACCTAGGATACTGAATTCTCAGTTAACCATTAGAAGCAAAGGACCCTGGGACATGAGTCCTGCAGCACTCAATCAGTGGGCCCCCTTATGGTGCCCTCTATGTGTGTCTGTCCCTTGTACACTGCAAACCACTGTCCCTTCACTCACTCTTGATGTTCCCGTCCCACTCGCTTGCATCTTCAAGCTCTCAGTAAGGAGCTGGGTTTTCACTCTGTCTACAGGCATGCTCAGATTTCTCTATCCTAAAGAGTCCTTACTTCAATTTTACTGCTTCTTCAGTCTTCCAACACCAGCGACCCACCTGTGAGCATATCCGGTAATTCTTCCTATTCTTAATTTCCCCCCTTCCCTACTGTTGACATTTTTTAAGCAATCATTTTCTTGAAATTAACTCCCCCTTGGTCTCTGTACCTTTATTTTTTAAAATTATTTTCCTACCACTCTGATCATATCATATCTTTCCTTCTCTCTCTTACCCACTTTTCTCCCACAGCATTACATGTTCCCCAAGGACCTATCCTGGCACCACGTTTCCTCCAGACTCCCTGATTTCCCCAGCTCCTCGCTCAAACTATCTTCTCCCTATCAATGACACCTAAAGGTTGTGGTTTGGCTCTAATCTCTCTGGTGTCGGCATTTTAGAAATCACCATGCACCTACTTTCACCAGCTCTTCAAACGTCACTATGAACCTGTTCTCTGATCTAGAACCCCACCTTTTCAAACATACTCATCTACACGAATTTATAATTTCTAGAAATGGCATCTCCATCCTGAAAACTGTTCTGGATGAAACTCTCAGCAATAACTGTAATTTCTCTCTTTCGTCCCTCCTACATCCAGACAGCTACTAAGGAACACTCATTGTATCTGAACTCCTGCAATGCACCCTTTGCTGAGCCTTTGTTGTTTGGCCTTTTCTTTGGTGTATCTTTTTACTGTCAGATTAATCTTCCCAAAGTACAACTGTGATGTTATATTCTTTATTTTTTCAATCAAGGCTTTCTGATGGATTTTTTGAGGCCACGTTCTACTTTTGACTCATCTATCCTCAAAGCACACAGCCCTATATCTATACACAATTGGGTAACTTGTACGAAAAGCACTACTTATGCATTTATATAAAAAGCCCAATTGCTAAGCACACTGGTCTATTTGTGCTTTCCAGTCAATACATTTTCTTCCCAGTATAGAATTCTTATAGGGGGGTGCAATTTTGACCGGAGGATCTTTCAGAATAATCTCTATTAAAGGTACATGTTGATTGCTTTGAATGCATGTTAATAAGCATCCTAAAACTACTTTATGATCATTAAGTTATCTGCTAATTTAGACAAGAATCTATGAGATCTTAGTTTCTTTTGAATTGAGTCTTAAAAATCACATATTATTATAAAAGACTGCAGTGGGGAGAGGGAAGTTACAAAATAAAAAAGGCATGGAAATGCATGAATGCTTATGTTTATGATAATATTGCATAAATATGTATGTACACCTATGATCTAGCTCATTGATTTGCATTTGAAATAGATAGAAGGATTGAAAAAGATGAGTAAAAGGTTAGACATGCTTTTGAAATTAAGTATATTTTTAAAAATTGCTTGCAATGTTGAATCAGTGATATGACTAATTGTCACATGTTTGGTTTCTAAGGAATACATTTTTTTGCTGGTCCAAAACTACGTTAGAGAACCAAAAACATATGTTTTCTGAGCTTGGCCTAAGGTTGTTTCAAAATCATGAATCTTGCTCAAAACAGGAAACATTGAATTTTGGTATCTATTTAGGTTTAACTTGTGCTACAGTATTGCTCTGTGTCTATCAAGTTTGCAAAGATTCTCTCCACTCCCCAGCATGGCTTCATTATTTTCTTGTTCCAAATAATCTACACTCTTCACAAGAGATGAATAAGAAAGTACTACAGTTTTCAGAAATTTGTTACCTAAGTATACAATTAAATCCATTCTTTGATACAATTAAATGAAGGGAGAATTAACAAAATTAGCCTTAATGCATTTCTTTTAACCAATTTTACATGTTACAATAATAGAATGCAATTAAGCATAATTTAATAATTACCTTTCTTAAGGTCAATCTTAATTTTCTTTGCATTTTTCTTGCTGCCAAAACCCATGAGAGGGGAGAGTGAGGGAGAGGATGGCTTTCTCCCTATTCTTGGTACTCGGGGGCTCTTGCTCTGCTGCAGGGAAGGTGACCCATCTTCCTCGGGGCTGCTTGTTCCGGTGAGATTCATGGTCTTGATTCCCAATCTTGGGTGGACAGGAGGCGGTGGCTTTGTTCTTGAAACACCATCGTTGTTACCAAAAATGTTAAGAGGTCCTATGACTGATTTTTCATACTGTTCACGGTTTTGAGGGGGAAGCACGTGGAGGAGTACACAGGGAGCTTTCATTGCCTGGCGGAAGACATCTTGAGCCCTTGAAGAAGAGTTAAGAAACTTGTAAGGAACCATGTAAAGAACTGAGGTTAGCAATGCCATCAATAAAGCACGCCAGCATCACAGTGATGGGAGCAGCATAGGCATAGGAGATGCTATCACTACTAAACGAGCTTGACTTTGCTAAACAAATACTAGTTACCATACATGCCCTGCCCATTAGGTGTCCTGTACTAAGCTAAACATGCATTATCTTTAAAATAATTTATAATAATAAATATAATTATAATAATATTTTATAATATTTTATAATAAAATATTTTATAATAAATAATATTTTATAACAAAATAATTTATAATAATAAATCTCAATTATTTTAAAAATAATGTATTTTTATTGCTTCCAGAAACAGCAAGGAAGAGAAAGAAACATCAATGATGAGAGAGAATCATCCATTGGATGCATCCTGCACATCCCAACTGGGGATTGAGCACACAATCTGGGGATGTACCCTGACCAGGAATCGAACTGTGACCTCCTGGTTTATAGGTCCATGCTCAACTACTGCACCATACTGGCTGGGCAAGTTTCTCAATCTTCTTAGTGACCATGTTAGCTCAGTAAAACTAGCTCTCATTTTGCAAAATGAAAAAATTGAGGCTCAGAGAGTTTAAGTAACTTGTCTAGAAAACCACAGCTTTTAAGCATTTCTAAATCAATCCAGTAATGATTACTGAAGTAAATAGCAAAGCAAGCTTTAATTTTAGATGGGAAAAATCATTTTATATATTGATCAGATGATCAATTAATTCCCTTTTAGGACTTCATTCTAAAGTATGGTTCTTCTGTACCATGAGTTGTGTTCCCAAAGTTCAGTTTTGACACAAATGTTTCCTCATAGAGACATCTGGTAGGTGTGCGGACTGAGCCAAAGTCACAGTGGGTTTAAATCCCATATGCACCCTCCTGTTTATTCTGGTCACTCCGTTCTAGACTACATATAGTTTTTACTTTTTTGTCTTAGCACTTTATATTTATCCTCAAATTTCTGACTATTTTTTCTTCTTCCTTATGCCTTATGATGAGGTAAAATTACTCCCTTTCCCAGCTTTTCTTGCCAATGAGACATGAGGGAAGGGGCAGAGAAAAGCTGGATTATCTGGGAGGCAGAGACATTTTTTGTTCTCCCATTTCTCTTTTCTATTTTTTGAAACTCAGAAGTGATGGAGGGAACTCCACCAGCCATCCTGTGGGCCTGACACAGCCTAAAAGTGGCAGCCACACAAGAAGAATGGTGAAGCAGAAAGAGGAAAGATGCCTGCTACGCTGATGATGGTGGACCCACAACATCAATGCTGGACTGCCACCTCCATACTTTTTTCCCTTAGAAAAAAATAAATGTTAATCTTGCATGAGCTACTTTTATTTCAGTCCTCTGTGACCAGCAGCCACACCAAATAATAATGAATCATAATTCCCTCTGCCATCTGCTTCCCCTCATCTTTCTGAAGTGCTGAATTGCCCATGTGGGTAGTGGAGGAGGGAGAAGACTGCATATGACAAACCCTGTCTCCTGGCCAGTTCCTTGACCAGGAGTCAGTTTCTGTTCTCAACTAACTCCATACTGATTTTTTTATGAGCCCCAATTTCCACTTCTAAAAAATAGGGATGGTAATGTCTGCCTACATACTTATCAAGTCCTTATGAAAGACAATGGTTTATAAAAATAATATCATTATTAATAACGACTACAATTTTATCTATTATTCATTATTTTCAAAAATAGACAATTAAGGTTTCTTTTTCTTCCAAAGCAATCAGTGCTTGATGCTCCCTAAATCTACAACCACTGCCCCTTCCCTCCACAGACTATACTGAGAACTAATGGCCACAGGGAGGACATATTATGAGTTATTTTGATCAGAAACAAGAGATTGGTGAGGATTACTAAGAAGTATTCATCACACTTATCTTCTTGCTCCAGAAGCTCAAGGCAATGCCAACATACATTTAAAAAATACATGTAGACTGCTATATCTTTTAAATCTTTACTCAACAAACCTATTAACATCACATTTTCATGCACAGAGAAATGATTTCTTGAGGGGGAGCATTTTAATTCCCCTCTTTGTTTCTATTATTCAGTGAGTCTGCACAGACATCAGTCACAGCTATTTAGTTGAAGGAAGACGACTGATATACCAAGTAAGTTAATTAAAAAGCTGAACTAACAGTCTGTGAAAAAGAGTCATTAAATACCAGTTTAACTGACCCATATCCTAGGAAAAACAAACCCATCTATAGATGCCCCAGAAAGACAACCAGCTGGGAAGGCTTTCTCCATTCCACAGTTTACCATTAATTCCTGAGGCTGTCGGGGGCCTTTGAGTATGCTGTAACATAAGCTGCAATTAAAAATGGGTAGTCTGGGGTCACTCAAAGGGAACTGATGAAAATTCTACCTAGAATTTTGATCATACTGAGCTCGGTAATGATTGTAAACATTCTAGGCATCATACAGTAAGTAAAACAATGAAAAACAATGCTTACTGAGCAAAGGTTTTGTCTGTGAGGTCCACCTGGTTGATCTTTACAATGCACTCATTCTCCTGAAACAGTCCTTCCCGCTTGGACCTGCTGTTTTCTTCAATGCCGCGGATGAAGAGTCCTAGAATCCTAAATGCAAAATATAGGTTGAAGTGCAACTGCTGAATAATAATATGCTCATTATTGCTCCACTTGAAACTCTTCAGAAATAAGTACTAAGCTAATTTTTATTTATGAAAAAAAGGATGCTTTATATTCAAGTAACTGTCTGTTATTTAAATCCTAAGTGAAAAAAAGTGACAAAAAACACAACTCACTCAAAAGAGAAAAATCCCTTCAAGACAAATAGACATAACTGCCTACCCAGGGTACATGAATCTACAATCCCATTTCTAGTGCTTATAGGAAACTTAGAAAGGGCTCCGGTGGCTAAGTGCAGTTGAAGATACCAAAGGCTGGTGGTTTGGAGGAGGGCATCACAGCTAACCACAATATGTAGTGAGTGCCAAGGGGGCAACTTGATGGTTAGTAACAGGAGAGGATGAGTTATTCACTGTAATGTTTTTGCAGTCTTACTACCTGTTTCAATAATTTGGATCTTAAAAAGTCAACATTTAAGCACAGATCTTATTGCTCCATTTAGAAGGAAGTTGGGTCCCATCTGTTAATGGAGTCAAACATGTGCTGAGTGTCTTCTATGTGCTCAGGATGGAGGCGTATGAGACAAGGCTGTAGGGCCAGGGCAATTGGTCTGTACATGTTAGAGCAAAGCAGAAATTAAAAATCTGGACACTATCAATAAGCCTACATCCTTCACAGAAGGATGTGGGGAGAAAGTGGGATGAAACTGGGCCAGAAGAATGAGTAGAATTTGGATAGGAGAAAGAGAATCAACAAAAAGGCAGGATAAACACTGTGTCTTTGTGTAAGCCGGCCTTGTGTGAGGAGCAGTGTGGGAGCTAACACTGGATGGGGCGGCCAGTGGAGGGGCCTTCAATACTTGCCAATGGACTTAACCTGAAAATGTTGGAGTGGCACCCCCACCCCCACCCACTGCTTCTGAGCAAGGCAGTGCTGTGAGGAAGGCAGGGCTTTGGGAAGAGGAAATTTCAACCAATCTGGATTCAGAGAGGATACCTGGAGGCTCCTGGTGCTTTGTGGCTGTGGCTTAAAGTCAAGAAGGAGGGAACTGGAAAAGAAAGGAAAGGAGAAAGAACTACAGCAATAAAAACTTAAGAATTGAATTTTATATGCATACTAGAGGCCTGGTACATGGATTCATGCCTCGGTGGGGGTCCCTCGGCATGGCCTGCATGGATGCAGCTGATACCAGCATCTAACATCCCCCTGAGGAATGTAGTAGTGCTTGAATCAGCAGGTGGCTGGGGAGGAGCCGCTCCTGCTCATCCCCGTCAGCTGAAAGGGGCTCCCGCTGTGGAAATGCACTGACTACCAAGAGGCAGCTCCTGCATTGAGCATCTGCCCCTGGTGGTCAGTGTGTGTCATAGCAATTGGTTGACCGGTCACTTAGGCTTTTATATATATATATATATATATATATATATATATATATATATATATAGACTAGAGGCACAAATTCATGCATGGGTGGGGTCCAGCCAGCCCACCCCAATGGGGGCCCAGATTAGGCTGGTTGGCTGCCACAGTGTGCATCATAACCATTGGTCATTCTGGTCATCCTGGTCATTCTGCTGTTCTGGTCGCTAGGCTTATATATATATATATATATATATATATATATATATGTGTGTGTGTGTGTGTGTGTGTGTGTGTGTGTGTGTGTAAATCTATTACATATCAGTAATACCTATGTAGAAAACCAGAAGATATTAAATTCATGTCTATTATAGATATTTCTTATTTGCGGATTTCCCTGCTCCTTGTTGCATGTCAGGGTCCTAGCTGTAACCAAGTGTGAGAAAGAAAGACCTTCTCCATGAGGAATTTGTTGGGTGTGGAGAAGCTGCCATCCCTTCTTCCCTGGTCCTCTTGATTTTCTTCATCATCTCATTCTACAGGGGCCTCGTGTGCTATTATACAGTCCCTTTGCATTACATCCCAAATGTGAATAAGATATGAGCACACGTTATGGGTGAATAATAGGGCCAGCCATGGACAAAGGGCTGCTGCTAATAGAACTGGAGGAGAAAACCCATCTTCCTGTTTGGAGCCTCTGCCGCCAGGGCCTCAGCTGGCTGAATGAGTGCATGTCATCTCGAGATGACAGTCCGAGAAGCACAGCAGTGACACTCAGATCTCTACTGCAAACATATTGGATGGCTACAGTATGCAGACACAGGAGAGAGACCTGCAAACGGTCGTACCACCCATTCAGGGAAGGCCCCGGGTCACAGGCTCAGCGCGTGGTGAGGTGTTATGCTTTCCTCCTTAGTTCCAGTAGGTTAATAATTTAATCTCATTCTGTGTGGAGGAGGAAAGGTGCCAAGGTTGCTATTTGATAAAGGATATAAGATTCAAATGAATATTTTTAAGGCACTAACCCTACCTTAATCTAACATAATATTAAAAGCTGAACTCTTGGACATGCAAAAACATAAAAGCAAAGAAATAGAACAAACTATTGTTTCTTTCCTAGATGCAACAACTCTCCAAGAGTTCACATTTTGGGGTTTTGTTATGGTGGATGCACAATAACATGATCCATTAGGAGACTCACATGTGGTTCTAAACTAGTTTATGTAAGCGATATTTTTTTAACAAGCATTCAAGTCTTCCTTTAATTTAATTCGGTACATCATCAGTCATGTAATGCTACTCCGTAGGATTTAATTTCACATTTTGGGAGATGAATTAATTCTTTCAGGCCACTGACTTGCAATTTAGCTGGCATTTTACAGCTGGAGCATGCTATGTGACCCTTGCTGATCTAAATAACCTAACTCTCCATGAAAAATTTATTGACAGTATAAGCCCAACTCTAAAAGCCATGTGTCAGAGGCAATTTTGGTAAAACGTAAAACTGCCTGATTTTTATGAGTTTGGTCCCTGGCAAACCATTCCTGCTTCTCTGTTCCTTGGAAGGAATGGGTTCCTCCAGTTTGATTTCATGCAGAGTAAGAGAGACTCAGAAAAGAATCCCTGATAATCCACTTTGCCCCAAACTGGTGGGCTGAATTAGCTGTCTCATTTGAGACCAAGACTCTCAGGATATAATGATTAATGCGGTCGAGGAGTTATAATCTGAGATAAACAGGTTAATTTGCATTAATGAGCAGTGATAAAGGAGGCTGAAATCCATAGTCCCAAAGAATCAGAGGGGTGGCAATTACTTCTTGGTCTTCTGAGAATCATTTAGGCACTAACCCACCCACCCCCTGGCCACCTCACATTCTTCCCACTGTCTTACATGGCCTCCACCACTCTCCCAGCTTAGCATTCTTAGCTACACATCAGTTCTTCTCACATTTTTGCCTCTCTTTACCCATCCCTTCCATCTTATCTCTCATAGTTAGCTGTTTTTACTATGAAAATGAGCTATAGTATTTTTATTTATTAAAAATCAAAGAGATCCAATGACTTCGCTTATAAAACAAAACCGTGTTGGTTAAAAAAAAAACACACACGGAATTACATTGTTTTTTACCTGCCAAAACTCAGCATATATATATATATATATATATATATATATATATATATATATTTGTTTGTTTGTTTTTTACTGTGCAAGCCAATAGCTCTCCATACAAGCAGCATTTAGCACCCTGTGCTGTGATAGCTAATGAATCAATTGAGGCTTTATCTAATACAACAGCCGCTATATTGTACTCAGGGTGTTCTAGCTTAGATTAGGTTTCTAATTCAACAACAGGTGTGGCAGTATTTTTCAAAAAAAAAAATGGAGGCAAAGCCAATAACAGTAGTCCTAGTAAATAATTAAATGTAAATTCTAATTTAAAATAATGACACAGACCAATAAATGGAAGGAAATTAAGAACTAAGTATACCACTTTGACCTTAGCTCACCTCACCCCCTCTCACACAGTGAAACCATATGGCATTATGAAGTCAGACACTTGTCTGACACGCTCTATACCCAGTTGCATCTAGACACATGGGTTGAGTTAAGTGTGCTTTTTCAGCCTGTACTCATTACTTCTTAACTTTTATTGGCTCATGTCTCCACGTCCATATTATTTTTTTTTATGTTTTTAAATTAAATTTCCTTTCTATAATACTGGCGGATAGCAGAAAAAAAGTTACACCACTATTTCACTAAGTTACCGAACAGTTGACCATGAACTTATAAAAGTTCATTGTTGAACTAAGCTTTTCTGTTTTAGCCAAAATAATAATAATACTGACCATTTACACATTCATACGGCGTGCGTTTTACAAGGGGCTTGCACATTTTTAATGTCATTTAATCCTCATTACCTTGATGTGAAATAGGTATCCACAAGAGGCAAATTGAGGGGACTTGCTCAAAGTTATAAAAAGAGAACACTGCGATTCAAATCCAAGTGTTCTGAATCCAAGCCAAAACCTCTTTCCACTATTCTACGAGGCTTATGGTAGAGAAGTCAGAAAAGGAGGGAGAAGGGAGGAAATCAATAAATTCCAGTGAGGTTTTTCTCACTTGAAGTGAGAGAAAGTGATTGCTGGTCCAGAGGGTCAACCTACTTTCCAAACCATTGAAAATGAAGTGTGCTGATTGTCACGTTGTAGATTCCCACACGTTTTGGCCGTTGGGGTGATGGTGTGTTCTAGCGCAGCTTCATTAAGCTAAGGCCTGTACTGTAACCCCTCTGGTATTTCACAAAGCTCCACCCCTGCACGTCTGCCAAAAGCCATTAGACTTTCTCAGGACAACTGGGTAAATACACTCGCTGTCCATCAAAAACAGCCTCCGCTTGTCCTGTGCCATCACCCGTAACATTTATAAACACGCTGATTAACACATACAGGAAATGAGACAAGAAGAGCCACTGGTTTTTCAGTTCATTTCTTTTTCAGGAACATCCATTCCGGCAACAGCTTGGTATCAGCTGTTATTTGCAGAAAAAAAAAGGTGATGACTTTGCAATTACAGGTAGCAGATGGCTACCTGCTGAAAACGATGCCAACCAAAATATCATTCCTAAACCTGCTCTTCCTGCTATAATGGCAGCCTGAGTTGAATAAATATTCAGAACCAGTACATTAATACTATATAACCTTTGGGAAAAGTTCTATTTCAGATAGAACAATGGAGTGAGAGCAAGTCCGGAGATCTGGATTTTGTGAGACCTTGAGAAAATCAATGGATTTTTCTCCTCTTTGGTCTCCTGGGCTGAAATAAAATGTTCTGATTTTTGATAATGCATTTAATAAAGATAACAAATATACTAAACTACTTCAAATCATGTCATATGAAGTACTGATTTTCTTTTAAGTTTTTGAGAGTCTTCATCAATATAAATCTAAAGGCAGTATCTTGTTGAAAATTGATATAATCTCTAATAGTAGTTTTGCATGGTTGTTACAACAGTGTCAATATTAGCTCTTGGGTACACATTTAATTTCCATCAATATCCAGTTAGGTAGACATTCATTTCAAGAAATGCTGACACTAACTAAATTAACATTCGCCAGTGTAAAATTTTTAAAGGATATGGTAAACTATTTGTAATTGATCATATTTTATTTTTTTAAAACCAAATAACATGATGGCTTTTTGCTACTATAGCTAACATCAACAGAGCATGCACAGCTTTTGATCTGATTACATATGTTATACTATTTAGTATTCTAAAATCTATATTCCTAAGGAATATCAGAAAATATCAGTTTAGAATTACTTTATTCACTTGTTGAAGTGTATTTTAGAACATGAAAAAATTCAGTTGCAATATCCATCTACCAATATATTAAAATCTTTTCTAAGGATTTTGTTTACTACATATTACTGATAAGAACACATAAAGAGAGTACTTCAGAATTAATTATAAAATCAGGGACTGTGATTGATTTTTTTTTTCTTTTCCATTGCATCTTAGAAATAAATGATTTCGTTTTCTTTCTAACACTTAAGTGGCCAACAGAAGTAGTATCTTGAGGTGTCCATCTGAATAACAAAGATACACACTTAATCCTCTACTGAGAAATGTTTGGGCAAATGAGCTCTGGTCAAGGTTTTCATTAGCATGAACTTTTGCTAGAAGAAGAGCATCTTACCTTCCACTCAGAGAAGAAAAGAAAGGCACTACATGAATTCCCAGGGGGCCTCCTTCAGCAGAAATCTCCACGGTTCTGGTCAGATCACTGGGGCAGAAAAAAAGAACTCAGATGAGTCTCTGCTAAAAAAATTCAGATGAAGCACATTAAAAAAATGATTTTAGGATTATATCAACTTCTATAAACTTAACAGCAAAGATAAAATCAAAGGAGTGCATGATTTACTGATCATGTTCAGAAGATTCAGGAAATAAAATGCTTCAAAGAGTTTCTGATTTCTTATTTTTTCTCCTAGAAGAGGAACAAATGGAAATGACTACCTACAAAAATAACTTCCTACTTAATCTACATAAATCAACATATTTAAAAGGATGTGCAAAAAAAATAAAATTTTTTCCCATTGAGACACACTTGAAAATTACTGTGTAGATGATAAAATACATAGAGCTAAGCATAGCTTTGCGTAATTATAAAGTATATTTTCCCCCCAAACAGAGGAAAAGTGAAATAAAATATGTATTTAATAGAAAAAGCAAAGAATTAGATTTTACAACTGTGAAGCCACAGTTGGTACTATATATATGGCCATGTCCAAGGCATTATAAATCAAAATTTAAAGTTGCCTTTTAATAAGGCATCAGTTGTAGTCAATGGAACAATTCCAAATGTTCACCTCTGGACGTTTTTTAGAGGCAGAAAAAGAATGAAAAAGCCTGGAGAAAATGTATTACAGAAAGAAATAGAAAGCCTGACCTTCCCAACCTACTCCAGATTAAGGAGAGGAGGAGCTAGAAACATTAACGGATAGTGTGTATGACTGAAATATAGAAGACCCTGGGAGCTTTTGAGTAATAAAATGTGGAACTAACACGTTTTTTATATAGATGGGAAATAATCACCGTGAACAATTATTGGCTCTTTTAATCCCAGAGAGAGAAAATAAAATTGCCAGAGGAAAAATGATAAAGTTGAAGCAAACATCCCAGTTATGGAAATTGTAAGTAGGTTTCTATTGTTTTCTATTTACATGAAAATGACCTGAAACTAGATGTCAAATTAAGAGCTACAGCTGCTTACAAATGCATTCCTGCTCCAAATGGAACATGGTGAAATTTGGCTCCTTGCTGGAAAGTTGAAAACAGCATTAAGACAGCGAATGTCTGATGAACTCTCTGCATGAAATATTCTCTAAATTATCAGCAATCTAAAATAAATACATTAAATATATTCTCATCAGAGGATTAGGCTTATTTTTTAATGTGTTTTCATTGCAAACCTATTATCATTAAGAAAGGCAAAAAAAAAAAAACAGGAAAAAAAAGAAAAAAAAACATGTCAGTTTCAACATTTGTGGAATATGATGGAATTTCAAATCTGATAATAAATTTCAAATGAGCTTTGCTCAGATATTGCTGACATATTTAAAACTTGTTCAGTCAAGCAGGCTATAGCAGATTCTTGGAATGAAAGTTAGAAACAAAACAAATCTTAGAGTGCTAATATCATGGGATAAAATAGATTCTGCTCTGTACCCTTTGTGTGAGAATATGGACATTATATGAATATATGTATATAAAACACGAGGTAAAGGGATGCATTATAAGTTATGAATAGAAATTGTTTGGTGGGCAGAGAATGTTATATACCGTATTTGCCGGCGTATAAGACGATTTTTTGGCCCTGAAAAATAAGTATTTGCCGGCGTATAAGAGACTAGGCGTATAAGACGACCCCCTAACATTTCCACTGAAAAATACAGAGTTTGTTATATACTCGCCGTATAAGACTACCCCCCACTTGGAGGCATATTTTTCAGGGCCAAAAAGTCGTCTTATATGCCGGCAAATACGGTAGCTTTTAATGAACCACAAGGCAATCATCTTTATATAATAACTGATATATAGTGCATTTGGAGGTAT
The DNA here is from genome assembly GCA_963924515.1 of Vespertilio murinus. Lineage (NCBI taxonomy): Eukaryota > Metazoa > Chordata > Mammalia > Chiroptera > Vespertilionidae > Vespertilio > Vespertilio murinus. The sequence goes on along the minus strand of OZ004711.1, from coordinate 75,623,535 downwards.
TTGAGGAAGACTAGACCAAAACATTCACATTCTAAGGTTACTGTGTTGTTTTAAAGACTTTTAAAAACAGAGACTAAAATCTTGTTTAACCATTGAAACTTTATTATCTCAACCTTTACGATGTACTTTTACACTTTTGCACTTAGAGCACAACACTTATATTTCCTAATAAATGTATTAAGTATCTACATGCTGATAGATGGCACTCGTATGTATTATATAAAGGTTTTTGGAATGCAAGTGTTTAGTCTAGTATAGACTTCATGATTTCAGCTTAAGAAGTTTTAGAATGCCTTTATGGATTCTCATTTTTTCTCTTTTGCAAATATTTCTCTACCTCCCTCAAAACCCCTGTGTAAACTTAAGTTCTATGTTTCTTACTGATGTCTGCTCTGTAGTGATGATTAGTCCTGTATTTTTACATTCACTTAATAAAGTATATCTTATAATCCGTTAAAGTAATCAATCTTACTTCAAATACTAAAACTTTGGGGGGAAATGCATTTTTTAAGGTTCACGTCTACTTTATAGGTTTCCTTTTCCAACATTTCAGAATGAACTTTTATGTTATCTCTGTACAGGACAGCATGCTTTCTGGCTTGAAGGATAGTTGACAACTGTTAAATCACTACCATGAAAATGTTTTCATATTAGAAAAAAAACCAAGACTTTCAATTCTGTTGACTGTAATATGCAGGCACTTACAGAGAATTTGACCTAGTTAATAAGACAAGCATTGTAAGCTTTACGCATCCCATGGCTCACCATGCTCTTTATAAATTGTTAACTGTTATTCATTTCAAGATAGAAAGAAACACATTTTTAAAAAAGGGGGCCTCAGAGACGAGTACATACATTTTTATTTATTTTTAAAAATTCCAAACCTCAGTATTATATAAACTTGATAGGGTTCCACAGAAATCTCTCTATACATCATTCATGATGTATAGCAAGTAGGGCTGGACACAGTACCTCATAGAGTGAAAATATGCTATCAACACTATCTGTTTAGGTAAATGACGGAATAGAGTTCAGGGACCAGTGAGCAGGATATGCACATATTTATTTATGCACTAGAGGCCCAGTGCACGAATGCACCTGTGGGGATTGGGCCGAAACCCACAGTCGAGCAATGCTGCTGCTCCTGCTCATCCAGCCCCACTGCGCATGCCACTGCCTCTTGGTAAGCTCACTGCCATTCCACTGTGGTCTCTGGGCTGTGGTGGCCAGCTGGGAGCCCTGCATGTGGTGCCTGTTCAGTCAGCTGAGGGGCACTGCTGCTGTGGGAGCACACTGACCACCAGGGGGCAGCTCCTGCATTGAGTGTGTACCCCCTGGTGGTCAGTGTGTGTCATAGTGACCATCCACCGGCTGTTCAGCCATTGGGTTGCTTAGGCTTTTATATATATAGATGGGGAGAGGAGTTTAAGAGTGGAAAAATGTAGAAAATAAAGTGAAAGGAATATTCTGTCAGTAAAAGGAAAATGGGATTAGATGCTGCTTGTGAAAACAGACAAAAAATGAACTGTGGGGTAAAGGAAAATACTTCAGTTAAACAAAAGTCAAAATATTTCACTACAGTCAAAAATAGCTAAGTCGACACAGCTTTCTATGACATACTTAAACAGATGCAGAAAGTTACAACACATTAAGTCCAATAGTATTAACAAGATAAACATTCTAAAATCCAGTTGACAAAACTGATTCAATAATCACTGGAACCAGCTGCTACCTTTGTAAGATTTTAGGACAAACTATGGGAGGAGATGCAGAATCTGTGGTTATAAATGAGCTGCTTCGCAAGAACTAGATGGAAAGTGTTGCCTTTGGTTCCACCGTAAAGAGAGGAGTACAGCTTGAGGGAGAAGATACAACAGGAGCTGTAGGTCTAATTTCTTCACTCCAGGCAAATAGACAGCATTTTTAACATTACAATGATTTAAGTCAGTTAGGCCACTCTTTTAGAGTAGGGAGGAGGCTGGACTGGGGGGAGAGATGGGGAGACATTTTGGTTCAGAAGGAAATCATGATTCACTTGTGAAATTAGATAGGAAGTATATCCTAGTGGTGATGTTAAGTCAGGAGTCTGAGTAAATAATTTAAATCAGGTGTTTGAATCAATCATTTAAATTAAGACAAAAAGCATGTTTCCTTATTTTTACAGTGGGTAATTAAGATAAATCTCTAGTATTGTTGCTTTTAAAGGGGAAAAAATAGAGAAGCTAACATATACATCGTATATCAGCATCTGGTATATACAAGGGGACTAATAACTATCACATGATTAGACTGCTGACAGTGAGGGAGAAGACAGAGGCTATGATAGGTGGATAGAAGCCAGCAGTTGGTGGTCTTTAGGGACTGATGCCCAGTCTATAATATAGAAGGACTTCAGAGATAGACATCCCAGACAACTTGCATATGAGACTGAAGCTCACCTGATGTAATTGTTCTGTAAATGCAGATATACTGAGTAAATATCTAACAAAGAATTTGCTGTTGATGATAGTGGAATTCACTTAATTTACTCGAATTCAACAAATAGTGAGCAGTTCCAATGGGGAAATTCTACCAGGAAAAAAACAAAAGCCTGAGGAGTTTATAATCTAAGAGGCAGGTTAAGAAAGGCAATGAAAAGAATACAAAGCAATAAAACAGTAGCAGTAGTAACAGTAGTATGCTCTCAGTGAAAGCGAGGAAGCTCTAACTTGGGGTGCCTGTGCTAGTGGCATTCTTGGTATTGTAACATGTACTCGTACCAAATGTGTAAATGCTTACGTCATTCCCATTTTATAGCTAAGTAAACTGATTCTTAGAGAGGCTAAATCACTTATCCAACATCATAGAAGGTAATCTGGACTCAAATTGGAATTTACTGCATTCCAGATCAGTGGTTTTAAACCACTATGACATTTTTCAAATCGGGGGCACATTCTCATGAGATTCAGAGGAAGAGGATATAGGATCAGAAAGGGAAACTGGAACCAGGAAAATCTTCTGGGAGGAGGTTGCATTTGAGATGGAACTGAGAAGGGCAATGGGGTAGATAGGGCATGCACACATTAAGAGCATTCTGCACTGAAATTGTGAACCAGTATGGCGTGGACACACAAATTAGGGGTTAGGAGGAAGGAAGGAAGGGAAGATAGAATGAGGGAAAGAGGAGAGAAGGGAAAGAGAAAGATAGATTAACTGATTGTGGTGGGAAGGAGATAAGATTGAACCATTAGTTTGAGATCAAATCTCAGAATGATTTGTCAAATTCTACACTGAGAAATTCACAATGTTGTAGAAAATGGAGTAGCTAAAGGAGCCCTGTGATAAATGCTGTGGTTAGTTTTATGTAAGTGGCAGTGATATGTGTGATCAATTGGAAAATGGAAAGATGTGATAGAGATTGGTACTGGAGACAGGAATTAGTAAACTGCAAGAATCTATCTGACAGGTAATAATGCTTGAGCATTGATTATAGGATAATAGCACAAGAACATGGGGAAAGGCTCAAGATATTCTCAGATGGGCTCTGCCAATAATTTGCCAATTGAATGGATATCAGAGGCAAAGGAGAAGAGGGGATATAAGGTGAGGGCAGTTTTAAGCTAGAAAAGAGGCAAGTCTGGAGGAGGCAAGTGTGGGGGAGTGCCGAGAGGTAAGGTCAGGTCAGGAATAAGACAGAAATTAGGAATGAGGTGAAGGTTTCTGACACCCACCACTTGCTCTTTAAAGAGAAGCTAAAGTGGAACTTTCTATATAAGAAAAATCATCCACTAGGCACCTCTTGCTTCATTGTCTTCTTAAGATAAAAAAAAAAACTGAATGGTGCTTCATCAGAGATAGATATTGTAAGACTATTTGTAGACCACCCTCTCAGTGTCATTTTTTTTTTCTGTAAATAAAGATGTTTGTGTTAATAATGGTAAAACAGTTAATAGTTATGTTTCTGATTTATGGAGCAATGCATTTTATCCATTCAGTCATCCAGTTACCAAATATGCTGTTTGTTCCAAGACCTATATTGGAGAATGCTGACCAGATAACTCAGCTTTACATGGCTTCATAAGTTCTCTTCAGCTGCTGCGTCATCACCCCAAACCAGCTAGAACCAGTGTCTTTTCCTAGAACTGCTACTTCCAAGTTTTTCCTGCTAGCTATACATTCCCTGTTGTTAAGATCCTTTGCACCTGAGAAGGTGCACAAAACAGGTAACACTGAAGTCAAAAGATTTGGGGGAAGGAGTGATGGATGTGGATTAGGTCTCCAGAAGTTAATTGTTCTAAACTTTGTAATTCCTTAGCCTCCTAGAGGTAATGATATAACTCATGTGAAAGCTTGTATTGATATATTTTAGGTAAATAATATTCTTTTTTAAAATTCCTAAACTCCATTTGTCTCAATTCCTCATACCTAGCAAAAGCTTAGCTAAGCCGAAACCGGTTTGGCTTAGTGGATAGAGCATAGGTCTGCGGACTGAAAGGTCCCAGGTTCAATTCTGGTCAAGGGCACATCCCCGGTGTGGGGTGTGCAGGAGGCAGCTGGTCGATGTTTCTCTCTCATCGATGTTTCTAGCTCTCTATCCTTCTCCCTTCCTCTCTGTGAAAAACCAATAAAATATATATTTTTTTAAAAAAAGAAAAGCTTAGCTAATTTGTTCCTGCAGCCGTAAGCCGCACAATTGTTTGCTCTATGAAAGCTATCCACATAACGTTTAGCCAAGATGTTAGCAAACTTCAAAAAGCAAACACTACAAAAAGTGAAATTAAACAGAATTAAGAGTATTACACTCATTATGCCTGCCTCCAAAAACAAGCTTATCAAGCTTCTGAAAAGACATGGCCCTGGAGATTTTCGGTACCAAATTTTCATTATTGTGCAGCTCATTAGTCAAAGAAACAACCTATATGAACAGTAACGATGTCACATGGCCATCAATTATAAGCTTGAGGAAAATCCACCCAGTAAGGCAGAATAATAAAGGATGATCACACATATTAGAAAAGCCAGTGCCATGTAAAATGCTTGGCAATGATTAGTAACTGGACTGGATTAAAGGAATCTGTTGGCTAAATAAATGAGTGAGTGACCATCAACTTTAGAAGCATCACCTTCTAGTGCTAAAGCCAAGCATCTATTAAATATTGAATTCCTTTCCTTATGCAAAATTTAAAGCAACTTAAAACATGATACTAATCATGATGGTTGTAAAGATAATAGTAATATAGACAATGATAATTACATTATAGTGGTAGCAACAGTAGCAAATACAGGGCTTATTCTGGCCCGGCACTATTTAAAGTGCTTTATATATATTAATTCATTTAGTCTTCATACAAATCCCTTGATGGATTTAATATTATTTATTTTACAGCCTAGAAATGAAGGCAATGAGAGATGAGTGACTTGCCTAAGCAATTAGAATTAGTAAGCAGTAGGGCTGGGAATTGAACCCATGTAGTAGCTAGGGCAGAACTGGAAATCAGTGCTTAGAAAAAAAGTATTGGTAAATGTTAGAGCAACTGGCTTCATATAATGTTACATTAAAACTACGAAAAATCTTGGTTGATTGGCTGGATTCATTTTATATACATCGAATAAAATATTGCAAAAATAGTTAAAACACAATGCAAAGCAATATTCAAAGAGTTAACATCAAAGTAAAACACTCAACTAAACTGAACTCTGAAAGGTGTACTTCAAACTGCAGTTCCAAGAGAAAGCAAATGCAATTATGATATCCAGGTTGCAGAAGAGTTGGAAGAATGGAGGATCATTTGTATATGTTTGTCTGGAACTTCTCATATCATATAGAGAAAATGAAAGAACGAGGAAGTAATTTTTGAAATGTGATAGGTTTCATTCCACTATTCTAATCATCTTTATCTTTCCTACGAAATAAAACATCTATAAACTAATAAAGAAACAAACACAAAATTGAAAGAAAATATTCCATTCACATGAAGAGAATACCTCAGTGCATCCTTAATTTTGGGCGATGTCAGTAGGTCTGTCTGCACACCATTCACAACTTCCCCATCTTCTAAGTTTTGTGTGGAGTCCTGTAGAGAAGCAAACCCATAAACATGTGGATGCTTTGCATATGGAATTGAAAATTTGAATAAAATGTCTCAACATGAGAGAGTAAATGGTTATATACAGCATGCTCCAGTTTTTCTGGAGACTGGAAACAGGTGTTAATCTTTTCAGGGCATTCACTGTTCTTTTCTCTCCCATTTGATTTCTGAAATACTCAAATGGGCCATTTACACAAGGCAATATGTTAAGAGCTTAGGAATACATCATTTAGCTTCCTCCTACTCAACTATAAGCTTTGGGGACTGAATGTTTTCAATCAGCAAGGTAAAGGGGCACCAAGGGGAAGGAGTCATTGACAGGTGGTGATGTATTAGCTTTAATGTACTGTACTTGCTTGCACCTCCCTCCCCAGTGACACTAAAATATAAAGAAAGCAAAAATCATGGGGAAAAATGTTGCCAGGCAAGGTCATTTCTGTCAAAGCAAATGCAATTATGATATCCGTATTTTGTTATGCTAACAAAACAAAAAATAGGAATATTGCAAAAAAAGAAATCTGGAGTTCTTCCTTTGCTATGAAACTTTGAGTCTAACGATGGTCATCACAGAAACCAAAAGGTACCATTGAACTTCAAAAATGGTAAACATTCTTTGCTACTGGGAGGGTTCTCAGAGAGGCCCTTTACCCCAGCACAGTGGCAAAGGTGAGTTGATGTCACATAGAGGAGAGGATAGATTATGAAAACACACCTGATATGGATTTGCCCTTATGTAAGGCATTAGTTCTCCATTAGGCTTTGGAACAGAACTTTAATAGAGTTATTCTGCAGATGCACCATTCCTCAGAAGCAGGGTCACGAATAAATAGCTTTCGTCATGGACTCAGACATCAATGACACAACAAACCACATGGAGATAACCCTCTACCAGCAACGGCTCCTGTAAACAGAGCACTCCTGGATTGGAATGCACCATTTCTTTTCTTTTTTCTTTTTAAAAAAATATATATTTTATTGATATTTTACAGAGAGGAAGAGATAAAGAGCTAGAAACATCAATGAGGAGAATGATCAATCAGCTGCCTCTTGCACACCCCCTACTGGGGATGTACCCACAACCAAGGTACATGCCCTTGACCTGAATCAAACCTGGGACCTTTCAGAACGCAGGCCAATGCTCTATCCACTGAGCAAAACCGGTTTCGGCGGAATGCGCCATTTCAAAAACAACAAAGGACAACAGTTAAGAGTTGGCCACAACAGAATTAGTTAACATCTTGAAGAAAACAAGACACAGCTATAGCCGAAACCGGTTTGGCTCAGTGGTAGAGCGTCGGTCTGTGGACTGAAAGGTCCCGGGTTCGATTCCGGTCCAGGGCATGTACATTGGTTGCAGACACATCCCCCGTAGGGAGTGTGCAAGAGGCAGCTGGTCGATGTTTCTCTCTCATAGACACTTCTAGCTCTCTATCTCTCTCCCTTCCTCTCTGTAAAAAAATCAATAAAATATTAAAAAAAAAGACACAGCTATAGCTGAGGCATTTTGTCATAGTACATTGAGTAAAAACAAACAAACAAACAAAACAAAACAAATCACAAATGTATTTCACTTTTAGATTGAGTAGCAACATTTCATTTAGGGACTGGTAGTTTTGTGAAGGACTTGGCCTAAATAGATTTTTTTTTAAAGTATTTGTTTTGTCCTCCTCACAGAGATAAAGGAAAAAAAAATCCATAAGACTGAAGAAATAGCACTTTTTAGTTCTTTCAAATCTCAAAGATAAATATCTTTTGAAAGCTTTCAAACCTGCATATGAATATGAAGTACTAGATATATGCTTACATAGAAAAGAGAGAGGGCTGGGGAGGTTACAAAAATACTTCAGAAGGCAATTTGACAAGATATTTGCATTTCTGACTATCACACATGTCACAACATCTGGTGACAGCATCTATGTCAAAGTCATTCACTTCCTTGTCTGCCTCTTCCTCATGAGAGGGTGTTCCATGAGGAGTGAGCCTGCATCTAGTCCTGTACATGTTATGCATGTAACAGTATTTGTTGAAGAAATGTTAATGGCTAAACGAGCCAAGGGCTAGTGTGTTCGTTTTGAAATGCTGTTTAATAAATATCCCAAAATTTAATGGATTAAAAAGATAAGCATTATCTCTCCTGTTCTGAGAGACAAAGACATAGAAGCCGCTTGTCTGGGCAGTTTTGGGCTGGGACCCCTCCGAGGTGACAGGCAAGGTGTCAGCAGGGCCTCAGGAGCAATCCTCCAAAAGCTTGACTGGGCTTTAAGGCCTACTATTTTTTCTTATAAAAGCTTTCTCCTATATAATAAAGAGGTAATATGCTAATTAGAACGGCCATCTGGATGACATTCTGGACAAAGCTGGGTTGCAGGGCCAGCCTAGCAGCTGGGGATGTAAGAGCCGAGCCCCCTACACGAATTCCATGTATCAGGCCTCTAGTTAGGATATAATCCACATCACATTAACATCTTTCTTTAAAAAAAAAATTTTCCCCCATTGATTTCAGAGAGGAAGGGAGGAGAGAGAGATAGAAAGATCAATGGTGATAATCATTGATCAACTGCCTCTTGTACGCCCCCACTGGGGATCAAGTCCAAAATCAGGGTATGTGCCCTGACCAGGAATTGAACTAGGACCTCCTGGTTCATAGGTCAATGCTGAACTACTGAGCCATGCCGGCTGGACTAAATTCTTCCTTTTAAAAAGTACAATACGGCCATGTTAGCTTTTTCACAGTTTTGCAACCATCAGCACTAGTTTTAGAATAATTTCAAAGCCCCTAATACAGGGGTGGGCAAACTTTTTGACTCGAGGGCCACAATGGGTTCTTAAACTGGACCGGAGGGCTGGAACAAAAGCAACCTGACCATGCTGGCACTCTCGTCTTGGGCTGCTGGTGAAGGAACGGAGGGGAGAGCAAGAGAACCCTCCGCTCTTTTGGCTCAGCGGGCCAGATAGAACAGCGGAATAGAACAGCCAAACAGGCCGGATCCGGCCCACAGGCCATAGTTTGCCCATGGCTGCATAGAAACCCCTTACCTCTTAGCCCTCATTCTCCATGCTCCCTGCTCTCTAAAGCTCCCCACCCCCAAAGCACTTGGCAATCAATATTTTTGTCCCTAAGGATTTGCCTATTATGTACATTTCACATAAACAGAATCATGAGGTATGTGGCTTCAATGTTCTTGTAATGTTCTCAAGACTCTTCCATGTTGAAGCATGTATCAGTATTTCCTTCAATTTTATGGCAAAATGGTATTTCATTGCATAGACATATCACATTTTGTTTACCCATTCAACTTGATGGGCATTTGTTTGCACTTTTGCTGAGTCTGAACAATGTTGCTGTGAGCATTTGAAATAATAGTTATGAAATAATGCTAAGCAAAAGGATTTCTTGAGTAGACATACGTTTTCAATTCTCTTGGGAATATACCTAGAAGTGAAACTGTTGGGTCATATGATAACTCTATATTTAACATTTTGAGAAACTGCTATACTATTTTTAAAGTACCTGTACAATTTTGCATTCCCATAAGCAATGAATGAAGATTCCAATTTCTCTGTGTCCTTGCTAACACTTATTTTCCTCTTTAAAAAAAATATTTTAGTCATCCTTATCAGTGTTAAGTGATTTTTTGATTTGTATTTTCTAATGACTAATGATGCTGAATATCCTTTCATATGATTATTGAACATTTTATATATCTTTTTTAGAGAAATGTCTAATTACATGAATTTTTATTATTGAGTTGTAAGAGTTCTTTAATATTCTTATAAAAATTACTTATCCCATATATAAATTGCAGATATTTATCCCATTCTGTGGGCTGTCTTTTCACTTTCTTGAAGTATAAGTTTTGAATTTTAATGAAATTCAACTTATCTATTTTTTCTTTTGTTCCTTGTATTTTGGTGTTGTATCTAAAAAAAAAATACCTAATATAAAATCACAAAGATTTATTCCTATATTTTCTTCTAAGGATTTTATGGTTTTAGCTTAATATGGTTTCAGATTTCCATTTTGAGTTAACTTCTATAGATGGTATGCAGTAGAAATCCAACTTTATAATTGGCATATGAATATCTAGTCATGCCTGCCCCATTTGTTGAAAAGACTATTTCCCCCCAAATCAATTATATTGACACCTTTATCAAAATTCAATTGACCAACAATGTAAGGTTGGACTCTATTTCTGGATTCTAAATTCTTGTTTGTTAATCTATATAGGAGCCTTATACCAATAGTATATGGTCTTGGTCATTGTAGTTGTGAACAAAGTTTTAAAACCAGGAAGTTTAAGTTCTCCTAATTTGTTCTTTTTCAAGTTTGTTTTGGCTATTCTGGGTCCCTTGCATTTCCAAATGTATTTTAGAATGAGGACATCAATTTTTGTAAAAAAGCCAGCTGGTTTTTATTTTTTTATAAGGATAGCACTGAATCTATAGATGGATTTAGAGAGTTTTACCATCTTAACAATACCATGAATAGATCATAGTGCCAGTTAGATGAAATAAATATTATTCTTGGCTTTGTGTTCATAGGTGCATATCCCTATAATAGCAAAGAAAAATGTTGGGGGATTTTCTCTAAAGTCTTATCTAGTTTTGCCTTTTGTTCCCTACTCCACATAGAACTTTCATGTTGATCCCTTGCTAACATTAAGAAAATAAGATACTTTCTAGTTCAAATCAACATTATGCAAGGTTTTTTTTTTCTAGTTCTAGTTAGATGGTAAGTAAAGATTCTATTTATGTCAACAACATACTTAATGCTCCAATTATATGGAAATGTCAATTAGAATTTGAAAGCAATATTGGGCCAATTGCAATGTAATAATCTGCTCAAGGGCAATTCTGAACTAACTACAGTTTTAGAGCAATCATGTCAATGACTACAGACTTAAAAAAGAACCTTCACAGAGACTTATATGTCTAAGACAAGACTTGAACTATTTAATTTATTTTTTAAATTTAATCCTCACTGGATGATATGTTTATATTGATTTTTTTAGAGAGAGAAGGAAGACGGGATAAAGGAAGAGAGAGAAGCATGGATGTGAGAGAAGCATTGACTGATTGCCTCTCATATGAGCCCAGGTCAGGGATCAAACATAAAACCTTTTGATGCATGGGTTGATGCTCAAGCAACTGAGCCACCAGGTCAGGGCAAGAGTTAAGTAGCATCAAAAACTCTTTGCTTTGCCACAGCTATCAAAAAGGGCAATAACTATAGGTTGTCATCTCTACTAACAGGCAGTGCTTGTACTTGCCAAAATCATTTCTTGATATTGCAGTAACAGAAATCTTTGATATTTTTCAGAGATGAGGCAGGCAGACAAATGCGTAGGGCATCCTAGAAGGACACAAAGCCAATGCCAAATTTACGTCAACAATACTGTGGCAATGCGGTGCTTCAAGAACTATAGGCCAAGGCAGTTTATTTCTGTACAGAGTTCATAAAGTGGCTTTTCCCAACATTACAAAATGTTTGACAAGCAATAATTTAAGAGCACTTAGCATTTCTCCTCAATAAATTAATTACATGGTAAAATAGATACAAAACAACAAATAGCTAAAGACAAAAATGATTTTTCCCCATAACTTATTTAAATAACTGAAAAAAATCTGTAAAATCATGACTTTTAAATTTGGAAATAAAGGGGAAATATCTTATTCAGAAGAACTAACTGTATAAACAACTGGTGCTGAATGGTCACTATTGTTCTTCAAGTGTAGACTTGAGACATATGTGATTTCAAATCATCAAACTCACTTCTAGAAAATACAATGGTTTGGGAAGCTCTTTACTTAATTTTATTAACAAAATTATTACAATTTTTATTTTTACTGTTAACTTAAAATGGAGTGATGTGATCAGCTGCACAGCACATAAGGGCACACAGTTATTTCCAGATGTGTTTGGTCTTAGCCACATAACAAGCCTTTGCTCTCTGATCAAGTTCAGCAGAAGGTCCTGTCTTGCCAGCCAGGGTCGAGACCTTTAAGAACCTTGTCCTTTTGCTCTTTTATCAAAATGGGGAACATATCATCTATGGCTCTCACAAGAGACAAGTTTAATTACTACAATTTTTTTTAAAAAGTGAACATTTTTAGCAACACTTGCAGAATCACGGGAGCAGTTCTGACAGCTTGAATGAGTTGGATTCAAACATCCCTGTACTATTTTTAGCTTTAAAATCAACACTTACATAAATATTCCCAAACCAATTAGCAGCAGCTGGAAAGTAAAGGTGTTTACACTTAGTTAGCAGCAGTGCTAACAACTGCCAGTGCTCGCAGGCAGCGAGGAAGGGCGAGCACCAGGCGGGGCCTCTCTCTCCAGGGTGATCATGGTGTTGGCACCAGACTATCATTTCGTGTATCACAGTTGGTATAAGTCACTAATTCCAAACAGAAAATCGTGTTCATTATGTAGTATCCTTAAATTATACATCTCTAAATACAATTACCACTTAAACACTACCCAAGTTCTCATTGCTTTCTCCCAGTTGACTATAGCTATAAAACAATATTATAAACTAGAGGCCCAGTGCATGAAATTCTTGCATGAGTAGGGTCCATGGGCCATCAGGGCCGATCCATGGGACAATCGGCATGGTGATCAGGGGCCCCCACTGGCACCTGCATTGGAGGCAACTGGTGGAGCAATTGGGGGAGAGGGGTGCCAGCCCTCTCGCCAGCTGGCCTCAACTCCTGCCGCCACCTGCTCTCAGACCAGCCCCACCCCTCATCACTGCCACTGCTGATCTCCTCCCTCTGCGGGGCTACTGGCAGGCAATCAGGGGGCCCCTGCTGGCACCTGCCTTGGCTGGCCTGGGACCTGCAGGCTGCGGCAGCTCCTGTGTTGAGCATCTGCCCCATGGTGGTCAGTGTGTGTTATAGTGACCAGTGATTCCACCCATTGTTTTGCTGTTCGGTTGATTTGCATATTAGGCTTTTATTATATAGGATAGCTTTACAGCTCAGTTTTGTATCTCTCAGAACTAAACCATATGTCCCTTTGACTTCTACTAGGGGAAATATATAGCCTTGATTCCCCGCATCTTCCAATGCATTTCAGCCATATTTGAAATTATGTGCCCACAAAATGTTAACTGCAATTAAATTATGTGTCAAAAGTTCAGGGCATTTGAAAACGAGATTTGCATTCTGAAAATTCAACTGCAAAGTGTTTTATTTTGAAATTGCACATAAATTTTAGAATGAAAGTAATAGAAAAATTATACAGAGAAGATGTGAATTCCATACTTCTGTGCCTGGTGCTCATACATAAACATAATGTCAATTTTAAATTAAAATCCTAGGCATAATTTCAGAATATTTGTTTTACTTTTTAGAACAAGAATATCTGTGCTAAAGTAAAAACAAGATGTATTTACTAAGCACACATATGAAATGAACATGCATTTTGGTAGTCAACACCATTATTCAAGCATGATCTAATATAGATTCTTCATGCCTTAGACAATGCATTTCATGGGAAAATCTCTCAATTGGCTTCATAGATACTACCCCAAAATGTTTCAGTCCTGGCAATTTAACATGGCCATAATTTATTTTATGTATATCACAATAAGTAATTATATATAATATATTATAAATTATATTATATAATAAAATAATTTAATATAACATAATATAATGTGATTATATATAATGCATATTAGATTATATATTCACAAATCTAGAAATTGGCAAGAAGACAACTAGAGATTTGAAAAGTGCTGTTATAAGTTTCTTAAGAATAAGAATTGCATTTTATTTTTTACTTTTAACAGAGGCCCTCAAACTTTAGCACAGATCAAAATCTCCCAGTCCTTGTAAAATCACAGATTGTGGGGGCCCCTCTGATGTTCTGATGAAGTAGGTGTGGGGTGAAGCCTGTGAGTCTGCATTTCTAACAAGTTACCCATGCTGCTAGACAAGGAACAACACTTTGAAAATGCTGCCTTACAGTGACCAGGGCAGATCCACAAAACCAACAATGAACAATGAGAATAAAGCCCAGGAAAGACTGTGAGGTTGAGCTCGCCTCATCAACTCATTTGGTAGCTCAGGAAACTGAGACCCAGCAAGGAGAGGTGGGCAATGAGAGTGACAAAGCCAGAATCCAGGATTCTTGATTCGCAGTTCAGTGCTCTCTCTGGGTACCAAGGCAGATAGTTGTTGACTTAATGAATGTTGACCTTGGTCATTTCATAGATTCTTTTAACTTTCAATAATGTTAACAAAAACTCTACTAATGTCTTCACATGTAAGCAGATGTATATGCAGAGCAATCCTAAATAATATCTTGGCTGTCCTGTTCCAACTTTATACCTGGAGGACATATTCAAGGACAAAATGATTAATATCTTGTCCCGCATGAAACTAAGGGTCAAAGAAAGAACCAAGATGAGTTAAACCGGTGTCTTCTAAGATCCAGGTTTGAGAATAAGCATGCTAATTATATTTACCTTGGAATTTCCCCTCGCTACTGATTTAGGCAAGTGGGGCAAGGAAACAATATCATATCGTGAAACATTAAAAGAAATATTTTACATAAAAAACTATCAAGTACTTAATTACTCTAGCTATTGCACTCTAATCATAGCATTGATAAACTAGTAATTTATTTTGAGAGAACACAACAAATGAGATTATAAATACTCTAATAACTAGTCCATTGCTAATTTGGAATCAGATAAAACCATTAACATTAAACAGCTAGTTCAAAACCGTGGCTTGTAGGGCGGGCGTGTGCACACATTCACACACTCACTGTTAAGTCTCGAGGTATGTTCCCTGAAGATAAGAGGGTACAACTACAGAGTTTAAATAATTCTGGACTTGGTGATATGCACTAAAAGTCAACAACCTTCGGGGTGACTGTCTCACGGACTCTAGCAGCTGTGGATGCTGAGCCGCACAGGTTGACT
The DNA here is from genome assembly GCA_963924515.1 of Vespertilio murinus. Lineage (NCBI taxonomy): Eukaryota > Metazoa > Chordata > Mammalia > Chiroptera > Vespertilionidae > Vespertilio > Vespertilio murinus. The sequence goes on along the minus strand of OZ004711.1, from coordinate 75,608,528 downwards.
GCCACTGACTGTCAGCCACGCACAGTTGGCCACGCTTTCTGTCCATCTGCTTTGTGTCCAAGAGATGCTGAATGGTTAATTAGACTTAATAAAAATAAACTGGAATGGAGAAAGGCCAAGGTATGGCAGTAAAATTAAGATCTGGTCTAAGACAAAGGAGACAGACACTTCAACATTTCTCTCATTGCTTTGCCCAGGACCATACACCTAAATTCTGCCCTCACTTTCACCATAAAAGGGGACAAAAAGATTTCTATCTCCTTTGCAGGTATAAAAATGTCCCAGAACTTAGTGAAGGGACACAAAATAGTCAGGCTGGTAAACCCTTGCTAAAGAAACAATAACATTCTCCAACCGATAAATTTAAAGCTGATTATTCATTTGAACAAATGTCTTCTTGAAAAGTTTTCTTTGAGAAGCTCTCACAGAGATATATAATATTATATTTTCTCAAAATACTGATTCTAAATATTGACGAAGAAATCTACAGCATGAGAAAATAAAACTAATACCTTCCTTCCATACCTCGTTTTTTTTTTTTAGAAATATATTTTATTGATTTTTTACAGAGAGAAAGGAAGAGAGATAGAGAGTTAGAAACATCGATGGGAGAGAAACATCAATCAGCTGCCTCCTACTCACCTCCCTCAGGGGATGTAGCCGCAACCAAGGTACATGCCCTTCACCAGAATCGAATCCTGGACCTTTGAGTCTGCAGGCCGACGCTCTAGCCACTGACCCAAATCAGTTAGGGCTCATTATCTTTCTTTATATGTTTCTCATATTTTCCTGGATGAGGTCTCCTTTCCTTATTATTGTTAATAATTAGCAAAGAGTTCGTTGTTAAGATTTCCCCATATTCTGACTTAGAGTTGAGAAGGCACATTTAAAAATTTTTTTCTTGCTGAAACCGGTTTGGCTCAGTGGATAGAGTGTTAGCCTGCAGACTTAAAGGTTCTGGGTTCGATTCCAGTCAAGGGCATGCACCTTGGTTGTGGGCACATCCCCAGTGGGGGTTGTGCAGGAGGCAGCTGGTCGATGATTCTCTCTCATCCATGTTTCAAACTCTTTATCCCTCTCCCTTCCTCTCTGTAAAAAATCAATAAAATATATATTTTTAAAAAGCCTATTAACATTTTTTTCTTAAATGCATACATTTTACACATTGTACCTGCTGGGACTTTTTGTCTATGTTTTTTGTTCTTTTGTTTCTGGTAGAAATTTATCAAGTGGCTTTCACTAAACCTGACACCAGACAGTCAAAACACAGCAGTGAGTTTATAAAAAGGTGGGGAGCAAGGGGCAAATTCAGTTTGTTCATGAGATGTGAGTGGACTAGACACACTGACTGGTCTCAACTAGGTATCCAAATAAAACCCACTGTGCTTCCTACGCTGTACTTCCCATCCCCGGACTGTTTAACTGTGCATGGAGCCAGGTGGGCACTGGAAATACCAGGGGAACACTTTGTAAAGCATATTGTTCCCTAACCACTATGCTGTACAAAATGATACTGAATGTAAAATGTAATTGAAAAGACTTCATTTTTTAAAATTTAAAATGAAAGAAAACAACTACTAATATAATCAACATTTCAAACTCTGTTGCTCTTTGCAACAGAAAACCAACACCAATGGGTGTGCTGCTAACCACTCAAATATGTTCAATGAAAAGTGCTTTAAAATCCTTAGAACTGTGGAACTTCAGCAGTTCAACAAGGAAATTCTGCAACCTCAATCTTAATGCCAATCGTGCCTTACACTCTAGTCACACAATTTAAAAATGCTGAAAATAAGGGGGAGGGGGGACAAATGAATTTTTTTAAAAATACAATACTGGCCGGAACTGGTTTCGCTCAGTGGATAGAGCGTTGGCCTGCGGACTGGAAGGTCCCGGGTTTGATTCCAGGCAAGGGCATGTACCTTGTTTGTGGGCACATCCCCAGTGGGAGCTGTGCAGGAGGCAGCTGGTCGATGTTTTTCTCTCATCGATGTTTCTAACTCTCTGTCCCTCTTACTTCCTCTCTGTAAAAAATCAATAAAATATATATTTTTAAAAATACAACACTGACACAAACAATTCATCAATGACCACTTTGATTTATAATTGGATTATTTCACCACTCAGTTACAGCGGGTTTTCCTTCGCTCTCTTTATTATTAAATACTACAAAACCACTTGAGCCCAACACTGAGGTACATCAGAACAACGTTGCTTTCTTCTGAAAGTGAGGATACTGGACAACAAACATGCTCTCCCATAAGCATCTGCTTCCGATCATGCACCCATCATCAAACACATGATCAAAGGTATTGTCAACATCTGCTTCTCTTCCATTTAATCTCTATTCAAACCGCATCATCTTCTCAAATATTTAGTGCCCAGGTCTGTCAAAATGGGTGGTTTGATGGCTGGAGGACCTCCTGTATAGCTACAAACCATCACTCAATGCTGGGAAGTATATGAAGACTTGAGGGAGTGGGTATAATCCCGATATGGCAAGCCATTTCTAGCTGAACCACTCATTTTACTGGCTGAAAAACTGTTCCTTCAGGTTATGACACTAGTAGATGTACCATATGCTTTTAAGTAAAGCTATGTAAAATCCAAACCTGGGCAGGAGAGCGTAAACATGAAAACCAGCATTATTAAGTGAATACTTGCATTAGCATGTATTTCTCTCATGCCAGCACAGACACACGTCTCTGCTGGTCTTCCCTGAAAATCTTCACTGGGAAATGGGCTGCAGAAAATTTTGAATCATCAGACCACACACATAGGTGTTTCAGGGAGGAAAAAAACCACACATATAGGAATGCCTTTGTATGCTTTGTTTATGTGTATGTTTCAAAAATTTTCAAAATTAGGAAGCCAAAATTCTACCTTGAAAAAGCCTTTATAATGATCAGGAGTACACCCACCTTCATTCATGACTAAGGTATGTTCTAGGGCTATTTACAAAGTCTCTCTCCTTGCTTACACAGAGAAGCTTTTTACTCTCTTCTCCTTCAGCCCCAACCCACCCTGACCTGGCCATGTGCCCTTGTTTCTTTCCTCTGACCTTCAGGTATCTTCCCACAGTCACTGCCATTCACTTTATCTTCCTTGCATTTCACTCTGTGACACCTTTATGGGAGTCTCTGGTTTCAAAAGCTATCTCATTCCCTTATGTTGCAAGGTTTACTGTTCAGAAACAATTTGGGGAAGAATTTTTTTTTCCAGACAACCTAAGATGCCCTTGAAGCAATGCGATCCATGATAAATATGAAGAATGGAACAGCAGGGGAGGGAAATGCTGTGGAGAAAAGAAGTGGGTGATCCAGAGCTGGCTGCATCTCGGGTTTTCACAGCATGTGGCAACAGCCGAAATGGGGTGCAGAAGTCTAACCTGCTGAGAATAGCTGTAGTCCTGGGGAGCAGTCAGCAAAAAGGGTGTTGTTTGTTTAGCTAGAAAGACACAATGGAGAATTGAAAGAGATTCTGCAAAAGCAGGTAGAGCCAGAGCAGAACATATTCTAATCACTCCAGGAAAATGCCAGGCATTTCTCTCCAAATACCTATGCCTTTTACTTAAAGGTGTTTACAGTGGTCCCCACGTGTGGGCAAGCACTGCCTCGATAAGAAGATCTCTTTGGTTGGGTAATCAATAGCTAAAATATAAGCACCATGAGGGCAGATGTTTTTCTACTCATATATCCCAAAAACCTAGACTAATGCTTGGCATAGAGTAGATATATCTAGAAACACCAGTTACCCAGAACACATGTGCTTGTCTGGAATTCATCCATCTGTCCGTCCATCCATCCATCCATCCATCCATCCATCCATCCATTCTTTAACAGCATGGGCACTTTCCCCTTGAGCACTCTGTGCAAAACCACCCTTGTACCATGCAAATGCTCTACAATGGCATTCATCTCAGGGTAGGCAATGATTCCTTTAGAGTTCTGTCTCCCTTGCTTGGTTTGATATCCTTAAGGGGGAGAATATGTCTTCTCTGTTTTTGTATACCTGTCACCTAGCACAGGTGTAGAGATGATAAAATTTTACTTCAGAAGTGTTTATAAAGAAATCCTTTCCTTATAAATCTTCCCCTTTAAAAGCTCTCAGGTAACTTTCAATAGAAGAAAGCATATCCCAACATTTATGACTCCTTTACAACATGCAGACTATTATGCTGGACTCAGTGGGGGGAGGGTTTTTTTAAAAGATGCATATGACCCTGTCTTTGCATACAAAGCGGCAAGCTAGCTGGAACCATTGCCAGAGGCATCTCAGACAGGAGAATCTAAAGTGGAACTGAAAGCTAATCTTTATTTATGGATTGAAATAATTGAAGCAAAAGAGATGGCACCTATTTGTACCTGGCTGGTTATGTTTCTTCATATGTGCTTTTATATTTTATTTATAATAATGTAATTTAAAATGGCTTTCATTATTTATACACTGTATCTGAACCAATATTGAAAACCCTTTAAGTTCCACAGTCACTGGAAGCAGGCTGGGCCAGGGGCCCTGCCATGCAGACACCTCCAGGTCTTGAACCCTCGGACTGGAGATCGCTGAGCATGGTGGGGACCTTCCACTCGAGGCAAGGCTGTGAGCACGGCCCTGCCACCGCAGCCACACCATGTAGAAACTTGTACCATTCTCTTCTTCCAGTTAGTCAGTCTCTTTAGATCCAAACACCCTCAGGGTGAAAAAAAATCTCAGGTCAATTGTCTTCTCCCTTTTCCCCTTTTGGGCACCTCCTTACCCTTCTGTGGGGCATCACTTCCCACATGCCTCCAAACCCTTCTCTCCCTCTATTTTCAAGAAGGCCTCGGCACTATTTCATCTGCTTAGGAATTTCTTCAGGTATTCCCTCTTCGACTTTGACTTAAATAAAAACTGACTTTGCCAGGGAGCCACTTCGAGGGCAGCCTCTGAAGTAGAACATGCTCTACTTTATGCTGCCAACCCCCACCTTCTAGATTAGATTCCTGTTTCCGCCTTAAGAGCCCGCAGCATCCTTCTCATTGCCTCCACCTGTCACGCTCCAAGTTCGTCCCCAGCATGCCCTCGAGTCCCATGATTTTAATTTATTTATCTTTTTTCTCCCATGCCTGGTCTCTCACGAGCACCCTGTGACTTTCACTTCCGGTGCCCTAACACTTGGATTCACTCAATAGACCTTCTTCTTCCTCCTGTTTCAGAAACTGTAACCAGAAGGAAAGTCAAACATAAGAAGCCAAGGGTGAGGTTCTGGGCCAGGTCCTCAATACTCATCCACGAGATGTTCTTGCAAATCAAAGAAGAGAAAATGATATGGCAGATGAGGGCTAGAATCCCACAAGCAAAACAGGGTTCATTCAGTTCACATTTATAGAAATGCCCTTTTGTGCTAGGCAATGCGCTAAGTGTTGGAGACACACACACACACACACACACACACACACACACACACACACACTGAGCTCATTCTGGGGAGCAAGAAGCAATAAGGCTTCAGAGAAGACAGCAGTGATTGACCTTTCCACTCTTTCCCTTTTATGCTCCCTTGTACGCTTCCCAATTCAACTCATCTGAGTGCCAGTCAGATTCCAACTATACTGCTCTTCTTCTAATGTGAAACAACGTATATGTGCAAATAGATGAATAGAAATTAACCATTCTCCATCTAAAGCAGTGTTTTTCGCTTTCCATTTTTTTGGGGGGAGGGGGATCATGGTATTATCTACAAAACTAATGCTAGCAATGCTTCCTCTCCCAGAAAAAAAATACATATAGTAATTCTGCATAAAATATTAGGGCTTTTCAAACTCCACAACCTTGTCTATGATCTCAAGGCTAAGACCTGATGTCTAGCTGCTAATCCAAGTCCATGTCCTTGACAGAATCATAAGAGATTTGTAACAGAGCAATGATAATGAAAGTTTTCACAGACGAATCCTTAAACAGTGATGGCTACAAGAAAAAAAAATATCTGAATAGGCAGGTGGCGGCTGTTACAGATAAGAAGCCTAAGTAAATGTGGGGAGGCTATCTTACTGACCACACTTGCCCCAGTCTTTCCTGAGAACCCCCATGAAAGTGAGAGGTGCAGGATAGACGAAGATCCCTTCACAATGGGTCACAAATGCTGCGATAGTTTCTGAAGCCTTCTTGATGAGCTGCAACTCTTACACACAGACCTCCCCTTGTGAGTGATTCATGTCCTGCTGTGGCAACATCACAAACCACTGTTCGCTCTGGACCTTTGGCTTGCATGCAGTATATATTGCAGGACATTTCAAAAGTTAAATCTGTGAGTGCTAAATCTTGTCCACTAGTCCATTTGTTGGCTCTTCTGAGATGGACAAGTTTTCAGCCTCAAATTCTGACCCTAGGCAATTGTTGGAAGCATGTGGAAAAATATATTCAAATCATATTTCTTAAGTCACAATTTTAGAGCTAATTCCATTAGACAATGATGGTTTAATCCAAATGCCATATCTGTATTAATCTTTGAGTCCTATCCAGATCCATCAAATGAGCATAGTTCTGTAATTTTGTAGACAAGGAAATTTTAAGCAAGGAAAACTGGTAGAGGATGATATTCGTGGACTGTTTATAAATTTAGATTTCTCTTATATAAGAGCTATAAGCCAGCTTTATAAAGGGCTTTCCCACATTACTGGGCCGATCTTTTGCCCATCACATGTTCATCATTACCATTTTCCTCCCACCTTCCCTTTCACTGGGCTTCAAAATGCACAGTACCTACACTCAGTTAACACTGTCTGATAAATGTCATCTGAAATCCCCATGAGGACCCACATGGCTTCCAGCTTACAAAGTGGTCAAAAACCAAGCCATGTCCAACCACCTTAGGATCCCTGCTTGAGTTTTATCAGTTTATTTTATAGTGGATACTCTAATTTATTGAATGCATGCATGAATGAATAAATGAATGAATGGTGATCAAGCCAACCTACCCACCCTGTTGTGTGATTATGAACCAGACTACACCCCACACTCCTTCCCAGAGACATGTGCGCCAGTGTATTTTTCCCCCCAAAATTGAACACAGCAATGACACACCAAAGAGACACTGTATCTTCCTAGTCATTCAGCAAAGTGTCAATTTATTAATACGTGTAAATATTTGAATGCTCCATGAACTATCCTTTTAATAAGTGATGAGCATAACAGAAAGAAATAGTTTAAAAAATGAAGCAGGTATTTTTTCGAATCTATAATGGATCACTTACTCAATGCTATATGACACAACGAAACAATCTCAAGTGGAAAATAAAGAAATCTTTCTAATCAAAGCTTCCCTTGGCCTGAATTAAAGAGATTTTCTCTATATTGAATTTCTGTGAAGGTTTCTGCCACAACACCTTCTCGGCAGCCTTCAGCCCTGTCTAACCAGTGTTGCAGCCTCACACTTTTAATGAACTCCCAGGCTTGCTTAGGAAAGTGCATGCTTCCTGACAGATAAGAGTTTTTAACCCGAGTGGCGATGTAAACCCCTCTCTTCTCTCCCTATTACAGGGGAAACACTTCTACCATCGCCCAGGCACCCACTCAGGGGCTGCCTCTTTACAAAATACAGCAAATGACCTCTTTACCCGTGAGGCAATCACCGCGGATTAACTCACAACATCCAACAGCTCTTCAGAAAGTATGGCAATAGGAAGCAAAAATAATAGTTCTATATAATCAAATATATCGCTTAATTTTCTGAAAGTGAATTTATTTTAAGGAATGATCAAATTCCAAATGTGACAATAAAGAAAAAGCTTGGTGTTTATTCATTCCCAAAGTCTGAAATACATGCATGCAATGGTGTGGAATACATGCAGGGCAATGGTTAGGCCATCTCCTGGATGTAAAGGAGTAGTATGAAGAAAATAATGGACTCAGTCTTCCCCCTAGCTCCAGGAAGTGAGATGTCAGGCTTCCGACCCTCATCTCACCAGGAAGAGAAATGTCTAATGAGTTGGGGGATGGCATACGGGAGCTGGCTGCCATGGACAGGGAAAGGAGCCAGGGCCGACCACCTGTTTGTGCTCACCTTGCCCTCCCGTCTGGTAGTGAGGTGCCCTCATCAAGGTGCACAGGGTTTAACCCTGGCTGGTGCGGCTTGGCCAGAGCATCATACTGTGCACTGGATGGTGGTGGGTTCCTCTCCCAGTTGGGGCACGTGCTTAGATTGTGGTATCAATCTCTGGTTCGGGGGTGTGGAGGAGGCAATCAATCGATGTTTCTCTCACCTTTCTCTGTCCCTTTCTCTTTCTCTGTCCCTTTCTCTTTCTCTGTCCCTTTCTCTTTCTCTTTCTCTTTCTCTTTCTCTTTCTCTTTCTCTTTCTCTTTCTCTTTCTCTTTCTCTTTCTCTCCCTTCCTCTCACTCCAAAAAGCAATAAATTACAAAAAAAGATGGTAGCACGTGGCTTTATGTCTGGGCACAAATATTTGGAGCTTGTAGAAAAGAAGAAGCATATGTTTTGCATCATTCTATATACTTTTCACTCTGACATCAGCAGTCATTCATAGAAATAAATATTATTGGCACTGAAGGGTACCAGGGGATGTCACTCTAAAACAGGTCTCTTTGACATCAGGATTATTTTGAGCTAAAGGCCATTGAGGACTAAAAGTCACAGGAACTACTCCTTACCTCATCCTAACTTCCTAAAAATAAAGTGTGAGTTTCCCTTTTTGTGATGGAAACTTTCATTTGGGAAGATGCCTTCCTAACCACCTGAAATAATGAGACCACCCTTATTTACCACACATTTCCCCCTTCGTCTGCCCATAGCTGGCTTCCTAAGACCAGGTCCCCAAGGCTCTTTTCCTTGGTTTCCCTTAAGATGGTATGTAAGCTCTTATCATTTGGCTGCCCCCTGTAGCCACATTTTCCTCTGTAAACTCTCTGTGTGCCTATGTTTGCACATAGTTACTAGTAACACTTTCTTCTTGTATTAATATGTACTTTTATCAATTTGATTCTTAGTCCCAAAACTTTGAATCTAGAAGGACAGAAGGAACAAGATATGTTTCTCTCTTCCACTACAAAGAAGCTGAGACTAGGGGGCAGAAAAGGAGGCAGGAAGTCATTAAAAGAATTATAAAAATAAGAGAAAAAGTCAGTGATCTGAATATGTCCCACCCTATTCCCAGGCCTTTGGCCTAAAAAAGTGAAAATTGAGAGCCAATTTTTTAATTAACATAGCTCTCTTTCACTACAGTCTTCTGGTTATGATCCAAATGAGTTGAAATAGAGAAAAATTGGTTGGCTTCCCCCCCCCCATTATTTTTGAATTCATCCCCCAAATTAAGCTTATCACATTCTACCCTGTTACTTTACAGAGAAATATACCAATCTACTTATCTTATTTTGGATTTTTGTTAAGGTTTTCTGTCACAAGCTGGATTTGGAGGAATGAATTACTTTTGTGTACCTAAATAATTCAATCCTCAAAGCATCCATGCAATCTAGACTTCTTGTCTCAAAATAAGGATTTGTTAAGTATAAACTCTGTCAAGTTTTAATCTTTCCCTCTGAAGGAACTGACTCTGTGTGTCAAGTGTGTCACTGACTCTCTCATTTCCATGATGGTGCTAATGATAACTTCGCACTGTGTGGGTCTGTTACCAGTGTGGAGGAGAATAAAACTCTCCTGTACCCTTCTGGGTTCTTCCAGCTGCTCTAACAATCAAAAGTAACAAGAGAAAATAAGAAAATTTAATTACATGTATACTTATGGGAACCCATGTGTGAGGGAGTCAGAGACCCCCCACACACAAGAGGCTCAGAGACTGAAGTGGAAAATGAGGTATGTAGGACATTCTGCAGTAAGGATGAGGTAAGGCGCTGTGGAGCTCCAGAGGGGAGGAAGGTCATTCTCAGGATGATAAGAAACACAGATGTTCAGTAATTAGAAGTATGCCCTGCCCTGTAAATAGGTCACAAACTATATTTCTGGTGATAACTCTTATTATGGGCAAGGCTCCTAATTTGAATTATTTAACAGAGAGGTACATTTTTTTCTCTTAAGCTCATAGGGTCTCAATTGCCTTCAGTTCAAATAGTCCACATGACCAAATGGCACATCCTGAGGAGGGCTGTTCCGAATCCCTTCACTGGAAAGACCGGTGAATATCTGAATTAGCCTGATGTCCTTTACTTGACTGTTTTTTAGAATCACATTCATCTGGACACCCCTACATATTGTTGCTCTGGACTGGAGCAGTTGGCCTAGCCTTACTGTCCCCTGTAAATCCACAGACACATTTGAAACCAAGCTTTAAGCGTTTCTTAGGTGTGGGTTTTGGACAGCCCACAATACCCATTTGGAATTGTATGATTACATTCTGCCTGGGCCCACCCTGAGTATCTGCTGTGTTCAGCATCACTTTAAACCTGGGAGAGGTGTTTTTGTGTTGTTTTTAAGTGATGCTACAATTGGCCATATTATTTTGAAACCTGAAACATCTAATACTAACACTGATGAAATGATGACATTCTTTTCAGGTTGATTCCCTATTCAAGCCACCACGCAGACTTTTACTTTCGCTCTACCTACTTTTGGATAAAATGGTATCATTTCAAAAAGTTCTTAACTTTAGCTCAGTTTTACTCAAATAGCCTATTATAAAACAATGCTTTATGAGGTGCAAAGAATTGCTAAAATATGACAATGCTTATAAAAATAAGAATATTTACTGATAAATTGGTATAGTAGATCAATTGGGGCTGCTAGGATTATAAAATGCCTAACTTCAGCCTAAAGACCACTATACATTGATTAGTACCCCAAAAAGAAGCAACTAATTTATGGGAAGTACATTATATAAGGCACAAAAAATGGCCACTTTAATTAATGGAGGAACATGTATGTGCTTTCGTGTTTGTTTGTTTAAGCTGGAACTTCAAAGAAGAACACGGACCAATTTCTCAACCCATAGAACACTTTTCATCTTCAGTTTAGATGCACTGTTAAGTTCAGACACTTTTCCTTTGTTCTTATTATTTACAGTCTTCTAATAAAAAATGTTTAAAAAAAGGAGAAAAAATTTAAAAGCTTAATTAATTTTGACAGGAATTGCATTAATATGGAACTGTTAAATATACTTCTAAGACTCCAAGCAAAGAAAGCTAGAGGGGGCTGCTAACAATGCCCATATCTGAAATCTAAATTTCAATTATCTGCTATATTTACAACTTCATGCTTTACAATGTGCCAGAAGGGATGGCTTCATGGTCTTGGCATCTGATTTTGAATTGCTATGTTCCCCAAGTTACACAATTTAACTCATCCCTTCGTTTTTGTACAGGCTGGATATATAGGCAACTCACTCCAACACTTGTGGGATTACTCATCCAGGCCCATGTACGTGGATGGGGGAGTGACAGACGGCTCTGAAACCTTCACTTCTCTTATGCTTGCACCAGACCGTATTTTGTTTGAATGGAGACTAGCTTCTCTGTCCCTAAACTAGGAGTGTTCCCAAAGATCCCCTCCGATGCCGAAAATTGTATAAAGCGGCAAGGGATTCATTACATTTAAAACATAACAAAAATATTTAGTAATAAAATATGGACATCGTAACTAAAGTTTTCAAAACTGAAATAAAAGTGATGCAGTGCAACTCAAACCATGCAGAACTAGGTGCAAATGGATGCCTAGGTCTCTGAGGAAATGAGAGAAAGGCCTCTGTGACTGCTCCCACATAATACATGAGCTCAGTCTCAGCCTCTCATGTTCTATGTGCATTTTCCTGGAAAATAAAGAGGCCACCAGAGAGCCCACTTAAAGTGCTCCTGTCATGTAAATACGTTCGCACTCTATGGCTTTCCAAAGAGCTGAACTTCAATACGAGTGTGTTATCCTAATATATAAAAAGCCAGTGGTTGTCATGACTGAAACAACCAGACGGACAACCAAACAGCAGAAGGCGTGGGGCAACAAGGCTGGCAGGGTGGTTAGTGAAGGATGACCAAACGAATGAACAGCGAGCTGTGTGAGGTGACCAGGTCGGCAGGGGGGGCAGTGAGAGGTGACCAGGCTGACAGAGGGGCATTTGGGGGTGACCATGCTGGCAAGGGGGGAAGTAAGGGGAGAGCAGGCCAGAGGCAGGGGCAGTTAGTGGCAACCAGACTGGCATTTGGAGGAGCAGTTGGCAGCGACAAGGCCAGCAGTGGGGGGCAGTAAGGGGCAACCAGGCTGGCAGGGGGCATTTGGGGGCAAGCAGACTGGCAGGGCTGGCAATTAAGAGTGACCAGGCCAGCGGCGGGTGAGGGGAAGCATTTAGGGGCGATCAGGCAGGCAGGCAGGTGAGCAGTTAGGAGCCAGTGGTCCCGGATTGTGAGAGGGATGTCCAACTGCTGGTTTAGGCCCAATTCCAGGAATCAGGCCCAAGCAGGCAGTTGGACGTCCCCTGAGGGGTCCTGGATTGGAGAGGGTGCTGGCTGGGTGGAGGAGACCCCCTCCCCCATGCACGAATTTTGAGCACCAGGCCTCCAGTCCTATATAATAAAACACTGATATGCAAATCAACAGAATGGCAGAATGACCGGTCACTATGACATGCACTGACCACCAGGGGGCAGACACTCAATGTAGGAGCTGCCCCCTGGTGGTCAGTGTACTCCCACAGGGGGAGTGCTGCTCAGCCAGAAACCGGGCTCCTGGCTGGCGAGCTCAACAGTGGCAGAGGAAGCCTCACCTACCTCCGCAGCAGCACTAAGAAAATGCCCTGATGGTCCCAGACTATGGACTATGAAAGGCTGGGCTGAGGGACCCTCTCCTCCAGTGCATGAATGTCATGCACTGGGCCTCTAGTTTCTATAATAATAACTGTCACCTGAGGGAACAAATACAGTAGGTTTAATTGAAATCTTCCCTATAGTTGCAAATTAATTAAGGTTAGAAATGCCACAATTAATTAGATCAGCTCTTCTTCACTTGAGGGGCCAGAATCTATACTGAGGGATCATAATCCCCACTTCCTAATAATGCTACACAAGCAAGAAAGCAAGATGTTCCGTGTTAACACCAGCATCACCACAAGTTGTGGAAGTTTGACCTTTCATTGTTTCTCAGTACTCCATGAACAACTCTGACCATATTTAAAGGTTATATATCATATTACATAACATTCAAAAATGTCTGATAATAATTTCCATCCATTCAACCCACTTGTTTATCAATATTAGGAAATAATGGAAAGTTGTACTGCCACATTTCACTCCTAGGATGAATATAATAAATAAAAGACCTTCAAATATAATTCAAATATAAATATACACTAAGTGGCCAGATTATTATGATCTCTGAATGTATAATAATCTGGCCACTCAGTGTATATCCTATATAATAAAAGGTTGCTATGAAAATTGTTCCCTTGACCAGGAGTTCGACCAGTAGGCAGGCAGGCCAACCATGTCCCCTCCCCCTGGTAGGACCCCACTCATGCACAAATTTATTCACCAGGCCTCATACACACACACACACACACACACACACACACACACACACACACACACTTAGTGACCAGATTATTATGTGTTCAGAGATCATAATAATCTGGCCACTCAGTGTATACTAAATATAAATATAATTTAAAGCTTTTAGGGTTGATAATTAGATAGGAGATACCTAAAATATTTAAGAAATGCTTAACTTGATGTTTAAAACAAAAAAGTTCAAAGAAGATGAAGCCACCAATTATTTTTTTATAATATGTTAATATCAAGGGGAAGAGATGAATGACAAATATAGACATTTGTCATTTAAAACAAAAATAATCATATCATGTCTCCTTAGGTAAGAGAAACAAACAAAGACAAAGTCAACAAATGAAACTACATCAAACTAAATTTTTTTTTGCTCAGCAAAGGAAACCATCAACAGAAGGAAAATAGCTGAATGGGAGCAGTTATTCACTAATGATGTGTCTGTTAAAGGGTTAATATTAAAAATATATAAGGAACTCATGCAACTTAATACCACAAAGATGAATAATCTGATTAAAAAGTAGGTAGAGGAACTGAGTAGACAAATTTTCCAGGAGGACATACAGATAGACAATATACATTTGAAATGGTACTCGCCATCACTAACCAGATAAATGCAAATAAAAACCACAATGAGATATCACCTCATAACTGTCAGACTAGCTATCATAAAAATAAATCAAACAAGTGTTGACAAGGATGTGAAGAAAAGGAACCCTCATGCATAGTGGGTAGGATTGCAAATTTGTGCAGTCACTATGGAAAACAGTATGGAGGCTCCTCAAAAAATTAAAAATAGAGTTACCATATTTCCCAGCCATCCCATTTCTCAGTATTTATCCAAAGAAATTCAAAACATTAATTCAAAAAGATCTATGTATCCCTACGTTCATTGCACCATTATTTACAACAGCCAAGATTTGGAAGCAACCTAAGTGTCTATTAATAAACAATTGGATAAAGAAAATACGGTATGCCCTAACCTGTTTGGCTTAGTAGGTAGAGCATCTACCTGTGGACAGGTGGGTCACGGGTTCAATTCCATTCAAGGTCAAGTACCTCAGTTGCAGGCTCCTTCCTGGCCCGGGCCCTTGATCTCTCTCATATTGATATTTCTCCCTATTTTCCCCTCTCCCTTCCACTCTCTCTAAAAATTAATAGAAAAACATCCTTGGGTTAGTATTTTAAAAATAACAATAAAGTGTGTGATTCAATGTTTAAAATAAAAAAATATGGTATGTATATGCGATGGAATATTACTTGGTTATAAACAAGAATAAAATCTTACCATTTGCTACAGCAGGATGAATCTATGACATATTTATGTATGACACCCACACAAGTAGGGAAAAAAAATTAAAGCAGGTATCTAACTCATCTATCAAGGAGCAAATAAAAATGGACATATAGAAATGCATATAACTACGTGAGGTTTTTTTTTTTATTAATTTCATAACAACATCTAAAAACTTGAATATCTATATTAAAAAAGAAAGCCTGCAACTGATGCTAACAACATCAAATGAAAGGACAATGGAGGATTTTATGAAGGAGGTATGATGTTCCCCATAATGGGATTCAAAATGTAGTAAGTTCACAGCCCCACCTATGAAATAGTTTTGCCTAAAGAACTGATCCAGAATCCAATAAAGTTTCTACATTTAACTACAGAAAATTCAGGGAAAGAAAAAACAACTTAAATGATACCACAAGGCAGCAATCTGCTAATTCTAGAATGTAGGATCATGTACAGTAAAAAAAATTAAAAAATGACCTGTTTTTTTTCTCAAATTCAAAGAACTTAAAATAAAAAGGAAAATAGGAGGAAAGATAGTTCTATAATAAGAATTCTAAGACCACAACAAACAGATGAGAAGTGTGAACACAATTTAGATTATACCACAAACAAAGTTGACTTCTAAATATTGTTTTGGATATATCTGAATAAGTTTCAATATGGACAGGGTATCTAGTGATAGTTAAATAAGTATGTACTAATTTTGTTAAGTTATGTTTAAAATTTCCAATCTGTTAGAGATGTGCACTGAAATATGGCATGATGTCTTGAAGTCACTTTTCAGTACTGAAGGAAAATGAAAGAGGAAAAAAGAATTAAACAAGATGAGAATATATTACTAATTATGGAAAATAGCTGACATGTACATGGGAGTTCATTATACCAATCCACTTCTGTGCATGTTTAAGCTTTTCAATAATACAGAGCTTAAAACTGTTTTTTTTAAAATATGTTTTTATTGATTTCAGAAAGAGGAAGAGAGGAGAGATAGAACATCAATGATGAGAGAGAATCATAGATCTGCTGCCTCCTGCACACCCTCACTGGGGATCAAGCCTGCAACCCAGGCATGTGCCCAGACTTAGGAATCAAATCATGACTTCCTGGTTCATGGGTTGACTCAACCACTGTGTCACAACTGTCCGGGCTAAAAATGTTCTTAAATAGTAAAAAAATATGAGGTTTTAAATTAAAGAATATGCCGAAAGAAAGGGAAAAAAAGCTCATAATAAATATAAAAGCAAACAAGGAAAAATGAAATAGAAAATAAAGCCACTGCTAAAAACATCAAAGTAAAAAAAAATTGGTTACAAAAAAAAGAAAAAAGAAAAGAAAACAGAAATCCGTTGGTAAGACTGAGGAAGAGAAAACAATGAAAATGAGGAAGCACACACAAATAAAAATTTTTTAAGAATATGTATTTGTAATGATCCTGTTGATGTTTTTAAAACCAAAGTTTGCCCCTTTCCTATTATGGCGTTAACTTTCACAAGTGAATTCAACCTATAATTTGCCCTTTTGTTCCATACTTACCTTGCATTTTTATTAAGAACACACTGATGATATACTAACAAAGTAAGTTGGAGAGTACTATCTATTCTTCTTTCTATTCTTTAAATAATCTTTATTCCATGAGGTTACCAGCCCTTTGAGCACCTGGGAAAATATTCCTAGTCAACAGTATGGGATTCCGACCTCTTCTTAAATGGGCATATGTTAACTTTGATTCAATTTATTTTATAATTATACTAGAGGTCCGATGCAAGAAATTCATGCACTGTGGGGAGGGTATCCCTCAGCACAGCCTGCAGCCTCTCCAATCAGGGACCCCTCGGGGGAAGTCCGGCTGCCATGATCGGGCCTAAAGCAGCAGTCAGACATCCCTCTCACAATCTGGGACTGCTGTCTCCCAGCTGTTTGCCTGCCTGCCTGCCTGATAACCCCCTAACCACTCCCCTGCCAGCCTGATCAATGCCTAACTGCTCCTGTGCCAGCCCAATCACCCCCAACTGCCCTCGCCTGCCAGCCCAGGCACTCCTAACTGCCCTTCCCTCCTGGTCTGATCACCCCTAACTGCCCTTCCCTCCTGGTCTGATCACCACTAACTGCTCTTCCCTCCTGGTCTGATCTTCCCCAACTGCCCTCCCTTGCCAGCCTGGTCACCCCCAACTGCCCTCTCCTGCCAGCCTGGTTGTCCCTAACTATCCTCCCCTGCCAGTCTGGTCACCCCTAACAGCACTCCCCTGCAGGCCTGGTTCCTCCAAACTGCTCTCCCTCCCCTGAAGGCCCAGTTGCTCCTAACTGCCCTCCCCTGCTGGCCATCTAAGGTGGCCATCTATGGTGGCCATCTTGTGTCTAGGGGAGTGCCCATGTTGTGTGAGGGCATGATGGTCAATTGGCATATTACCTCTTTATTATATAAGATGTTTGATTTAGGGTTTTACTTTTTCTTAAAAGTTCTTTAGTAATATATTCTCCATTTAAACAAAGGTTTCAAATTATTGGTCTGAAGTTGTATATTATAATCTCTTCTAAAATAAATTATCAAGCTTCCACTATAAAAAGCTAAAGAAGAGCAAAGTTAAGAAGAAGAAGAAAAAAAGAGTATAAGAATGCAAACTAATAAAACGGATTTCATTTTATTAGTTTCCATTCTGCCATTTGTTAATTGATATAATATTATCAATTAAATCCAAAGTTGACCCTTTGAAAATACACATAAAATGAACAAATAGTTAGCCAGAATAACAACCTAGGAAGTAAGTGGGAAGACACAGATTACTAATGTCAAGAATGAAAGAGGGAATACCACCACAGATTCCATAGACAGGTAAAAAAAATAAACAAAAAATATGACTTATGGCAACATATCTGTCTACTTCAATGAAGCCAGTAGATATTTTGAATGATACAAATGACCTACACCAGCACAGTAAGAGAGATGGAATTTAAAGGGCTCTATGCCATATAAAGAATTTCAATCTATAATTACAAACCTCCCACCAGGCAATGGCAGGCCTGGACGCCCACATCACAAGCATCTTAGAAAGAAATAATACCAGTTCTACTATAAGATTTAGAAATAGAGAAGCAGGGAACACTTTATAACTCATTTTATAAGATCAGCATTATTCTGAAACCAAGATCATATACAGACATTACTCCATAAAGAAAACCAGAGACCAATCTTTAATAAAATCTTAGCAAATTAAACCCAGCAATATACACAAAGGATAATGTATCTTGATCAAATGAGGTTATCCAGAATACAAGCTTGATTCCACATTAAAAAAAAAACAAAAAAAAAACAGCAACCATCAATGTAATTCACCATGTTAACGGAACAGAAAGGAAAGATATAAAAAAAGTATTATGATTAAAACCTCTTAGAACATTAGGAATATAAGAAACTTTCTTCAACCTAACAAGAGATTAAGACCATATTTAATGACAAAGCCTGAATGCTTTTTACTAAGATGGGAAAATGGCAGGAATATCTGTCTGGCCACTTGTATTTCACATTGGAACCACTGCAGTTAGGTAAGAAAAGGGAATGAAAAATAATGATTGGGAATAAGTAAGTACAACTATCTTTTTTTCCCCTAAAAAAATGACACTGGGCCAATTGTGCATACACATATGGAAAAAATCGACCTCTAGAAAAAATAAATTTCAGGTAGATGATAGAGTTAAAAATGAATGGCAACAATAACAAAGAAAAACATGTGCATTATTTGGGGATGGGGAGAGACATATTTAACAGGACACAAAAGCCCTATTTATAAAATAAAAGATTGATAAATGGAACTGCATTGAAAATAACTGTTCTTCAAAAGACACCACACAGAGAGTGAAAACAGCAAGCCACAAACAGATATCTGCAACACATGTTTTCAATAAAAGGGTTCTTATAGAGAATAAAGAAAGCCCACAAATCAATGAAAGAGAGGAGGGAACCAGGAAATCCAATAGAAATATGGGCAAGAGATCTAGATAAATACTTCACAGAAAAAGGTAAAAGTATGGCTAATAAAAATATGAAAAGGTGTTCAATCTCATTAGTCATCAAGGAAGCATAAATTAAACCCTAATTTGACACCACTACATACCTCTCAGAATGGCTAAAATGAGAAAGCCAGACAATGTCAACTACTGGTAAAGCTGTGAGACTCCTCCTCTGTTTTACTGAGCGTGTTAGGGTAATTTAGAACAGCTATTTGGAAAACTGGTACCAAGCACACAGCCTCTTGTACAGATTCAACAAAATGTGTGCATCTGCGCACCAAAAGACAAGTGCAAGAATGTTTATAAAAGCATTATTAATGATAGTCTTGAAGTTGGAAAAAAAACAAATATTTATCAACAGTAGAAGAATGAGTTTTTAGGTAAAAATAATAACTCACACAAATAGAGTAATGCATCAAGGAAAATTTAAATAAGAATGCAAGCTTCTAATTCCTTCTTCTTCATAGTAAAGCATAAGAAATATTGCCCATGGCAGGCGAATCAAGAAATAGATTTTTAAGTATATTATTTAATGCTATAAAAGCAACCATTATTCAAAAGATAGCCATTAACCTGAGAATTACATGAAGCCAGCAGGAAGTAGAGGAGGTGAGTGGGAGGTGGGGGATAATGTAAGTGTATGAAATATTTCATCTATGGTAGCAGGCAGTCAAGAGCAAGCATTACATTAAGTTGACATATCAAGGGAGGGAATACTATAATAATTAATTTAAAGTTATATGATAGCTACCAACAAAATGTAAGAACAGCCCCTGTGAGCAAGCAATGCTGGCCTTTGGGTTTGGGAGTGAATAGGAGTCAGGGAGGCCAACATTCATTTTCTTCTTCTTTTTCTAAATCAGCATGTGCATATATTCTTTCTATAACATAAATACTAGAAAAGGTACATAGAATAAGGAAAGGGCTCTGAGTGATGACCTAAAGAGTTCTAGTCTTGACTGTAGCTCAGCAAACTGAGCTTACTGATAAAAGGTTGTAGTAGGACATGAGCATACAAAATCTCTCAGAATCCTTAAATATAAACTAAGGCAACTGCCCATGATTTTATAATTCAATGAATTATAACCTGTTCACTTTGACTTTAACATAATTCTTTTAAATGGTTTTATTTTTGAAATATGAATGTATGTTTTACACTTTTATCAGATATTATTCTATGCATCATTAGAAGAATATATTGCTAATTTTTAAAGATTGAGCTGCAAGATGATAATATAATCATGGGTTAAGCTCTTGGAGGCAAAATACTTTTTAAAAATCATGATTAAAAAATATATATTATATCATGTAGGAACAGAGCTGTGCCATTTCATGGACCGACTTTTCCTGGCTACTGTTATAGCATAACAAAATATTCTCCAACTGAATGGCATAAATCAATACACACATTTGTTTACATATTCAGATTCCCCAGATTTGTGGGTCAATTCCATAGGTCTAAGCTGGGCAGCTCTCGCTTGGGGTGTTTTACAAGGTTGCAGTCAGATGGAGGCTGGGGCTGCACTCAAGGCTGTACAGGTCTGGGCATCAAAGATGGCACACTCACTTGGCTGCAGTTTATGCCACCTGGGCACTGGAAGCTCTGCCACAGTTGTCAGTCAGCTTGTCTAGCCATGGCCTTTGCAGTCAGATGGACGCTGAGTAGTAGAGCTCACTGGCAGCTCCTCCAGAGTGACTTTCCCCAGGGAATCAGATGGGAGCTATGTGGCCTCTTGTGACCTCATCTCAGAAGTCACACAATGTCTGCTGCAGGCTATTAGTTACAAATGAGTAACTGATATTAACTAATGGTAAACTACAGATTCACCAAGAGGAGACACAGACTCTAGCTCTTGAAGGAAGGGGTGTCAAAGATTTTAAACCGGTTTTATAGCCACTGCACTACTCTAAGAATTTTTGAAAAATGTGACTTTAGGTAAAATACTACAATTTTTAATTAATGAAATCACATTTACTTAGAATTTCTACTGTAGCAGAATACTTTTATGAACCGTAATGGATTAAATAACATTCATTGGGTGGAGGAGAAAAGGGAATTACTGAGGGGGGAAAAGAAAACAAAGGCTTGGCCCATCTTTGGAAAAGAAATATGCTCACCTGAAAATATAAAAGGGAAACTGTGAAAATAATAAAAAAATTATGGAGAATGATGTAGCAATAACAGCCAAGTGGACTTAAAATACAAAATTGTTTTGTCACATCAAATAAAAGGAGCAAAGCTAAATTATAAACCCTCAGTCAGAGTTTCCAATGCCTTCATTTATTAACTAAACTCTTCATGGCTTCTAATTAGTTCAGGTTAAACATTTAACCATGGAAAAAGTACCTTTCGCTAAATAAACTACACTTCACTCTTAATTGCATGAAATGCCTTTTTGGAAATCCATGTATGTTAATATCTATATATATTATCTAATTGTCTGGGTCTAAAATATCAATGAAGTAATTCCTAATTGTTAAGTCAAAAATAAGAGGGAACAATTTTTATCATTAGGTGAGTTTAATTTGTAATAAAAACAAATAACTCCTCTCCATTAGGGCACTGGAGCAAGTTTTCATGTGTCCTATTCCTTTATGTACTTATCCCCCATCCCCCCAACACACTTTCTATGGTG
Source organism: Vespertilio murinus (assembly GCA_963924515.1). NCBI lineage: Eukaryota > Metazoa > Chordata > Mammalia > Chiroptera > Vespertilionidae > Vespertilio > Vespertilio murinus. Next base: position 75,587,104 of record OZ004711.1, on the reverse strand, counting down.
AACTGTCTTTTACTGTTTAAATCCTCTATAATAAAGAGGTAATATGCACATTGATCCTTACACCCTCACAAAAGATGGCCGCCCCCATGTGGTCAAAGATGGCCATCCACATGTGGTCAAAGATGGCTGTCACAAGATGGCCAGCAGGGAAGGGTAGTTGGGGGCGACCAGGCCTACAGGGAAGGGTAGTTGGGGTGGGAAATAGGGGAAAACTGGGCCAGGAGAGGAGCAGTTAGCCATAGATTAGGCTGGCAGGGAATGGTTAGAGGCAATTAGGCAGGCAGGTAGGTGAGTGGTTGGGAGCCAGCAGTCCTGGATTGTGAGAGGGATGTCTGACTGCCGGGTTAAGTCTGATCCCTGCAAGACACCCCCTGAGGGGTCCCAGATTGGATAGAGTGCAGGCTCTGCTGAGGGACGTCCACCCCCAGTGCATGAATTTTGTGCACCTGACCTCTAGTAAGAAAATATGGAGTTGTGAGTTGTTTAGTAACAATTTGGGTATTCAACAGAACAGCTCTTTAAATAAGTGTTATTCCTTAATATTCTGTTTTCCTCTAACCTACCCCCAAGTGTATATTCACTCAAGCTTTTCCATTGTTACCATTTCTCAGTCACCCATGTCAATTATTTTCTAAGAGATCTTTGAACTGGTTTCAATTTATTTGGAAGTCATTTAAAATTTCATTAAGAGCCAGTTGAAGGAGCAGTGGGAATGACTCCTCGTTCCTGGCTTCTTCAAGAGAAGATCACTCACGGAACTAGAGAATAGTAAATGAATGCACTCCATAGGTTGCCTCTTATGACAGGCTGGCATGCATCAAACCAAACAGCTAGCAAAATACTGAGAATGTATGCAAGGTGGTATTGACCACATGGTTAACCATTTTTATTTCTAGGCCATGGTTTTTTAAAAAGGAAAACAAAACAAAAAAAGAAGCAGAAAATCAGTCTTGAGACTTGGAATTTCAGAACTCAAAGGGGGTTGTCTCACATTTTTAACTGATAAATAAGAAAGCCAAAACCAAAAAATAAACAAACAAACAAAAAACTTCATTTTGCTTCATTTCGTCCCAAAGGAAGTCAATCCCCAGGCTCTTAGGCCTTCTCTGGGACAATGGTTTTAGACATTTCTCATGTCCAACAACGCTCCTTCCCTTCTGCCAACTCACCTGTCCACTACGTCTAGATTTTCACAAAACAACTTGGTAATTAATTAAACCATGTGCAACTGGCAGGTTAGATTTAACGTTCATTTTTGTGGTTATTAATGAGATGGAGTAATATTGGCATTTCTAATATTTCTTACAATGTTTTCTGTGGGATCATAGTAAATGGCACTTGCAAAAGGGTCAGTGGTCAGATAAATTTTGGGAGCTAATTTAAATTACATAACATTTTATCTAATACTCAGAATTTTTAATTGGCTACATCATGAGCCCCTGTGGAGGGAACGCAGTATGTAGCATTTCACAGACTTATTTGAACTGGGATTATTTAGAGGACTAGAAATCTGTGGAACACTCTTTGAGAAGTCCTAAACTACATGTACTGAATTTGAATTATGATGACAATTGTTGAACTGAAAATGATAAGGAATCCAATCTGCAGTTCTCATACCATATGGTCCTAAATATGTGAACAGTAATTAACACAATTTATCAGCCAATAGTTTTAAATAATTTTGAGGTCCCAACAGCAAACTTATTGGAGTTGTTAGAGATGCACTGGTGACCAATGCTTTTGACTAGTTTCCTTTGCTTGGTTGGTTGCATGGATCTAATTATGTACTTACTATAAAATTTAGCTAACTAAGATGTTAACCAGACAGTTTTTCATCTACCCTGCATATCAGAGCATTCAGAATTTCAGGTAGTTTACGCTACTTGCATCCTCCTTTGCCTTTTTAAAATTTTAAGAGTCAGAACCATTAAGTATCATAAAATTAAGTAAAACTGAAGGTATAAAAATACTCTCATATAACACAGGACACTTTAGAAATTAATTGGTGTGATGCTATATTAATTATATAAATTGAACATTTTTATTTAATAAAATACTCATCTAACTTCATAGCTTTAAAATAATTATAAACAGGTATTGATGGTTGACATGGGTATTTTATATTTGTCATAGATGAATATTACTTTTTTAAAAAAAAGTCAGGATTGCAATAGGATTACAATTTGATTCATAATTTGCATAACAATACAAAGCAAAAGTATGTGTTTACTTTTTTAAAAATTAACTGTAGAGGTCAAGTAAAATGTTTCTTTTGAATCATGCTGGGTATTTTATCATTATATCAAAAATGTCTCTTCAGAAATCTCATGCAGGTAAGGCAACTGGAGTGAACATCTATTAATTTATTTCTTATGAAGTAATGGTAAATTTAGAAATTTTGCAAACTAAAAGAGAAGTAAAGTTTCTCATTTTCTTGGAGATAGGTTGAGCTTTAAACCCCCATAGGCAAATAAATTTCTTAATCTATGTTTTGGATTTTCCCCCATTATTTATAGGGTGAATTAAAATGTTATTGAGCTAAATTGGACTTTCTATATATAAATTTAAACATTTCTTTTACATCAAGGGGGGTTTGACCATTTTATTCAAAAATTCATTTTTCTATCATAATCAACAGGTAAAAAATCTTTACAAAGATGTATCCAAAGTTTATTAGTACAGAACTTGTACGTTAGGTGAAAACAAAAACAAAAACACAACAACACAAATTCACTGTCAGACTTCCTTGAAGCTTTTGAACATTTTTTCATTGTGAAATTTGGTGTAAAATATGTATAGTGCTAGAATAGACTGTCTCATTACAATATATTACGAACAATGCCCCGTTTAAAGCCACATCAAATTATAAGTCATAATGATTTTAAAATCCTTACTACCTATATAGCCCTCTTTATTTCAGAGTCATAATGAAAAAATTATTTATTAATGAGTTTGATTTATAAAATTAAACCCATTGCAATTTTTGCCTTTGGGCACCAGATCAAAGTTAAAAACATTCAGTGAGCTACAGAACACTTAACAATTATAAAAGCATTCAGCAGCACCATAAATCACAATTATTCCAAAACAATACACCAAAAATGCAATTTAAACTGATAATGTATCATTTAATTATATTTTGATGTAGAGCAAAATTTGTTTAAATGACCTAGGGAAATATGAAGTCTTAGAAGATTGTTTTTTATTAAGACATAAATTGGAGAGCTGACACATTTTTTGAGGGTATATGAAACAAAAGGGCAGTCTGCATCTTTGGGTGCCTCCATTTACAGCTTGAAATTATATCTGTATTCAAGAAGGCTAGGTTCTGAATATTTGCAGATTTTTTTTATGTAAAGAACCCTAATATGTAAGAGCTGCTGCTGACCTTTCTGACACACCAGACAGCCATGTTACTAAGAGTTCACCTGATCACAGTGTTTTCACTAGAAATGATAGAGAGGGTGGAACAAGTAAATTGGCACCATTTTCTATGAAGTCACTATTTATCCTGGATGGAATAGTTAATAGACTATATGTGATAGTTTTTAAAAAATATATTTTTATTGATTTCAGAGAAGAAGGGAAAAGGGAGAGAGAGATATATAGAAACATCAATGATGAGAGAGAGTCATCATTTGACTGCTTCCTGTGTGCTCCGTACTGGGGACTGAGCCTGTAAGCCTGGCATGTGCCCCTGATGGAATCGAACATAGGACCATTCAGTCTGCTGCCTAATGCTCTACCCACAGAGCAAAACAGCTAGGGTGTGATAATTTTCTTAAATATTTATATAAAGCAATATTAACTTCTGCTTTCAAATTCCTAAGGTAGGATTAAATAATTGCTTCACATATCAGCAACATTTAAGAGTTCAAATATGGACAAAACCGGTTTGGCTCAGTGGATAGAGCATCGGCCTTCGGACTGAAAGGCCCCAGGTTCGATTCCAGTCAAGGGCATGTACCTTGGTTGCAGGCACATCCCCAGTAGGGGGTGTGCAAGAGACAGCTAATGATTCTCTCTCATAGATGTTTCTAACTCTCTATCCCTCTCTCTTCCTCTCTGTAAAAAAAAATCAATATATATATTAAAAAGAGTTCAAATGTGTTGGAAACACTAGAAACATGCAGATATGTTACAAAATATATTTAACTAGAGGCCCAGTGCATGAAATTCATGCACAGGTAGGGTCCCTAGTGGTGGCTGCTGCCATTGCCTCCAGCTATGGGAAGGGCCTCTCTTCCCCCAGCCACCTATGGCTGCCATCGGCCCCACCCACTGGTCAACTCCTGGTGAAACTTTCGGTAGAACTCCCAGTCATATTAGACTTTTATTACATAGGGTTCTTACTATGAAAATTAATTAAATAAAATTCTTTCAAAATGTTTTTTATAATTAATAAATGTTTTTACTCAGACAATTTGCATATTAGTAAAATTATTTCAGAAAGCATTATGTCAAATATTTTTATTCAAATATTCTAAATAAAACCTAAGCTAACAAATCAGAAATCCCATGAATGAATATATCCACTGAGGAAAAAAAATTCCACGTTTACATAAAAGAAACAATGGGTATTTAAAGCAAATGTTTGCTAAGATTAGCTACAGGACAACTTTTCTGTTTGTCTGATGTAACTGAAATGCATTTTCTACTGATGCTATTAAAAAAATAGGGTGTTATCTGCAGATTAGATCACTGAAATGTATGGCTATCATGAAAATCATACCTGTTGATTCAATATGTTATTTATAACCAATGACACTAAAAAGCTTAAGGGGTGATCATTCATATTTCTTATTTGGAATTGTTTCATATTTTGTATACAACATATCTTTCCAATAGTAATTGTAAATGTCATACATGTACCAGAGCTTTTTAATGGTTTCATGTTCTAATAGTTAGTGTTAATCTAACAGAATATGGACTACCCTTGCTCTTTTAGGGAAGGAGAGAAAAAAACAACCAAGAAACCCAATCAAGACTAAAAACGAGTTTATCCTATTTTGTACAAAGAAAACAGAAAGAGTCTGGGGAAGATAAACTAATTTCCACCAGTTTCTGCCTACCACATATACACTAACTCAATTTAGATTGATCTGATAATGTCTACAGATTTACTACCAAGACACAAGGTTGCTATATACACTTAGACTTCTTTTTTCTTTTTTCAAAAATGGCACGAAATGAAATGTTGTCTAAGCTCCCTTTAATTTTATTTTAGTTTTATCTTGCTCTCTTACTTCAAAGTATATAAGACAAGTTTTATACATCTTTTCAAAATATACCACAGTAGGACAATGCCAGAACCAATTATATATATAACACAACTTTAAGTCATAAGATGATGAATTTTTTAAGAGAAAAGGGCCTGATTGACTTCAAAAGTTCTGTGTATGGAGGGGCCTTACAATAGTAGCATTTACATAACAGAAGCAATGGGTATTTAAAGCAAACAAATCAGAAAGGACAACATTTCTGTTCTCAGTGAACTGAGTTTGATTCTCATACATAATCTATAATAATAGAAGGGTAATATGCTAATTAGACTGGATAACCTTCCGAATGACTTTCTGGAGAGGCCATGGTGATGGGGGCTGAGGCAGAAGCAGTCTCCTCAGCTGTGCGGGGCGAGCTCCTTGCACAAATTTTGGGCACCGGGCCTCTAGTATTTTAATAATAAAACTTAATGTTGTTTTCAAAAACTGTATTATCACTGTTACCAAACATAATTAGCATAATTAAAATAAGTAATGTGGCCATAGCAAGCAATATACTTTTTTAAAATAGTAAATAAATGCAGCTATAGAGAAGAATATTTTTTCTTCCTTACTATATTCAATTTTCCTATTTAAAATAATTTTTACAAAAATGAGAAAATGTTATTTACATTCTAAAGTAACTGAATTATAAATTCTATTATAGTTGAGAGCAAGTGTTATGAAATAGAATTTGGATATTTCTTTTTATAATTTAACAGGTAGCCTTACTTATTGTACTTACATTAAATTCAAGTACAGCTTACAAAATTGTAGTCAGTCCTTAATGTAGAATTCTTTAATATATAACTTACTATCTATGATTTACTATAACAGAAATGTAGACTTCAATATCTTATTTCTTTATAAAAAGTAAAAGTACAATTTTTTTATGTGTGAGAGTACATGGCTTTAATAAGAAGAAATACATAAAATTTACATCTAAAATTTCAATATAGATGCACTATAGAATGAAAAGGACTTTGCTTTAAAGTATAGTTTGCCTAAATAATGTGCAGTATCCATTCCCTAAGAAGGTAGAACTGCATTTTTTTCACTTTTTGTATTTAAAAAATATCATTAAGGACTTACAGCAAAGGTAGAGAAGAATAGTCAAGAAGTGATATCACCTGTACGTAAAGCACACAGGGAAAAAAAATAAAATAGAAAAAGAAGAAACTCCAAAAGACAAGCTTGACTCAAAAATTAGATAAACACCACAGTATACCTGCAACATAAAATAGCAACTGCAGCCCAAGTCATACTTGCTAGACTTTACAAAAATAGGTTGAGACATTCCACTGAATGTCTAAAATGAATGCCAGAGGGGGGGAAAAAGTGTAAAAATGGTGAAGAATCACTGTAGTTTGAGATAATAACTGATACATTTTCAAAAGAAAAGGAAGACCTAAGTTGTCTGGTTGAAACTGCATCTCAAATACCTCACAAACAAAAAAATTATTGAAAAAGTAAAACATCAAGAGTAAAGCAAGAATGCATTCCTTCAATCAAAGAGTGATAATTAGACTTTCATCAACAATAATAGATTTAAGACAGGCAATGAATAATCTCTTAAAAATTTAAGGAAAAACAGCTGTCAACTTAAAAACTCCATATCCAACAACCTATCATCCAAGAGTTAGGGAAAACTAAAGGCATCTTTGGAAATTCAAACAGTTTGCATTTCACATGTCCTCTTTCATAGAAACAGTCAAGAAAGTACAGTCCTATAATTTTTTTTTAAATCATCACCAGAGTACATGCTTACAGAGAGGAAGGGAGAGACAGAGAGAGGAACATTGATGCGAGAGACACATCAAGTAGTCCCAACCTGGGAACCAAACCCTCAGCCCAGGTATGTACCCTGACCAGGAATGGAACTGGTGACCTTTTGGTGCACAGGATAATGCTCAACTAACTGAGCCACTCCAGCTGGGCAATAGGAGCATGTTTTAAAAAAAAGCCAACCATGGAAAGGCACAAGTCACACAAGTATAACAATTATTCCAACAGGTTGCTAAGTCTAATTAACTAATGACTTTAAACTTTTAATTACCAGTGTTTGAGCTTAAAGGTAAAACAAATCTATGTCTATCTATCTTTCTATCTATCTATCTATCTATCTATCTATCTATATCTATATCTATATCTATAACTATTATATATAATAGAGGAGGGCAGAGGGCAGTTGGGGGTGACCAGGCCAGTATGGGAGAACATTTGTGGGTGAGATCGGGCCTGCAGGGGAGCACAGTTGGGGGAGAGATCAGGCCAGCAGTTGGGGGCAAGATCAGGTTGGAAGGAGAGAGCAGTTCGGAGTGTAATCAGGTCAGCTGGGGAGGGCAGTTAGAGGCAATCAGGCAGGCAGGCAGAGGCAGTTAGGGGTGATCACACTGGCAGGGATGCAAGGTAGGGGCAATCAGGCCAACAGGGAGGCAAGGTAGGGGTGATCGGGCAGGCAGGCAGATGATTGTTTAGGAGCCAGTCTTCCCAGATTGTGAGAGGGATGTTTGACTGCAATCAGTCCTAATCTGGCAGTCAGTCATCCCTCAAGGGGTGCCAGATTTGAGAAGGTGCAGGCTGGGCTGAGGACCCCCCCCCCCCCCCGTGCATGAATTTCATGTACGGGGCTTCTAGTCTATGCATAACAGTAACAAGAAGCACAATATACTAATCAGTAAATAGAGAGTATAAGAGTGACAATCATATTTAGAAAGACAGAAATTCTTGGTAACAAAATTTTATTTTAAAAATTACTATGCACATGTAGATCTCTCTCTACACACATACATACCTAATAAAGTACAAACTGAAAAGATTACTTCAAATGACTTTAGATCAGAACCCTTTGATGGTGCATCTTTGTTGTTTGTAGCCATAGTAATGCTATTCTTTTTAAACTTTTAAAGTTGTAGCATAAGTGAGGAATTATATTAAACTTAACAGCAATCAAGGCTTTCAGGGTGAAGAGAAGCAATTAAAAATCAAATAAATTAAACTCTGAATGATAAACTGAATTATAGGTATTGACTTAAACTCAAGATTTTAAATACATGTATTCATATACTTTCTAACTCAGGCCAGAAACTGATGCAGAAGCAATGAATTCTCAGGAAATAGGCGCACACCCAGGACCTAGATTTTGGCCCAGGTCCACACTATTCTCCCTAGACCTTTGGAGAGGAGATTTATGCCAAGTCTGGGGCAAGGAAGGTATAAGGTAATCTTGGGAAATCTGTTCCAGAAATGAAGGAAGTTAATAAATATTAAGTCATGTCAAGAACACAGAGGTTAGTCTAATGGGGCTTCCAACTCACCAAAGCTGAGGCATCAGAAAGAGTTATTATAATTGATTGAAACACACTACATCTCTGAAAGTCTGAATCCAAAGTGTTACTCAAGGAAGAAAAAGTCTGAGAAAACTCATTTATCACCATTTGGTATGTCTATGAAACAAATTAATTACTTTGAAAATCACTTAGTCATTTAAAGAAAAAAAATTAAAATTTTCCTATATTACTGGTATGAGTTATATTTCAAAGTATTCAAGTAGCTATGGATGAAAACTGGAAAGAGTGTTATATTATAAAAGAGGGCTAGCAAGGGTAGAAAAAAAATGAAAGACTTTTAAAAGTGTTGTAATACTGAAAGAAACTGTTACATCGGGTTAAAATTATCAAATGTTATAAAAACAATTGACAGGTGCTAGAAATAGTACTAAAGTAATTCTTTCTGGTTGCAAGTATAACAAATTCAGGTTTGCAATGGGGGAATGAAACTATCACCTTACAGTAACCTAATAATCAAATTTAGGTCACGGGTGGTGAAAAATACAACAGATATTATCTGTTTGGTTTTGTTTTTTATCACCTATGATATCATCTTGCTAAAAACATTTAACTTCAACTTAATCAGGCCTTTAGATAAAACTCTCAGTTAACAGAACCTATAGGGACTAAAGGAACAAGTCGAATTTTCATAAGAAAGAAAACAAATCGATTAAAAAAATGACTTACTAAAGGACAACTGGCTGGTTTTTTCTGCAAGTCAGTGTAATAAATGAAGAGCCCATTCTACATTATAAATACGTAAAAGACATACCGTGTTTCCCCGAAAATAAGACATCCTCCGAAAATAAGACCCACTTCATGGAAACATAATACATCCCCTAAAAATAAGACCTAGCGCATCTTTGGGAGCAAAAATTAATATAAGACACTGTCTTATTTTCGGGGAAACAGGGTAGCAATCAGATGTGTGCTCTTGAACCAAATGTGTGGTCTTAGATTAAATTCTAATTTAATACAGTATTCAGAGGACAACTGGGGAACTTTTAATAGAGATCACTTATTAGATACTATTAAAGATGTTAATTTTGAGATTTACTAATATATTACAATGTACAAAATATTTCTATTTTTGAAACACATGTGTACGTTTTAGAGGATTGTATTTGATGGTTTCTGTCTTGCAACATAGACTCTTTGGTGGTCACCACCTATTGGGCTACAGGGCTCACTCAGCATGACTTCCCAGCCTCACACTGAATGTGTTGAGGAACAGGGTTGGGGACATTAAAGCCACAGGGACAGGAAGAAGAGAGAGAGCACAGGTTCCTTGACCATCCCACTGACCCCAAGGATAGCTGAGTGCCAGCCATGGTGTTCTGGAACATGCCGTGGACAAACATCACAGGACAGGGCCAGAATCCCTACTACTCTACATTTTACAGAAGGCGTGTGAGAGGAACCTTCTCAGTGGCAGGAATAAAGAAGTCTGGCACATGGCAGAGCACATTGTGGCTATCCAGCTCTTTCTTTCTTTTTCTTTCTTTTTTCAATCCTCACCCAAGGATATTTTTCCATTGATTTTTAGTGAGAGTGGTAGAGAGAGGGAAACACAGAGAAAAATATTGATGGGAGAAACACACTGATATTGGTTGACTCCTGCACACACCCTGACCACGGCCCAGGCAGAGAAGGAGCCCACAATTTTGCCCTTGACTAGAATCAAACCCAGGACCTTTGGTCCACAGACTGATACTCTATCCACTGAGCCAAAGTGGCTAGGGCTATCCAGCTCTTCACCATGGTGCGGTGCAAAGGCCAGCTGCCTTGAACCTGGATATCTTGGGGCCTCTGGAATTTTACTGCAAATGTGGCTGATGTCAGAGCCACTGGCCCCATTGAAAATGAGTTCAAGTGCAGCCCCACTCTCTCATGGTGAGGATATAATTCTGGTCCTAGCTTGCTTACTTTTCAACCCAGGGTGAGCCCCCATCCATGGTCATTCCAGCCATTTCTGCCTGTTGTACCTCAGCATTTAAAGGCTACTTCAAAACTCCTTTGCATGAAATAGTAGAATTCACAAATGTTAAAATGAAAGATTAACAAGTAAACAATACAAATAAAATTTGTAGATTTGAAAGAAACAAATGGGGGGTATCAGTCCAATGCTAATCTTACATAATAATAGACATACATGTAAATTGACTGTACCTCTGCTACACTCACAGCCAATCAAGAGCGATATGCAAATTAACCTAACAAAGATGGTGGCTCATATGCATGCACAGTGGTGGAGTGATGGGGGTCTTCCATCCCACCCCTAGTCTCTCAGGTCCTATGGGCAGTGTGGGAAGGTGGAGCGGAGAGGAAAGAGGCAGCTCCTGGAGCAGAAAGAGGAAGCTCCGGCCTGGAGCGGAAAGGGGTTGGGTCAGAGTGGAAAAGCAGTGCTGGCAGCTAGGGAAAGGAAAGCCTATTCTAGCACAGATCTTCATACATTGGACTTCTAGTAAGAAATAAGAACAAACAGATCTGTAATCATAATAATATTAAATAGGTTGGACTTATCTATTAAAATACAGTTAATTACATTGGGCTTTCAATATGCATTGTTTTTTATGGCCCTCATGGCCCTATTTGCATTCCTAAGGTGAAACCACACTGATAGGCTGAAAATAAAGCAATAGAAAAACACAGGAAGTAAATTGTAACCAAACAAACTGGTGGTTGTAAATATAATGGACTAAATAGAATTTAATTTAAAAAATTGCTAATGTGGCTAAAGAGAAAAATTTCAAATGAAAGGAAGCATCAAGATGATAACAACCATGAATTGTAAATAACTGATAACATAGCCTCAGCAAACATGAGACAACATCTCCCAAATTTAGAAGCAGAGTTTGACAAATCTATAACCAGAGGTGGAGATTTCAGTACACCTTTGTCAGAAATAGAAAGGTAGAGACATTATTTTTTAAAAAAATAGGGAACAGTATTTGAACAACAAAACGAACAATCAATCTTGAGGTAATTGAGAAACAAGTAGGGGGCATGCATTTATTTTAATACCTATATTAACTGCTTTCCCAGAAATCAGTACCATATACATTTCATTGTGGATGCTGTGATTAAATTAGCAATGGGTCTAGAGTGATATGTTCATAAACTTTAAAATGTATTGCTAAATATTTCATAGAGCAAAGAGAAAATCACAATGGAAACCAAAGCACTGTGAAATGATTTACAAATGAAGGTATTGGGTATAAAAAATTAAAGGATGCAGCTCCAATAGCTGTCTTTTGATGAGAAAACATATTTTAAGTGCATTTATTTAAAGCAAGAAAGTGAAAAATAACCACATAAAAATCTAGAAAAGAAAATGTAAACATTTCTTTCTCCACTCTTACTTTAGCTAAAACTAATGTGAAATAAAGGAAATGAGAGCCTAAGATAATAAAACAGAGCAGGAAGAATAAAGGAGATTTATTCTAAAACTGTTTCTCTGAAAACAATTCTAAAACACTAATCACACAGACAAATCTACATTAAGACAGATCAAGGAAAAACAAACAAACACACAAAATGTACAAATTAACATTATTAGAAATTGGGATGGGGGATAACTACAGAGATTGTTTCAAAATTTCAATTTTATTTATACCAGTAAATTTAAGAATTGATGGCAATATAAAGTTCTGGAAATTTTAAAAATTGGCCAAAAAAATAGCCCTGGGCAGTGTGGCTCAGTTGGTTGAATGTCATCCCAAGCTCTCAGAGGTGGCCAGTTTAATTCCTGGTCAGGGCACATGCCCAAATGTCAGGCCCAATCCCCAGTGGGGAACAGGCAGGAGGCATCTTTCACTGATGTTTCTCTCTTTTCCCCCCTCTTCCTTCCCCTGTTTCTAAAATCAATAAAACATTTTTTTTTTTTTAAGTACAGAAGAGGAAACCATTCCTGAGAAGTTAAGTTACTTCTCCAAGGTGACATAATTCACTCTCTAAGCTTAGACCAGATGGTGGTCCCAACTCCTAGCCTACAAAACATTGGCCGTTCTTGTTTTACTTGAACACACTGTATTCTTAACTCAGGTGGAAATGGCCAAACTTACCTCTGGTTTGGCTCTGTCTGCTTGGCTGATTCCTCCATCGGTGCAGCCTTCCGAGGGCACAGGCATACCTGTCTTCACTGCTTTGCCAGAAATAAACTTCTCCTCATGCTTGATGTTAGCCATGCCACCAAATGTCAGAGCTACTGCCAGACAAGGAAAGGCTAAAAGGGCAGGCTGTCCTGTTCAACACCATCAGATTAAAACTAGTGCCGTGGCCAAATACTTTTCACCAAATGGAGGGCAGAATAATATACACAGGAGCTCTGGGGAAAACTTGATCTGCTCTTACATTCGGTGAATACTGTTAGTTAATTGAGTCATTTACTTTTCCAGACCCAAGACAGACTGTGGCCTGAGACAAAACTCCTTTTTGGGGAGATAGTGCTGGTTGCTTTTTCTCTAATGTACTTATTTAGCAAGGCTGATGATACTAAGTATGATGAATTTAATAGGAATGAATAAAAACACATGCTTGTTTCTTAAAAAAAATATCATGTCAAGGTATCCTTACAGCCATGTCAAAGTATCCTGTGTTTTCCACCACTCCCTTCCTCTTCTGCAGAATTATCTGTCCCATTTTCTTCTACTGCTTTTTGTGTTTGCTTTTACAACTTCACCATTCCATGCGAAATGTTACAGCAGCTAATTTATTTTCCACTACTCCGGTGTGTTTCTTAATTTGCCAAATACCTTGTGATCTGTTCACTCTCCCTGCTACATCATTGAATAATTTCTTTTTTAAAATTTTTATAAATATATTTCATTGATCTTTTACAGAGAGGAAGAGAGAGGGATAGAGAGCTAGAAATGTTGATGACAGAGAAACATCCACCAGCTGCCTCTTGCACACCCCCTACTGGGGATGTGCCCACAACCAATGTACATGCCCCTGACATGAATCGAACCCGGGACCTTTCAGTCCGCAGACCGACACTCTACCACTGAGCCAAACCGGTTTCGGCCATGGTTGAATAATTTCATGGAGACTATGCTGCTACGGGCTTCTTCCATCTCCATACCATCTCCATATCAGGCAGCTTGCTCCCCACATGCCAGGTGGGGTCTCTCCTCCTCACTTGACTTCACGTCATCCTCCCACTGCACTGGAGGTTGCAAAGTACAATGGGTTACGGTGCAGATTCCCCAGACCCTCCTCTCAGAGATTCCCATTCAACAGTCACTAGGCTGTAGCCCGGATCCTGTCATTTCTGCACAAAGACCTCAGGTGTTCCTGAGGCAAGTGTTCTTTCAATCAGTCTTTGAGAAACAGGGCATTCACAAACCCTCCCCTCTGTCCACTAAGGCCTGCCTCTGTCTCAGCACTGCTTGCCTATCCTCATTGCTACGGACTGAATCACTGAATTCTGCATGCCTCTCCGATGCTCACCCTTCCAGGCATCTTTCTCCTTAAAGCCCACGTGACTCTCCCGCACAGAGCTCCCTGGAACCTACTGCACACACTGCCACCAGCAATGGCTTATATCTGCCCCTGGCTCTGTGTGTACGTCTATGGGAATGTCTGCTCCTTTCCCAGAGCCTAGAAAAAGGGTTCGTGCCTCCCTGGAGACGGGGACGCGGGGATTATCAGCCCGCATGTGGCTCCAGGGGGAGGAAGCTGGCCTGCAGATAAACTGAAGGGGCCTGTGAAAGAACAAAGCATAGGCAAAGACTGGAATCGGATTCCCCAGTTTCCTGCGCCCCAGCTGGATCTCCTGCTTCCCAAGATGTGGCAATCCCACACGCTCAGGGATTACATGCAAGGGGCTCAGAAAAAAAATGCCCCACATTTGTTGACTGAGACACTTTTTAATGGTGCTTTTGTCACTTTTCAAATAAAGGAGCGCTTCAGTTGTTACTGGCATATAAAATTTAACTCCATGTGCTTTCCACTGGGATTATCAATTCTGTAAGAGCTGTTTCCACTGCTTTGCTTCCGATTTGCTTCTCAGACAATGTTCTCAGCAGGACGATTTATATGCCCCTTCCCTCTACTCAAAACTGGTCTTCATAAGGTTGTACACAATATCAGCTTGGAGGTCCTATTTCTTTGATTCTCAAGCACCTCTGCTTGTGCCTTTGCGTAAAAGCTGATCTGAGCTCCGTGTGTTGGTTGGCAGAACACTCGTCTGCCTCACTATACCAAAGTGAAACGGACAATGAATTACTCTTGATGAATTGTTCTACTGCCTTACCCAAGATCTGTGAGTTTTATTTCCTAACTATTTCTGGCACTTACTAGTTTTATGACTAAGCAATTCAACTTTACTTAATCTCTATGTGCCTCATTTCCTTATCAATAAAATGGGAATATAATTGGTGCCTATTATCATAGGGTTTTTATGGGGATTAGACAGAACAATGCATCCGAAGCACTTAGAATAGTGAAATGCATAATGTAAGTGTGGTTGTGGATGCTTAGTAATAACTACTGAGTCAGTCACTGAGTTTCTATCCATAAAGGGATCATGATATAATTCAGGTTTTTGCACCTCTTCCCTGAGTCATATTAGAGCAAATTCCTAAGCATTGGCTTATCTCTACCCTTTAATTTTGCAAAGCTAAACTTACAAACTCTCTGCTGAAAACTCTTCAGCGTTCTTGCATCACATAAATGTCAAACTCTTATGTGGGACTTATATGGTCCTTCGTGATTTGGCCCCTCATCTCTCAACACTCCCTCAGCGAGACCAAAGTGCTTGTGATTCCTTGGAAAAGCCATTTCTCACATCTGGCTTTATTTTTGTACTTCTCCGGCTAAAATACACTCTCCCAGGAGTTGGCCTGGTTGGTTGTCTCCTATTCATCCTTTTAAGACACAGCATTTCCATGCAACTTCCTCCCTTCAAGAATTATTTTCAAATTCCCTTGTTAGTTTTCCATATATTTTCTTTGTACATACAAAAATCATTGCACCTGCCATATTATATCATCATTTCCATTTATAAGTCTGTACTCCTCAATGGATGAGGGAGAGAGGCATATAAATGAGAATAGTCTAGGGAGAGACCCATGTTTTATTCATTTTTTAATCGCAAGCAAAACCATGGTACTTGGCACAATGTTTGCTAAATGAAGGAAGACATTATGAGCCATTTTGCTGAGTCAGCACAACATCCTGGATAAAGATCTCACAAAACTCACATGCTCAAAAGTGGGAAAATATTATGAGAGCTCGACAAAGTCTTAATTGTCCGTAATGGTCTCTAGGTTATATATATATAGTTGGGAATCATGCAATGAGCTAAAACTATAAAAATTGTTCTCCCAATCAGGCCAGAAGAAATGTATCCTGAAATTGATGCCTAGATGCATGGCTTTAAAATATTTAATATGGCCAAGACCAGTTTGGTTCAGTGGATAGAGTGTCGGCCTGCGGACTGAAAGGCCCCAGGTTCGATTCCGGTCAAGGGCATGTACCTTGGTTGTGGGCACATCCCCAGTAGGGGGTGTGTAGGAGGCTGCTGATCGATGTTTCTCTCTCGATGTTTCTCTCTCGATGTTTCTGACTCTCTGTCCCTCTCTCTTCCTCTCTGTAAAAAATCAATAAAATATATATTTTAAAATATTTAATATGGCATGTTACTTTTGGGCCACCAATTTGAAAAATTGCAAGGATTTTTAAACAAAAAATCAGTTGGGAAATTTCTAAAGTAAATTGTTTTATGTTACATGATGCAATAAGTCAGTTTAACTACATATGGTAGAAGCAAAACAAAACAAATATTTTATTCACAGTTTCTCCAATGTAATCATACAAGCAATGGCTATAGTGTGCTTTCACAATTTATTTGTATAAGTACAATTCATTTTTTCCTTAAGTACAGGTACATAAGGAAAAAAAGTAGAAGCAGGAACATTACAGAGAATATTTATTTTCTTATTTCAGGGAAAGTAGTTCATAGATATTCATTAAATGTCTATCTGGTCCCAGATCAACATTTTCCTGATATCTGTATGTTTAATGGAACATATTTGCAGAAAGCTTCTCATTTCCAATTTATCTACTTATCAAAAGAGGTTTAGAAATAATGAAAAACTCATATTCTGACATTAAATGATCATCTCTTTAGGTTCTGTATTTACTTTTCCATGTATACAGATAATTAAATGAAATATTTTCAAACTGTTAAGAAAGCACTTAACCAAAGCTAAACTTGAATGAGTACAATCATTTCCAAGCCAATTCTCTCCCCTACCTCTGCCATCATGTTTAAAATGAAGGAAGCTGGAAAGTGACGAGGAGGATTGAGTTCCAACCATATTTAAAAATGCAGAAATGCCATAAAACCTTCAGAGGTCTACTTATGCTCTCAGTTTGCAATATATATATATATACACACATTTCATGATGAAGTCCATGTGTTCATCATTAGTATTGGATGAAGAAAACACAAAAACATATATTACCCTTAAAACACTTTATTCTTTTCTGAAATATTGCCTTTCAGATATTTTCTCTAGAAAAATAAATAACCCGTTAGAATCTGAGAATCTGTTCACGTTTTCTTTCTTTCCATATGTGCTTCATTCATTTATCCATGCAATCATTCATTCATTCAGTCAGTCAATCTGTTATTACCTACCATATGCTAAGTCCTGGGCTACCAGGAAGAAAAGCAATTCTCCGCCCTCAGGATACTTCCACTCTTGAGGAAAGAGTGAGCCATACAAAAACAAGTGGTTGAGTGTTCACAACATAAGTATGAACCATTCTCCATGAGGGTAGTGGGGAGAGCAAGGCCCCAGGAGGGAACAACAGAGCTTGCCTGCATCAGGGAACCCACATGTGAAATGGGAGGCACCCATGCTGTGCTCTCCAGGTGTCTGCCCTGTGTGTCTGTCATGTATGGGACAGATACAACCCAGGTATGTGCCCTGAGTGGAAATGAAAATGGCAACCATTCGGTGTACAGGGCAATAGTCAATCAACTGAGCTATTTCAGCCGGGCTATTGTTTTCCTCTTTTCCACCTATGTGTAACCTCTCATATTTTATCCCTATATTAAACACTGCTGACCACCAATAATATTTTCACCGTGATCTTAACAAATGCCATATCATACATTACTTTAAAAACTATGGCTGAAAGGGCAGGGGATGGGGTTTCCAGGCTGGCGTTAAAAGGGAGGTGGTGTTCTAGCCTTGACTTAACAAGTAAGAAGGCATCCTCCCTTCAGACAAGTGAGAAAGGTGATTCAAGATAGAGGGGGCAGGAAGAGTGAACCAGAGAAATGCCAAAAGGCAGAAGCTTCCAGAAACCTGGAAGAGATGGGTGGCAAGTTTGAGCCATCTGAAATCACCCTGCTCCTTAATAGCCTCTCCTTTCCTGTTTCCTTCTAGGATTTCAATTTAAACAAAATGTTTACAAGGAAAGAGAACCATTTCACAGCAAGAGAGGAAAGCCAGGACTGGATTTGTTGATGCAGTTCCAACAGTGCCTTAGGAATTGGTCTTCAGAGGGTTGGATCTTTTTTTTGTGTGTTTTGGTTTTGGTTTTCTTTTGTTTTCAAATGAAATGGACTTGCCAGGATCTCTATAAGCAAAAGATGCTCAATATATATGTAATGTTTGCCTTTGGAAGCAGTATGTTTTCCTAGCTGTGTGCCAAGTGCCTTTCTTAAGTGACAACTAAACATCAAATTCAGCTTTAAAAATTGAAGATTATTCTCAGAACTACTACTATGGTCTAATTTAACCTAGCGCCCTTTCTTCCTTCAGGTATGGAAAAAATCAAACAAATTTTTTTAAACAAACAGATATAGTACTTATCTACCATGCACTGTGAGAATTTTTATAAATAATCACTCATTGATTTCTCAATATAACCCTCTGAGGTAAGCACTGCTGCTATTACCACTTCATAGATTAGAACAGTGAGAAGGGAAACACTTGATAAGAATCAGCCGGCGGTTGGCAGAACCAGATTTGAACCAGGCAGTCAAGCTTAAGAGGCCATGTTCTTAACCACATTAGTCCTCTGCCTGCCGTGGTTTACAACTTCTTATCCCAAGTTAGTACCTTAGGAAGTCATAAAATTTTATTTCAAATAGTAATTAATCTCCTAGCTGAATTTCATAAAAATTCATTATGATTGCTGTTTCCTCTTTTTTTCAATCATCTGAGAATATTGAGAGAGAGAGAGAGAGAGAGAGAGAGAGAGAGAGAGAGAGAGAGATAGGAGAAAGAGAGAGAGAAAGAGAGAGAATAGGTTGCCTCCCATGTGTGCCTCAACCAGGGGTCAAATCTGCAACCCAGGTATGTGCCCTGATTGGAAATGAAAATGGCAACCATTTGGTGTACAGGGCAATGCTCAACCAACTGAGCTGCTCTGGACGGGCTATTGTTTTTCTCTTTTCCACCAAAGTATTTTATACACCTTCCAGGCAGATCTGTTACTCATTCCTGAGTTGGTGCCTGGCTTCTAGGAAGATTAGCTTTCTCTCACAGAATTCCCAGAGAGTATTCTGAGGATAAACTTTAACTACAGTGTCCATTGCACTATTTCATGTGGTCATGCTCCAATCACAAGAGTCCCTTGAGGTTTTTCATACATAACCATGTTTTTCAACTCAAACAAATGATTTCTATTTTCTAGAACCTGCATGGGTTCTTCATGCATGACCCCAGTGAAACTATCATCCTAATAGGAGTTCTAAATATTAGATTCACTTTTAGTTTTAGCCATTAGTTAGATGGCTAAAACTAAAAGCTGTGGCTAGATCTACTTTTTGTGTGTGCATGCATGATAATGTAAGTCATTTCCCTTTTTTATATTTAACACACATTAGAGATCTGGTAATTAGAAAAGACCTTTAATTATCAACATTCATTATTATCACTATTATTACCATATATTAAGCAGTCTGCTAAATGCTATACTCAAGATAAAAGGCATTCACCTTGCAATTCCACTGTGAGGAAGACAGAAGACAATCTTCTTCTTCCAGACAGAGGACAAAATTATACTCGCCTAACTTGACAAAGAGCCAGTGGATAAGTCAGGGATAAAACCTAGTTGTCTTAATCACTAGCCAATTGAATAAACAAAGAATGGCTATAAAAATCTGCGTCTTTAAGCACATCTGAATCTAGTCTCCCCTGTGTATTTTTAATACCTGCATTAGAATGGTTTTTGTGGTGGCAAATATGTCTGCTTCATAAGGATATCTAACTTTTGTAAACAGTCAAGCCATTTGAGACCATCTTTATAATATATACTTTGGTATTATATAGAATCATACCATCTTTTGTAAAATAAAATAAAATAAAATAAAATAAAATGAAATATTTCTACAAAATAATAAAACAGATTATTTTAGGAGGTGGCTCATAAATTGGCTTGGAAGGCAAATTTGCATGAAGATTGCCCAAAGCATTTCACCAATGGTAGCATTCATGAGACAAAGGTACAGGTGCCAGCGTTGTACTTCCAAGGCTAGCACTTGATTGTGTGTAGAAGGAAAAGAGGCAATACCTTGGATTAAGGCTTATTTGAAGTAAAATTCTAGCACTTTTACTTAGTAGCTATATGATCTGGGCAAATGAGTTCACTTTTTTGAATCTCCCTTTCTTCATCCATAACACAGAGCTAATAAAACTGAACATACAAAATTTTATGGGATGAAATAAAATATCTGAATATACATAATAAAGTGTCCACATCAGCCATGAACTGCAAACTGAGTAAAGAAAGTCTCTCCTTCCCTGACACTCTGGGTTGTGTTACCTGGTCATCTGTTGGCCTACCTAGCACACAGATTAATGCTATTAAAACTGCCATTAAATTGCTTCGTGGCTAAACAAGGTGTTATCCACTCAGAAAATGTTCTCAATGCCTTATATAAACCTTTTGTAAGTGTCCCCCTGTTCTTTAGGCACAATGCTATGCTGTGGGTATGTGGAAGGAAATTCAATCCACCCACAAGGTGTCTAGTAAGGAATATATAAAATATGGGAAACAATAAAGAGGTGCCCATAATTATAATAAAGATATGCCAGTGTGCAGAAAATGGTTAATTCTGCCCATAGCAGAGAGAGGGCAAGGATGGATTAGTAAAGAAAAAGGCCACAAAATTCATTTATACTGAATTTTGAAAGGAAATTGGACATTCTCTAGGAAAATGGGGGACACTGACATTTGTCATTTGCCTGGCAGAATAAAAGCTGGGCAAAGACGCACAGAGAGACGTGTTACTTGGACACGTGAGAAACTTCATGCAGGCGCATCTAGTGTGATGTGATAGAGATGAAGCTACACGTGGAGGTGGGGTTAGGTTGTGAGGTCAGAACACGAACTCAAACATAAACCTTTGCATACATGGTACAGACTTTCAGTTTTGCAAGATACAAAGAATTCTGGAAATGGAGAGCGTGATGTTTGCAGAATGATATAAATGTGCTTAGTGCCACTGATACAAAGTTTTCCACCTACAATTATTAAGGTGGTAAATATTATGTTTATTACCATGACAACCAAATTTTTTTTTAAAACCCCAATACATTTCATATGTATCCTTGATGCATGGATAGTGGTCAGATGTTTCAAGACAGATATTTATAGGTATATAATAATTTTATTCATGAAATAATAAGAAATAACCTTATCCTAGTAGAACCTATATTTTATGGCTATTGTTTATCTGTGGATATTCACAGAACATAGGTAAGTGTGAAACGTATTTATTTAAAAGTGAAAATTTAAAAAGGATGGGTGACTGACACCGTGATTGAAATTAGAGGCAGGGAAAAATGAAACAACACAATTTCTTTGAGCAAGTCTATCGCATCTTTCTTCTGATGTTTAAGAATCTACCTGTGTTGCCAAAACCGGTTTGGCTCAGTAGTAGAGTGTCGGTCTGTGGACTGAAAGGTCCCAGGTTCGATTCCGGTCAAGGGCATGTACATTGGTTGCGGGCACATCCCTGGTAGGGGGTGTGCAGGTGGCAGCTGGTCGATGACATTTCTAGCTCTATCTCTCTCCCTTCCTCTCTGTGAAATATCAATAAAATATATTTAAATTTTTATAAAAATTAAAAAATATTTAAATAAAAAAAGAATCTACCTGTGCCTTTTAGAGGAAGGTGATCCTTTATGATTTTTGCAATGAATGTCATGTGCCCATTCTTTGCTGGAAAGACGGGGAGTGCAATGGGGAGTGCAGACTGGCAAACATCAGGGCTGTGTCAGTGTGAGAATGGGCTGCCAGCTGCCAGTTAGAAAGGTTTGCTAAAAGTGGCGATGCATTTACTGGCGCAGGTCTGTCGGAAGGCTTTGGCTTCTCTGGTGCTTCACACCAGCGACTTCAAAACTAACTCACTCCAGATGTCCCTGTGATCATCTCATCAGACATCAAAAGCTGTATAGTGTGACAAGCTCACACACTGCTTACCAGGACGCTAGATGTTTCCACAAGCGTAAAACACACACAGTAGCTGCTTTTAAAATGTGATTCATCTAAACCAGAATTGCATTTCCAAGCACAGAGCCGTTAGGAACGCGGCCACCCCTCCGGAGAGAGACAAGACTCCTTCAAATGTCTGCACCGTGTCATTCTGTGATTAGATTTTGAACGGAAAACACCAAAATGAAACTTGCACTTCAGAAGAACTCATGTTGTGAGAGGAAAAGACATTCCCCCATCAGAAGAGATTTCCAAGAATCCCATCATGCCCCAGGAAAACACAGTTTCTCTTGTGCCCTCAGTGGGGACTGTCTTGCTTCTGGTCAAGGTGAATCCTCATTAACCTTTTGTATCAGTAGTCAGTAAGCATCCGCAACACAGAAGGAAGGAGCACATGGAAAACCAGAACATATGGAGGACATAGTCCATATCCCTGAGCTTTCACGTGAAAGTAACAGGACCTACCACATGTTCACCCTCAGACTTAAGCAGTGCTCCCCTCCCAAGAATTTTCGTGAGCAGATGTGTGTATGTTTTGATGGTGCCGCCTTTGTGTATTTGTGGCCTTAAAAAATATACACATATTTTTTGATATGATCACCTGGAGCGATAAATACATTTTGGTGTTTTGACTAGAACTATAACCTCATTCCATAAAACACATAAATACTGAGATATGAAAAGGAAATTTAAAGTTGAATTCATACCAACCAAGATAGTAATTCACATCTGGACCCCTGAAGTTGCTGGTTTTGATGTTTGAGTCTCTAAGAGCTACAGGAGTTCAAATAGGATTTCTGTTTGTTATTTCCTTTCGGTTACACAGGATTTCTGAGGAAATCATCCAGGATTTAGACCATTTGCTGAGCATCACAGAGTTGTGGAGGCAATCAGGATAAGGGATATTGACCTTCACAGTAAAGCTACTTTAAACATCATATTTACCATATTTCAAACAATGCTGACAAATTCATTAGCCTAAACCACTAACATGAGCATATTAATGTTTTGTTAAGAAACACCTTAAAAATGTCCCCATAATTTTGAATTAATTCACAATACCAAGATTTGTATTTTCTTCCATATCACTTAACAACAGAGGAGGTTTTTAATAAAAATGGAATAATGAGAAAAATTTAGGATAAAATCTTTATTTTTGTGGGTATAGCTGTATCTTGTTCACAAATTTTTAGTCTACTCAACAATTTCCTAAATTTTAAACACAATTATTATAAAATTACAGAGATACAACTATCAGGATTACTACTAGCACTTTGAATGTAGAACTCCTATTTTTGTTGACAAACTCAATAACTGACTCTATTGCATGTGTATTCATTTCTATTCTTTGTTCACACATCGTGGGCACTAACAAAATCAGCTGTTACAATGGCTAATCTCTAGAATTATCAAGGTGTGTCTCTTCCTATAATGTTTATTCTTTCTCAGAACTATTTCTATGATGGTCATTACTAGAACCGTAAGAAGATGACATTAGCCATCAGCCAACATTTTAATTCTAAGCAGAGACTCTGTGTTTAAACATTTCTCTCCCCTTGACAACAAGGTAACATTGTCCTAAAATAGAAAATTACAGACTAAAACACTACTTAAGGTGAAAAACACTATATTAAACAGTTTATTTCACAACTTTTACATCCTAATTCACACACACACACACACACACACACACACACTATACATATGCGCACACATACACACCTTCACAAAATGAGTTAAAAATTGAATTAATTTTTGCCCATCTCAAAAATAAAAGTTGTAATTTTCTCATCCTGCATGTATGTGTCAGGCACTGTGCCTGGGGCTTGAATATACAAACGAATACACTGGCTCCTATCTCTGAGGAGCTAGGTCTGGTAATAGGCATGTGAACAGGCACTTATATTTGCGTGAGGTGAGAACAAACAGAGCTACCGCACATGGCAGTTCCATTGAGGAGCTCAGGAGACTGAGCAGAGTGTAGTCTAAAGGCAAAGGACGCTGATGGCTTGATCATTTGATTCTCTCCTGCAGACGGCCAGGGCTGCTTACCTGCTCTAGGTCTGGTCTCTGTGACCAGGGAGTAAGTGTCCTGAGGACAGGGGCCAGGTCTTCTGCCGTCCAGATGGCACAGAGCAGAGCCCTGAACATCTAAGGACTTAATCAATTAATGTTGACATGAAAGCAAAGCCTATTCAATTTTCATTCTGTGCAGATCAATCTCAACAACAAAAGACGACACGTCATGGTGAGCTTTTTGATTTCTGGACCTGACCTCTGCACAGTGAACATTCCTTAGACCTTCAGCTCTGACCAGACCCGGGAAGAGTGATGGGAGCGCACACCTGCGAGGGGGTCACGTTCCCCAGGTTCTTTGATTAGCCACGGTACAGACCTGCAGGCGACCCAACCCGGATTCATCGACGTCGACAAGATTTGATGAAAATCTCTGCTGCAGAATAAATCAGGCTTCTGGATCTACACGTAAGTCTTACCCATATACATGCCTCAGAAATTAAGCTGTCTAAACTCGCCAAACTAAGTAAACACTTGGCCCCGTGAAATATTGGATGGCAGCTTTATCTCTTAAAAACAAAGCCATATGAAAGCCATTGTCGCCATGTGTCTCCACGCTCTGGTCTTATCAGCGCCGGGCCCGAACAGCTGGAGTCACAAACAACAGCTCTATTATTAAATCACCGTGTCAGGAGGGGAGAGAGAGAAGCTTTGTAGGCCGCAGTGTCTGTAATGATGCCATTCCATAGGACAGGCTGCTGCGCCCTCCGGGGTCTCCACGGGACCCATTTCTCTGCCTTGGAAGACAATGGACAGAGCCTGCCTTCCAATTTACACTGGTTTCTACTAGTGTTTTGTTCCAGTGTTTCTACAGCTACTTAATCGTATATCTAATGGATAGACGTAGATGCGTTGGTTACTCAGACTTTTAGTGAAGTTTCTTTGTTGGATTTTGACGGTCAGCAACCCACAACCACAAGTCCTCTGTCAAATTAGTTGCAATTCGAAGATTTTAATCCTAGAAGCCACGCTATTCAATTTCTCGGTAATTTCTGGGTGATTTCTTTCATGGATTTGCAAACACTTAACCAGGAGCAGTGTTGATTATAATTTCAATATATGTGATGTACAAGAGAAGATTTCTCCAATCAGTTACATGCCCGACACAAAGATAATGCTTCTATTCACTGGAAATATTTTCTCCCACTAGAAGCACCTGGCACTCTCTTTGCTGATCAAATACCCAGAATTCCAAAGAAACAACATTGTACATTCACTTCTCACCCCCTTGGCACAAGTAGGGTCATTGGAAACTCGCCTACCACAGCCTTCCACCACCAGGCTGTGCCTTTATCCCATCTCACTGCTGCTACTGACTGACGAGTTCTTTTTGGCCTCTCAATGCAGTAATTCACAAACATCTATTCATCTTAACATCTTGAATTTACACACTATGTATTTGGTAGAGAAGATGAAATTACCTTCATTATTTAATAGGTGGAAGAGGTGGCAATTTCTACCTTATGTCTCAATCTCTAACATTCCTCATACTTTGGGAATTGGTGTCTTTCCCATATGATTTCATCTCAAACCAACTCCAAAACAAGTTCTTGATCTCTTGTTTTCCTTTTTAAATTTGATATCAGTGACAGAGTATCCTGCGTTAAATATACTCCTCAAACCCCCCCTTCCCTTCCCTCAGTCTATGGTATAAAACTTCTGACCTTGTGAAACCCATTCACAGATTCTACTTTATCAACCTCAAAGGCTGCCATGTTATTATTTAAAAAAAACAAAAATGTATTTATTATAGATATGGACTTTCAAAAAATACACCAGGATTTTCCTAACTGATTTTGGTGAAGCGATACAAGTAACGGTTTCGGAACAAACAAAGGTGTTTACTATCTGAGAACAGGCACAGCCTTATAGTGTTCAGGAATCCACTTTTTAATTTACTCACCCCGCAGGATCTTTTTTGCTTTAGGGGTTAAATGTGAAACTATAAACAGTCATTAAAACACAAAACAACCATCGCAGTTAACCGGATATTAAGGGGGGGAAATCACATCTGTTTTAGAGTTCTCTTCCATCCGCAAATTCAGGAACGTCAATTTCAAGAACCTGGTTTTATGGCATGCCCTTTAGCCAAGAACACCAGGTTGCAATCAAGGCAAGAAAGGTAAGGCGTCCCAGAAGCGGATTCTCGCTGCAACATCTTGCCCCCCCGGATTCTCTCTCTTTAATTCAAAAACAGTCAGCGGAATTAGATTTTTCTATAGCCTTGAAAGAAACACAGCCATTACTAATTGGGCATTAATAATTATGCTACCCTGATTAACTGGATATGAAAAGAGGTCTATGAAAAGAGGAAGAAAGGGAACACCATTTCATGTTGTGTACCAGCCGGGACTCTAAGAAACAATGAGGTTCCGTGGCTTTTCATTATCCTAAAGAACTTGAAGCTTGCAGAGAATCTGATATTTCTAATTTAAATCCTTTGTAAAGCTCCAACTTGTGTGAGGACATACCTCTTACATAAGCAATCTGTAACCATTTAACCGGCTAGAAAACAAGTGCAAATTTTCCAACTTGTCAAAAACACATCTCTGGGCATCAGTGAGAACTCTTCCCTCTATAGTAAGAATAATGAAGTGCAACTAAAAATAACAGTCATCAACTGCGGTTTAAAAGGCAATAATTCAACATAATCAAATGTGTCAACCACTCATCCTTACAGCTTCTCATGCTCTGGGTTATGAGTAAGTTTCATTTCTTGGGGATGATTGAACATAATCCACTTGGGGCTCTGCCATCTGTGAATTGCTTACATGTGAACATTCTGCTTAAGAGATGGAAATTTTGATTGTTTTTTTTCCTTTGGATATTGAGATGCAGTGCGATTGAAGAGAGCTTTTTAAGCAATTAGTGTTCATATTAGTTGCTGCAGGAGTACATTATCGCACACTCCCCATATTCATCATCACTTATCAGATCACAGGAATGGAGTATGGTGCCACTGAAGTTGTGGAGGAAGCAACAGAGTAGAATTATGGAATCTGAGAGGCTCCACATTGTACGCCCTGGGCTCAGGCCCCGGCTACAAAGAGCCCTCTCTGCAGTGTACCCCGAGGGGAGAGCCGTCATTTTGTTCCAAGGACTTCCTTGAAAGACCACTCCTTTTATCGCTGAGCACACAATGAATGTGACTACAGGGCTACAGTGTAGGGTGCCACATAATTTATCATCCACACATGAACACCTTGGAGAGTTAGTGGGGACACTGTTAATAATTATGCCAGAACAACACGCATGGACTAGGACCGCCCCGGGCAAACCTAATCACACTGCTACCACCAGAGTTGATGTGTAACTCAAATAACTCCTCCCCAGGGTCTCTCACCATTTCATTAAGGCAATATCCAATTCTGCTCGGTCCAATATAAATGGGATGTGATCCACACGTGTAATTTTAAAATTTCTAGGAGAAACGTTTTTTAAAAACATAAAGATAGGTGAAAATGATTTTAATGATATATTTTATTCAACCCACCATCCAAGCATAGTATCATTTCCACATGTAGTCAATATGAAAATTTTAATGAGATATTTTGTCTTAGTTTTCATATTGCAATCTTTGAAATCCAGGTGTTTGATGCTCAGTAGCCCCATGTACCAGTGGCTATGCTATTGGACAAGAGTTTTAAGAAATCCATAAGTTTGGATAGGCAGGAATTAAATAGAATTATAATACACACACACAACCTTGTTGCTGTGGCTGAGTGATTGAGTGTTCACCTATGACCAAGGTGGTCAGGGCACATGCCTGGGTTTCTGGCTTGATCCCCAGCGTGGGGCATGCAGAAGGCAACCAATCAATGTTTCTCTCTCTCTCTCTCTCTCTCTCTCTCTCTCTCTCTCTCTCTCTCTCTCTTTCTCTCTCCCTCCCTCCCTCCCTCTCTGAAATCAATAAAAATATATATTTTTAAAACACCCACAGGCACACACATATTTTTCTTCTAGGTAAAAATAGATGCACCTAGATGCCTTCACGTACTGACTTTGCCTTCCCTCACACCAGGGCAGTTAAACTGTCTGAACCAGACACTGGAGCAGGTAAACCTTTCCCCGGTGCATTCCCTTGGAGGGCAGAAAGGATGGCTGAATTAGAAAAGCCCAGTAATTGCTAAGAACTTCTAAGACTTTTCCCAGATGAATATGCGTCTTGCATTCCTAAATACAACACACACACACTGAGCACCCCTCATGTACTTTGAATTAGAAAAAGATCAGAAAGGGACAATGCCTGCACCTCAGACTGTGAATGCTTAAGCTTCGCATGGAGAGTATTTCCCCACTGAAGCTCAGAGAGCCGGGGCCGCGCCACTGCTCTGTGGCTAGGCAAGGACCAGGCTCTGTTCTTTGGGTTTCAAGTTAAACTTCATCATCACAGGAGCCCTGTGAGCAGAGGAGGAAACAGGCGTGTTCCTCTCACTCTTGGTACATGTGTTCCTGGCTCATGTTTAGTAACCTGCACATTGTTAGGGAAGAGCATCTGGGTGTCAGCATTGCTTCTTGAGTCGGGACTTGCATCTCTGTTAGTAACACTGTATCTCTCACTCCAACTCCTCCACTTAGAACTCATTGGTATCATATTTTGTAAGGATACATAGGAACATGGAACAGATTTGGTGACATTCCGCATGTAAGTGATGGTCACACAGATACACTCTCATTTTAAAAGCATACTGACATTGCACAAATAAGCAGTAAATTGTAGTTTTTCTCTTTGATGTCATTATTATCTCATCTATATAGTTCTTTTTTCCCTCCAATCCAATAAACTTAGGCTTACCACAGTCCCAGTTCATGGGTGTTAAATGCACACATACAAGCACACACAAACACACATCATGCCATATACTGGCTCCATTCATATTAATCGTTGCAGTAGAACACATACACCTAATTTTTATTAAAGTAATTTTCATTAAATATATTTCTTTAAAAGGATGGGGAGTAAAAATATTACATCTAAAATACTTCCATGATATTTTCTTCCTTGTTTACAGAAAAAAATATGCTAAAATATTGCTATTAACCTATTAGTAACTGCCAATGATTTGATATACTGACTCCTCCCTCAAACACAGTGACACATGTTCTTAATAAAATTTTATACAAAACTGGGAGAATCCATTTAGCTCATTCAACATTGTTATATCCCTGCAAATATTGCCTTTTTCTTAAGGTGTTATAGACAGTGAGACTTAAAATGGCCTAGAGCAGCCGTGGGCAAACTACGGCCCGCCCCGAGGGCCAGATCCTGCCTGTTCGGCTGTTCTATTCAGCCCACTGAGCCGAAAGAGCAGAGGGTTTCCTTGCTCTCCCCTCTGCTCCTTCACCAGCAGCCCAAGATGAGAGTGCCAGCATGGTCAGGTTGCTTTTGTTCCGGCCCTCCGGTCCAGTTTAAGAACCCATTGTGGCCCTCGAGTCAAAAAGTTTGCCCACCCCTGGGCTAGAGCCTCATTTCTCAGAATCTTTTTTAATATGGTGCCATCAAATCTGAGGACCACTTATTGCAATGATAAGTCGCCGTTAACTGGGATGTAACTCTCAGGCCATTGCAAAGGACAAACCACAGTCACAACTCTTCAAAGCCATTCAGGATTTAGCAGAAAGACCCCGCAGTCCCAAGTGGAAGAAGGACTTTATTTCTTTAGGAAACTATTCTTCATTTAATCTATCACCTTATAGGTATAGCATACAAGTGTATCTGGTTATAAGCACTTTTGGCATGGCATTTTATTTTTCTTTGATTTCACTGCTGAGTTCTAGAAACCCAGTGCTGGCACGATATAGCCATAATATACGTTGTCTTGGAACTGTAATGCCACTTACCATGCTCCGGTTTCAGAAGCATTTCCCTGACATGCTGACTATACCAGTTGCATTCTGGGGCCTTAGGAAGCAAGAGGAGGATGGGGGTCAGCAGCACAGCGCACTGGCCAAGAGCAGAGACTTTGGAGTCAAACCACCTGGGTTGAGTCTTAGCTCTGCCACTTGCTAGCTGAGACCTTAGACAACTCACTAAACCTTCCTCTGCCTCCAACTTTAGCGTCAGTAAAATGAAGACAAAAAACGTGTTCTCCCTTAAAACCCTGGCTCATAGCACTTCATGTGAAGCACTTAACACATTACTGGGCACATTATTAGTGCTTTATAAACAAACGCTATCATTATAACTATATACTCCTAATAGCTCATACTAGCTATTAGTATAACTGATGCTATATACCTTATCAAAAGACCTCAAATTGTCATGTACTTCAGACTGCAAATCTACGGGTAAGGCACTTTGATCTTTCCTTAGAAATGCAAGAGGCAGGATACTCACTGGAAGAGCAGGCTTCAGACTCTGGCCACTGGGGTGGGAAGCAGCTGGCTGGGCATCAGCAGGTGGGCCTGGCGCTGGGTCACTGCTTCTCCTCACCAGCAGTGGAGTGCCTGCAGGACAAAATCAGAGGTGAGAGGTCAAGAGAACCCTGGGGGGAAGAGAGTGCATGGTACAATGCGATTTAATTAAAAAGGTTTACAACATGCTTTCATGTAAAAACATTGTTTCTCAAGAATGCTTGTAAATTAACCCATTTAATGATCTTTTGTCATTTATTCATAGACTGACACATGGGAATGAAATCTTTCAACCCTCATCTTCCCCCACTTGCATTTCAAAACAAGTCATTGCACTTAAGCCAGAGCTGGTAGGCAATGCAACACGGACAGTGTGCAATCGAAAACTAACCTAGAAAATCTAGTTGGGGATTGAAAAGAATGATTATCCGGCAGCCCAGTACAGGGGTTCACACAGTTGATGCAATTTGCTATTCAGTAGAGCTAGAAGTATAGTTATTGTTGCCATTCCGAGCTTCCCAAAACTTCTGAATGATGACATATATAGAAATAAATTATTTGCTGGGATTACAGCATTAATGTCTATTTAAGTACACAAAGAGATCACTTACATTCTCTTCCTTTCCCCTAAAGTAGATGGAACTGATAAGGAAAATAAGTTACTTCTTCTAAAAATATATCCTGATTTCTTTTTAATTTAATGAAAGCTCCCACTATTAAATATTTGAGTCATTATTAAATTCTGAAAAGAGAGAACATACTATTAGAAAGTTCAAATGAAATCCAACCTTAGCAGAGCTAGCAGCCTATCTATTCTGCTTGCAATTAGGCCTAAAATAATTTGTTTCATACAAAATTGGCCACTATAGAGGAAACTCTAAAAAAAAATCCATTTGTGGTTTAAAATTGCTCTCATATAAAAATTAACTTTTCATTTGTGTACTTTTGGGGGAGAAAAAGCAGAAAACAATAGAAATGCAATTCCCTGTTAATCAATATTATGAAATTAATTCCCCAACTCTTTCAAGATATTGCAGTTTAAAATAAAATTTTCCATACTTCATTTTTATAGCACAGTAATAATAAGTAAATCTATTTGGAACTATTTATAAATCGGATTTTTCAATGTGCTCCAACATTCTTATTCTGTGTATGAAATCTAGACCTGCCAATACTTTCATCCTTGTTTAGATACAAGTTACTTTTTAATAAAATAACTTATTTTACTGCAAGAAATTATCATGTTACTTAGGATGAACCACCACACTAAAAGGTGTTATCAATTCCAAGTTCACATTTGATTATTTATTTCTAATTAATACAGTTGACTACCTTATTCCTGAACCTCTCTCTCTCCATCTAAAATTTTTCTCAAGCATGTATTATAGTAGTAGCACCTGTGTTCTCAAATGAAACCGTTACAAACAAGAAAAGTAGAAGCGATACAGAGCACCACAAATCTGAAATCCTCAGAGTCCCAGTTCTGCACCTCTGCGTGTCCCCTCCTTCAGGTAAACTGAAGACCAACTGCTTCTCAGGCGAAGCCCTGGATTACCATGAACTTGAAGTGAGCAAGTGAGTCTAAATGTGATGATACCCTCAGAAGTAACCCACTATCTTTAAAACAAAGAAGAGGAGGCAAATGCTTGTTTCCAAGCATTTCAAACAGATCAGTACACCACATGTCAAATTGGAGAAAAACAAATAAATAAAATATAACAATAAATAAAATTCAGGTAAAACCACCATGATATACTGAGGTCAAAAAAGAAATTGTTCTGCCGTGACCAGTTTGGCTCAGTGGATAGAGCATCGGCCTGCGGGCTGAAGGGTCCCAGGTTTGATTCTATTCAAGGGCATGTACTTTGGTTGCAGGCACATCCCAATTGTGGGGTGTGCAGGAGGCAGCTGATGGATTTTCTCTCTAATCAATGTTTCTAACTCTCTATCCCTCTCCCTTCCTCTCTGTAAAAAAATCAATAAAGTATATATTTTTAAAAAAGAAGAAATTGTTTTAGAGGTGAAGAAACAAAAATTTGAGGGACTGGTAATTTTAGTTATATTTTATATTGTGTTTTCAGCTGAGTCACATACATATATATGAACATGTATATTACATGTGTGCATATGTGTGTGGGCCCATGAAAAAGACCTGTTATTTTTCTTGGGTGATAATTATACTTTTCTTAAAGAAGCCATGCCAGATAGCTTTTCTTCAGTTTTAAGGACCCAACCAAGACTCCTCACTATTTGTCAATCCTGGCTGTTTTAATAACAAAGTGTTATCATCGGAGACAATTTTATAACAACATAACAACACGTAGTTGGGCCTCTGTATTCATCAGTATGCAGTAGTATTATAGTGCGTCCCCCCAAAGAAGACAGTCAAGCTCTGTGCCATGGTCCCAACCACTCAGGACATACACAAACACAAACCGTGAGATGACTAGGACTTAAGCATGCAACTCATTAGGAATAAGTTTGTGGGTTTGTTTTTCTCCAGTTTTTCTGCATTCCACACATTAATGTCTCCTGTTGAGTTGCCTTCTCATCTTTTGTTGACTGTCTTAAAGTGTTAATAACACATTCGAATCATTTCATATTAGAATTAACAATGAGCATCTTTAAATACAAGCTGCTATCTCAGAGAGTTCTACACAACCCTTCCGTGGGCCGTTTAAAACTTACTTTTTTAAATGGCCCAAGCCCCATTTGGAGGTGGTTGTCAGGACCAGAACAAGTTCCTGACTGAAAGGCAAGGAAAGTATAGAACAGCTGAGGCACCTAATTTGAAGTGCTGACGATGATTGGGGCCAGTCCTCGGACCTGTGTAAGAGAGAAAATGGCACACCTCACAAGCGAGGCTACCTAAATTAAGAAGAAAACCACTAATCTGGCTTTATGGGACCCCCTGGGGAGGAGGAGGAAATTACTTAACCTCTGCAATGAAGGAGCTTATAACCTTTCAGTAAGATTAGGAGCCAGCACTAAGAACTGTCACGTGTTGGTTCGGTGGAGGGACCACGGGTTTTGGGGGGTCAAGTAGACAGAGCTTCACCTTCTGTGGTTCTTTGACAATGAGCTGCTCAGTGACACAGTCTCCTCACTTAATGCCCGGCGATCATCACACAGCACAGATTTCATGGGAGGTGGAGGCGAACGCGGAGATAAAAGAAGGCAGGCACCATACAGCCTCGTGTGTAACTTTCACGCAGGAAATCCCCCTTCCCCAATAAAAAGAAGGAATGGTACCTGCTCTTGTTGTAAACAGTGTTAGCTGCTCAAAAAACTGAACCTGAATGTCAAGGTAATTTTCATGGAATAATATGCAAATTAAAATAGAACAGAATTCTTTGCTTAACCAGGTATAGCCTTATTATAGAAATCAAAGTTTTTAGGGGAAAAAATGATGGTGTGGGAAGATAGTTCAAAGATGGAAAAAGAAAATAGGCTGTTCATTGGTATTTTTTAGCTAATTGAGTAAAAACTCTTAGATCTTAGAGGCAACAATCCTCACTTCAGCGCAAGAGCATAGCAGTATTGCTCACATTCATAGTTGAAAAGCCACTGGCTGTGAAACCCACGTAAGAAATGTTACACATTGTAAAGCATGAAGTCCTATACAGACAACTGCATTATATTTTTCCACACAGTTAAACTTTTGAGGCCTCATGCTATATCAAGAACTCCACTAAGAGAGGGAGATAATAAGATGAGTAGTCATGGTACTTACTCTAGGTTATCTTTTACAGAGAGAGATGCAGTGCCCTGGCCAGTGTGCTCAG
Organism: Vespertilio murinus; assembly: GCA_963924515.1. NCBI lineage: Eukaryota > Metazoa > Chordata > Mammalia > Chiroptera > Vespertilionidae > Vespertilio > Vespertilio murinus. Next base: position 75,552,835 of record OZ004711.1, on the reverse strand, counting down.
TGGTTACAGTGTCCACCCCATGCACCCACGGGTCATGGGAGGTTTGATTCCCAGACAAGGGCACATACCTGGGTTACATGTTTGATCCTCAACCCCAGTCAAGGTGCCTGTGAAAGGCAACTAACTGATGTGTCTTTCTAGCATCAGTGTTTCTCTCTCTCTTTCTATCTCCCCTCGTACTCTCTCTAAAAATCATTTGAAAAAATATCCTCAGTGAGGGTTAACAAAAAAAAAAAAAAAAAAAAAAAAAAGGAGATGCGAGGACAAGGAACATTTAGTACCTTTAGCAAATCCAGTGTTCTGGGAGTTGGCCTATGGTTTATTGAACCTGAACCAATGAACACACACACTATAATCCAGTCCATTTTATTTGTCCAGATGCACAGAAAGTTAATGGCAGCCAAAGAGGAGCTGTGCCCCTCCAAACACAGGAGTTTCTGATTAGGAATATAAGGCTGGCGAGTCTGCCCTACAAGACAGGGTCTTCCCTCATCACAAAAGTTCAATTCTTCCTGGAGCAATGCTCATGTATATTCACGACTTAGGCTACACTCAGGAGAGATTTACTCACACTCTCATGGTCTTCCCTTTAAGGAGATGACTACACTCATCAGGGTCTCCCAGGCCTAGAGCCGCAAGCATTGGCGGCACGTTTTCTAATTCTCAAGTAGTCACCATTTCAATGATAGTAAAATCAGAATCAAAAGGGGGTGCAGTTACTTGTCTAGTGTCCCCTACAAATGGAATTAAGGGTCCCACAGGAAGATCACCTAATCCATTTTGAGGAAAATACATTTGAAAGAGGTAGCAACTAGTTAAAAGGTTCAAATTGGTACATCAATGAATCACAAAAGATAGAAAAAGCCGACACAAATGTAAGTTATCTATTAAATACAAGTTTCTGTCTCTTTGCTATAAAATCAATCTCTCTCTCTCTCACTTTCTCTCTCTCTCTCTCTCTCTCTCTCTCTTTCTCTTTCTCTCATACACACACACACACACACACACACACACACACACACACTCCTCAATGATTATTTCTATATTTAGAGAATGCTTGCGATGGAGTTGGCTGAAATGACAGTTATACACAAAATTCTGTATTGCGCGTTTGGAAAGATGTCTTAGAAACACAGGTAGCTACACAGTCTGCCAAGGTCCAGAAGAATCATCCCTGTGATGCTGCAGAGCAAACAAACAACAACTTTAAACATGAGTCTCCTATCAAACATCACGAAGGCACATGTTCTGAGTTGTATGGTAAGAGCAGAGATTTATTTAAAGGTATATTATTATTTTCCTGAGCAAAATTGGAAAGCCAGCATGACATCAATGTCAGGGCTATTTCATTCTAGGATGACTGATACCTGGAGGCTCTTGGAGAGACCCAGTTAATGTGCTGACAAGGCATCTGGATAAGAAGCCGCAAGCAAAGGGAGGCTGGAAAAGCACTGGGAGGAGCGTTAACTGGTTTGGCTCAGTGGATACAGTGTTGGCCCGCAGACTGAAGAGGAGTCCTGGGTTTAGTTCCAATCAAGGGCATGTACCTGGGTTGTGGTCTCAATCCCCCAAAGGGAGCGGACAGGATGCAGCTGACCGATGTTTCTCTCTCACTGATGTTTCTAACTATCCTCTCTCTCTCTCTGTAAAAATCAATAAAATACATTTTTTAAGCACTGGCACTGGGAGGAAAGGAATGGGGACACAGAAGTCACAGGCAGAGATGCAATAATAAACTAGAAGAGAACCTGGGATAAATCAGCAATGACTACACATACAAAGGAAACGGAAGGGGCATAAGCCAAAACCTAAAACCATTCTTGTATCTCTTGCATGGGGAAGAGTGAGCAATAGGAAAGTGTTTGGCAAGAGTATTATTTGTTTCAGAAGAAACAATGAATTGGCTTTAGCCCACTGAGGGTTAGGACAATTTGCTTTTAATCTAAGCTATCTCAATATACACAAGAAATAAGACTCCTGAGTCTACAATGGCCATTCTTGAAGATGAGTAAGAAGCTCAAACTGGAAATCATGTTGGCCTACAGGGTGAGTGGAAACAAACATGAGGTAAACCAAGGAAAAGAAATGAAAAAGGATCAGAACAGTTCTATGAACAGCATCATATGGAAAACACTGAGAAAACCAGGGTCTATATTCTCTCAGAATCTGCAGCAGAAACAGTTATTTAGGCAGAGGAGTGGTTACCAAAGCCACAGAGGCCAGCTTAGGGAAGGTGGGGAGGGGCGATGAGAAAAACTGGATACAACAGGAGAAACTCTCTCTCTACAAAACGGGGAAAATCCTGGCTTTTTTGTTTCACCTGTCCTTTGCTCAAAGGGATTACTTCTGTGCTACACAATTATCCAATCACAAAACACTGATTTGAAGAAAGAAAACACGTTCTCTTTCCAATTCTACTGACACTGATGCTCAGGACAACAAGGTAAGTCTGAACAGGAGGCAATGTGGTTGGAATGCACCTAAATTGGTAAATATTTACCTTGGATGATGAAAACAAATTGCAGACGGTTAAAAGTGTTATAAACTTTTAAAAAGGAGATAAATAGGAAAACATGAGTTATCAGATAATCAATATTCATAGCATATTAATAATACTAATAGTATATGTAAGCTGCATCTTGACTTCAGAGATCCCATGTCCTTAATGGACTGTGTAACTAGTCAGCACCTAAAATAGACTGTGTAACTAGTCAGACTGTGTAACTAGTCAGCCTTTGTCTTGTATTATGCCACCAGTAGAGCCTCCACTGCATTGAAATGTGGAGCCCCATTTAAAAACTCGCACTGGTATCAGTAGCTGCAGGATTTATGGCAAAGCACCGGGGAGAGACGGCGATCCCGGCAGGGGAGCTGGCCGGGTGAGCCCTGCCTTGATGAGCACAGCAGCTGCGCAGGCTCCAGGCACCGCGATGAAGAAACCCAGGAGAGAAACCCAGGCCTGCTTCAGCAGAACTGGAGCTGTCCAAACACTCCCGTCTTAAATATCACCCCATTAGGAAAATGACTCCCAGAATCGCCATAAAAGGAGCAAAGAGGCTCCCACTGATGAACAGTATCGTTTTTCTTGCATTTGGGATTGTGCGAACCATGCCTGCGCACAACAGGCAAAGGCGGCTAATTCACAGAATTGTCACCAGCAGCACGCTGGATATGAATGAGCACATGCGAGATAAAATGTCTCTAACTATTTGTAAATCAGCGCACGACTGCTATAAAAACAAGTGATGGGGCTTTAAGGGGCTTTTATATCAGGAGCTGTGCTTTCCTCGGAAGACAGCGATGATGCCTTCAACTTGCAGAGCAGCGTTGCCGCTTTCCTGGGGCACCTGCCTTTTCTCCTACTGGGGCTTTCACATTTTACCCCATTCTTATGTCCAACCCTGGAATTGTTCCTGTTGTGGAAAATACTTTCCCCTATCAGTTTCCTCGTGCTACTTACAGGCCGCTTATGCCACCTGTTAGACGTGAACTGGGTCCCAAATGTGACATTAAGAACAATGACAGGCAACAAAGGGGCAGAGCTCACTGTCTGCGTCCCGGTGATGCTGAGGAAATTCAGCAGTGATCACTGCAGGTTAGAGTAAAATTCAAATGATTTATAAAAGGCAAACAAAAACCCGCACAACAACGCACAATGACAAATGACAGGGGAGGTGCAGCGTGGGCAAAGGCCCTGACTTTAAAAGGCACACCCCCCGAAAAGGGAACAGAACACTCACAGGCGCTGACGAAGACAGCTGAGTTAACAATGCCAGGGGGAGGAGGGGCAGGGAGGGAGTGTGGCGTGTGCAGGGCAAGCTCCCTTTTCTGGGTCTGGTTTCCGAGGGCCTCACTGCTTCCCCCCAGCTTACCTCTCTGATGGCAGCGTCTACTGCGTCAATGGCCACGTGGTCCATGTGGAGCAGGACCGCCTGCCATTGCCTCAAAGTGCCCGCGGGCTCTGAGCCCAGTGCATACCAGTTCTACCCTCTCACAGGTGTTCTGATGCTGCAATCAGTTGTAATCCCGTCTATTCCTGAAGGCGTAAACAGCCTCACTTCTTCGGGACACCCAGAAGCAGACGTGCTGGGCAGCTAACCAACCCGTACTTCAGGGACCCTGTCTGCCAGGCCCCCTTGAAAACCCCAGGAGGAGGCTGGCAACAAGATCACATGATTCTATGATTCTGTACACTTTATATGAGTCCAGTAGCTTAATCCTCAGCTCTGATAATCCCCACCTGTCAGGTGAACCTAGAATGGCCGATAGCATTTTTGGGATCCAGTAAAGGGGGCACTGAGTTGGGGGTATAGTTCATTTGAATATAGTGGCCTATATGTGTGTGGTTCACAGACACTGCTTTATATAGTTAACACCAGTCACCCTGGTGGAAAATGCAAATATAGCCCTATTACCCACTGTGATGGTTCACCGGCTCTCAGGACACAAAAAAAGCAGGGCCAGGTGACGTAATCAAATGGCTGTGCTCTTTCTGCCCCTGGCTGAAGGGTGTGGGTCCTGGGAGATAAACAAGACTGGAAATGTACAAAACCAGAAGCTAGTCTAAAGAAATTGTTTGACTCACCCGATGTATAATAGTGCGTACATTTCAGTACTCTGATAATTCAGTTCTGCCTTGTCAAGGGAAAGCTCTCTCCTATGTAGAATGCACTTGAAAATGTGGCACAGAATTGAGCCCTGTGCTAGTGAGACACAAGCTGTGGCAGTTTCACAGGTTACCAGCTTGTCCTTGGAATTCCCCTGTTTACACATCACAATGTTAAACAGCAGGAACAGTTTGATTAACCAGGCTGGAGCAGAGATAGAATTTTTCACTTACCAATGTACAAAAACTGATATTACACAGGAAGTGGTTAGTAAAGAACATGCAGTCAAAAATGGTGGGGAAAAAGTATAAAAGAGTTATTTTCAAGTATAAGTTAATATGTACTAAATTAATATGTCATCAATAAAATATTATTTTTAATATTTCTAATGCCCCTTGAATATTAGCTCTATTAAATTTCTAAATTATTATGACTTTAATCATTCTAAATAAGCATTGATTTACATATACATATATACTCGTAAATTTAAAATGTATGTTCATTTTCTTAAATAGCAATCCTAAATTTCATACATTGAGAGTCCTACTAAGTATGGACCTGCTTCTATACCTTTTCACATCCTCCTCTGTCTCATGTGTGTAGTTGTATTTTTCTTGTATCCCCTTAATTTACTCACTTAACAATGTTTGCTGGATGCCTAAATTATACCAGACATTCTTCTAGATGCTCTGGATACATTGGCATACAATACACAAAGGTCCTGATCTTGTATAGTGTATAGACAGCTGGCAGGAGACAGATAAGAAGCAGGTACGCACTAAACATGAGCATTTAAGACAGGGACAAAGCAAGTTTTTAAGCCCTACCCGGTTTGGCTCAGTGGATAGAGCGATGGCCTGAGGACTCAAGGCAAGGGTCCCAGGTTCGATTCTGGTCAAGGGCATTTACTTTGTTTGCGGGCACATCCCCAGTAGGGAGTGTGCAGGAGGCAGCTGATCAATGTTTCTCTCTCATCAATGTTTCTAACTATCCCTCTCCTTTCCTCTCTGTAAAAAAAATCAATAAAATATATTAAAAACAAACAAACAAAAAAACAAGTTCTTAAACAGGAACAAGAGAGAGAGAGTGATGGGGAGGAAGGACAGTGGGTAACATTACATTGTAAGCACTATGATAGCAAGCAACTCATTTTAGTGAAGCATGCAGAATCCCTAGTAGATCTGATACTAAACAGCTGCACGATGAACAGAACTGAAGAGGGCTAGAGGAATAAAGACTAACCTCTAAAGTCAGAGATCTTTGGAACCTCAAGTGGCCCAGATAAGAACTCTCCCCCCTACACTTAGAGGTGTCTATGCCCCCCAATCTGTAAATACATTGCTACTGTCAGGTTTGTTTTTTCTTCAAAACTAACACATTTTTCTTCAGCACCAACATTTATTTTAAAACAAACACTGTTCACACTAATGCAGCATATGTTATCACCCTCTGACTTAATGATAAATGAGCACAAAAGTGACATCAACATCAGTGTTAAACAACTCCAGGAGAGACTCTGAAATATTGACTATGGTCTTGTCAATTATGGTGGTTTATGAAGGAATCTATTGCCCGGTCAGCTGCTTTTTCAGTTTTCTAGCTTACAGTCTTACAACCTAGATATTCAAGAGGTTTGTCTATATTCATAAGATCTATGGCAACCCATGGAATAATTAAAAGAATAGTTGAGTTTACTTGAAAAGAACCTTCAGAAGGATATATATATATTTAAATTATCACAAGAGGATATTTTCCCATTGACTGTTAGAGAGAGTGGAAGTGGGGGGGGGGAGAGAAGGAGAAACATCAATGTGAGAGACAGACATCGAATGGTTGTCTCCCATACCCGTCCCAACCATGGTGAGCATTGAGCCTGCAACTGAGGTACATGACCTTGACCGGAATCAAATCCTGTACCCTGCAGTTTGAGAGCCGGTGCCAAACCAGCTAGGGACAAAAAAGATATTTTAAACAGAGTTTTGAAATTCAGGAGATATAGCACTTGATAAATAAGTATGAAATGATGACTAAGGTATTTAGAGTAGGCAGCCTGGGACATGGTTTTAGAGCAGGACTGGGGAAACTTTTCTCTGCCAAGGTCTCTTTGGATATTTATAACATCTTTCCTGGGCCACATAAAATAATCAACTTAAAAATTGACCCACTGTGTTTGGCCAAACATTTAATTAACTCACCCCTAAAGCAGTTCTCAACCTGTGGGCCAAGACCCACGGGTTGAGAACCGCTAGCAGGGTCACCTAAGACCACCAGAAAACAGATATTTACATTATGATTCATAACAGTAGCAAAATTACAGTTATGAAGTAGCAACGAAAATAATTTTATGGTTGGGGGTCACCACAACTTGAAGAACTGTATTAAAGGGTCGTGGCTTTAGAAAGGTTGAAAACCACTGCTCTAAGAGAATCTATTTCTCTAGCTATTTGCAAGATGAGAAAGGGAGAAAGCCAGCAAGGCCTTCAGGCCATTCACCCACAGTTGCAAACAATTACTGACAACATCAAAGCACTAAATTCAAATCACCAAGTCCCTCATGATAGATGAGAAACATGGACACATCAACTTAAGGCATCCTGGGCACAAGACTATCTGACAGATCAGCCGCATTTTATTGGCCTGTGGGAGGTCCCTGGTAGACTGGAGGAAGTGGTGCTCTGTGCGGCCACTGTTCTCTCTTAGGGACACTCAAAAGATGGCTTTATGCAAGTGCCCATGAGCCACAAATATATCTTCTGTGTGTCTCCCAGGCCCTCACTTCTGATGTGGAAACAGTGACAAAGCACTTAACAGCAGTTAAAATTCTAAACAAGAGTCAATCAAGTGAAGCTGAATCCAGAAAACTTAGATCTTCACAGGCAGGGAGCATGCCTAATAAACCTGTAGGGGGAAATCTGACTGTCTGGTGCGGCCTTGCATGGGGACTTTTCCAACATTTGCAACTGTGACTTGAGACCTCATTTGTTGACCCGTAGCTACTCCTGCAACTCAGGGCTCAGCACTGACCTCAGGCCCCTTTTATCGCATGCATCTGGAAGGCAGGGGTCATATTTAAGCCGAAATGGGGGACTGGCCCCAGATGTCTAAGCTGTTGTGACCTCACATTAGATAACGGAAATATAATCCACCCGAAAGTTTCCTGAAAGACCACCCAGGTGTTTCAGATGGCTGCTCTCTCACCACTATGTCCATTACACTAGCCGGAGCACATTACATGGACAGACTAATTCCCGGGGGCAGAGGGAGGCCATGATCCACAGATCATTATTGACTTTTCCATGTAACTCCTGGCAGCAGATCCAATGTGCAGCAACATCCAAAGGCCACAGGTACAACGCTGGATTGCATCCCTATGACTCCTCCAGAGCCAAGCTGCTCTTGCTAACAGCATTCAAGCTCTAACTTTCAAAGGAAAGGGCATTGGACAGAGAGGGCCCGCTCACGCTGTAACTGGACAACTAAGGGTCCAGGCTGCCTGCCACTACCTGAGCCAATTAAGCAGAGGCAGGGTACAATCATATACGGGCATTTATCTCAATAATGCCAGCAATATGGAAAAGCAGCGGGTCGCTCTCAGAAATCTGTTCTGCAACCCTCCATAAGCCTGCTGTTTATATGGGGTAAGACAGAGATTACATGGGGAAATAGGAAATATAGGCATGGGAAGCAGGCAATGCAGGCTGGAGCAGGACTCCACAGTTTGGGCAACCAGGATGTTAATCTTTCCATAATAATAGGCAGTTCTTTATATATATATATTGATTGATTTTTCCACAGAGAGGAAGGGAGAGGGATAGAGATCCAGAAATATCGATGAGAGAGAAACATTGACCAGCTGCCTCCTGCACACCCCCTACTGGGGATGTGCCTGCAACCAATGTACGTGCCCTTGACCGGAATCGAACCTGGGACCTTTCAGTCCTCAGACCAACGCTCTATCCACTGAGCCAAACTGGTTTCATCTATAGGCAGTTCTTGAATAATAATGGACCACATGCATCCTAAGATTGACTCCCCGGCAGAGGCATAGCCATTGGTGCCTGGGTGGGTGGCTTGTTCCTCTCCCAGGCCTCAGGCACAGATGCAGCTGCTGGTGCCCTGGACTGTGGGGCGTGTGGATTATCCCTCCCGGGGCTGCAGCCTGGCTGGTCCCCCTTCCTCTCTCCCCAGTGTTGAGTGTCTGAGCCATCACAGCATGATGGCGTGAGGGCATGATGACCACTTACATATTAGCTCTTTATTATATAAGATAAAAGATGTATGTTTACTTGGAAGTGATACCTGTTTTGTCTAGCTACGTCACAAGCCTGTTATAGTCCTAAGAGCTGCATTATACTAGGCTGGTATTTATTATAACTGAATCGTATGAGTAGACAGAATTGATAAGTCACAGGCTAGCAAATTAAAGCACAATCTACCCCAAGAAACAGAACACAATTTAACAACATAGACCCGCCACCTGTGAAAAGGTGCTGATAAGAGGTCAATATCTAAATCAGCCAGTATTTGAAGTTGTCAAATGGTTCCTTTAATTTCAGGTGAAGGGACATAATCTCATCTCCAGGTCTTCTCGGGGCCAGCAAACCAATACACAGTGCTGTTTGTAAAAGAAAGATTGACATAGAATAAGGAGACACAGCCCTTCTAAGGTGCAAATGAAAGTTCAGATGCTATCGGAGCTGTCTGTGTACAAGCTTGTCTAGGTCATCTCCTACTTCCTTTCTATCTAGATTGGAAAACACACACGGAGCTGCTTCGACAGAGGAAGTATTTGGGCCTCAAAATGAAACAGGTTGAATGCTCAGGTGTGCAGTGACATAGCTAAATCATCTCATCTGTTCCTGTCATGTACGCAAAGCTTCCTGGGATGTGTGATGGGGATCTTTCTACCCTGTGTCACTCTTCGGTTGTGTTCTTGAAGTGCAGGCAATATTTTCTCAAAAGCCTTTTGATATTCCTTGTCCATAGCTCTTACACGGTCGGACTAGACTGAAATGCCATAATAAGACTTACTACCAAGCAAACATTGGATTGCTAGCAAAGCTTATGAGCACACTTTGTAGCAAAGGGTGAGAAAATACCCTCTCCCTTCGAATGGAAGGAGCAGCGCCATCACATTAGGAAGGGTCAGACACAGGAAGATGGGAGGAATCCATGGCCACCGAGCATCTACCACAGCCTCCACCCCTAGAGACTGATTTCATAAGCCCTTGTGCTTAAAATACAGATTTCATGAACCCTTATGTTTAGAACGGATTTTGTTTCCTATCTAAAACAAACATATGGTATCAAACAGTCTTTTAATGCTCAGATTTAAATTAGTCTTAAAGAGATAAAAGGACTGAAATAGTTCTGCTATTTGAGCGTGCTTAACGAAGGCAATATTTATATAAACATATTGGCAAGAGGAAATGTTATGTTCCCTGTATCTATGTGGGCCCAAGACTTCATGTCAGAAGCAACACATTTACATTAAACATTCGCAGTGTTGTATGTAAGCGTGGTGGGCTGAGTGACGAGGAGGAGACCTACTGCCAATGACTTCTCAGCCTTGGAACAATTTAATCCTAACTCCCAAAGGTGCCCCAGCATGCAACCTAAGGGTTTGTCAATGATGGGTTGTGTTTTTGGTTGGTGCAGGGTCACTGTTAGTTTTGTGCAAATATTCAACCAATAGAGTGTGCCCAGGCATTCCGGGTGTCAGGCACAGTTCACGCTGCTTTCTCTGAAGGTAACCTCAGGAGAATCTCTGGATCCTTGAAAACAGGATTTTCTCATTCTGTGGGTTGGAATGCATTCATTCACAAGTCTTGAAATCCACTTAAGGAGTCATGATCAGCATTCTATCCCGGGAATGATGTAGGAAATATCAAACTGTGCTACACATGGTAAATATATGCTTTGTTTTATAGAATAGCTAGTTACATATGTGTGCTCTGGGTTGCAATGTAAAATGCATTCTCTTGCTTTGAGTCATGGTCAAAAGTGTTTGGGGGCAGGTCTAAATCTGCCTTATGGGAGGATGCTTAACAGCAGCTTGCAACCCCAACCGGCTTGGGAAGTGCCTGGGGATATCATGCTCTTTAAGGAAATGCATGTATCGCACGAGGGAGTCTGCTGATCTACCTCCAGAGCCCTTCTGTTTTTGGAGCTTTATGTTCTGTTTAACTTGATTTTTCTCAAGTATTTCCTGGGAAGGTGCTCAGTGCTAGAAACTGGGCTAAGTTCTGGGGAAACAAAGATCAATAGGACATAGTCCTTGACCCCCCAAGAGCTCTCAAGAGACTGACACAATAATGCATGACAATGTCACTAAAGATAGCCAAGAGGGATTCCTGCAATGGTAACTGTTGGGGAGGGCCTCGCAGGAGATCTGACATATCCGCAGGATTCATATTCATTCATCCACCCACCCACCCACCTACCCACCTCCTCCTAGTTCAAGGCACTAAGATAGAAGTTGGGGGAACTTAGATGAATAAGTTAAAGGGACTACCATAGAAAAGCTCTCCACCCACCCACAAGAGAAGAAGACTTCCAGGAGGAGGGAGGAGATGGCGGGGACCAGGCAGGAGACCCCCTGTGTCAGGGGCTCCCTCTGCAGGGGTTATGGGAGGGGGGCTGTGAAAGGTGGTGCTGGGGGTGGTGGAGAGCGGAGGAAGGCTCTGATACAATAAAAAAGCTGGTCCATATGGTAGACAGAGCAAAATAATGAGAACCAAGTGTGCACATATTTGTAAACATTTCAAAAACTAACTGCCAAAAGCATCAGGCAGGAGCTGAGATAGGGCTAGAACCGCTGCACTGGAGACCAAGCTTAAATCAAAGCGGTGGAACAGAGACTCTGGAATCAAACTTTAGTACTTTCCTGCTTTAAACTCTCATTTCTGACCATTTCTGTTCGAATAAAATCAACTCTTTACCCAGACCTGCAAGACTACGTGTTCAGGCCTTGTCGCTCCCTCTCACCTGACTCCTCACCCCTGTGCTGTGTTCCAGCCTCCTTTATGGCTCAGGGTCTTCCCCAAAGCATCCAGACTGCCACACACCTTTGACCACCAAGCCCGCTGCTCTGAGTGGTCTCCTGCCCTCCCCTCCCCTCTCCTAGTCTCTGTTCCTTTAACTTGTCTAAAGTTCTTCATTGTAATGTTACTGTCAGAAATGCTCCGGGGGGCATATACTCTGTTTACCTGTCTAATTCCTGACTCAGCCAGAATGAAAGCTTCTTGAAAGAGGAAATCTTGCTTCTCTCTTCCTGCTGTAGGCCCAGGCTCCTGCATACTGCAGGCACTGAACAAATGTTCATTTGGTCAAAGAATGGGGACAGGTGTAGGTTGAGCAATCATGCAGGGATACGGGAGGGTCTGAACCCGGGTAGACAGAATTACATGACACATCAGCAGCACAGGGTCAGTCCTGATTGGATTGAGAAGGTCAGATACAAAGTGTCTGTGTGTCATGGGGTGGGGGAAATAGGGGGGGTGGGGAGGCATCAGGGTGGGTGGTGCGGTAAATGATGTGGAGTTGGGGTCACCTTTGGGCCTCAGAGACAGACCCAAAGAGGCCTTCACATATCTGATCCATGGGTATAGAAACCCCCAAAACATGACTCCTCTTTGCCGATTCTCATGTGTGTGCACAGTTGAACCAAGGCAGACAATCTGGAAACCAGACCTCCCGAGAAAACATTGTGGCACAAATTCAGTCAACAGTCACAGAGTCTCAATTAAGAAAACACACACAATAAAACAGTTATTTATTCCAAGCTCTTCTTCAAGGGAGTGGTGGGAAACAACTCCAAGATAATAAAAGTTATCCATGATGTTAGTGGTTAGCTATTTAGCACAACTAAAGGACACTGTGCATGTGTCATACGGAGAGGTCTGGGGGAGAAACACTGACAATGTTGGCAGCGAGAGCAGCCCAAAAGGAACGCACAGCCACACAAGCCCTTCTAACTGGCGCTGCGAATCCCCCTGATTATGAGCCACCGGCATGCAATCGCTGGCACACAGCAACTCCTGATGAACAGCCCTGAGCAGTTTGCCTTTGCTATCTAAGTGTCACAGACTGAACACGCTTCTTGCCCGACCCAAACTCGGCATTAATACCTGCGTCGCAACCTGGGGAAGCTCAGTATTCCACTGCTGGGAAGAAGATAAACAGCAACAATACAAAGCTCGGTGCAGCCCCTTTAGTGCCGCTAGTTAAACCGAATGCATTTCATCTTCCTCTGGCATCTAGCATCCTGTCATCTTCTCTTGGTAGAATGGATGGTATTTAAACACTGCTGCAGAAAGCCAGTTTCTTGAAGGCTTTTCGACAGACCAAACGGAAAGCAGAATGAAAAACCCTGGTTACATGCAGCATCACAGGACACAAATCATTAGGTGGCTAGAGGACAAGCCATTCCTGGTTCCACAACTGGAGAAAATCACATGATCATTAGCGATAACGCCTGCCTATAGCACTGAACTTCTGGAACATGATATATACATTTTCTGCTCTGGAAACCAACGCTATGCTTCATTAACTATCACGGTGTGAATGCATCACACACCTACGGGGAAATGAACCATGTCCAATGGCTTTTCACCTTGCTCCACCATGACAAGGAATTAAATCATATTGTCTCATAAGAAAGAGTTGATCAACATATTTGCACGAATGCCTACTTAACCACCACCTCCATTACCATGGTTGGCATGTCCTATCATTGGGGGAGAGGGATAAATTGATATGACGTACGTTTTTAAGGAAGCATGAACTCCTGCAGAAAGTGATTGTGATGCATACATGGTCACAGTTAACCTCATCAAGAGCTCACCAAGCATCAGTCACAGTTCTAAGTGTCTTGTGTGCTTCTTAATCTTCACAGCAATCCTAAAGCTTGAGGATGACTTCACCGCATGGCAGAGCTAAGACAACCAACACCAAGGGACAGGTAAGTGATTTGCTCCTGGCCAGACATGTAGCATTTGGTAGAAGTGGGATTCAAACCCAAGCGCTGTCTTGGAAAGCCTGCATGCCTGGCCCCATGCACAGGGCAGCCTTCTAAGGAGACTCCCGGGAACAAAGCAAAGCAGATGCTGCCAGGCCAAGTCCTGGGAGGCTGATGTCAACCCACATTTGCTTTCTTAAGGAAGGACAGTGCAGTCTCACTCAACACCTGAATGGTTGAATCCATTCATTCATTCTCTGGAGGAGGAAACCTAAAACCTTCCATTATATTTAATTAAAGTTGCAAAAGAACTATCACTGCATAACATGTCCTTTAGCAAAATGTTCATGGCTACCGTGAAGCATAGGACTTCCCACCTCCCCCAATAAGCCAAACAAAAAACAAACAAAACAATAGCACGGCTGCTAGCAATACATAAATATGAAAACATATATAAAGTAGATGATCCGGGGAAGTGTAGGCCCCGACAGTGATGCAAACCCAGGGACCACAGTTGCCAAAGGCAACTCCTCCTCTTTCCCTTTCTTCCATCTTCTTGGCGTGGAGGCCAAAGGTGGGACCTGTCCAAGCTGCGCTGCCACCGTGGACAATGATTATTTTAATCAACGTTGTGCTGTGCTAATGAGTGCCAACCATGTGCCAGATGGTATGGAAAACAAAGCCTTCTCCGCCATCCCGCCCAGTGGGATCAGCGCCTCTCCTCTCTGTGAACGCGGTCACAGATGCGGTAATGAGCTAACTCCGATGCAACCGAATTCTAATCCCCCCGGCACTTTCTGATTGGGCACTGCACCAGGTTTTGGCATAGAAAAGGCACCTGGAGTGCTGTCGGATGATCTCTTCGGGGATAATGGACCAGGGAACTGAGCCTGTAATGATTTCATATCAGTTTGTTCAAGTTCAGTTGCTATTAATTGGGTTCAAGTTCAGCTCCAGTTCACACAATCTAAATAAATAGCTGTTGAAACCAGCTTAGGGCCTGGCACAGTGTGTTTCTTCGTGGCTAACAAGAAGCAAGCAAAAGAGAACGCTGTAGAGGGACGCCTGGCACAGATGTCCTAGTGGACATATGAAGTAAAGGGGGTGGAGTCCAACAGTGGACTGGCTTGTAACAATTGTGCATGGCTATACTGCTCAACAAATTATAATATCCTGGTGAATTTGGCCTCAGCACAACTTTACATGTAGTAAAACATGCATATCATTCTTGAGAACAGCTACAAGCAAAACACTGGCTTCAAGTTCACCTGGTCTAGAATCCAAAATTTCTCTGTGTTTTGCATCCATCTTGGCGATTCTGAGGCATTAATTCTATATTAATCTAAGTAAAAGCTGAAAAAAGAAACATTGTAGGTAAGTTCATTGTTAAAGAAAAGGACCACTATTGCAGAGGAAAGAAATCTATCTAAAAAATAGGGCTTTGCATATTTTATGGGGAAAAATCAATCCCGAATCTATTTTGTTCTGGCCCATTAAGATTTACTCTAAGTTGGTCTCATTAGAATGACATTTAAAAAATACATTTCTAAAGACCATTTGTAGAAAATTTTGAATGAACGCATTTTCTAAATCAATGTTGTCTCTCAAATTCTGATTTCTGTAAGGATTTAGTCATAAATATGTGTTTAAATGTGGAGTGGTAATTTAATAAAGTGATAGAAGGACATACTGAAGGCTATATGTGCAGGCAATATTAGACAGAATATATACTACGTATCCACTTTTTGTGACAGTAATATACCACTTAAATATAGCTAATGTAATGGAATATTATCATTATATTTATGTTTATTACCTATTTATACAGTTAAATTTGAACAATGAAAGAAGCAGGTAATTGCTAAACATAGCATATTATAGATTGCATTTATATAAAATGATAACTTCTATTTTGGATTTTCTTTTTTATTTTATTTTCTGCAGTAAAAGCAACAGGCATTTGGTTAATATAAAGAATTTGTTTTCCTAGCAATGCACCTGAACAATAGGAACGTGTAGGGGAAAAAAATTCCAAATCCCAGGGAATCAACAGGATCCAGATTCCCTGTGTTCGCACCATTTACTTGATATATGAATAGGTCAGGTTCTTTCACTTCCTTGAGTGCTGCTTTCATCGTATTTAAAGTAAGAACCAAAAGATAAAAAGGCATAGGGTCATTGAAAAGACTGGACAAGTAAATCTATCATGTGTCCGGCAAAATGCTTATGGCATAACAGGTGTTCAATGAATGTTGTCCCTCCTGCTTGACACCTAGCAATCCCATGTACTCTGATTCCACTTTGTAGCCAGCCTTCCCCCGTTACCACTTCTAGAGACAGTCCAAGAAGCTGCTGAAAAGTTGACTCAAAAACGTAAGCCACAATAACCTGTGGCCCCAGTGTATTCCAGAATCAGGGAACTCTCCGATACATTTGCTTATCATTTAAAATAAATTTGTGCCAAAACCGGTTTGGCTCAGTGGATAGAGCGTCGTCGGCTTGCGGACTGAAGGGTCCCGGGTTCGATTCCGGCCAAGGGCATGTACCATGGTTGCAGGCACATCCCCAGTTGGGGGTGGGGTGGGTAAAGGAGGCTGCTGATTGATGATTCTCTCTCATCGATGTTTCTGACTCTCTATCTCTCTCTCTTCCTTTCTGTAAAAAATCAATAAAATATATATATTTTTTAAAATAAAATAAAATAAATTTACCCTAGCCAGTTTGACTCAGTGGACAGAGTGTTGGCCCGAGGACTACAGGGTCTCAGGTTCGATTCTGGTCAAGGACACATTCCTGGCTTGTGGGCTCAATCCCCAGTGGGGAGCATGTAGTAGGCAGCTGAGCAATGTTTCTCTTCATCATTGATGTTTCTATGTATCTCTCTCTCTCTCTTCTCTTAAATCAAAAATATATTCAAAATTTTTTATGAAAGGCTATATTAAAAAAATTAAAAAATAAAATAAATTGCATTGTTTTGTAACAAAATCTAAATAATTATTTTATCCTACATTCCAGCTACTCGTCATTGGTTCCCTCATCCTCAGAATTATTTTAAAACTGGGATTCAGCCAGTGTGGATGCATTTTTGTGGAACTACCGACATAGTCTTTTTCAGGACACCTTTCTGTAGACCTGCCCACATGGGCTCAGGAAACCATTCCCATTTGCTTTACTGGCTACATCAGAAATCTGCAGTTTGAGGTAACCCATAGGTAGCTGTGCTTTCTCAGCCCTTTTCTCACCCATCACCTTTCTCTGAACTCTGTCTCCCTTTTGGCTGAGGGGTCCTGAGGCAAGGTCGCTTAGGGAGTCCCGTCCTGGTCAAATTTCCAGTTCAAGCAGTCTTGGTCTCCAAGGGGCAGGCTCTGGCGGGACCTCACTTCAGGCTGACAGGCCCCATCTGTTTCCTATTAGCCTGCCCGTATTAACCTTTGCCTTGTTTGCTTGACTTTGCCCATCTCTAATTTCGAATTGAGAGCTCAAGGACAGAAGTGGAATAGAATGTTCTGAAAGACTAACCTTGAGGACAACTCAACCACAGAATCCCTAAATGCAGTACCCCACCCCCACGGCCCTGGGGTTTTAACATGTGGAGGAAAATGCCGTCTTCTGTCAATATGGTGCTTCTGACTTTGACAGCACACAGACATGTGAGAAATAATGTCACATAGAGAACAGACTTCCTGCCTGTAACAAGGGTGCATGGGTTCCCCCAGAATCCTTCATAAATGCTCAAAGCCCTAAAATGTTATAATTGTAAATGCCATCGTATCTGAAAAGAAACTTATTTTTATCTGAAAATATAAGCTCTTAGTCTTGTTTTGTATTAATGAATTTATAAGAACGGCCGTTTTTCCTAAGGACAGTGAGAAGCTGTCTGCATTTATGAAAACGGAAGTGTTTAGATGGAAACAGAATAACAAGACTTTTATTTAATTCAATGAATGTGCGCTAAGCACCTATTGTGTTTGGGGCGTGATACGTAATATTCAGTGTTATATGCCCCTCTTTCTCCATGAGGAACATGAATTCCTCAAACCATGCACCCAAAAATGCAAACAATGCAAGACAATATTATCCCTAAGAACGAAGCTGAGGGGTGCAAACCCCCTAAGTGTTGTCAGTGCTGTCCCAGACAGAGGTCAGGCGAGTCTGCAATGAGTAGGCGGTCTGGTGTCCCCCGTGTTAACGATGAGGAAAGTGGGGAGTGATTCTCATTGAAGGGAAATAGAAACTCGACAGAGTGACGGGGACGACCAGCGCATGCCTAGTTGGAAAAGGGGTGGTAGGAAGAGTGAGCGGAGCCGAACCTCTGTGGTTACACGGGAGAAGCCGCTGTCTGCGGGCACACCGGGTGTGAGAGGATGAGCACACAGCCTGCCTTTCCGGGAAGGACTGTGACTTCACCACCAGGAGGCTTGTGCCGCGGTCATAATCCAGAACGACAGGCTCCCTGCAGCCCTGCCCTGCCTACCGCGTCCTGTCTCTTGGCCAAATTTCTAAGCAACTCACTTCTACACTTCTACCGCTGACATCCTTTCTCCCTCTCGACTTTCCCCCAGTTTCTGTCTTTTGTCTTTCAAGAGCTGACCACTTAAAGGAAATGCATACCAAAACCATAATGTGGTGCCACTTTACACCCATGAGGGTGGCTCACATAAAAAGGCCGATAATAGCAAGCGCTTGTGAGGATGTGGAGAAACTGGAAAGCTATACGGGTGCTGGAAATGCATAAGGTGTAGCAGCCATGGAAAACAGCCTGGCGGGTCCCAAGATGATTAACCAGAGTTACCACGTGAACCAGCAATGCTCCTCCTGAGTGCATATCCAAAAGGAATAAAAAACATATGTCCGCGCAAACACTTGTACATAAATGTTTATAGCAGCACTATGCACACTAGCCAAAGAACAGAAACAACCCAAATGTCTTAAACTGATAAATGTATAACACAATATAGTATGTTCAGAAAATGGAATATTATCCTATTTAATAAAAGGCTAATATGCAAATCAACGGAATGGCGGGGAGAGACAGGTTGCTATGACACACACTGACCACAGGAGGCAGACGCTCAATGCAGGAGCTGCCCCCTGGTGGTCAGTGTGCTCCCACAGGGGGCTCACCGTTCAGCCAAAAGCCAGCTAACAGCTGGCGAGCGCAGTGGTGGTGACAGGAGCCTCTCCCACCTCCGCTATTGGCAGGCGGTAAGGAGCTATGGGTCCCAACTATGAGAGGGATGTCTGGCAGGTGGGCATCCCTCAGGGGTTCCCAGACTGCGGGACTGTGAGAGGGCTTAGGCCAGGCTGAGGGACCCCTACCCACCCTCCCCCGCCCCCAGTGCACAAGGGTCATACACCAGGCCTCTGGTCTGGCAATAAAAATTAAATGAAGTACTGACAACTTGCTACAGCATAGATGAACCTTAAACTATTGTGCTCAGCGAAAGAAGCCACCAGTTGCAAAGGATCACTTACTGTACAATTCCACTTACATGAAATGCCCCGAATGGCAAATCTCTCAAAACAGAAAGTAAATAAGCAGTTCTGAGACTGAGGCTGGGCTAGGAAGCGGGGTTGGCAGGGTTATGGTGGGTTGCTAAGGGACAGGGATTCATTTTGATGTGGTGAAAATACTCTCAGATGGATTTGCAATGATAGTTACACAATTCTGTAAATACCCTAATAGCACTGTAAATGGATGCATTGTATGTTACGAATTACATCTGAATAAACTGTTAAATAGAGAAGAACCATTCACTGATGAAGTCAGGTAAAAATCACTTTTATGACATGATTCATAAAAGTCCTAGTTTCTTAGAAGTGAGGTGGGTATTGTAGGTGTAGGCTAGGGATGGAAACTTCTTCAACAGCATAATTTATTGGCCAAGCAAAATATTGCATGAAACACAATAAGTAAAATGGAAAAAGCAATATTTTTCTAATCTGCTGGTGCATTTTCTAGTTCAACAGCTAAGCCAAACTGGTAACTTTGGGGCCAATGTTGTAACATTTAATTACAAGCTTGGGTCAGGGACAATGAGGCTCTCCCAAAGAGGGGAATTCTGGGAAGAGAATACATTTACTGAAGTACACATGTTTATTATACCTTTCAGAAGCATTTCAAGTCAAATGTTTCTGGAACCTTCGCAGAGCCATTGGATTCCACAGGAGAGCAGTGGAAAACATTGCCTCTTGCCCAGTGCTTCTAGTTTGCAAATGAGAAAACTGGGACTCAGATAAGTGCCTCAGGTACAGGGCTAATGTGCTTCAGAATGCTCGTCCTCCTCACCTCCATCCTTCCTTCCGGGATCAACGCTCACATTTCATATTCTGGCAATTCAGTCGGAGCTACCCATTAGGCTACGGATGAATGAGTAGATATATGTACACAGATATAGCACACCTTCTTATTACTACAGAGAAGAATGCCTTAAACGGTCCCCAATCCCGCATTGTGTACTCACACTGCTTAGCTTGGTACCTGCCAGCAGCATAAGCTCACTAAACATTGAAGAATAAACATTATCATTCAGCATTAGTGAAAACACACACATAGGTTTCCAAACTAGAGTTCTAGCACCTGATCTCTAACCACCTAAATACCACCTACGCTTACACTAACTGTCTTATACATAGGTCTTACTTAGCGTTTTTGCCTGGTCAGCTCCTCCTTTGACCTCAACTGTTTTGGTCAATGGCCCCATCCTTCTGCTAGGCACTGGGTGACAAAGCCAGGATGTAGAGAGAATAGTTTACATGGGACAACTCAGTAGAGTCTAGAACCCCTTCATTTAGGCAGTCCAAGTGGAGAAGAAATCAAGTCATTAACAAATCTTTAGCAAGGGTGTGGCGGGGAGGAGGGGCTGGGTAAATACGAGAGTGCCTTGGAAAGACCTTTAGGCAAAGCCAGGCAGAATGACGTGAGATTATTCCGGACCGCAATCCAGGAGAGGGCAGATGTCCACGTAAGGAGAAAACAATGAGTGCATATGAGGTGCGGGTGAGATGACGCTGGAATGAGGTCAGGAATGGTTACTTTATGAACCATAAAAAGCACTTCATAATAGAGGAGGTTAGCCTTCTACCAAATGTCCTTGGGCAGCAAAGTTATGTCAGGACAACCAAGATGTATCTAGAAGAAAGAACTGTCATATGACTGAAATTAAAAAAAAAAGGAAAATTGGACTTTATTCACTAATATTTTTCCTAGCAGGCTATGGTATTTATGGCAACAATAACTACCTCTCTTTCACGTGTGTGTAATGTTTTGTCTGTGCTATTGACCTTCCTTGGCTACCATAAGCATTTGTAACCTTGCACTTAATAACCATAGGCCAGGCACTCAACTACACACTTTACATCACATCCATGAGTCCCGCAAACGCAGAGATGATTACTTGTTTGACAGAGGAGGAGCCCAGGACACAGAAGACACATAATCTGACAAACACCCCAAAGGTCTTATGTGGCAGACTGAGATCCCAGGTCTGTCTAAAAGCTGTGCACCTCCCTCCACACCACGATGGTTTCCAGATACAACTGCCCTCTGAGTAGGAAAACGTGGACTAGATAGTAGTAGGGATTGGAGAGGAATAATTCACTCCATATTTGTACAGCTCTCAGCATAGGATGCTCTGCTTCTAAACATATCATCCTGGGTATTCAGATAGAAAAATATTCCCGTACAAAAGGGTAATTAATTCCTCAGACTGCCCGAGATCAATGGAAATATCCCTGATGAATAATCAATTCCCTTTGTTTTTAATGCTGAGTAACCTCCTGCCCTTTGGTTTGGTCTCCGGAGCACTTCCCCGAGCAGGCGAACAGCCCCAGTTTTGAGACCGTTATTTCCCTGCAGGAAAGTGACCAAGTAGGTTCACACACCCACCTCTCCGGGGCTTTGGCCCTTGGAGCCTGTTCACCTTTGAAGAAATTAATAAAATTGCACATATGGGCCCTAAACGCTGGGAGGTCCATTTGTGTCGAACTTCACAGTGATCAAAGGACTTTCACATTTGCTCCATGCCACAAGGAGATGAATGTCCCTGAATACGCCCCTCTCCCACTTCCACTGACACCGCGCTCTGTTTAATTATGTCTAGAGCCGGGAATTCCAGAGAGTGGATTGTTTCTGATTATCCCAAAGGAACGAATCCATGTTTAGATCCTCCTCACTTCTTGAATTTAATTATGCAAAAAAAAAAATGCCCCGCTGGCTTTTCTAGTCTGGTTTCTTTTATCATGAACATGAACAGGCAGAGAATCAAATCCTTCCTGCCACATGCATGAAATGTGTACGACGCTGCACAAGAAGCTTACCATTGTTACACCTCAGTTTCCTCATCCGTACACGGAAATCATGATGGCGTCAGTTTATAGGAATTGTGAAGACAAGGAATTGCTACCAAGTGCTTAGGATACGGCTCGAAACACAGTGTTTATTCAATAGATTTAAATATAAAGTGTCGTTATTTGACATATAGAATATTTAATTTATTTATTTTTGTAAATGATCTATTTTATTTTTTTATTTTTTAATATATTTTATTGATTTTCCACAGAGAGGAAGGGAGAAGGATAGAGAGCTAGAAACGTCGATGAGAGAGAAACATCGACCAGCTGCCTCCTGCACACCCCCTACTGGGGATGTGCCCCGCATCCAATGTACATGCTCTTGACTGGAATCGAACTTGGGACCCTTCAGCCCGCAGACTGACGCTCTATCCACTGAGCCAAACCGGTTTCAGCATGACATATAGAATATTAACCTCTTGCTTGCTGTATGGGGAATAAGTGCTCAGTTCTGGGTACCCCTGCAAAGGAGGGCCGATTGTCCAAGATTAGGTAAGAAACCCACTGCATGAGAAGAAGAGGTTCCCCACAGCTGGCGTGAGAGAAATGGATGCAAAGGACAAAGGAGACATCCTTTCCTGCATCCTCCAATTCATTCATTCACTCATTCACTTCCTCAATCTTGTTCAATTCAATATTCAATATTACTGAGTGGTATCACTCAACCCCGGGCCATACCAGCTGAGGAAGACACAATCCATATCTTCCGGGAACTCGGCTTGCAGCTTGTTGAGGAGAATGACATGTCATATCATGTGCAGTGCTAAATTAAAAATATACACAACTAACTGTGCATGGGCCTTGGAGAACGCTGCCTCTGCGGCTACAGCACAGCCCCATGCACATAAAAGCCCGAGACAGAACAGTCCTTCCGTCTAAACGCACTCAGCTTAAACTCTGCTTCTTCACAGGGGTCTTCTCTGGCTCTAATTAAACTGCATCCCCTGGGTACTCGCTCCTCACAGCACGCCTCGGAGTGTACAGTCAGGTGCTTGTTAAGTGTCTGCTGCTTCCACCGGAAGCCATGGGTGCGGAAGCTGGGCCTGCCTCTGCCCTCCCTCCACTGTCTTCTCTGCAGTGAGCGCGGCACTTGGCCCAGAGGAGATGCTCAATAAATATTATTTCGAATAAGTGACATTTTTAAATCCAAGAGAATTGTGGGCACATCTGCTTAGAGCGTGCTAAGTATCCCAACAGGAAAAACCAGTTGCCAGAGCAACAAGTAGATGCTGATGAATGACATCACGTAGGCGCCTCCTCCGCAGCCTGCAAGCTGGGGCGTCCCGGTTATGAATGAGATATCAGTCCCTTTGCGGCAACTGCCCTCCATGCTCTGTACCTGAGAACCGCAGATAAGAAGGTAGCTCTACCCCGCGGACTTCAGTGGCTGCACACGTGACAGTCAGACATCACAATCACAATAGCAGAATGACAGAAAGCGACGTGCGCCTGCCGAGAGGCCAACACAGCTGTGGTGGACGTCCAGCTGTCAGGGAATTGGGGGGTTTCGCAGCCTTATTGCAAAAGGACACAAGGAGTCGAGTGGATATTAGTGACAGCAAGCAAATGAAGCCATTTCTATTTTCATTTAATGGGGCGGCTCAACTGGTGCTTTCATTTCATTTAAAGTAGCAGCACGCAAATATGAACAGAGGAAGGCTTTCCTAAGAAGTCTCTGAATTCCAGGAGTGGGTGCATAGCAGGACAATGTAGGTAGCTAAGGCTGCAGCTGGGCTGTTGAAAGGTGAGGCCCACTAAGCAAATGAGAGCGTGTGCCCCCCCCCCCCTGCCCACCATAGGGGACATTTGACAATGACGGGAGATACTCAGGGTATCATTAATGTGGGGGTAGACATGGGTGCCACTGGTATCTGGCAAGGAGAGGTCAAGGATATTGTTAAACAACCTACATTGCACAATGTGCCGGACATCCTCTCCACAACAAAGAGTTATCCAGCCCAAAATGCCAATAGTCCCGAGGCTGCGAAACCCTGCACTAGCCCACAGGCCACAGAGGGCGGGAGAATATATGCTCTACTCCTCAAAATGAAACCACCTCATTGGGAATAATGACATTTATACACAAGACAGCTCCCGCACAAAAAAGAAGTTTCGAGCACATAAAAATAACTATTTTGAATAATTAAACTACAGTGATAAATTATGAATACTAGAAGACATCTGGACAAAAGAGGGCCTGAGAAAATAAATAAGAACTGGCATTTGCAGTGCAGACAATACAAACCACGCTGGGCTAAGACTTTGCCTGCATGGGGCCGTCTCGATAGGAAGCTGTGACTGCACCCAGAGAAGGCATACTTGTGTCTGAATTTATGCTAAAATCAAGAAGGGACAGGCAGGTTCAAGTCTCCCTGGGGAAGGACAGTGTGTGAGCATAAGTCAAAGATACAGCGAATGCTACCAAGATGTTAGGTCCATCAGCAAAAAATTTTTAAAGCCTTAAATATATCTTACTCTTCTGCCTATGCTAGACAGGTAACAGTTACTAATTTTAGAAATGCTGTATTTTGGAGGAACTTGCATCGGGGAGTTCAGGGCAGTTTCTCATGAGTCTGCCGTCTAGCAGTGTAATAAATTACCCAGAGAGTGACTTCAGCGGTTTCACCTTGAGGTAGAGTAATAAATATTTCCTACTTGGTTACAGCTTTCTTTCCATGATCCTAACACTGAAAGGAACAGGCAGGTTTAAACACAGAACACTGAAGATAAATGGAGATATTCTTAAGGCATATGTGTAGCTAAACCATTATTTTTAATGAAGTTGCACCTGTTAAGCTATCAAGTGTGTGTTGTGGTTGGCACTTTATAAAGAATAATCCAAAATAAGTAAAATCAAACTAATAAACAAAACAAAAAACACACAAAAAAAAACGAACAAACAAACAACAAAAAACCCTTGGATTTCTAAGCGGATTCTTAGGCATTATACCACTCACCACTTTCATCTACTCTTATTTCCTCCGAAACCTACATTCTAAAGCAGCCAAAAATCAAGGGTGTCAGAGAAAACAAAATCCATTCTATTCTCATCTCAAAAGCTTTGCGTGGGATAAGCTGATTAGTCTATTAATACCTTGAATTCGTTCTCTACAAGTAAACTTTGAAAGAAACACTGCTTATCAAGGTGGCATTGAAATTATATGGGCAGAAAAATAAAATACATACCAGTGGTAGGCTAAATATAGACATTCATCCATCCTAAAACCTTATCGCAAGGACAGTGAAGTATTGAAACAGTCACAAGGCCACAAAGACCAAGGAAACTGGAGAGAAAATGAGAGCAGCTGAGTGAATACCCAGAAAATGTTGGCAAATGGCAAGAGGAGGGACAAGTAATGATCCTACCAGATGGGCACAAGCTGCAGCCGAAGACACCCGGGGGTGGGAAAGCCAACTGAAGCTGCAGAAAAGGACCAGCACTCAAGAATTGGGGGATCTCTGAAGGACAGGGTGGGGCTGATTGGCTGATAGAAAGCCTCTAAAAAGCTCAGTTAAGCCGAAACCTGTTTGGCTCAGTGGATAGAGTGTCAGCCTGCGGACTGAAAGGTCCCAGGTTCGATTCCTGTCAAGGGCATGTACCTTGGTTGTGGGCACATCCCCAGTAGGGGGTGTGCAAGAGGCAGCTGATGGATCATTCTCTCTCATTGATGTTTCTAGCTCTCTATCTCTCTCTCTTCCTCTCTGTAAAATATCAATAAATATATTTTAAAAAATAAAATGAAAAGCTGAGTTAAGTTCTGCCCCAGTTTCTTCCACCGCTCTGGGTTCTCCAGAGACCTCCCCTCCCTTTCTCTCACACTTGCACACATCAGAGGCACACTCCCTGGACAGCCTGATCAGAGAGGATCCAGAGGGAGTTGCCAGGGGCAATACAGAGAGTGCTCAAAGCTAGAGAAATAAGCAGGAGTCTGAACACTAAATAATGAGACCCCTTTTCTCTTCCCAAGCGGGGTTCCCAACCCTGATCTCCGGGTTCATGGGCTAGGGTAGAAGCCTGGAGGAATCCTCTCTGGGGAACTGAGAAAAGAGACTGCCTGCCTCCATGATGGCCCCCAATGACCCCTGCTGCCTGGGTTCAAACCCTTACAGCCCCTTTCTCTCCTGCATCAAAATTAGTTTGTGACAAATGCAAAATGGCAGAAGTACTGAGGTGTCATTTCAGAGATCAGGTTATGAAACTCTCTGGAATCGCTCTTTCTGAGGGAAGTCAGCTTCCATGCCCTAAGCAGCCTAAGGACGCACCCCAGTGGTGCAATTTAAACAACAATCAAGTGAGAACAGTCACGTGAGTGCGCTTAGGAATTCATTCCCAGATCTAGTCAAGCCCTGAGGTGACTGCTACCCCAGCTGACTATGACCTCTTGGGAGACCCTGAGGCAGAATCACCCAGCTAAGCCGCTGCTGCACCCCTGAGACTGAGAAGAGGTACCAGATAATATACGGTTGTCATTTTAAGCTAACTAATTTTTGGGTAATTTGCAAATAGTAACACATGGCTGGTGGATGAAGACATTTAGGAGCCTCAGTGACAAGTCAGTAAGTCTGTCCAATCAGCTTAGGTTGCTATCGGCCTTGAATGTGGCTCTTCCACAAAATACCACGTGCTAGTGTGCACGTACAGTGCGATTGAAACTTTATGGCCCATGCACAGAGGTTGGTTTTAGACCTAGGCTAGTCTATTTTGAAGAAGTGGCATTAGAACACTCAAGGGGCCAAAGAGCCATATGTGGCTCGCCAGCCGCAGTTTGCTGGCCACTGGCCTAGGAGATGCTCCCGCTGTTGCGGAGCCAGTCCCCAAGAGATGGACCACCAAGACCAAATTGATCAAGCAGGCAAAATTTATTACAGATTTGAATCCGGGCTCAAACTGTGGCTGACTCAGCAGCCGGCAATTAACCAGGTAAGAGCCCCGAGGAAGGGGCTGTGTTCTCTTGTATCCCCCTTCCCTCAGCCCTGTCCTTGTGTTGTTTCTCTCTGACTGGTTCTTTGAGGACAAAGAACTAGCAGTTTCTGGGCAGTTTGTACAGGACTGTCTGTTCATCTTCTGGGACTGTCTCATGCAGGTATGCAGGATGTTGCGGTCTTGCTGACACCAATCTCCTTTAGAGGGAGGTTTGCAAGTTTTACGATAGGGGGATTCCAGCATGGTGAGTTAAAATTTTTCCCTCCGGTCTGGTCCGTCTCCAGAGTCCTCAACTGACCTTATCTCTTGAGCTGGCTTGACTGACTGTCAGATTATCACACCCACCACCACTGGATCCCATACACAGTGAGCCTGCAACCAGCTTTTTTATGGGATCTTTCTTAAGTTAAATTTGGACAGTTGAAGGTAACCGAAAATTGAGAAAACCCTGTAAAATGAATGACCAAGGCAATCAGAAGGGAGAAACTCAGCAGTAACACAGATAGCGTGAGAATTGAAGACTTAATATTGACTATTGAAGACAAAAGAAAGTGTTTTCATAACATAAAAACAGTATTATATAAAAAGGGGCATTCAGGAAATAAAAATGAGCTCATAGAAATTGATAGTACAATGGTGGAAATGAAAAATAAATAAATGTAAATGTGTTGGAGGATAAGTTTGAGGAAATCTGTCAAAAATAGTAATACAGAGAACAGAAATGTAAAACAAAGGGGGAGAACCGTAAAAAGTTAAAGGATCAAGGCAAGATATTTAGCCTTCAACTAACATAGAATTCCAGAAAGAAAAAATATAGAGAAAATAGAAAAGGGCAATTGTCAAACACATAGCACAGGACAGGTTTGCAGAATTGAGATTCATATGTGTCTCAAGGTTAAAAAGTCTTACTGAGGACCCAGCTCATTGAAAATAAATAGGCTTCACAATGCCTATCACTGAATTTTCAGAACACTAGAGGTAAAAGCGGATCCTGAAAGTTTCCAAAAATTAAAAACAATTAATCTAAAATGAGAATGCCACCATACCTCTCTACAGCAATACTAAGAATAGGAAGATAAAAATGCAATGGCTTTGAAATTTGGAAATGAAAAGATTTCCAGCCTAGCACTGGCCAGTGTTGCTAAGTTGGTTGTGCACTGTCCCATGCACAGAAAAGTTGCAGGTTTGATTCCTGGTCAGGGCACATGCCCAGGTTGCAGGCTTGATCCCCAGTGGGAGGCATGCAGGAGGTAGCTGATCAATGCTCTCACATTCGAGGTTTCTCCCTCCCTCTCATTTCTTCTCTCTCTAAAAATAAATTATAATAATGCTTAAATTAACCTTTGCATGCACTGGGAGGTTTAAAAATGTCCAGCATAAAGTTCAACATGCAACCAAACTACAAGTCATTTATGAAGGTAGACTGAAGGTTTTTTGTTTTTTAATATGAGGTCTAGAAAAATATTTGCTTTCATGCAATCTTTCTTAAAAAGCTACTAAATGGTGTGCTCTACAAAAATGAAGGAATAAACCCAAAATGAGAAATATGAAATCCTGATAAAGAGGGGATTCAGCCCAGGATAAAGTTAAAAAGCTTCCTCCCTGTCACAGCTGTGAAGTGAAACTGAGAGACCAGCACAGACTGAGGAAGAGAACGCAAGGAGACTCCCAGCAGGAACGGCCAAGGAAAACCAAGATGGTACGCTGACTTGCCTGGCCTTGTTATGGGAACTCTTACATTTCTGCTGGAAATTTTTAAATATAGCTTTTATTAGTATGTATTGCTTTAGAAAAATAGCTTAATGAAGGAACTGTGATCATAATATACTACATGATCTGTAGTATATATACAGTACACATATATAAGATCATAAATCTATACTTTTACATTATATATATATATATATATATATATATATGTATAATTATATGTAAAAGCATAGATTTAACCCAAATGTTATCATAATTATCTTGGGAAAAAGAGAAAAAAGCTTGAGGGTTGTTTGTATGAGAGAGTTTAAATCGTTATCTTCCGTAATTAGACAGATAAAAGGTAATGTCCACAATGGAAAAATTAATAACAAAAAGGGCACAAGTCTCCAATTCAGAAATAGCTCAGCACTGGAAGAAGCCACTGAAATGATTGTGAACTGGTGTCTAGAGAGCAGGAATGAGGGCTGGGCTGCCCATTTCATTGAACCGTTGGTGTAGTACTAGGCTTTATACACTTTGTGCATTTTTATTGACACAATTTCTAAAATAATGTAAAAAGGATTGAGTTAATATATACACAGCATACAAACTAAAGCAGAAATTATGGTATTCAACAAGTAAAGGTGAATATAAGCTTAAAGGAACTAAATATGATAAAGTAGATATTAGGAAATAACAGGTATACTCAGTGCAAGAACAACCCATTGAAATAGATTGATCTTGGCTTCTGTGTATCCAAAACAGCAGCACTTTTTTCATCATGTGAGAGAAGTTGGACCAACATAAAGATATAAATACAAAGAAGAGTAGGAGATGCAGCAATGCATTCTCATGCCACTGAAAGTCCTAGAAATGAGATTTGGCTTCCAATTAGGGTCACATCATAGCATCAAGTAAAAATTCTAATTTCCCACTCTTTCCATGCAATCTACCATATGCTGAGGATTAAATAATTCATAACTTTTGTAAAGCAATGTAAGTACTTTATAGGCACAGGTATTTTTATTTTTCATTGAGGTGAGGGGACCACATGAAAACCAGTTAGTCTAATGAGCA
This sequence comes from Vespertilio murinus, assembly GCA_963924515.1. Lineage (NCBI taxonomy): Eukaryota > Metazoa > Chordata > Mammalia > Chiroptera > Vespertilionidae > Vespertilio > Vespertilio murinus. The sequence goes on along the minus strand of OZ004711.1, from coordinate 75,523,224 downwards.
CATTTCTAAGCTTCCTTTAATATGAGTTATTTGACAAAAGTGATGAATTCCCCCTCCCTACCTTCAGAACAAATTTGCTTTTATTTTTAAACTAAGGAAATGGGCCTTTCTCTGCCATCAACTCCACTGAACTTTGACATCACTATTAATATTTTTAGAGATGTATTTTTGAAAAGTCCATTTCCTCCCTTTTGCCTTCCACTTGATCGCCCCACAATTGTGCTTTCCGATGCTGAACAATAAATGGAAATCAGCTTTATACATCCCTGGACTAAATAAACTTAGAGATGAAAGAGGTATAAAAGCTAACAATCCTTTAAGTACAGACTAGGGCTAAAATAGTCTTTCTCACATCAATTTAACACTTGCTAGAAATGATATTAGTCAGAAGAAGTTAGGATTTCTAGTTGCAATAATATACCCCATAAATTATTTCTGTGATACATGTAAAAGTCTCTGATTTACACATGACAATTTTTTGTATCAGAGAAGTTAGGTGATTTTTCCAAGATGACACAGCTTCTAAGTAGGTAGGTCACGGAGATCTTGTTACAATCAAGAATCAGGTACATAAGGGAAGCCTCAGAAATGAATATTACCATCTCAGGTACTAATCATGATAAAACAGAAAATCAGAAGAAAAAATATAAACTTTAAAAACTTTAGATGAAATAAAAGACAGCACCTGACAGATAGTAAGGGCACACATATTTGCTGAGTAAATTAATTTATGTAAAGCAAATTGAACAGATCTATAGGACACATTATTTTTACATTGTGTGATTAGTTCTACTTTGATGAGATTTTTTTTTCTCTCTAAGGTTATGGAGGCATTTGGAATAGACATTGTAATTAAAATAACATAAACCTGGTACCAGATAAATATTTAATACTTGTGATATGACTAAGACCTAAACACTCTGTGCCAGCTAGTCCCAAAAATATTTTTAAAATTATGAATTGATATTGAGAGTCTCAAAATATATTTACCGGGGTGGTAGATGAGTATATTATCAAGAAAGTGCATGCATTATAGTCCCATTTCTATTTATGTAGTTTAAAAATCATATACCAAAATAGCAATGTGTTCATATTTATGCTTCATTGTGGGTGGTGGGATTATAGTAACTTCTTTTTCTTCCTTTTGGTTACCAATAGTCTTTAATTCTCCTACAACAAACACACATTACCTCATCGTTACCTGTCACATTTTTAACGAATGACTTAAAGGCATGGGATTTGAATCTAGATCCTCAGGTCTCGGTAAAATACCACTTGTCATTGCTGGCTCCGGGTCTTCACATGCAGAATCACACGTGTCTGCATGACTGCCTGTAAGGGCGCACTGGATCCCATGTCACAGGGAAGCTGAGAAAAGGAGGTGCTCCAGCTCTGAAACTGTAATGTGTAGCAGCATTTTCCTAAGCAGCCATTTCCACCAATAACACCATCAACAACGTGAAAATAAAGACCCTCCTTGAGAAAGAAAGGAAGGGAAGAAAAAGGAAGGGAGAAGGGGGAGAGGGAAGGAGGGAGGAGGAAGACCAGCTTGGCTGCAGAGAGCAGAACCCTCACCAGAGGGCCGGTGGTGTGGGGGGAAGTGAGGCCTAAGGGGATACTTTCCTGTCCCACTAGCTCCCAGCAGGAAGCTGCTTCCGGAAGCCCAGGACCCACAGGCGCTGGGAACTTCTGACTGAGGCCAGGAAGGAACGTGATGGGAATCTTGAGGGGCCCCAGGTTGAATGGTAAATGGCCCATTGCTCATTGCGGCTGAGATGCTTTATGTCTGGTTTTAAACCTGAATAGTTCTCCTTGCATATTTGAAGCGATAATGGAGAGAAATGCAATATTTATTTGCCGTGTGTATCTTAATTTAATTTATGAAAATGTTATCAACATGACATTGCCTTGGCAACTTAACGTTTTCCACAATGGACGTGCGTCGCTGTCATTTCACTTCATTTCCTTCTGCCTTCCCAATATCGCCTGGGCTTTGTCAGGAAGTTCTCAGGATGGCGATGCAAATTGAGGCTTCCTTACAAAGCCCAGGGAAATAGCGTTATTGTGAGGCCCTCTCATGAAAGGTAACGACTGTGCATGCATAGGGCCTGAATTGAAATGATAAAATATATATTTCACTTATTTTTATAACAAAAACTCATTTAAAAAAAATAACATGTGGGCTTCAAAATCTTCCCTTCTCAATTCATTTACTCAGAAGGAGTCTCTCAGAAGCAGCGTGCGGCTGGAACACCCAGGCTCTCTCTCATCGTCCACGCTGACAACGCGCTGCGTGATGAAATGCTCTCCCTGGGTCCCTCCATGAGACAGGAACAAAGGGGGCCTCGGGCTGAACACCTGGAGGGGGTAATTTCAAGAAGCAATATAGCGATGCCCCAAGTTTTAAAAAGGATCCAGGCACTCTGCCGCCACCTCACTAACTTAGCCCATCTCCTGAATTACACTGACGGTGAGATTGCCTGGGACTCCTTAATTCTGTTTCTGAAACCCAGTCTCGTCTAATAATATGAAAAGGGCTTCATGCCAACCCATCCCCAGGATCCTGCTTTGTAATTCACGTTGGCATACACCGGGTGTCTACAGCCAGCCGGTTTCCTGGGTAGCTGCCACAGGGACCCTACGGCATACCATGGCCCTTTCATGGATGCTACTGGGAAGACGTCATGGGTGCAAACAGTTGTTTTTATTTACAAAAACATTGAGATAGTCTAACGCAGCCATGGGCAAACTACGGCCCGAGGGCCGGATCTGGCCCGTTCGGCTGTTCTATCTGGCCCTCGGAGCCGAAAGAGCGGAGGGTGCTCTTGCTCTCCCCTCTGCTCCTTCACCAGAGCCCAAGATGAGAGTGCCAGCGTGGTCAGGTTGCCTTTGTTCTGGCCCTCCGGTCCAGTTTAAGAACCCATTGTGGCCCTTGAGTCAAAAACTTTGCCCGCCCCTGGTATAACCCATAGAAGTAGAGGACAGGATGGTGATTGCCAGGGGATGCGATGGGGAGATGAAAAGTTTTTGTTCAAAATGAGTATAGAGTTATAGTTGCAAAGATGAATAAATTGCACAAAAGCAGTGTACAACATGGAACCTGCATTTAATACTGTATTGTGTACTTAAAAACATGGCAGAGAAAGGAAGGGGCACACTAAATCCTATGGAGGCAATGAGTATTTGCATCACTGTGACTGTGGTGATGGTATCCCGGGTGGATGCATATGTCCAAACTCATCAAAATGTACACATTAAATATCTGCTATTTTTGTATATTAAGTATACCTAAGTAAAGCTTAAAAAATCAATCAATCAAACAAACAAAAAAACAAACAAAAAGAATTCATCCATCCCACAAATATCCAATCACTTGCCAGGCACTATTCTGGGTGCTGGGGACATAACAAAAGGAAGCCCAGGAATCTGAGTTCTCAAAGAGCTTACGTGATAGCCCTCAAATGTGAACTTAAGTGTTGACTTCATTGCATGTGGACAACTTCTAAGGAAATGCAGAGCAGGGTGCAGGCTGGGCCAAGCTGCTCCTTTAGAGAGGGTGGTCAGGACAGACCTCGCCTAGAAGGCGACTTTCCTGAGGGACTTTTGAAGGAAGTGAGGAAGTTAGCTATGTGGATCTTTGGGGATGTGACGCCATCCAGGCAAAGCCCTAAAGTGGATGAGTTTCAGGCATTTATATATAATAGCAAGGAGCCCAGGGAGCCCTGTACAAGAGAGGATATGGGACAAAGGTTGGGCATAAGGTCAGCAAAGTAATAGGGGCTAATCATGAAGGCCTGGTCATCCTCCACTGAGGCAGACATATCATGACACCCCTCCAGCCCCAAGAGGTCCACGTCCTAATCCTCGGAAGTTGTGAATATGTTTCTGTAGATGGAAAGGGGAAATTAAGGTTACAGATGGAACGAACTGATCTTAAGAGAAGATAGCCTGGGATTACAAGGTTGTGTGCAGTGCAATCACAAGGGTACTTTAAATATAGAAGAGGGAGGTCAGAGTGATCGAGCATAAGAAAGACACTGTGAGCTATATTAGCTTTGAAGATAGAAGGAGAAAAGAGCTAAGGAATGAAGGTGGCCTCTGTAAGCTGAAAAGGAGAGAGAGAGGGAGAGGAGAAGAGAGGAGAGAGAGAGAGAGAGAGAGAGAAAGAGAGAGAGAGAGAGATTGATTCTTCCCTTGATTTTAGCCAATAAAATTCTATAACTATAAGACATCATATTTATATTGTTTTAAGCCACCAAATTTGTGGGGCTCTCCTACAGCAACAGTAGAAAAACAATCTACCTCTTATAAGAAGAGTTTGGCTTTTGCTCTGAATGAAATGAGGGCAAATCCATGGTGGTGGGAGCTGAGGCAGAAGCAGTTAGGGGTGACCAGGCTGGCAGGGGAGGGTGGTTAGGGGCAACCAGGTGGTTGAATGATTCAGATGAGGAGAAGACATTGCTATGGGATAGCAGAGAAGACTCAAAGACAACTCTCTGAAAAAGGAAATATCTGATTTGGATCTGAAAATCCCAAATGCTTTCCTCCAGGTAAAAAGGTCAGTGTGTGTGTATGTATATGTCTGTGTGTGGGGGGGGGGGTGCAGGGGTAGCTGGTGGAGGTGAGCATGGGATATATTTCATACTGAAGAAAGAATATTAAGGGCAGAGAGCTGTGAAGTTCAGCATGGGGACCATTCAATGGTGCGGTCTGTCTAAAATGTCAGAGCTAGACCAGGATTTGTTTAAGGGTTTATTTCTTATTTTTTAAATATAGTTTACAGTCTGCAGGAAGGTAGGAAGAGGACTGCTTAAGAGAAAAGCCAGTATTTATTTATGAGTTGTTTGACTGGTAGGCTAGGAACATACACTTTCACCTTATAAATGCTGTCTGCCACATGACTATTGACAAGCTTTAAGGGAATTGATGGGCAGTTGGTGGTTTTAAACTACTCACTTGAGTAACATGAATGTGACTAGTAGCTACTTATACTAGGAAATGGAGTAAATATATTTTTGTTTGGGGAGACTTTTCTGATATTTCCGTGTAATTTAATCCACAATGGAGCCCAATTAAACTGTAATATCCCGGGTATTTCCACTTTGCTCTTTCTTCATCAATCCTGTATTTGAGCTATATACCGAGAGCATCTTTCACAATTCCATCCTGTAGACTAAAAGTGATCTCAGGGTCACTCTCAATTACTTTTATTTAATGAGGAACACACCGCCCTGAAAAAAGTTATGAGCAGTGCGAGTCTGGGGTTTTGTTATAAGCCCTGCAGGGCTTGCCCCACAGTCAGTTAACTCCTTGCTCCTTCCACATACCCCAGAGGGATGCACTGTGCTGCCCCCTGACACTTTCATTTATGAGTTCTGACCAGTAGGTAGAGAGAAGCAATAGGTACAAATTTTTGTAATGCCAATGGAACTGTCACCCCTGACATGCTAATCAGGAAGGCCAGAGATTTAGATCACAGAACCAGTCCTCTGAATCCCGAGTCACCACATGGAGACTGTTGCTCAGGAGAGCCACCTAGACCTACCATGAACTTTCTATAAAAAGAAAATAAATTCTGTTGTATTAAACTACCAAGATATGGGGATTTGGCCTAGTCAAATGCAAATGACTAAAAATCATAACAATATAAAAAAAAATCAACACAGAGTCAGTATTCCTGGGGTTTATCTCATAGTTATAAGTATTGGATACTTTTGCAAATAAACATTTAAATATCAATTGGAAAAGCAATAAAGTGTATGTTACAGACATGTACACCTAGGACCAAAAAACAAAACAAAACAAAAAAAAAAAACAAAACAAAGACAAAGTGCCTAATATCCCTAGTGCGCAAAAGACAACTTGGGATGAAAATTCTGGTATTGGTATTTTCATTGTAGCATCTTTGCCACCATCACTTTTGATATATGATTTTTGTTGCATAACTAACTGGCTGTAAGGCAATTTTGTCATTAAAAAAAAAAAGGTAAAGTCAATGGTTGGCAGTTGAGTTTTTGTTTGCTGTTTGGTTGGTTTTATTTCTCCATTGATAAACCAATCAACTACCTTAAGCAGACTTAGTATATTTAAACTAGTTGTCAGTTTTGTTTCATTTCTCTATTAATGAAGTTCTGGAAGTTGTCAGAGTTTTTTATATTATTCTAGAGGCCTGGTGCACAAAATTCATGCAATGGGAGGAGTGTCCCTCAGCCCAACCTGCACCCTCTCCAATCCAGGACCCCTCAGGGGATTTCAGATTGCTAGTTTAGGCCCAATCTCACAATCAGACATCCCTTTTGCAATCCAAGACCACTGGCTACTAACCACTCACCTATCTGCCTGCCTGATGCGCCTAACTGCTCCCCTGACTGCCTGATCGCTCTTAACCTCTCTGCCTACTGGCCTGGTAGCCCCTAACTGCCTCTGCCTCAGCCCCTGCCACCATGGCTTTGTCCAAAGGATGTCTGGAAGATTTGGTCTAATTAGCAAATTACCCTTTTATTAGTATAGATTATAAATCTTAACCCTCATAATTGTCAATAGAGTGATAAGTAGACATGTGGTGGTGATGATTTCAAAATATTTGGCATGTCTTCCAGATGATGAGTTGCCCTAAGAGTTGGTTTCTTATAAGTGAAATATACTACATTGGAGGAGACAAGCCCAGACCTTTTTGGGGGTGCAGAGTTGGTTGAACCCAGATTTTCCATAGGTGGAAGACAAGGGCTTATGTAAAATCTATTAAGTTTTTTTGCACAGTATGTTATAAATCTACACACATTTAAATAGTCTCTTTAATTTTGCCATTTATTTTTTGATATGTCATAATGCCCTATTTAATGCCCCTCTTTAATTTCCTGTGGTTTTATCCTTTTCACAGCAAAAGTGCCTTCTGGCCAAACATGGTCAGGGTTTGTAGCAAAGATGCTTAACATGAAAGTACCTAGAATCAAAATTACTAGTGTCAGTATCATGAATAAATTTTAAAAGTACGGTATCTCAAACAATTTGGATGGGAGTAGGATGGATGATAGATTAGGAAAGCCATGTAAAATTCTATGATAGCAAGGTATTATCCTATATAATAAAAGCTTAATATGCTGTGTCCAGTTGTCCGTTTGTCTGTTCAACCAATCAAAGTGTAATATGCTAATGATATGCTAAGACCACTCAATCACTTGCTATGAAGTGCACTGACCAATAGGGGGCAGATGCTCTGACCAGTAGGTTAGCTTGCTGCTGGGATTTGGACAATTGGGATTAAGCAAGATAGACTGGACATGCCCTTCCCCCAGTCCTTTCCCAGCTGGCCAATCTCCTGAATCTCTCCCTGGTCCTGATCGTGCACAGGTGGTGGTCCCTCAGCCTGGCCTGTGCCCTCCTGCAATCCGGGACATTTTAGGGGATGTTGGAGAGCCAGTTTCAGCCCAATCCCTTAAGCTAGGCTGAGAGAGCCCAAAGGTACACAAATTTATGCACTGGTCCTCTATAATAAAGATCCAATCTGCAAATTAGACTGAAAGGTGGAACAACATCCAGAATGACATTCTGGACAACTCTCCAGAACAACCAGTGTGTGGGGCCGTGGAGCCTCAGGGCCACAAGGCAGCAGGAGCTGCAATGGGCGGAGTCCCTTGCACAAATTTTGTGCATGGAGCCTCTAGTAAATATGATAAGTTGGAATAACACAATTCGGTAAAATGTGTGTGTGGGAGTGAACTCAACATTTTACAAGTAAATTTTATACATGTAATTATAAAAATCCATGTTTAATTAAATTAATAAATTGAACTTAAATTGGCATTTGGCTATTTCACCTTTTTCCTTAAAAGTTCTCATCTCCTCATTGAGAAAATGGAGTCACCTTATTTTTTATTGTGTCATATATTCAGGGCATATACTGTGATGTAATATAACAAACCTGGATTTTTAGGGAAATCTAATAAAAACCAGAACAAAGGAGAAAAGTGACTTCTCTAACATGAGCTACCCCCAGAAACATCATCTAGTCCCACAACCACCACAGGCACTCAATAAATATCAGCAACAGGTTTTATATGTGACACCTGAGCAGGCTCACTCGGCATGAAACACAAGGCCGTGGCCTCACTGAAAACATAATTTAACAAGCCTAAAGCACCAAATCGAGCTGTGCTCACGGGCCCCGGTAGGCCAAGGAAAGGCCTATTGCTAATATTGCACTGTCCAGAACGCCCCCGGCATGTGGCATCGGCTCCAGCCAGCCAGTGATTACATGATAACGTTTCAGTAAAAGTTCCAGTAATGGATCAGGGTTGCCTTCCCTGGGTACCCCCTTAGAGGAGCAGTATTTCTACAAAGTTAAAAGAAGCAAGAGAAACACATGCTTCAACTTCGGTAGAGCTTATATTTTTCATTGATAACAATTCTGCAGACTCCCAGGCTGGAAGAACTGAAAATGTGTACTGCCCTCGTATCCTATAAGTAAATAGACGATTTTTCTGAACACTGTGTTGTAGAGATAAAGCTTTAAAGTTTCTGTGGTCTCGAATGAACGCCAAACATTTTCTTTATCACTCTAAAAGTTCAGGTAATTGTATCATGCACCGCGTGCCTCCTAAGAAAGATTGGATTCACTGAAGCAAATTGGTAGTTCTCAATACCACTTTATCTTTATCACCTACAGCACTATTCTTCAACCAAGAGCACTCCAGTTCCAATGGCCTCCTTGTGAATATTACAGCAATTAAGGAGGGCACTTTAATATACTGGGGAAAGAAGGATGATCATCGGCGGGATTGGGACTCTGGAATTGAGTTTAAACTTCACAGGTAAAATGTTCTTGTCTCCAGTGGATAGAGGAGATTTGGTGCACTTGGCATTATTCTCAGGTGAGATTGGAAAAGGAAGGTTTTCAAAGTTCAAAACTCAGTTTTAAATAGTGTCCTTGTACATTCCATAGCAAGTTACTGAGACAAGTAGAAAATGTTCCATGAATTAATTTCAGAAAGTATGGGAATTCTAAGTAAATGTGTAAAAAACTCACTCTTCTGACTGTCATATTTTGAAAGATACTTCCACTTAACAGGTCAACATCAGCCTTTCTTTGCATGTCCTATCTTTCCTTACTACTTTCCTAGTTATGTGGTAATTGATGCAGGCAAAGGTAATGAATTATAAAATGATCATATTTCAGTGTTGGGAAGACCATTTAGTAACCAAGAACACTATGCTCCACCTTTAACCTAAGAATGAGTTATGTATCCGTGTATGAAAAAATAATTATACTTTTTAACCCTTCTAATTATGCTCCATATTTGAGCTACACCTAAAAACTAAGCAGATCTTTATCCCTGATAAATTTATTTCAATAAAACTAGCCATAGTTCAAGAATGGAAAATATAAGAAATCTCACTCAAGAACAAACACAAAAGTCCTAAAGAAAATATTGGTGCCGAAGCCAGTTTGGCTCAGTGGTAGAGCATAGGTCTGTGGACTGAAAGGTCCCAGGTTCGATTCTGGTCAAGGGCATGTACATTGGTTGCGGGCACATCCCCGGCACGGGGTGTGCAAGAGGCAGCTGGTTGTTGCTTCTCTCTCATTGACATTTCTAGCTCTCTATCTCTCTCCCTTCCTCTCTGTAAAATATCAATAAAAATATATTTTTAAAAAAAGAAAATATTGACAAACTAAGCCCAGAAATATTATTCAAAATACTTTTATTCCAATTTGAAATTACCTCAGTAATGAAAGTTTGACTTAAATTTGAACAATCAATTAATACAATTCACCAAAAAATAGATTAAAAGGACAAAAATATATAATTGCCTCAGTGGATATAGAAAAAAATGTTTGCTAATATTTAACATTAATTTATGCCAAAAACTTTTAGTGAGCTAGAAACTGAAAAAATTTCCTTAACCTAAAAAAATGTTTCTCTCACTTTTTTCTCTAGTCTTAACACTTTTTTCTCTTGCCTTACTATGTAAACTCCTATAATGTTGAACAGAAGTGATGATAGTGGGTGATTTTATTCATAGTATTTATAAGAAAATATTGAATAATATATAATTAAGAATGTAATTTTATCATAAATGTTTATAGTTATGTAGATGTGGTTATATATACACTATCTATCTATCTATCTATCTATCTATCTATCTATATATATAAAAGCCTAAACAACTGGCTGACTGGTCAGTAGCTATGATGCACACTGACCACTGGGGGCAGATGCTCAACCCAGGAGCTGCTGAGCTGCGGTGACTTGGCAGCTGTGACTCTTGGGTGTCACACCTGGAACCAGAGAGGAGGGAGTCTGATTCTGGAGTGTGTCACCCAAGAACAGCCCTCTCACAATGCAGGACCCCTCAGGGAATGTCAGATAGTTGGTTTTGGCCCAATCCCCACAGGCCAGGCTGAGGGAATCTACCAGGAATCCATGCGCCAGGCCTCTAGTCTTATATAATAAAGAGCTAATATGCTAATTAGACTGAACAGCAGAATGACTGTCCAGACGACATTCTGGACAACCATCCAGATAACCTTCCAGTTGAAGCCAGGGCTGCAAGGCCCAGCCCAGACTGTGAGAGATGAGTCCCTTGCACAAATTTCATGCACGGACCTCTAGTATATTATATAAAATAATATGTAATACTCCATATTGTTAGGATATCATTAATCCCCAAACTGCCCTCTGGATTCAATTAAATCTCAAACAAAATGGAAATCAAAATATACTTAAGTTCAAACACAGTAAAATATTTTACATACACCAAATTGGCAATATTAAGTTTTGTTGACCATATGGAACACTGGAGCTCTCTTACACTTAGTGGAGAGAAAAAAGTTGGTAAAAGTGCAGTGAGAAATAATCTGTCATCTAATATATGTGAAAAGTGGAATACCCTATGAACTAACAATTTTATTCTTCAGTAGGTATATTTCCTAGATGAAAGCTTTAAACTAGATAATCAGAATATATGGAGAAAAAGGTTTATAGTCATGCTACATACAAAAACCTGGCAAAACACAAATGCCTATTACTAGGAAACTAGAAACTATACAACAGTGAAAATAAATAGATTATAAGAGCATTTAACATAGTTGATGCTCCTTAGGAATTAAATCTTAAGAAGAACAAGCAAAATGTAAGTGGATTTTTATAACACAATTCCATTTGTAAAGTACAAAATCTTATAAAACTCAGCATAATCCTTAAGGACATAAAAATAAGTGGTCAAGTTATAAAGAAAAGCAAAAGAATGATTATTCCAAAGAAAAGTAAAATATATGGAATTGGCAAGGGTTAAACAGGGGACATTAAAAATAGTGGTAATGTCCATTTTCCCCCCCAAACCAATGGGTATACAGGTGTTCATTGCATTGTGACTCTTCATACCCAACAGATAGTCTTAGAAAATTCTCTTTTATCTACTTGAGATTTTTTTTTTAAAGAAATCTTTCAGTGGCTTCTAGAAAAACATCTCCTTGTTGGTTATCTAAGCCCTAAACATGATTCATTTCCTTGGACACACAATGCTGTTCACTTTGCCTAAAATGCCCTTTCTGCTTTCATTTGCCTAGACAATGGCTCACTTTCTCTGAAAAACTCTCTCTACCAGATTTTCTCCTCACCATCTCTTTCCCTGGGCCCTGCGTTTCTGTTTCCCCTGTCAACAATCCCTCTTCTTTCCATCCTTTAAAGTGGCACTTTTTAGATTCTGCTTGTCAGCTGGATTAACACAGGGGGAAAAAAAATCCATGAACTCCCCAGAAAGTAGCTAATTGAATGAAACTACCTTCCTGTATGGGGATCACAGATAATGTTTCTACCTTCTTTGTCACATGTCTAACTTTCTAAATGAATGGAAAGGAGCAAAAGAGGACTAAGATTCCTGATTTCCAAAAAGGCCCCAGCCCTACGACATTGAGAAAATACTCTAAAAAAGATGCAAATATATTTAGAGTTCAGTTAGTTTCGTCAATGTGTTCCTGCATTCATGTAGTGAATATTTATAGCCTGAATGCTACACTCAAGGCATTGTTCCAGGGGTCCCAGAGTTCATGCACCATACTCTCTAAAAAAGGAGGAGACAAAGGCATGCACCAGAGTGTCACCTTTATAACTTGTGCCCTGAAACCCCTGAAAAACTTTTCTTAGGTAAAAGTGATACCACAAGAAAAATTCCTAATGAAAGTACATATTTTCTCAATCAACAAGCATTTCATTCTGGTGACACTCTCAGGATTCAAGAGAAACCATCTCTATTCCTGAAGAAAATGGTCTTTTGAGTTTGCATGTCACCCCAGAGCCGCATTTTAAAAACACATTTATTTGCAAGTTAATTGGCTTCATTTTACTAGTAAGTGCTTTTATTTTTCCTCTCGGATATTTCAACAGGGAACTTCACAGTCCATATTTCCTCAAAGTCAAAGCTACTCTCTTGCTGTAGGGAAAGGCACCTTTGGCAGTTGTGTTAACTCAAAATAGGACACGGGAGAGCTATTTAATACACCAAGCTAGGCCTATTTAGCAAGCTGACAACAGAGCCCCTTGCACACCTGGGAGATCTGATTCAGCACCTGTACTATTGTTTTAGCATTCCTCCCCAAAGGACACATTTTCTCCAGGTAATGAAAAATACCTTGAAGAGAGAGAGAGAGAGAGAGAGAGAGAGAGAGAGAGAGAGAGAGAGAGAGAGAGAGAGCTTTCACATTTGGAGGCACTGCACCGAGGGAGATAGGCAACGGATGCCTGCTGAGAATCTCATCAGTTCAGTTAAATTTTTGCTCTGGCATTTTATGGCAGGAAGTAAAAGAGCGGCAGAGACATGGGAGAATGCTGTCCATCAAGTGTCTGTCAAATTATCCACCGAAAAGGTCATTCCAATGACAATTATTCTTCCCGTTGATATATTAGGAATTTTCGCCCAAGAGAATTTTTTTAAACTCTACAGAACAGACTGAGGAACTTTGAATAATCCTTACCTATAAAATCTAAAAATCATTCCAGAATGTCAGTAAGAATACACAATGCTAATAATGTGGGGCTTTAGAAGGAGGATGTTGCAAAAGATAATAACTAATTGCTTGATGATTTGCTCTTACTCAGAAATAGTTATCAGACCCACAACAACAACAAAAAACAATGATGCATAAAGAAACTAGTTTAAGAGCTCAAAGAATGATTACGTGATTTATACCAGAAAAGTGATGATTAGTACAAATTAACAATTGCCAGTGCTGAAATAAATCCCAGTTTGGGGTTGGTTTGCACTATCCAGAACGTCACAGTGCTTTAGACATGTCTTAAGGAGCAATGATTCAGAAGCCCGCTGTGAAAGCCTTATTCCCCGTACTTTTGCTGCCTTCTATACCTGCAGTTGCTGAGGGTTCCTCTCCTCAGCAATGGCACCTGACAGGGCTTAGTGAAAGTAAGGAACCCCGAAACATTTGACTGGCCAGCAGAGGCCACAATCAAAGTCTGCAAAAAATGCAACAAACCTGCCTCATCCTTGAGGCTTCTAGCACATGACCCTACTCATGTCAAAATCTAGCCATGTTCACACCTGAGGTGCATGGCACCAATGCAAACATTTCACAAAGTTCCTCCTTTTTGTTTTTCTGCAAACCTTAGCAATTGTGCATATTCCCTGAGCTCAATGACTTCACACTTTCTGTTTCAGTTAATCGAGTGTGGAAACTTTCCTTCTAAATAAGAAATTATCTCTCTTGACACCAACAGTGTCCACTCAACCACTTAAACATTTAGCCTTGGTATTCGGGTTTATATAGATTACCATTCTGAGGAGAGATGATCATTAGGAGTTAACCAATTTTATTATATGGGTTTTAATACATAATTGTCTAGGAAAATTGAAAAAAGATTGTAAGAGGGGAACAAAGAAAGAGGGGGAAAATAATGGAAAATGGATGGGGTGTGTGGAAGAGGAAAAATGAAAGAAAGCAAGGCATGAAATAAAGAGATAAAGGAGAAAGGGAGAGGAGAGAGGGAGCAAGATTAAGCCAGAGTTCTTAATTTTATAGTGTACAATATTACTGCTTATGTGGTAGCAAAGATTTTGATGGAATTAGACCTGTGCAGGAACTTGGTGAATGAAGACACTATGAAGTCCGCTGGGATGGGGGTGGGGCGAAGAGGAGAGTAATTTCCCCCCAATGACTATTCCATGCCTCTTGCACATTGCTTCTGCCAGACTTCAGCTCTCAGTTTATGCATCTATAGCACTAAACCCATATCTAGGTGTGTAAGTGGGTGGGAAGAGGGATTACAATTTCACACTTGCAATACTGAAATGACCCTTGTCTTTCTAACCACATCTGTGTCCTCAGAGGAGAAATCTCCTCCTCCAAATTCCGGACCTACTCAATGTCTGGCTGCTGAATTAAATGCTTCCCAGAAAAGTAGATAACTCAGACACCCAAATAACACTAAGTTATCTTTAATATTAATGTTATTCATATTAATGTTATTCATAGAGAAAGGGGACTTCTATCTCTCCTCGGGGCCATGTCTATGAATGATCCAAATTTGAAACTCTGTGAAATCACTTTGCCAAATCTTACCCAATTTCAATTCCATTCAAACTCTCAACATAAAACTCCATCATTGTCAGTGATAATGTAGCAGCACTGATACATGGAAACATATGTGAAAAGTATTTTAATTATTCTCATTTGACTAATGAGAAGATTAAAAAATCTTGACTAGTATTAATACAGTTTAACAAAGATCTATTCATATTTGTCAAATCATGCCAGTAAAAATATCTTTAAAATGAATGTATTTTTACTTCTACTTTTGCTAATTCTGCCATTAAATTATAAATACAATGAGTATTCCCTCAGATATAAAACATTTTTAACAGTTTTGATTTACATAGCTCTACAGGTAATGAAACATCTGAATGTTTCTGCACACATGTCTCTGTAGGCGAATCTTCCTTTTCCCGTATCTGTGCAACATGCATGCACGCACATGCACTTTTTGGATGCATTCTCTACCGAAGCCTTAGTCTGAAACTTCATAACTTTCAATCCATAATACACATGCAGTTCTAACCACAGTACACAGACAGAAAACATATTTGCTTAAGATTTAATAACACCAATATATTTCAGAATATAACTACAAAATAAGGAAATTATTATATAATGCCTAAAAGTCATCATATTCAGTGCCCAGTAGCAACTATTTCAGCTTCAAGTCACTGTGCTATGACAATTCAAGTAGCACCTCTTGGGGAAAAAAATAAGCTGTATTACTTACACTAAGTCTGGTGGCAAATTGAGGCAAATATACAGTTTCTCCAAGAAAATAAGACAAACAGTGTCCCAATTATTTGTTTACTTTAGGTGAAATAGTTTTAGTTATTCTGGATTTAGATAATTATGCCTGGTAACATTTTGGACATATAAAATTTTAAATTCTCCCAAGTAAAATAAAACAAACAGAAAGACAATCCCTATAGAGTATGTTACAATTTCTTAAGACATAACTTTTCATTAGAGTCGATGATTAATTCCTTTGAGGTGTATACTGATTTGGCCCTGTAGTGAATACCCACAGTCAATTTAATACTGAATTCTTAGGCAGCATCTTCAGCCCATGACCCAGTTCCTTATCCATTTCCAAAGGTTGAATTAGAAAACATTCCTCTCTTTTTGTGTTTTTTTTTGCCATCCAACTAATTAAAAGCTTCAAGCTTGACCTTCCAGATAGTGAGAGATGAGGTGAGTCGGTTTGGTGTGAAATGAGACCTAGTGTTTGGGTGGCAGCTGGAGCGTGTTGCTGAGCCTGCCCAGGGGGATGCGGGGGGGGGCTCTGCAGCTGTGCCCATGGCCACCCTCACTCCTGAGCCCCCCCCGCCCCCACTGCTTGGTTGGTGAGTTGGAGAAAAGAGAGTGAACAGTTCCTCCAAGCAGCTGACAGGTGTATCACAGTATTTCCCTATCAACAGTTAAGTTCTACGTTTTGCAAATGATTTATCTTTAAAAATTATAATTAGTGTGGTTTTTAAGGCTCTCTAATGATATTTCTCACATTCATTGCCTACAGCCACCCATTTAAAATGTTATTTTAAATACTACTTATTCCATCCATCGTAATAATCCAAACGATGAAGAAAGAAATAAAACAAAAAAATGAAATTCTTTCTCCTTTGCAATATCAAGCTCAAATGCCCAAAGTTACTCTTTTATAATACTTCTATTTGTTACTCTTTTAGTGGCTAATTGCTAATATAATATAATAATTCCTTGAATTTTCCGACTTTAAGTAGCATCATTTGATTCCTTGCTAGGAAGGATAAGGGACATTCCTAACGATTCCCGCCCTCTCTTCTCTCTCCAATCATTCTGTGCTACTTTTACTCCCCACTTCATTTAAGTTTTTGTTTAAACGCCACAATGCCACTCTCACTGTCAGACAACCCCTTTCTCCTTATTCAATAATGTTGGTGTTCTTCCAAAACCCTTAGCACTGTTCAACGCACTATATAAATACCTCATCATCAAATGTATTGTTTGTCTCCTATTAGTAGTATGTAAACTATAGGATAACAGAGAGTTTTTGTGTTTTGGGTTTTTTTTTGTTATTGTTTACTGTTATATTCCCAGCACCTAAAAATGTCTGGCATATACTAGTAGTTGTGTTCAATAAATATTTGATGAATGGATTTTAATTAATTGCTGTTTTAATTATTTCATATCTATTACTATAACTTTCTAAATCTTGGCACCTGGTAGGGTAGCTCCTCCAGCTTTTCTTTCTTTTCCAAGATTGGCCTTTCAATTCTATCCCAACAACATGTCTGAGTTGTTGCTCCTTAAGTGTCTGGTGAGTGGTGGTTAAACATTCGTACTTCTGAATGAAAAACTCAGTTACTTAAAAAGAGTAAGTAGCTTCAGTTTTTGTTGCCAATGTATTGGTCTTTCCTGAGCAAGCCTCTCCTCTGAGTTAGGCAGGTGACGTGATAAAGCATGTTCGGGGACAGGTCTCACTGTTAGAGGCAGGCAAGCTGTTTCCCCTATTCATCCCTCAACGCGAAAGGAGAAAGGTTTTACTTTAGAGTAGCCTGATTTCTGAGTCACCTGTTAATCGGATCTTATCCACTTTCCATTCCCAGTGTTTTTATTGATTCACCCCCTCCCACACACACATACATACTTTATTTGTACTTAAAAATGCCATTTCTATGAAAGTTTGGGAAGAAGACACAAAATAAATATATTCAAGGTACTTATTGTGAAGTGAAAGCTGATATGCTTTACTAAATTATAAAGGTGGCAGAATTATAGTCAGCATAACAATAATCTATATGTATAAAAGCCCAGTGACCAAAACAGAACGATCAGAACAACCAGAATGACTGGTCGCTATGACATGCACTGCAGTGGGCCAACCAGCCTGATCGTGGCCCCAACGGTCTCCACCCCAACCTCTCACAGCCCCTTCCCAGCTGGCCCCTCTCCCCCCCACACACACCTTGATCAGGAGTAGGGCCAGCTGGCCAACTTCTCAAGTCCCTTCCCCCTCTGCCAGCCCTGCCCAATCAGACCCCATTGGGGCAGGCCAGCCAGCCCCCTCCTGTGCATGAATTCAGGCACTGGGCCTCAAGTATTATATAAAGGCAGGTGCTACATTTCAGGGTATTGTATATATAAATATCACATAAGCTATGTCTCAAAAAAAGGTGAGAACAATTGCACTAAATTGTGAACCTGATGAGAAAAAGTGTATTTTAATGATTTCTATATTCCAATAGGTAAGTTCTATGCCAAAAGTATAATCAACTTTAAAACATGATGGATCTCTACCAGCACCTTATTAAAAAAAGCAGTCATCTCAGAGAAGCATTCTAGGTGTTTGTGGCGGTTGATCTCTGTGTTGCTATCTCAGGCCATCCCCAGCCTTTTAAATCCAGCTCTGGTCCCCAGGGACTGCCTTCCAGTGGGCACCCAGTGCATCACACAGGCCCGGCTCCTCCTGCTGGAACAGGCTTTGGCCATTAGGTAGAAGCAGCAGGACATCAGCAGGTATGAGTATTAGGATGTTTCTCTTCCCTCCTCCCCACTGGGCTCCATCTCAGCCAGCCTGGCCTTTGAAAGTGGAAGCACTGGGCAATACTAGGTCACAGGTTCTGATCCCCCAAGGACCTCTCGCACATCTGCAGCTCTCCCCAGACTGGTAGGGATTGTCTTCCTTGGCCCTTTGCAGGCATGGGTGGTAAGAGCTCTTCATTCTTTTTGGAACGTGAGTGCCTCTATTTCATCAATAATCCCATTTTAAAATTCTCCTCAATTACACCTTTGAGCACAGCATCTGTTTCCTGTTGGCACCCTGATGATACAGAATTCTGGGTCAGTTGGGTGAGTGGAACAACATTCCAAATAAATTGTCATTCCCTCGTGTAAAGTATTGTCAAACACAAACAGCAGGAACTTATCAATTCCAAAAGAAAAGCCTTGCGAACAATATGCTGAATCAGTGTGAGGACATGAAAGTAAATACTTGAGTTAAATAAAGATAAAAAGAATCAAAGCAATTACCCTTCCGCAAATGTCTAGAAATGAGCATAGAGGTATTATTTGAAAATTTTGCAGCAATTATACTATTTCGATTAATGTCCCTGGGGAATTGTTTTGGCTTCAATAAACCATTTTACCATTTATCTTGAAAGCCTGAGGAGAGGGGGGATAAATCTTTTTTTTCTTAAGAGAAGGCATAAGATAACAAGAGAGAATATCATGGGTTGAGAGTTGAAAATGGAAAAGGGGGAGGACAAAATATAGATTGAAAAAAACACAAGGGTAGTGTGAGTTTTGTGTCCTTTAAGGTGTCTTATCTTCCAATGATCAATAATAAGTATAAAGGTGAAAATAACAGTAACTAGTAGTTATTTACCATGTATAATATGACAGGCACTGCTTTAAGTGTTTCATATCTACATGCGACTCTTTTGATGTTCACAACTCCATTGGTCCATTACCAATATTATCCATTTTACAGATAAGAACACTGAGACATAGTGAGGTTAAATAACTTGCCTAGGACCAACCAGCTTATAAAGGGGAAAGCCATATTTGATCTATGCAGTCTTACTCCATGGCTTACGATCATCACTGTTATAGTATACTGCTGTAACATAAATGTTACACATAATCAATATCCTTCTCCATCCCTTGTTTCTTTTGGAAATAATGCACTGCCTTCTCACTCAACTCAAATATTAGAGAAGAAATAAACTCAGATATGTTCAGGTTACATTTTAAATACCAAGAAAAGAGCCACTTTTGAAGACATGAATTCTAAACAAGAATTCTACCTAACCTCTCCTAACTTTCCACCTTGTAAAGACAGAACATAATCATGTCAAATACATGACAACTAGAGGCCCAGCGCATGATTGAAATCCTGCCAGGAGCCGCCCTGACTCCCGCCTGTGATGAAGCACCCCGTGGGCCATCTTAGGAGTCAGGCCTGACTGCAGCGGGTGGCTAGGGCCCATGCCTGACTTCCGCTCCAGACACCCCATGACCCCAGCTTGTGTCGGCTCCGGGGATGCCTGAGCTGGCATGGCGGCTTGGCCAGCCTCAGCCCCTCAAGGAGCTGAGGTAGCCTAGCATAATACTTTCCATCTTTTGGGCCAGCAATAAATATTTATTGATTAGCTGAAGTCAGGGACAGACATGGCACAACTTCTGTAAGCACGGACATCAGGCACACTGAGTTCCACAACCACGCCTGAAGCCCAGTCACCTACACCAAGCAGATGTTAGGGGTGCAGATGCCGAACTGTGCCATGGGGGCAATGGGTGGAACGCCAAACTGAAGTCCGGGGGTCAAAGGGCATTGTTCCTGAACTGTGACTAACACAAGAAGTTTGCCTCATGGTTTCAGACCTCTTGGGGTAGAAAGTCTATTTGTTTTAAAAACACCAGAAGAGTTTAATTGATCATCGAAATTACGTAGGACCAGATGACACAAAGACATTCAGCTTGCTGCTGTCCATGCCATTACTCAGACAAACAGCGCAAGAGGAGATGGAAACACCATTCTTGCTAACAATCTCAAGAAATATGGACCCTGAAGTAATGCTTCTTTTCGTCAATATTATCTTCAAGCCCCAAACACAAGTGCAGTGATGTTAAATAGGCTGTGGGTAAGGCAGAAAGCCTACTCACTTATTTTCCTTCATCATGCCCTCTTCTACATACATGCATTAAGTAATCAGAGCCAGCGTTTCCACATAAACAAAAAGAAAATGAGCAAGATATACCACATAATTTCCTTTACTTTAATTTTACACACAGAAAAAAAAAGAAGAAAAAAAAAAAAAACACACCATAAAGCCCCAAATTTCTTCCATATGTAAAGGAGTTTGAGTTTAACAGAGTCTCATTTTCATACAGAAGAAAAATCAGATTTTTGTGTGTGTGCATTTTATCTGTTTTTTTCTGATAGCTATCGAGATTTTTCCCATTAAGTCCGGGACTAAGCAGAGTGAGAGCTGTTTTCTGGTACCTATGATGGATGCATTGTTTCCGCGATAAAGTGACAGGGTGTGGTGGCTCTGTCTGGGAGGTTGTCTTCTTTTATCTGGTAAACATTAAAAAAAAAGGGGCAAACAGAAGAGAGATAGCTTTTCTTAAGGCAACTGCCAGCAGAGACTGTCACCTTCCTTATCACCTTGGAACGTGAGAATGAGCAGATCAAGCTGCCTTGGTATTTCTGACTTCCAGTGGGCCGAATCAAGATCTTAGTGAAATTTCAAATTGGATATAGAGCAAGGGAATAACCAAATGTGTGCATATTGGGGCATAATTCATCATATGGCTTTATCAGATAAAGCAAATGAGAAAATCCCGAGCCAGTCATAAAAGCGTGTCCAACTCGGAGTGACTTGTCCTTAAGATGGATCTTCTGTAAATAATTAAATTAGTGGATTTCTCCCCCCTCTTCCCATCTGGGCAGAAAGGGGGGGAAAAAGTCATGCACACACGCACACACACACATACACACACAGGCACAGAAATAAATCCCAAAGGCTAAGCCTTCTGTTTAAGTTGTTAGTGCCACAAAGGCTTTGCCATTTATTGAATTATTAGCCAGATTCTGGAACTTCAAACTGCACAAGAAAATCAGCACAGTGATTATAAATAATTTGTTTAGGTGTGATTAGAAATTTATGAGAGATGTAATCTGTTTCAGGGCCACCAAGATTTATGTGAATAAAAACCGGAGTCATATTGTTAAAAAGGTCTTAATACAGATAAGTAATTTGGAAGCATGTTGTAATGGACACGGGAAACCCTTTCCAGTCTCAGCAGCAGCCCTCTGCCCAGGGAATGCGGCGCTTACCCTGAGTGGACTCAGGACCTTGCTGCTGGGTTTTGTTGGGCTGCCAGACCACCTGCACAGAAGCCCTGGAAGCTGGGGCTGCTTACAGGACAGGAAGACAGATGGGACTGTAATGGTGGCAGGGAAGGGGGGAGAAGGGATGCAGGGGTGCACGTGTGTGTGTGTGTGTGTGTGTGTGTGTGTGTGTGTGTGGGAGGGGGGTACAGGGAAAGTCTTGCTTCTCTTTTACTAAAAGGACAAACTGCAAGTCATTTTATCTGTGGTCCAGGTAGCTACCAGGACTGGCTGTGCCTGCATGGCTAAAACACTTGCCTGCTCAGGGACTCGGCCTCGGCGACCATGGCTCCCCTGGACTGGCTGTTAGAAGCAATCTGCCGAGAGGCTCGGGAGCCCAGGGGTCTCGTATCAAGTGAGCAGTAGGAAGGTGACCTTTCCCGCTGCCTGTTTACGACGGATCTGCGGGCTCCGGCTCAGTGTGGGTCCGGCAGCGGCAACAGGCCAAAGGGGAGATGGGGGGACTCACTATTGTGTGTGTGTGTGTGTGTGTGTGTGTGTGTGTGTATGTGTGTGTGTGAGTGTGCGTGAGTGTGTGTGAGTGTGTGTGAGTGTGTGTGTGTGAGAGAGAGAGAGAGAGAGTGTGTGTGTGTGTGTGTGTGTGTGTGTGTGTTTTCTTGAGGTCATATAATCAACTTAGTAAATATAGCTGGAAAGCAACAAGAATGAAAGCTTGGTTTTTTATATCCCATCTTACATTTTGGGGGTAAATGATTAAAGGCAAATTCCCTTTAATACTTTTTTATTAGAGTGCCACCAGCTTAGGAACAATTTAGTTACTACACTGAGCCATTAGATCCATGTACACGAAATAAAGGAAAAGAGACAAAAGGAGAATTGAATGAGGCAGCGGAAAATAAAGGAATTAAGACTAAAATACAAAGAAACCTGATAGGAAAAAGGCAAAGGAACATGTAGTTCTATTAAGAAGATGATTTTTTTTTCTTGCTTAACTTTCTAAAACTTAATAAATAATATCTCACTTAAAAGACACTCCTAAGAATATAGGATATTTTCAAGCAGAAGTCATCTTATTTTTACCCAATGCTGAGAAGTAACTGCCTGTCCAGGAAGTCTGCATGTATCCACCATGACCTGAACTTACTCAGAGGAGGCCATGCCAGCTATACTGAAAATCTTCTATGCAAATGCTCACTTACAATTGCATGTAGCTCACACAAACAAAACTACTCCTGTATGGTAATTCCCTTTCCTATTTGTTAGGAGTTGCTGGTCTTTAGGTATTGATTCTATTCTTTCATTTAACAAGAAACTCCGGCCCTTTTCCAGAGTATTAAAATAAAAAATAAAAAAAATTCAATGCATAAGCTGACCCATCTCTCCCTCCCTCAGGCAACATTTCACCTATTCTGAAAACAAACTAAAATAAAATCCAAGCCCTGCCCGGTTTGGCTCAGTGGATAGAGCATTGGCCTGTGGACTGAAGGGTCCCAGGTTCGATTCCGGTCAAGGTCATGTACCTTGGTTGCGGCCACATCCCAGTGGGGGGGGGGGGTGTGCAGGAGGCAGCTGGTCGATGTTTCTCTCTCATCGATGTTTCTAACTGTCTATCGCTCTTCTTTCCTCTCTGTAAAAAAAAAAATCAATAAAGTATATTAAAGATATTTTTTTAAAAATAATAAAATCCAATACCACAATTGCAAAAGAAGAAGGATGATGCCAGGAATGGGTGAGTGACGCTGTGACCTCCTCGGTCCTGCGTTACCCACCGCCGCACCAGAAAACATGCACACCCTCTGTTGACTGGACGGCTCTGACTGATTGATGACAGCATGGTAAGGTTACCATAGCTAATTACAACATCATTCATCTAAGCCTGCGTGCAAAAAAAATGCCAGGCTCCGGGGGAAGGAAAAGGGAAGAAAGAAATGCTACGCCGTAGCAAGCTGTTAACTTTTGAATAATCAGCCGCAACAGGAAACAAATAGGATGAAACTCAAGGACCAAATTATGACTTATGGATCCATCCAAGCAAATGACCTCAGTCCCCCGGCGATTTCCACTCTGAGCTGCACAGCCCACAGCCCAGCGCTCCCAGCAACAAGAGACCCGCAAATGCTTGTGGGCTTTGTAGTAGGAATTCAAAGGCTCCGGCAGCCCAGCCCGGCCCAGCCCTGAGCTTCAGTTCTGCTATGTGTGTGGTGTGAGCGTGTTTGTCTAGGATCAGATGCCAATACTTAAACTCCCATTATGGGCACAGCAGCTACTTACATACTGCAGCCTAATTAAAGGAATAAACTTCCCCCTTCTTTATTTTTTCCTGAAGATCAGTGCCATGGAGGGATTTGGTTTCGTGAAAAAACGCAGACAAATGTTCCCATATGCTTCCCTCATGCAGTACATTGTCAAACTCGGAAGAAAACAGTCTCGAGTCCCAACACTCATCTATGGCTGTGTGCGACGTTTTCCTGAGAACTACCGAAAACAGAGAGCAGAGAACTCGGTGTTTTGAACGTAATGATAACAAACACACAAGCATGATTCCCATGTCAGCTCTGAAGCCGCACAAACACACATGGAAACAATAAAGCGTCGGAGGCACCTTCCAGCTTTCAAGTCTCAGAAACAAGAACCGCTTTCAAATACAAAGTAGCTCATCTTCAAAGTTTAACACAGAGAGGGGAGCAACGCTAATGCCATTTCAACTCCCAACTTTAATCAGATCGCTTCATATCTGGGTAATAGAGATCACAGAAGTGGCAACAGCCACGTTGAAAGGACTCTGAATCCTGACACACTGCTTGAATTAAATTGCTAAAATGATTATAACCAAAGCGATGTTTCCCCATGGAAGCCTGGACCCAACATAGCAAAGTTCAGTCAAGGAGTCCTTAGAAAAATTATCAACATGTCTAAACTAAAACTACTAATTAATTGGGGCCAGGGGAGGAAAACGGAGTCAGATTCAGCGTTAGCTGGGCATTAATGAAATTCTCCGGGGACAGCGATAGCCCATAAAAGCAAGAAAGGCTCATGGTATAGATGAGAACACTGTGGTCCTTTGACATGTGACATTGACACATCAGGAAGTGACCTGGATGGTCTCAGATAAGAATATCCAATCCTATGAAATGCCAGATGTGTCCACTTTTGGGGGCTGGTGTTGGAATAGCATGGTCTTGATAGATATAGGTCAGATGACTTCTGTGGGAACACAGCTAGATGAAAATCTGTAGGGTCGGGAACCAGCTCCCTACTGTTGGTTCTCAAGGGACAAGGATTGGGCAGACCTTGGGCTCAGAAGGTCTTCTGGACAACAGTACAAGGTCACAAAGGCAGCACAGGAACTACTGGGGGAAAGGCTCAAAGGCATATTCTTCCAAACTGCAAAGTAATTGCCCTAGCTATTCTAATATATTTACAGAAGGTCCTACATGAAGACACTTGAAATGTCAAAAAGAGATCAACAATATCCACAGGACAGAAAAAGGCACCCAGGAATCCCATTAGCATAATGCTTTTGGTGCCAGTTCCTCCAAAACACATCCACATGCATGCATTCACATGTGTACACGAACTCATGGGGTGAGGAGATAGGAGCAGATTCATTTCTGAAACCTAAAGAAGGTTTTAACAAAATGTTCTCCATCTTAACTTGATTCCCTTATTAGCTTATGATGTGCAGCTATTCATAACATCTATTTATTATTTTACACTCTGTCTCAATTCCAAAAGATATGAGGTGCTACTTTATCACATACCGTATTGAAAGTCATGGATAACTGAAATCCGTTATTAATCCAAATAATGCCATGTAGTTGAAAGAGCACAGTCCTAGAAGCCAAGAGGTGATGGTTCTAAAGCTATTTCTTCAACCAAGTAGTTATTTGGTATTAGAGCATACACTCTCTCTAAGCTTTTTCCTTTATTTCTTTTCTTATTGTAAGGTAATGATAATTGTCTAGACAATTGCTAACTATAAAAATCTATGGAACTGGCTATTTCTAGACCAGCATTTCATAAAGTTGTTCTAAGGCAAGCACGGGCAAACTACGGCCCGTGGGCTGGATGGGCTGTTCTATCAAGCCTGTGCGGAGCCGAAAGAGTGGGCAGTACCCTTTTATGTAATGATGTTTACTTTGAATTTATATTAGTTCACACAAACACTCCATCCATGCTTTTGTTCCGGCCCTCCGGTCCAGTTTAAGAACCCATTGTGGCCCTCGAGTCAAAAAGTTTGCCCACCCCTATAAGGGGTGCTATTCTTTTGGTGGTGGTGGGTTTTTTGCTGTAGGAATTGTAAACAACATTGGTTCTGCTGCCTGCTCAACACTTTCTTCCAGCCCTATTTGGATAATAAATAAACATAAATGAAATAGAATAGCTTCTAAAATTTAAGTGCTCAATAAGTGTTATTTGTTAACTAAAATCAAATATATATTGACATCCCAAAACATGTCAAAAAGTAATATTGGTTCCACAAAGAAGACTTAGACAATTCCTGGACCAGGTAATTTTAAAACGCAAATGGCCTCTGAATCTGATTCTTGCTATTGCACCTGATGTTTGTTCCACGGTGCCTCTTCTTTAAAATAGGCTAGTTAGCAACCTCTAGGCTACACAGTAAAAAACATCAACCAAATTTAGAAACTTAGAATCTTTAAGGGTTCCAGTGATTTGCTAGTTAGGGCTGAGTCAGGACTTACTCATTTAGCATTACATTAAAAAATCCATTAGAAAATAAATGGTAGGGAATTATTTAGATGAATGAAGTTGGAATTGTGTGGTTGCCCACTTGATTTAAAACTCTTCTTACAAATTAAAAATATATACCCCATTAGCTTACAGGGCATAAAACTATAAACCTTTTTATGCGGGTGGAACATTTCTTCAATGCATTTTGTGCCACTTTATTGTTGGATAAAGAATTAAGACATTTATTTGTTGTATGTCTACTGTACTGTCTTGAAGATTTGGGCAAGGCATCCAAACCAAGGCTAATATCTGAGCTTGAGCTTAAAGGGTGCATATGTTCACCAACCAGGCAAGAGGCAAAGGGGGGGGGGGTGGGGAGTACCTACAAGGCATGGGGTTTGAAACAAGTGGCACTTGGGGCATTGGTAAGTGGTTCAGATGTAGGGGTGTGGTCAGGAATGCAAGTGGGCAGAGGCTGTAGCCAGGCCATGAAGAGCCTGAGTATGAACTTTCTGCATATTCTGTGCATAAATATTTCATCCTGGACGAAACAACAAGAACAGCAGGGGCCACAGTAGGAAAGGTTGTTGTTTATTTACCAAAAAAATAAAAAAATAAAAAATAAAAAAATATATATATATATATATAATTTATTTTTTTTTACAGAGAGGAAGGGAGAGAGATAGAAAGTTAGAAACACCGATGAGAGAGAAACATCGACCAGCTGCCTCCTGCACACCTCCTATTGGGGTTGTGCCCGCAACCAAGGTACATACCCTTGACCAGAATAGAACCTGCGACCTTTCAGTCCACACTCCAATGCTCTACCCACTGAGCCAAACCAAGTAGGGCAAGGTTGTTGGTTTTTAACAGAATACTGCTGATGACTACCTTGTTTTGACAAAAGAGATATAAAAATTATACTGAACTTTGAGTATATTTTAACCCCCAATATCAGTCAAAATGTTGGGTGATTAATAAGACCAGTCATAAAAATGTCTTGGTTCCTAACATGTGTTAAATTGTATCTCCTTCAGTGAGAGGAGCAGGAGAGCTGGGGAGGATTAAATCCCTGCTTCCCGATGGGGCCTCAAGTAAGAAACAACAGTGAGACGAGGCGCTGGTTTGCTGCGCCAGCCTGGGAGGGCGCGTGGGCCCCATGACAAGCAGGGCCAGTTCCAATGGCCTTGGGGAGCTGAGTGGGGAGCAGGGCCGGGCTGTGTGTTTGGCATTTTATGTGCACAACGTTATGATGAATCGCTGGGACACAAATGCTGCTGCTTCTCCAACCGCCCCTCCCACTCTTCATGTAAACAGGATCTCTGGGGGGCTGGCAGCACAGCCCGGGGAGGACCCATGGCTACGGGCCGCTGCCACGCACATCCCTCCATCCTGAGATGAGGCCTGCCCAACTTCTGACCACATCCTGCCCCGAGGCAGAGGCAACAACAAACAAACAAAACAAAAAACAAAACAAAAGGGGCAGACACCAAAAATGGCTGTGTTGTTTCCTTCTTCCATTTGTCAGAGAAACTACATACACAGGCTTTCCCTTTACTTTTAAAGTTCAAGAAATGAAAAGTACTCAACCTGATGGGACCCTGTGGGTAGATAAGGGAAGATTTTGTCATTGTTCATCCCGCCCAAATTCCTCCAGCGAATTGAGGAACCGCCTGCATCAGCTTACTAATGAGTTTGGACGCGGTCCTCACGGAGCAGGACGCCACAGGAAGCTGTGAAGCCGGGGCCATAGTGTCAGGTTTGTGACTTAGGAAGGTGGCTCTGGCAGAGCAGGGGTCACAGACAGCAGCACTGCCCAGAAAAGGGTGAGTTGGAGGCTTTGCCAGCGCCTGATGAATGATGAGAGTCTGGGGTGCTGCAATGGTGGGGACAAGATGGCAGGAGAAGGGGAGACGGGGGGAAGGAAAAGGAGGGGCTGGAGATGAAGCCCCGATTTCAGACCCAGATTTCAGTGTCTGGGAGGCACACTGATCACGTAACAGTTAGCTCATCTCATCCTGAGACCTGCTGCACAGGGGAATGGCACTTGAAGAGAAGGAGTTGGCATTTGCAGGGTTTTCATATGTATTCACAAAGTAAATCCCAGGAAAATTAAATCAATTTTATTTTTTTACAACAGCATACAAGAGGCACACAGCCAACTGTTGCTGACACTGGGGTCAGTGCCAAGTCCTGGCCTTGGCACCTAGCAGTGTTGTGATCTTTGATGAGTCGCTGAACTCTCCTACGCCTGCCTTATCCCTTAAGTGAAGGGGATGATAGAAGTCAACTGAGTATCATGATGCTTTTAACTGA
Organism: Vespertilio murinus; assembly: GCA_963924515.1. Lineage (NCBI taxonomy): Eukaryota > Metazoa > Chordata > Mammalia > Chiroptera > Vespertilionidae > Vespertilio > Vespertilio murinus. The sequence goes on along the minus strand of OZ004711.1, from coordinate 75,494,833 downwards.
GTTGTTATGAGTAAAGGATTTAGAATGATCCGTGCCTGGTCTTAAGCTCAGTGCTTGTTGTGTAGTCACCGCTAATAAATACTATTTTCTCTCTCTGTCTTACCACAAGTCAGTATTAAAGGAGTGGACAGTCCAGTTGCAAAGAAGAGAAACCTCAGCTTACTTCTTTCTCTCCCCACATTCAATGTTATGTGTTCAAGATGGTTCTACAAAAAATCTGAAGAACAACAAACCTTTTCTCGGAGAAAGTGCACAAGAAAGATGAAAACAAATTTCCCAGACATGAGCACTGCGAGGTGAGGTTTGGCCTTTTGAAGACTAAAGCGTTCGCTTCTAAATAGAATATTAAAACAAGCAGAGGCAATTTTCCCCTTTCGTCTTCCCTTATTGCCTCATTTTCCTCCCATCTTATTTGCATAATGGATAAAAAGGCATCCATTATGCAAATGAATGGCAGGGCTGTGAAGCTGTTGACGCCACCAGCCTGGCTTCCCATGAAGAGCAGTGGCCGGGTCCGGTGGCAGCAGACTGCTTCTCTCGCTCGCCCTCCAACAAACAGAGGAGCATTCTGGAGCCCAGAGAGATCACTACCACCCCCTGGTTCTTCCAAAAGAGGCCCTGCAGTGCTTCCCAGAAACTGAGAGCAAAGGATGGACGCTCAGAACTGCTGTGAGTAAAAGAAACGGGACAGTATACCATTTGGTTCCGATGCCAAAAACCAGTACTACGTACAGTTGTTACAACTTTAAGCATATGCTTTGCTTTAAAAGGCAACGTGGAAAAAAGCCCCTGTTCTAGCTTTGAGAATTAACCTATAACAGGTGCTCAGAGCTGTCTCAAAATGTCTGCAAACATTCAATAGGACTAAAAAAACTGTTTTAAGTACCAAAATATTGACGTTTTCAGAATCTTCATGCTGTTAAACTGACCTAAATTTATCTCTAAGTGGTATCACCAAACACTGACATATTATGTCTTTCTTACCATTGTCAATTCACTGAAACTTGAGAAAAATGTTTATTTTTCTCCTTCTACCGACACCTTCAAAACAAATATAACAGAAAGAAAGAAAGAAAGAAAGAAAGAAAGAAAGAAAGAAAGAAAGAAAGAAAGGAAGGAAGGAAGAAAGGAAGAAAGAAAGAAAGAAAGAAAGAAAGGAAGGAAGGAAGAAAGAAAGAAAGAAAGAAAGAAAGAAAGAAAGAAAGAAAGAAAGAAAGGAAGGAAGGAAGAAAGAAAGAAAGAAAGAAAGGAAGAAAGAAAGAAAGAAACTCTGAGCACACTCACTGGGTGAGTTGCTCTTGTTTTAACAAACCAGTAGGGCAGAATTAAGACACTAACTTCAAAATGTTTGCCCCAAACTCTGAGATATGTAGTTTGGGGAGAAAAAGAAGGTAGCAAAACACACATGACCTTTATTTCTAGAGTGGATTCCTTGATCATGCTAAAATGACGTGTTTAGGGACTTAAAAAATAAAATAAAATGATTCTCATAGGCTACAGAGGTATCACGTGCATCCCAATCCCTCCCCTATGAGACTTCAAGGGCACACGGTCAGATGCACCAGCCATTCAAGAAAAAAGGCTATCGACTTCCCTGAGCCTCAACAACTGCAAAGAGCTATGGAAAAAGCAATAATAATGTAGAGAAGAAACCAGTGTTGTTGTTTAAAGAAAGATCACTAACAGGATAAGTCACAAAGTAGGAGCAACTCATAGTCAGCAAGGGGATACTGTATCAGCCAGGTGACAAACACCCCACAGAAAATACACATACCTAGTTTCAGAGCAGAAGGGGTCACTTCAATTTCCCCACCGACAGGTTTGAAGGCAGCCAGTTGGGCAGCCACTTCGGTCTCGAAGGCATCTGGGCTCTGGCGGCCTGTTGGGTTTCCTCCAGGGCTCTCGACCTTGTGGAGCGGTTCTTGTTCGTCAAACACAGCAATCAGCTACAAATAAACCCAACAACACCGATTACTAGTACTTCATTGGACACACAGGTCACCTGGGTACTGTATCCAGCTGTGATCTTTGGTTTCAATGAAAATGGCCTCTGAAAACTTAAAATGTTAATGTGACTGTACCCACAACTTTTAATCCAGTATTACCGGTATGTCTAAAAGCACCATGGCCAGGAAATAATGGACCTGTGGCTTGAAATAGAGAACCGACTTCGGTTTTCTCTCTTGGAGGAATGAAATGGTTGCCTCCTCCCCTCCCCTTTTCTATAAGCCTGGAAGGACTTCCAGTGTCACTTTTAAGAGTTGTCCCAGAAACATAGAAGTTGAATATGCAGAAATGGAATGGTAGACATGACAAAATCCATAATTACACCTTTCCTTTTAGACACAGTCATAATAAACTGACAAAATGTGAATATTTATACAGAATTTGTATTTACCTTGTACACACGCATAGATAACCCATTTCTATACCTGCATTTAGGTTGTTTTTTCCCCCACATGACTGATCTATGTTGACTGGTCTAAGTCCAATGAATTTCAAATTGAACTAGAATAAGCATCAGCACTTTAACCTAATTATTCTCATCTTCATCTCAATTTTATTTCATGGGTATCTATGCTTCTTGTCATAAATATGAAAATGTTTGTCAATTTCCAAGTCATTTTCATAAAATAAGGGCAAAATATCATAACATATCCCATTCATTGTGCAAACATCGCTGTGTAAAAAGTGAGGCAACCTGGCTGAGACTGCATTTTTGGCCATCGGAGAGCTCCACCATCAGGGAACCTCCAATGCCCCTTATCACTGATGTGGAACAGTCCAAATGTGAGGGCAGCTCAGGATGCCCCTGTCAGCTAAGGAAAAGTGCAGTGTGCATGCAAATTTGAAAACCACTAGTAAATCTCCATGTTTTTCATTCATTAAATAAAACAAACCTACTTGTGATTCAAGCATTTATTCAGGAAAAGGCCCTATTCATAGGGGAACCTTGTTGGCAATAGTATTAATGACACAAGAGCAGGGGTAACCAATCAGAACATCATACATTCCAAGTTCAGTCTTTCAGAAGAAATGAATACAATTAGGGATATGTAAATTGGCTATTCAAAAATGATTTTCATAATTGACTACTCATTTCCAGTATGGAGACTTGTTTAATTGGAAAAGCCAATCCTCTCACCACGGGAAACAAATGCTAGTCCCCAGACATTATTTTTAATTCTCAAAATTGAACACACACATTTTCTATTTTTAATCAGCAGCACTGATAAACTGGTTTCAGAAAAGACTTAAATGGATTAATAATGAAAGATTATTCTAGAATAAGAATAATTCCTAGAACTATATATATATATATATATATATATATATATATATAAAATCATCTGGCCAAAGTGATGCTTAACACTGTAAATCCTGAAAAGGAAAATAAAGTCAATTTTTAAATGTGGTAGAAGAGTTATTTTCATCACCATTTCTGTGACAATTATAATTTCAAAGTTATATATTGGTAAATTCTAACATATGTTAGTACATTTATTTTAATTTATCAATCAACTAAGAAAAGTGTCTTATTATATGGGTGGTATAAACAGTTTCATGTAAATTAAGAATCATACCTTACTTTTCCATTTGTTATATTCTTATCTCAATATATCCTATATATTGTAAATATTGGGTCAAAGAATAAATACCAAAAAAAATAAATACAAAAGCTTAGCAGAGCTGGCATGTTTCACTGTTGAGCATCAACCTACGAACTAGGAAGTCATATTTTTATTCCTTCCATGTCAGAGCATGCGCCTGCATTGCAGGCTTGATCCTCAGCAGAGGGCATTCAGGAGGCAACCAATCAATGATTCTCTCTCATCATTGATGTCTCTATCTCTCCCTCACTCTTCCTCTCTGAAATCAATAAAAATCTTAAATTTGATAGTTCATAAATCATTATCTATAGCTGCTATATAACATTTTTTCTTGAGATATTTTACTGATAACCATCTAAATATGTAAAAGGCTAATTTGTTAAGTGTCCCTCCAATAGTCCAACTGGTTGCTATAATACACACTGAGCACCAGGGGAAATATGCTCAATGCAGGAGCTGTCATGATGCACACTGGCCATTTACAAAGAAATGGGGGACCTGGCACCAACAAAGTAACACTCGACTTCCCCCAAGTGGGACACAGGCCCTGCCACCACCGTGGAGCAACAGCCTACCAGATCACAGCCAACACTGCTGAGACCCCATGGCACAAAATGCGGCCCACAGCCCAGCCCAGCCCTGAAATGATTGCTGTGGCAATGGGTAATAATGTCATGTAGCAACACCTGGCTTCCTCTCCCTAATGACTAGTCTCCTTGAAGTCTCCTCAGCCCAGGAATACTACTTGCTTTATAGCCAGGTGAAAACATTTTACACTTTAACCAAATGTCTGTGAAAGCATTTTCCTGTGCTTCATCTCATTTGATCCTCAAGGAAGTCCTGGTGTAGGTAGATAAGAGACTTGGTAGAATCCTATTTTCTTTTCATTAGCCAGAAAATGGAGATTTAAAAAGTTTAGAAACCTGACCCAACTGAAAAGTAGTTTGGAGACTGTGTTGTCCCAGTAAACCCCATCTTTTTAATTTCCAATGCAGTATCTTAACCATCTTCCCAAAAGGAAAGTCTAAAAGATGAGGCTGCACTATGGAATGTTTGTATTTATCCAAGAGGAAGCTATGGACTAAACTAAGAATGTGAGCAGGACTCTATGGAGATATAGGCAATACACAACTCTTCCTAAAGATGATGCTACTGAGATCTGCCCTATCCATCTCCAAAATCTCATAATCTCTTTGATTAATTAGTTGCTTAGTTTGTCTCTGAAAGCCATGAATGACAGGAATGACTGCTGTACAACCCATTCTGAATGTATGAAGAGCTGAATGAATGACATAGAGTCTCTACCCCTGGAAGGAAGAGGATCGGTTTCTGAGTCTGTGATGCCCAAGGTCACTGGCAGTGCAGGTGCTGGCTGAGGAGACTTCATCAGTCTTCAACTACACTCTTCAATGCACAAAGAGGCACACTTGTTTCAGCACGGATAATTAATTTCCGCCATGAGTTGTAGGTGCTTGTTAGCTGGATTGCTTGATTCATCAGAACACTTACATTATTGGGTGACAGAGTTCCTAACACAGTGTTAAAGAGATGCATATGTTAATTAACATAAACCACTGTTCTAGCTCCTCAACAGAAGACTTGCTGACTTCCAAAGTGCCCATTGTTTGCCAGTGGCCTCCCCCCCCCCCCACTTTAAACCCATTCGAAATGACCTCTCCAACAGAGATGAGTTCAACATCAAAGAAGAAATTCTATTAAATTTGTGGTGAAGGTTTCATCTAGCCTAACCATCTGTGACCCCTTGGAGACTGAGGTAACCTAAACTGTATGCAAAAGGCAACTAGGCGACACTTGATTTGGACCCGTCCTCCTCTGCTGCCCTATCCATCCCTGGTGCTGCTGCTTCCCTCCTGTGGTGCCAGCATTCTCATGTCACTCAGTGCAGCACTGGCATTTCCCACAAAGACCATGGTCCCAATGATCTGTTCACATAGCCTTGATTTCCAAGCAAAACTCCTGTTCCTGCAGATCTGTAACAGGGTACCTAATCCACATATATGCACAGGAAGATCTGCCTACAAATATACTGTTCATTCTCCCACTCACAACAAAAACCCAAACAAGCCAACCTTCTCAGGACTCACCCTTACAGCTGCCACCACAGTTCCTACCTCTCCTCTAGAGTAAAATCTGAAAGAGCTGCGCACAGACCAGTTCCAGTCTCTCTCCTTCATTCCTTTACTGAGGTCACTGGTCAGTGACCTCCACTGAAGCCGGCCTTAACAAGTCAGAGACAATCTGCAGGATGCGAAATCCAAAGCCCATCTTGGGCTTGATTTTAGGACACCATCAACTATTACATCCTCTTTACATCACTTTCCTCATTTGCCTTCCAGGCAATAAATTCTGTTTCTGTTTAAACATTTTTTCCCAATTAAAATTGACATTCAATTTTATATTAGTTTCAGGTGTACAGCATAGTTATTAGATATTGATATAACATACAAAGTGATTACCCAGATAAGTCTAGAACCCATTTGACACCATACATAGTTATTATACTACTAGAGGCCCAGGTGCATGAATTTTTTTGCACTGGGGAGGGGGGGGGGGCTCAGCCCAACCTGCATCCTCTCATAGTCCAGGACTCTTTGCTCCTTACCTTCAGACTACAGCAGAGGGGGGAGAGGCTCCCACCACCACTGCTGTGCTCACCAGATGCAAGCCCAGCTTCTGGCTGAATGGTGCTCCCCTGTGGGAGCAGCACACTGACCACCAGCGGGCAGCTCCTGCATTAAGCATCTGCCCCCTGGTGGTCAGTGCAGGTCATAGCAACTGGTCATTCTACTCTTCAGTCGGTTTGCATATTAGGGTTTTATTATATAGGATTATTGGCTATATTTCCTATGCTGTAATTTCCATCCCTGACTGTTTTTTATAACTGGAAATGTGTACTTCTTAATTCCTCCCCCTTATTCACCCATTACCCCAAATCCCCTCCTATCTGGCAACCATCAAAATGTTCTATGAGTTTTATTTGTTTGTTCATTTATTTTGTTAAATTCCACATATATATAAAATCATATGCTATTTGTCTTCCTCTGCCTGGCTTATTTCACTTAGCATAATACCCTTTAGGTCCACCCATGTTGTCAGATATATTGTGAGAGCACTCTCTCTCTCACCCCCCCCCCCATTCCTATCTCTAAGCATGTCTGCTAGTGAGAATTAAAAAAAAAAAAAAGTGAGTAAACCTCCAGGAGAGTGGAGGCATAACTCATAACCTGAATTGGCATGTATTGATTTCAAAATTAAAGTGCTCACTCAGCCTTATGTTATATATTTATGTACATTTTAGACTCATTTTATACTCTATCAGATTTCTGTGCTTGTTTTAATATGAAAATATTTGTCTTTAATTGCCACTAAATTTAGAGCACCAGTACAATTTGAAATGTTTATCTTCTGTGTTTTATACCTCTGTTTCACAGGTCAAGGTGAACTGTATTTTTTAAAACACACCTATCTTATAAATAGGACTTAGAAAAACACACAAAAATAAATACATTAGTGAGATATGTATGAATTCTATTCAATTGTCATATCTCAATTGCCTATATTGACAGTGTCTGAAATGCAAAGATTAGGCACTAGATTTGGTGCCTACATGTACCTCCTGACTACTTCTGCCCTGGGGGGGCATCTGGAAAGAGCATCTGAAACTAGGATGGTATAGAAAAAAATAACACCCATAAGGTTTATTTCAGATAACATTTTAATATTTTTTTCTGCATTCACCTTGTAAAGGTTAAAAATAATGTAAAAGTCAACAACAACAACAACAAAACTAAAAAATCATAAAGAGGAAAAAGAGGCCCTGACCAGGTAGCTCAGTTAGAGTGTCACCCTGTTGAGATGAGGTTGCAGATGCAGTCCCTGGTCAGAGCATATACAAGAGGTAATCAATGAATGCAGAGATAAGTGGAACAACAAATCAATGTTTCTCTCTCTCTTTCTCTCTCCCTTCCTCTCTCTCAAATAAATAAACAAAAGTTTTAACTTGGCCAGTGTGGCTCAGATGGTTGGAGCATTGTCCCATGCAATGAGGGGTCTCTGGTTTAATTCCCAGTTGGGGCACCTCTAGAAGGCAGCCAATTGATGTTTCTTATTCACAGCAATATTTCTCTCTCTCTCTCTCTCTCTCTCTCTCTCTCTCTCTCTCTCTTCTCTGACTCTAAAATCTATTTAAATTTAAAAAAAATAAATAAATAAAGGAGCTTTGGATAATTCACAACTTACATAAGCCTGAATATCAGATTTGGTCAAAAGAGCCTTCTTTGCAATTTCATACCATCAATATCTCTTCAAGGACTCAGACCTGTTTTATATTCAAACAACAGGGCCATTACAATAAATATCAGTAATAAAGGTGCATATGTGTGTGCGTGTGTGCATGTTGGGGGCTGAGTGGGGTGGGGTAGAATATTAATTTTCTTGATAATATCTCTAACATGCCTAGATGCTTAGCACAGAGAGAGCCTGGTACACACGGAAGGCTAATGCTAATGCCTTTTGTTTCCATAGTTAGCATTCCATGGCTTTCAGAATGAGTCCCACTTGACTTGTTTATTCCCATTCTACCTTCACTTTGTTGCTTCTCTTTAATCTCTTCATCACAGGACTGACAGAGGAACAGAGAAAGTACCAAGATCAAACACATCAAACGGGCAATTTTTGGTTTTCCTTTTTTCTTGCTCTTCATCACACAAGAACACACAACCCTCAGATACACAGTACTGCTCCTCCACCAAGCGAAACATGGTTTTTGCTGTCTGTTCTATTTCTACCACAACTCGAAGCAATATACCAGCACTGTTAGTTTTTACACTGACAAGTAAATATTTTAATAATAATGCCCGAAGTGCCTCAGTGCAGAGTCCTTCAATATTCATGATGTGGTTTGCTCTCGTCAACCTATAGCATTCTGTCACTTTTATAGCCTGTGTTTTTAATAACCTGATGCTATTATCTTTGGGCTACATTGAGAATAAAAAAGAGTGATCTAAATGCCCATAGAACATAAAACTGCATTTTCAAAAAATATTTTATTAGCAATTACACGGAAAAAATATGTGGCTGGATTTTAATTACATGTCAAGTGAACTAATGCACTACTAAGAAATGCTTATTTGCCATATCGAGAGTTCTTTGGGTCAAATGGTTGAATTTAACAATGCAGTGCTATTTTTTATTGTTTCATACATGGTCCGCATTACCAATAACTATCAAGTCAAATTAAAAGACAAAGAAAAAAATGGCATCCTACAAAATAAAATTGGAATCGTTTGTCTCAAATCCTAATAAACACAATTAAATCTAAGGAAGTCTGTGAAATTACTGCAATTTCACAAGTGGAGGAAAACACATTATCACCTTTGGGAAGAGAGTGAAGCACTGGAATTTCATTTAAATGGATGCATCTGCTGAAAACTAAATAACAACTGGTTGTGTGAGCTGATTTGATGCCATTTTAAACAAAGGGTGGGAAACGGGTTATATTCCTTCAGAGGGTTTTGACAGGTAGCTAAAAGCATGTGATCTGAATTTTTAAAATTAGCAGGCTCGTACTGTTAGTATCTTCATCAGACGTAGCCCTCAGATCTAGCATCCTCAGAACAAGCACTGAACAACTCAAATTCTCAGAAAGTTCAAATCTCATTCAGTAAATGAGATAAAACCAATTATCACTTCCTCTTCAATCTGAAAATCTATAATAGGGACCTTTACAAAATTTACAGTTTCAAGCTTCATCCTAAAGGAAATAACATGATTTACGTAACTACCAAGAATGCTACTCATCCTTATCATTTTTAAAGAGGCATCTGCCTATTTTGCACCACAATAACAAAATATATGCCTATTAAAAACCACCCATATTTCAGCTAAAAACACATTTACCTCCTTTAACTATGTAGTATATCACCTACAAGCCAGGTATACATCGAAGACATTTTATACTGAATCACATTTTTGTCTCTGTCTTGAATTAAAATCTCAAACAAGAATCTGGAATTTGATTTTGCTCCATTCTTTCCCTTCCTTTGTAAGAACAGCTCTTCTCTTGTGAAACAACATTCACACCCTCAGCTAATATACAAGGGGAATCCCGAGGAGCCCTTTCCTCTGTGCCTTGTTCATCCACAGCCCTGGTCAGACAATTGTCCATGGAGGTCAGGTGCCAGCCACAGTCTAATCCTAGGGGGCCTCAGGGGTCGGCAATAGGAAAGGCAAAGATACAGAAGCTTGGAGAAGTTCCACGCATAGTGAGGATAACACAAATGTCAGAAATTTTAAAAACTCAACATAATTGTCTTATAAATATTCTATTGAGATCCTCCCCTTGGACTTCCCCTATGGTCAATGGTTTGGAAGCAGATAAAAACCCTTAAGACAAAAGGCCCAAAGTACAGTCAGTCTCTCTCTCTCTCTCTCTCTCTCTCTCTCTCTCTCTCTCTCTCTCTTTCTTGCTCTCCCTCCCTCCCTCCCTTCCTCCCACCCACAGTTTTCCTCCCCTTTCTTCCCTGAAGGCACATACCTTTGATTTCTTTCTCCTAAGCTCCAAGGTCCCTTCTTTCATCTCCAACACTTGTCTCCTGAGCCCATCCATACAGCCCAGCTGGCTCACTTCTTGCAGGTCATGGTTCACTGCATCTACCCTGTGACTTTCTAAATAAACTTTCACTTGTATTTGAGTTCCTTGGCTCTGAATTCTCTTCTTAGCCTAACTCTATCATCTGGTGCTATTTGCCATAAATAGTTCCTCAATTTTCTCCAATCCCAGTGGCTTTGAAGGTCTCAGGAGAGAGTACATTATTGGAGATGAAGGTACAAGTGTAAATATTTTAAAATGAACGGAGGAACTGACACACATGTGGATTTTTTCCAAGTTATTCTTCTCTAAATGACACACATCTAACCAGCGTTTTTGAAAGAATATTTTCTTTGAAACAAATATCTCTGACACTAGGAAACATAAAATAAAATGTGGGAAAATATTTTAGTAAGTTATAAAACATACATACAGTTACCATGTCGTAAATCCAGGTTGAGTATTAGTTCACCGGCTCGGTTTTATTCTCCCTCCTTCCTTACAATTTCTCTTCTCTAACCAAACCAAAGTGGTAGCTGTCTCAGAAACATACCCTTTGGTAATCTCTTAGCCAAGGCTCAGCGCTACTACAGCCCTCCAGGCATCTGCCAACAGATTAAAGGCAAAAGTCTACTGGACCCTGCGGAATTCTCTCTTCCAGGTTATCCCATTCCAATGGAATGGCACAATGCCTCTGGCCAGTCCTCACTTACCCATTCTAAGGGCCTCAATTCTCTTCTGGCTTCCATTCCAGCGCCCTGAACTATTAACCCACCACTCTATTCCGGAAGGGGCTTTCTCTCACACAGGTGTGGCATGGTCTTGCTCCAGCTTAAAATTCTTCATGATGTATTTGTCAGGCTTTCAAAATGAAGCTCAGGCCTCCCATTGGAGGCCCCTGACCATGGTGTTTGTTTCTACAGTACTGTGTCCACGCCTCTATCATCACCAGGCACATGACACAAAGATCCTTGAGATTCTTGCCTCTATTAGTAAGCTGTTAGCTACTTAAAACCCTGTGTCACATCATTGAAATGTTATATTTAATGAACACTTACGTAGTCCTCACCCTTAGTAGGTGAGGTAAGTAGTGCCTTACTAGGCACTGTTCAAAGTGTTTACATATTTTATTTTGTACTCATAAGAAACCCTGTGAGAAAAGCACTCATACTGTTTTATAGATAAGAGAACTGGAGTACAGCTGACTATGTTCCACACTCAGAGCATGGTAGTTGGCAGATAGACGGGGGGGGGGGGGGGGGGGGTGTAAATGCATGATTTTGATTTTTGTTTTCTGCTGTATTCAAGTCTCTTTCACATGAGTGTCTACGCTGTTTCTGTGGACACCATGTCCCTGAGTCCTGATTTTCCATCCAATTAGGAATAAAGTTGACCTCCATTGCCATGTATGCTCCTCTACAGGCAAAATAGCTGCTAAATTTGCATTTTACAGTCTCTCCCTCTAAAATCCGCTTTAGTATATGATGGTCTCAATCCCATTCCCTGACGGACTATATGAACACATCTGATTCTCTTCCAGAGGAAGCCTTTGAAATTGTAAAACTAATTTGCACATTAACATACCTCATTCTGAAACAAACGCCACTGTGCAGTGTTCTCCATTACTTCTGACTGTCAGGAGAAGCCGGCTTATTTGTACTAATGACTGCAATCCGGGGCGGATTGCTTAATTTTGTGGATTAATGAGTAAGCAATCAAATGTGATTTTAAATCATGAATATAACAAACATACTATTCATTTATTTTGACAAGTAGTTTAATTTATGAGACTTGGCTACAAATAGAGCAGTCTACCTTGTAAAAGAAAAAAAAGAAGAAACCTCTCTGCATTGAAGACAGCACCTCTCAGAAATAGAACTCTGCAGAGAATAATGACAAAGCCACCACCTTCTAAAGACACATAAAGAATGGATAGGTTGATGGAGAAAAAACAATGCAACCTGACTATACCATTGACATTTTCAAAGAGAATATACCTGAGCTCTACGTAGGTATGTTGCAAACCACACAGAACATTCTAACCAAACCAGTGCTGGCCTGCAGTAGGTGCCCCTAGCCCGTCACCCTGGTAGCCCAACACACAAGTTTCTGCAGCTTCGAGTGTCCCTGGGTGGCCTCATAGGGCAGGCCTGACATCCCCCAGGCCAGGTGAGTGGACTACAGATACGAGGAAGGTCACAACTCCTCGAAAAGGAGCTGGTGGTTAATTGGTAGTGTGTTTCTTCAGACTGGTTAGGGAGCAGACTCTTTAGCATGGACACACTTAGCAAATTGGCCCGAGCCCCAGCTGATTGACCTCTTGACAGCTCCAGTGATGTTCCACCCTTCTGGCATTTCATGGCAACAGAAAAACTGGTGGGGACCACGGAAAGGTCAGCAGCGGGCTGACTGAAGGATGAGGAGGCGCTTCTCCTCAACATGATGCTCAGACTCAGATCGAGGCCAGTGTTTTAAAAAATGCACACTGCCCTTGCAGGTGGGTTCAGCCGCCGAGCTGCTTCGCTCTGAGTGGCGGAGCCCACCTTTTCCTCTGGCTTCTAGTCGCTCCCCATCCTAGCTGGTGATCCTGTGGCTAAGCCTGCTGGAGTGGGCGCTGACTCTGGGAGCATCTAAATGTCAAGATTTGTAAGTATGACTGTGGGTGTATAGCCTCACAGAGAACGATGTCTTGCTAAGCGGGGCCTGAGATGAAGACAAAGGGGTCCTTGCCCTCCTTCGGTCACAGGGGGTTGCTACTGCTTCCAGGAGTAGCTGCATTCTAGGTTTTGTCTCTAATTGCAGAAAGATGGTCTTTGCAAATCAGTTGTAACTGTGTAACTTGAGTATAGAAGGTCTTCCTAAAGCATCTAGAATATGTTCTGTAAGCATTTTTATTTATTTCCAAATCAAAAATGGATGACAGATGCTGAGCATACTTATGGAAAACAATGGAACACAAGTTGTAAAATGAGGACTGGACCCCCCGAATGCAGGTTGCTATGACCATCGGGAACACGGGGTTTGGAAAGGCAGTCTTCACACTGACACTCCCAAACCCCAGGGCTGGTTCTGAACTTGTTACTCGGGCCCTATGTTTTCTAGGCAAAAATAAAACCGTGGAGCAAGGCGATGTGGAGGTCGCACACTCCCCCAGTTCCCTACAGCAGGCTGCATCCATGGCGTGAGTTTTCTGGGGAGGAGGAAGAGGTGAGGGAGGAGAAAGGAGAACAAACCTTCACAGGGATGTCATGGCAGACTTCTGAAAACACACAGTAGTAAATAAGACATACAAGATCGGCAAAATTCCCAGGAAACTTCCATTGCAATGCTGGTGCTTTCCCTCTCTGTTCTAGTCTGTGTATTTACATATGTAGGGTATTCCAAAAAGTGTATACACACTTTAACAGCTGATGACTCAATGGTCACTCCCTTTCAGGTTTAAGTGATTTTGGGGGAAAATGGGTGATGCCAGACTAAGCTTTGAAAAAAAGAAAATCTATGCTAAAGTGCGGCTAGACTTTTTTTTTTAATTGGGCTATATACTAGGTGTACCGGTTAATAATGGCTGATTTTGTAATTAACACACACACACACATAATTTCAAGAGAAACATCAAAAGTGCTTTATTCAAAGTAATGTCCAGCTCCAGCTCCACATTTCTCCCATCTTTCAGGTAATTTGTGGATGCTGTCCCAATAGAACTTTTCTTGTTTTGAGGCAAACCATTCAGAGACCCAATTTTCCATTTCTTTGTACATTTGAAGTGCTGCTCAGAAAGTGTGTGTGCCATTGATCAGAACAAGTGGCCATCTGAAGGAGCAAGGTCTGGTGAATACAGCAGTGGGTTAATACTTCCCAGGCAAGATCTTTTAACGTGTTTTTAATAGGTTTTGAAGTGTGTGATGGTACATCATCATGAAGCAAAATTACTTTGCCATGTCTTCTTGCACATTCTGGTCATTTCACGAGCAAAGCATAGTTCAAATGGATTATTTGTTGTCGGTAGCGATCAGTATTAACGGTTTCACCTTATTTAGAAGATCATAATACACGGCACCTTCCTCACCAAACAATTTGGTCTTGCAGGCCATGTTTATGGTTGACCTGGATCAACCCAGGATTTTGTGTGTTTGGGATTCTCAAAATAAATCCACTTTTCTTCGCCAGTCATAATTCGATGCCAAAAAGACTTTCTTCCAGGCCCTTGAAGCAACATTTTACTGAGGACTTTTTGATTTCCTATTTGTCTTTCATTCAGTTGATGTGGCACCCATTTTCCTTCCTTTAAAATCTTTCCCATTGCTTTTAAATGATCAGAAATTGTTTGTTGAGCAACGTTTAATTTTTTTTTTGCAAGTTGTTTTTGAGTTTGACATGAATCTTCATCCAAAAAAGCTTGTAATTGTTGGTATTCAAACTTTTTCAGTAGACCTGCATGTTCTTTGTCTTTCACATAAAAATCATCACTCTTAAAGTGTTTAAACCAGCATTCACAAGTATTTTGAGATGGAGTATGTTCTAAAGTATGTATACAATAACTCTTTCTTCAAAATAAAGTAATAAATTAAAACTTCCCACAAATGCTCTTTTCTTGGCACAAAATTTGACATTTTTAAGCACAAACATATCTGTGATATTAACACCTTTAGCAAATTTGACATATGAAGTTTTAAAGCTTGCTGTCAATACAACAAAATAGCATACATTTCAAATCACATATATATCAACATATGTGTAAATGTCTATTGAAAAAATCTGCATTATTAACTGGTACACTTAGTAAAAGATAAAGTTTAGGGTCTAAAACCAGCAAAAGTTGAAAAACTGAGGGCACACAAATATGAAACAAAATGATTCCTGATGTTTGTGATCCCATTGCTTCCTGTTATCAGCAGTTCCTGGACCAGAACTGTCATCAGTTTAAAAACAGGCACTGAGAAAAAATTATTCATTTCTATAGATTCTTCTAAATTTTGAAAATAAACTATATGTTAATAAAAACTAACTTTATAATCATTCAAAGTGAGTGTACTTTTTTGTGGAGAGATATCATTATTTGATCTATATGACATAATACACAATTTAATTTTCTGAGAATTTCACTTAGAATTTTCTTATAAGCAATTTTCTGTAATTTTATCCTGCAAAAATGAATAAAATTAATTACTGAACATTTCGTAACATAATTACCTATATCATAAATAATTTTGCAATGCCAGACACATGAAAGTAGAGGTTATCTTTGTACAGTAGTATCATTTTTTAAATCATTGCTAATTTTGCAAACAAAATGATATCTTCCTGTTTAAAGGTCAATTATTTGATTACTACTAATACTGGAAATAATGTACTAAGCCACTTTTTTTTTCTTCAATGGATTGTCTGTTCATACCCTTTGCCCTTCTTTTCCATTTTGCTTTCAGTTTTCTTATTAATGCATATAAGCTCATTTTAAGTATATTAAATTTGTCTTTTTATCTTTGCAAATTTATTTTTCGCCTGTTTACCTTTCAATTTTGTTTATGGTGTAAAACTTCCATTACATGGTATTCCATTCACTTAAAACCCTCTATTAAATCTTCAAAGGTCCCCTGTAAATATTTAGTCACCTGGAACCAGTAACAGTTTATGATGGGCAAGTAGTAAAACAATGCTGGTTTCATTACATTTACTACATTGATAGTCCCTTAAGAAGGAGCAGGTGGAAAATATTTTGAGTGATGGGCTTTTGGTTTTTAAATCATACTTTTAATGTTCTAAACAAATACAGGTGGATAAAAGCTGTTACAATAAAGAAATCAGAAATGAATTCTAATAATTCAATAGGATGTTATAATCCCAGTGTCTGCCATAATTTTCTACAAATTCGATTTATTATTAAAATGGAATAAATATAGTCACAAAATACATGAAAAAGAAAACCTTTTCCTGTGCTTAAGGACTTAAAATTCCTTTACTTATATTTTGCCTTCCAGACAAGAGACACTTCTTTATGTTGCTATCTTTTTAAGTTTCTTCTGCATCTCCTACGATCCAGTCATCAATCATGTTTGTTGCTTTCCTGTAAACTGTCCCCCCTCTCCCTATATCGCCAAGGATTAAAGGCACTAGAAAGGACCTGACTATTGACAGTGATGGGTGAAAAATGTGTGTGTGTCCTTCACTCTCACCCAACTGTTCTTTTCATTGTTTATTTAACAGCATGGCTGTCATGGTCAGCCGACCTTTTGCCCTGACGACTGGGTTTCTGGCCACACTTCTCTGTCTTGCCTAAAAGCTTTTGGTTGTATTCCATCATCCAATCTGCTCTGCCAGTTCATTCCGCTTTCAATAAATTTTAAACATAATGACATTAATCTCATCTGCAACGTGTAACACATTGGGGACTTTAAAGAATCAGGAGACATGGATTCCCTCAGAGTTAATCTTTTAAATAAATATGTAATGGTCTGTTTATAAATATACAGGGTCAACTTAAAGATATACACACAGGACAATATTTAATTGAGAATATAAACAGGCTAAAGAAGTGCTTGTCATATAGATAAGAGATAGTAATAAAAGTCAAGGAAATGGTGTCAGAGGTGAACATGCTGGCAGGCTCATTTTAAGCACATCCAGCTGAAAGCGGATTAAGGAGAAAACTGCAGTCTCACTAAGAGGAATTTCCTTACCATAAAGTGGGTGAGACATGGAATTAGCGTGGAACCATTAAATTCATATATTTAGGACCAAGTGCATTAGCTCTGGGCTCAGTGAACAATGAAATACAGAGCCCCTTCAAAGATTTTAAGAATGTCAAGATGGAGACAGCAGGGCGTTTACTGAAGCACGGGGCCCTGATGAGCATGGGCCCCTGAGAAATTACACAGGTAACGTGCCCATAAAGATGGTCACGCCTAAATCATGTGACTTTCTAACTCTATTCTGTGTCCATGCCCCCATGTAAAAATTTCCAATTGCAATTTGACTTCATCAGTCTCTCCACGTGGAGAAGATAAGAAGCGAGTGGATAGGCAATGTCTAGTCCCCGGAGCATGCCTAGAGTCCTGGTGAACTTTGCCAGCTGGAGTCAGAATCATTGAGTCAAATCAATGCACTTTATGCAACTACAACACTTGGATTCTAGGTTGTGATGAAATAAAAAGCATATTGCCTAGTGATACTTCTTCTGTAAACTCCCCAATCTTCAACCAGGTGCCCATTTGAACTCCTAGCTCCAATTAATTCACTGGAAATGTATTATAGGCTTAGAAGATAGGTTAAATCAAAGGAAAATGGCAGTATATTTTGTTTTGTTTTGTTTTATGTTGTTGTTTTTTTAATATATTTTATTGATTTTTTATGGAGAGGAAGAGAGAGGTATAGAGAGTTAGAAACATCAATGAGAGAGAATCATCAATCAGCTGCCTCTTGCACAACCCCTTCTGGGGATGTGCCCGCAACCAAGGTACATGCCCTTGACCAGAATCAAACCTGGGATCTTTCTTTCAGTCTACAGGCCAATGCTCTATCCACTGAGCCAAACCAGTTTTGGCAGTATGTTTTTTTGTTTTGTTTTGTTTTGTTTTGTTTTGTTTCATTTTCCATGCAACAAAACTGGAGAATAGGTTATTTCCCGCTGACTCTAGGTGGCTTCCATGATAACATCTATTTTTTTCCAAGGCATTCCAAGGCCTTTCACAAGAGGTCTTCAACCCAATTCAGCCATAGGTCCCTGTACTGACTCATCTATGCTCTTCATTGCTACAGACATTCACCTTATCAAGCCTTTATATCTGGCTTTAGTCTTTCCTTTCTTACAATCCTTAGTAGTTAGAACCTAGACTCTGGAGTCAGATTGTCTGAGTTCAAATCCTGGCTCAAACTACTGTTTAAATTACTTAGCTTCTATGAGACTCAATCATTTTCCTTATCTACAATAAGGGGGATAATAGCTAACATTTATTGAGTAACTACTAGGGTCAAACCATATAGTATTAGACTGTATATACATTTATTTCTCATACCAGCTCTAGGAGGTAGTTACCATTAATATCTCCAAGACTAGGGATACTGAGAGGTTAGATGGAGTACATGGCCAGTAAAGTGATATACAAGAATTAGAAGTCTGTCAGTCAAACTTTAGCACCTCCCCATTATTCTGGGCTCACCTCTTAAATTGTTGTATTACATGAGATATGACTTACCAGAGTGCCATAAAGAGTGCTCCTTTAATGCTAGCTCATAGCTTTCATTAAAGTAATTATTTTCATCTTTATTGTTATTATAGATCAAAAGTCCTATATATCCTTGAAGATCCAACTCAATTTATATCCTGATCCTAGAAAATATCTGGTATGTGGTATTTATGTACGTATTAATGTAAGAATTTACCTTGCCATTATCCAGTTGGAGATATACAAAGTCAACTTAAAGAAACTAAGAAACTCCCACCCCAGAGCAATATATGACTAAATATTTGACTAATAATAAGACATACTTGATTTATAAAGCATAAATAGACTAATATTGAAAAGAAATCAACATTTTCTTCACCGCACTATAAAATAAAATATATATAGTGTGACTAATAGGTATACCGCCATGTCAAATGAAATTTTTAAGAAAAACCAAGTTGTTAATGGGGAGGGGGAAAGACTGTAATGAGAGCATAATATCCATTACCCTTTTTGTACCTAGTTTTTATGCATAGGATATTGATTCATAGAAATATAACATAGTCTATTAATAGAACATAGCTGCAAAAATAACTTGTTTTCAAAAACCGAATTTCATAATGGCATTCATCAAGTGAATGGGATTGAAGACATGTTCCAGCCAGTGGTGAGTATCTCCTCACACAGGCTTCATGACTCAAAATGCTGGGCAGCGCTTTCTCAGAAAGTACTCTAGAAAGCTCATCCAGCTAATCAACTGTAGTCTCCAGCCTTATAATTTATTTTGTTTTTATATATATAAAAAAAGCCTTGGAAAGGTTCCTGAGAAACATGGAAAAGTACCAAGATCTGTCAAGGATAAATATGTTTCATCCCCAAGCCCTTGAAGTTAGTGAAAATGGCTTCCATTAATGAATGACTGAAGGAAAAGGCCCTATTTTTATTGGATGAACATGAATAATTTCTCTGAAACAAATGGAAAGTGGATGCAGGCAACCAATGGAGAAGGCCTGATACTGCATTTAGAAAGCATACATACGGGAGCCCTGGAGAAGAGGCTGGTGAGACAGGACCCTTTCTTCCTCTCTCAGTGCTGAGAGCCGGTCTCTGGGGGCTGGGGAAAAATTGTTTTAGATGTGTTCATGACTGGAAGCCTTTGGCAAAGGTGAACCCATATATCTAGTCAATCCAAACAGAAGGCTGAAGAATGAGCAAGGTGTAAAACATGCAAATTATTCAACTAATGTAGCAAAACTTGATGAATGGGAGTCAAATATCACACATCTCTAGTGGCCTTGCTTCCAACTTACTAGTGGAAAACATCATTTATTTGTAGCTGGCAAATACTATATCCTCTCTCATTTAATAAGCAGGCACCATTTTCCCTACCTCTGAAAATTTATGTTGGTCTCTGGATGAGTTCGGCCGCCTTTTTAAATCTAGTGGTCTGTGACCAGAGAGGGCTTTAGCCAAAGGGAAAATGACTCCATAAATCCACAGAGGCTGTCTGGCTTTAAATTATAGTTTGAAGGCTTCGGGACTCTATGAAAAGACTTTGAACAAGAAAAATCAGCACACATCACCACATATGTATTGAAAACCATCCCATTTTACAACAGGAAGCATTGCTCAAGGTTGAGAAAGCATGCACACATGTGGGTAAGGTACTGACTTGGTAACACCCATAGAGACTCGCTACCTAATTATCAGGAGACTTGGTCAAATTGCATTAGGAAGCACATTAGTGTTCACAGTGGTTTTCTGATACAGAAATATGATTAGGATATTTCCGCTCTTGATACATTTCCGAGCCTAGACCTATTGTTTCAAAACAATTCACTCTAATGTCACTGGAAGGTTATGTTGCTTCAGAGGGTGACATGTTACGTTCCTTTAGAATTCATGTTCGACATCTTTAAATCAGCAAAGGTGTTACTTCCTAACCTTTCAAACTTAACTGGCAGGTAAAATGCATGGGAAGATTCTTCAGAATACAAATTAGCTATCTAGTATAGTAAAATAACTGAATCCCAGAAAAATTAAATGAAATTCTAAAATCCTGTAGCTACTTGAGAGCTAAATAAGGGAAATAATTTAGTCAGAAGCTAATTTTAAATAATAGCTTGAAATTTAAAAATTGCATACCTTTAGTTAGGTCTTGAGTTCTCCCATGTTCTTGCCATTCTGGGTTGGCATAGACTCACATACTGTGATTATTTATTAATTTGCATGGCTCCTAAAATCATGTAAGTTGAGACTCTTGCGCTGTTTCTGACTAGAATATATAGGATTCTTTCTACACTACACTTCTTCCATGACTCAATGCATTTATCAAATGAGTCTAGACTTCAAACTTCTTGCAGACTTTAATTTCATTATCATATCTAGGTAATGATTTTCTATATAAAATTCCTTCCTTAAGTCAACTGACTGGCACCACTGGCAAAATAATACTGCCTCTGTGATGGTCAATTTTATGTGCCAAATTTACTGGGCCACAGAGTGCCAAGATATTTGGTTAAACATTTCAGGATGTGTCTGTGAGAGTGATTTGGGATGAGATTTGCAGTGGAATCAGGAGATGAGAAAGTAGACCGCCCTCCCCAATGTGGGTGGGCCTCATCCAACCCATGGAAGGCCTGAAGAGAAGAAAACGTTTGAATAACAGAATTTTCTCCCTCCAGCCTTCAGACATGGACTAAAGAACTGGCTCTCTCTGGCCTCAAGTCCCCCAGCCCTTAGATTGAGATTCATACTCCTAGTTCCTGGTTCCCAGGTCTTGGAACTCACACTGGAACTACACACTGACTCTCCTAGGGGACTACAGCTCTTAGGACTTAGCCCCCAAAGTCATGTGAAACACTTCCGTATAATAAACATATACACATGCCCATATGCATCCTGCACGCCATGACCTACATCTGGCTGCTTCTGTTCCTCCCGGAAGCACTGACTAGTAAAGCTCCTTACCCAGACTGGGTCAAGCCACTGGCAAATCAGTGCTTGGAACAAAGTCTCAGACCCCAAAGCATAAACGTCTTCTCAGTGTTCCTTACAATTTTGCACAGCATTTAAGATGACCAGTTAGGAAATCTCCAGGCAAGAGTTGCTTAATAGAAAAATATATGGAAAGAAATGAAAGATTTCCTAGATTCAAAACAGGTAAAGTTGAGCTAAAAGAAAAGACAGCAACACTCCAACCCAGACATAGAGGGGAAGTGTCCACCCTTCCTGAACTGCTCCTCACTGAGTGAAGAAAGGGAACGTTACTTTCAGTTGCCCTGAATAAGACAAGGAGAAATGCTTCAACTCCTACATCCAAGGAACAATTCTAAGTACGTATATTATACCAAATACTGCGTTAAAAAGAGAGGAGGTGCCCCCTACCCCCACTTTCCAGAACCTACCAACTTAGGAACAGGGAGGGCAGAAGAATATCAACATCAATATCCATCTGTGATGCATGATGAAATAGCTAAATGAGCAAAAGGCCATGCCAGGAAGAGAGGGGAAGGCGTCTTTCTATGTGCATTCGCAGGGAAGCATTAAAGACAGTGGGGAAGGGAAGGTGACATTTAATCTGGGCCTTAATTAGCATGACTTCATAGGACAGCAGGAGTGGGAAGTCCTGCGAGGCAGAGGAACCACAAAAGCACGGGAGCTGGAGACTGCAGAGCCCCTGTTTGTGAAATGCCAACCAACTGGTTTGATGTGTTCGGAATGCAGGTCCCCGGAGGTTAAGAGGAAAAGAAATAGAGAACCTAAGGCTGGGCTGAAAGGTTCCAGAGAGAAAATAAAGGGCCTTGACTTTCTTGCTCAGGAATGTTTCCCAAAATGTATATGAGGTTTTATGACTTAAAATGTGTGCTTGTTAAACTTTCTGTCCTAATAACAATGCAATGAAAAAGGCTACCTTAAACATTTTGGGGAATAATAGTAGATGAAAACAGACATACTGTGTAGAAGAGGCATGCTGTGTGCACATCCCTCTCATTACCCCTATCTTAGCAGACCCCTGTGAAAAGATTGAAATGCACAGTTTGGGCACTGGAAATGTGAGTTGTCTGACAAATGCAGCGAATAGTTACTCCCCATGGATTGGTGCACAAGTGGAGTAACAATGGGTAGATAGTCTTCTTAAAAATACTTTATTGATTGATTTTGAGAGAGAGAAGAGAGAGAGAGAGAGAGAGAGGAGAAGGAAAGGGGAGGGAAGGGGAGGGGAGGGGAGGGGAGGGGAGGGGAGGGGAGGGGAGGGGAGGGAAGGGAAGGGAAGGGAAGGGAAGGGAAGGGAAGGGAAGGGAAGGGAAGGGAAGGGAAGGGAAGGGAAGGGAAGGGAAGGGAAGGGAAGGGAAGGGAAGGGAAAGGTGGAGAGGGAGAGATTTGTTGTTCCAAATATTTATGCATTCATTGGTTGATTTTTGTTATGGGCCCTGACCATGGATGGAACCTACCCAGACAACACTCAAACCAACTGAGCCACCAGTCAGGGTGAACAGGTAGTCTTAATTAGATGCTGCCAGGTATGATTACAACATTCTATCAGCAACTGAAAACACAGACCTTTTCACAACAGAGCTTTTCTAAATTTCCAAAGCTCACTATTGGTTTTACTCCACAAGTAATTGATTACAAAATACCAAAACAGTAGGGTCATACATATATAAAATCATAAAACAGCGGGTCACAAGGCGGAGTGGTTAGACCGGCACACTGTGCTTGACCCGCTGAGGAGCACTGAGCTCAGCCTGGTCCTTCCTTCAAAGCGCGGGGCTCCCCCAGGGGCGGTGGAGATGCTGTGGCAGCACTCACTCCTGTGCGGAGCCAGGAGGGGAGCAGGCAGCTGGCAGCTTGATGGATTGCTATTTACTGAAGGGCACATCTCCTTGCCTTCGCAGGTGTCCTAGAGGGAACTGGGGGGACAGAAGCCACTGACAGGAGGTCCCCAAGAGCCACTTCTTACCCTCCACAGCGCAGCTCTCTCTCTCTGCCCTTAGAGTCTCCACAGGTTCCCAGCTACGGGAGCTGTCTCATTCCAGGGACCACTCCGAAGCCCCGCTTTCTCCTTCCTCCATCCATTTCCTTACGAGGCGGACTTTCTGAAGGCAGTTGGCTTTGCTGGCGTGGCTTGTTCCAATGGGTGTACTTCATTTTGGATGTGTCACTGGTTTCATGCTTTCTTTTGCTTTCAGTTTATCTTCTGCTGCCCCACTTTTCCTTTTACTCTGGGTTTATAAAGCATTTGTATTGTGCTTAGCTTCATTTGCTTTAGGTAAGAGTAGGTTGAATGTCTAACCCCATTTTCTATTTTGACTTGTTATTGCTAGCTTTCTTTTTAACATTCCTATTAATATTTGACTTTCCAGCTTTATTCATTGATGATTTCCCTTTGAAAATGGAATTTCTGGTGTTCCAGTTAACTTGTAATTCCAGCGCCCTTGGTTTTGCCAATGGCAGAGCCGGAGGACAACACAGGGACGGGGACTGAGGGAAGAGGCTCATTCTCTCAAGCAGGGCACAGCGGGTTTCTCCCCACTTCCCCATACGGTCTCATTTACTCCCGTATTTGGTCCCTCAGACACCTGCATTAATATGGAGTCCCTTGAGAGAAATCCCTAACTGGGTCACTTAGGACACTCACTCTTGCCTTCTCGTGGCAGAAACCAGTCACCTCCACAGGGAGAAGTCTGTAGGGCTAAGCCTGGCACCGAGAGCCACTGGGCCAGGACAGTGTTAGGGCAGAGGGCCCCCTCGGGAAAGGACCCTCCATCAGCGGCCTGGGTGCCTCGGTGTCTCTGCAGGTCCCCTGGGAGAAGCAGGGGTGAGGCTCATGGTGGCATCTTGGATTCTGTCTGGTAGCTGCCAGCCCGGTTCTAACCCATCAGTTTCCCATCCCAGGTCCCAGGAAGATGCACCTGGCATATATGGGCGTCTCTCAAGTTGCATTCCTTTTAGGAGGGAAGATGTTTGGATTTGAGAAAAGCAGAGAGAAGGTGTTTAGAATGTGATCATCTCTACATAAATGTGTTTATTAAAAAAAAGTCAAGGCTAATTTTAAAAATAGGTATATTTTACACGAAATATCACCTAATCCTTTCTTTAAAAAGGAGGGATCAACTTAGCTTGCAAAGAAGTAAAAATCACTTTATAAAGTTTAGAGGTTTTTCTATGTACTTTAAATATTGGTGCCAATGGGATCTAATTAGCATAGATCACAAGAAACTGGCCACACAGAACATTGTTCTTGTGAGCAGTTACTGGCAACCAGAACATGTTTGTATTACTGCTACTCCTATTTTTTTTTAAAAGAAAGTTAAACCTTTGTTAAGATGCCCAAGTCTGTGGAAAGAGTAGAGGGCTTTATCCCCCACTCTGTTTCTCTCTCGGGAACAACTTCAATAAAATTCAGAATTCAGAAATGTTTCTAAAGTTCTCCAAAAGGCTTGTGATCCCTCAGAGTCCCATCAATAAATCAGGGCACTGAATCTGGTAAGGTTTATTTATCTGACTGGAACTAAGGAATTTGTACTAAATCACCACATTTTTTGAAATATTGGTTCTCAAATGAAATATCAAAACAGAGAGAAAAAGCAAAAAAAAATTTTTTTTGACCTGACATCTTAATGCAGCGTTACTACAAAAACAGGGAAAGTTGAAGTTACATTTCCAGAGATGGTCCATTTTAACTACGATCAACAACAAAAACCCCCTTCCTCTCCGTTATTCATTTTGGCAATTGGTGTATAACTCTCCGCTTTGTTTATGATAGCAGAAGGAAGATGGATTTACATGTTCAAAAATCCAACTTAGTTCCATGGCAATTACTGAATAACTATAACTCAGATGTTCTCCCATATTTGAATCTAGGTATCTGAAATAAACATCGAAAATCTAAATAGCTAAGCATTCCTTGAATGAAAATGATAAAAGACCAGCCTGAAGGTATGCACGTACTAGTAGGAATGGCCAAGTTCAAATTCTGTACTTCGTTTTAGACCAAAGAGTCCAGCAATTATATTTGAAATTTAGAACATACAAAAGGATATCATTTTTAAGAATGCATATCTTGAGAATGCAATACAATGTGAGCTCTAATAAAACCAAATAAAATTCAGGTGTTTTTTTTTAAAGAAACAATTTTTCCCCTCTTTCTCTGCAAAGTCTCAGCTCATCATGTACAGCATCTAAAACACCATCGAAGAGAGAATAAATCTTTCAGGAAAATTTCCTTTAAATGGAGCCAAAGGTTAAAAGACCCACATTGAAACCCTGAAGCACAAGGACTCCAATATTAACCTGAAAAATTTACAATGCACTTTAATTTACCTATTTAGAAAACCCGATTTCCATAGCAAAGGTGCAGTAGTAATAAATCTTGTCCTGCTACGAAGCCTACGAGGCTAAAACAAAACAAAATCTCACCACCTATTTGGGGATTAACTTTTTCATGTCACTGATAACCATACCATGCTAATAGATTCACATGTCAGAGCTCTCCAACCAGAGCCATTTAATCTATGGTTAGCAATGGAACAAAGCTTTAAAAATATTTCGCCTTCTTTGAAATGCATGATATTGGAGCCTTTTCTATTCATGAATCTTGAATTTTAATGTAAACGTCTATACAATAGAACACTGTAAACAGCTCTCAAGGTTATGATATAAAAGGAAAATATTATGGGTAGAGCTAAATTATGGAAATAGATACATAACAAACCCCAAGGTGTATCCCTGACTAAGACGTTTGCTTTTAACGCCCCCATGGTAATTGAATAGAACATATGACACCGAACATCTGCTACTCAATCAACTAACTTGGAGATGATTAATTTGTTTGTAATACATCTTTTATAGCTCTTCTACTCTTTTTTTCACTAAAGTTATTTTTCTTTTCACTCCTAATAAATTATAATCAACACGAGACCAAGCATATTCTCCTCCTGACACCATGGGCCCTGCAACCATGAGCCCTCACCTTGAGTGCGGCAGGGACTCCCAGACTATGTGCATGGTTGTCACTGGAACATCAGCTGGCTATTCTCAGCAATTAAGACCCAACGTCCAATTCCCAGGCTGCGTTCCAAAGTGCTGTCACAGCAGACCCAGCCTTGGAATTGTCCCACCTATTTATGTCTGTAGCCCGTGGATTGTGCCTAAGCTCCCAACAGTACCCTCTTGTAGTAGCACTGGTTACTTTTTATTGCCTATCTTAGCACTGCCTCAACATTATTTTATTTGAATGATATCCACGTATAGGAATGATGGAATCCATTCTAGACATAAAACGTGTAGATGAATCGAATGAGCTAAAACAAACTCTTAAATTACTTCATGGACATAATTGAACAACTTGTACTTTTGCATTCACTTAACTGTCACTCTGCAAAATGGGGACCCACTACCCCCAGAGATCTTTCACAACTTTTTTATTTGATCCTTTATGTCATCGATAACAATTCTGCCATTAGGATATTCTCACATTTCATAAAGAGGAAGTGAACGTGAAACATGTCTGACAGAGGAGCCAGGGTTCCTTATCCTGCAGCTAGTCTGTTTTCATTACACTGGACCAGTTATTAAATGCGTTCGAACTCTTCTCCAAAAGCACACATTTTCCTACATTATATTTGAGCAGTATTATGATATAAATGTAAACACCCACAGTGCCTAGTAAGCTCTCCACAGAACCTGCTAAGCTCTTCTATGGATATTTTTCTCAAAGGATCAGTGTGAAAAAAGCAATGTTGTCTTTCTTATTTCTGTAAAAGAGAAATATAACACTTCAACTCACAAATAAATGTTCACGGTAGCAGAGCAGGTATGTTATTATCAAGAGATACCAGAAAACCACGGGGACAATGGTAATTTATGTACATTTGGGGACAGTCTATGATCTGAAAAGAAAAAAAAAAGCATGCTGATTGAAAAATGATGACATGATAATAATTGGAAACTGTTTTTGATTATTTTAAGTTTCTGATAAGTGGCAGTTTTCCTGAAGAAATAAACATTTCATCACGATTTGTAATAAACTATAAGACTCTTTATAAAACTCACTTAATTGTAGATATAGTGACTACTGACTTTATAATATGTCTTTTCATTTCCTAAAGATATTGCCCAAGGACTAGATTACACAATGTATATATACAAGAGCCTTTAAATAGTAATGTACTATGTCATTATACATTTGTCCAAGCCCATAGAACGTGCACCACCAGGATCTGACCCTAAAGTACACTATGGATGTTGTGTGGTAACAGTCTGTCAATGTAGATGCATCGATTGTTAGCAAATGTACCAGGGGATGATGATAGTCAGACAGGAGGTGGTAGGAATATATATGGGACCTCAGTACATTCTGCTCAGTTTTATAGTGAACCTAATGCTGCTCTCAAAAATAAAGTGTATTTAATATGGAAAAAATAAATAAATGATAATGTACTATTAATATGAACATACTTTGCCTCAGATTTCAGCAGTTGAGTGACAAAAATGATGAAATCTTATTATGATATTCTTTTAATTTCTGAAATGATGTATATATCACAAAGTTTAATTTTTAAATGTCAGAAGAGAACATGGCATTTATTTACAGCATAACCTCTTGATTACTGTGTTATTTCATTGTCTTCTTAGGGAATACTGGATAATACAGAATAGTGTATAAAATATGTCTGTAACATATTTTGTTCTAAATTTCACCACCTGCCTTCTAGGGATCCAGTCTACAGCTCAACAATTCCTCTAAAGATCAATGCCCTTCTCTTTGGAAACAATATGTCACCCATTTTTCATTTTATTTGGGTTAATGGAGAAATAATATGGAATTAATTTTACATTGGTATAAAAAACAACATGCATTTTATTTTTTGTTTACTGGCTAGGGGTGGTGATAAGCAATTGGTGGGGGCCTTATTAAAGCACTAAAGGCTCGGTGCATGAATTTGAGCACGGGTGGGGTCCCTGGGCCTGGCTGGTGATCAGGGCCAATAGGGGCCTATCAGCTGGGGGATGGATGGGAGAAGGGATCATGGGAGGATGGCTGGCCAGGAGGAGGGACCATGGAGGTTGGCTGCCTTTCCTGAGGAGGGAGGGAGCCCTTGACTCCCCTAAGAAAGGGGCTGTGTCTGCCACCACCCACCTCCGGTTCCCAGTCCCAGCCCAGGGCCCAAAGGTCCTGGTGGGGTCAGAAGAGGAGGCAATGGTTGCTGGGCAGGGCACGGAAAGAACAAATATAGCATGCTGCCACCATTGGCATCCTGTCACTGCACTGTTCCCTACCTTCCCACCTCCTTCTTCCCTCACTGCCTTGTCACCACCACCACTGCTGGCAGGTAGCCCCTGGGAAAGAGAAAGGATGGGAA
The DNA here is from genome assembly GCA_963924515.1 of Vespertilio murinus. Lineage (NCBI taxonomy): Eukaryota > Metazoa > Chordata > Mammalia > Chiroptera > Vespertilionidae > Vespertilio > Vespertilio murinus. The sequence goes on along the minus strand of OZ004711.1, from coordinate 75,466,086 downwards.
CAAGACAAACCCTTGTGTTGAGGATTGACCTTCAATAGACCACAGCAAGGGACCTTCTCTGCGGCATTTGAAACCCCAACCCAGAACAGGTCTTCTATGAATGGTTTAGCACCAGGTCCCAATGGGGGCCAGCTGGCAGGGGGAGGGGAGGGACTGTAGGCAGTTGGCCTGCTGCAGGACCTTGGCTGTGGGAATGCACTGATCACCAGGGGGCAGCTCCTGTATAGAATGTCTGACGCCTGGTTGGTCAGTGCACATCATAGTGACTGGTCCTTCAGTCATAAGTCACTTAAGCTTTTATACATATAGATTATGGGTCATGCTAGGCAGAGTTTATTCACACCAGTCACAGACATCATCTTTGCCTTTCTGTTGCTTATGACCTGGCCCAGTGGTTCTCTACCCTGGTTGCTCATTAGAATCACCTGAAGACAGTCAGAAAAATACTGATGATCCTTCTCTATCCACTGCTTCAATTTGTCCAGGATGCCAATTGAGTGATGGCCTGGGTTAAAATTTCCCTGGATGATTTTAAGGCATAGTCTGGAGGACAAGAGATGCATGTGATAAAAATGCAGTGATAAACCTTTATCATGGCTGTATGGGAAACATGTAAGAAGCTATGAGAGTGAGTAACAAGACTGAGTTGTTGAGGAGTTAGCCAGGAAAGGCCCATCTGAGTCTCAGAGACGATGGGGGGTGGAAGGGGGAGTGGGTGCTGAGGCGGAAGTCCAGGCAGAGGAAACAGCAGGAGCACAGGCTTTAGGGCAAGAAAGGCCTTGGCTTGTAGAAAGAGTAGGCAGGCAGTCCGTGTGGCTGGAATGCAGGGAGCAAAGGAAAAGGGGTGCAGGCAGCAGCTGGGGAGGCAGGTGGAGCTGGCCCTTCCAGGCTCCCAGAAGGTTGAGGGAAGGACTGTGTTTTCACCTGAAGGGCAGGAAAAGCTACCTGCTGTGTTATTGTTTTGTCAGAATGTGACATTCAGATTAAGGAAAAGCACATTGATTGTTTTTCTCGTATGTTTAATATTTTAATTAGACAGTTTACCTAAAAACTCTTGATAGCCAGGCAGACAAACAAAATCAATAAGACTCTATGAGCCAGAGGCATCACCTCCCTCTCCCTCTGGCAGATGGCGATGGTCACCACAGTTATGAAACTGAAGGGCACACCCAGAAGTCAGACAAGAATTTCTCCACTCTTTCCAATATTTTCCACAACATAAAAAAGTAATCAATTAATATTAACTAATTCAAAATAGCTCACAATCACTTGGGATCCTAATTTACAACCTGGGATCATGGAATTATCAAAACTACAGCAATGCTATTGCTTAAAAGAATGATGTTCTAAACCAGAGAAACTAGAAGGTCCATTCAAACTAAGTCTCAAACTATTATAGATTCTGTGGTTCAATCCAATGGTTGGCAAACTCATTAGTCAACAGAGCCAAATATCAACAGTACAACGACTGAAATTTCTTTTGAGAGTCAATTATTTTAAACTTAAACTTCTTCTAATGCCACTTCTTCAAAATAGACTCATCCAGCCCATGGTATTTTGTGGAAGAGCCACACACAAGGGGCCAAAGAGCCGCCTGTGGCCTGTGAGCAGCAGTTTGCAGACCATGGGTTCAAACAATATGGCCTGAGACTTGGAAAGTAGGTAATTTCTAAAGAATATGTATCAGTTACACATGATATACTTGACTCAAACAAAACATTTCTTAAAAGAAGAGAAAGATAAGACTTGGTTTGTATGTATTTTTTAGCACAGTCTTAGTAAACTCATATAAGAGACACTATGATCTTGTGTCAACAGGACAAAGGAAGATTAAAAAAAACACATGAGAAAAAATGAAAAATAGTGAATACAGATAAGAAAAAGAAGTAAAACTGTGGGATAAAAATGATTCATTGAAGTCTGATTATTAGTTTATAATCAAGCATCAAATAACAAATGAGGCTTTCTAAACAAGGGCAAGACAGAAAACAAAACAAAACAAAACAAAACAAGATCTACTGGTCACCAAATTACACTTCATCATCAATAAATCAGTGGTCAGAACAATTAAATCAGTTCTTTCCATTATTAAATCAATGAGTCATACATATTAGAACCAAATATCATGGGAAAACTTTGATGTATATACCCTTCAAGATTGTTGCCCTTCCTTAAGGAACCCCTGAATAAACTAACAAACTAATAAATGGCCACCCAAGGTCCCACTTTGCTTCCAAACCTTGTCCTTTATTCAGAGGAATGGGAATATGGAATGCCCAACCCCAAATCCAACAAAAGGAGCTACCCGTCCTCCCCGCTGTCAGTGTTTCTCTCATCCTACATTGAACATATTTGTACAGAGTGGGATCTGTTCCCTGTAGGTAATCTTGCAGTAAAATGATATTAAGTAATTAACAGCATGACAATGATGGAAACAGATGCCACAAGCAAAAAAATAAAAATAAAAGCTAATTGGAGGTAAAGCGATGTATAAGCTAGAAAACTGGTCTAGAATCGGGAGATGTAGCTCCTTTCTCGGCAAGGTTATTGATTACAGGTTTACCCTAAGCAACTTCTTTATCCTGGTTATCCTCCAACCTCCCTTCCTGAGACCATCTACTTTGCTGGTAAGAGCACTGTGAGGATGAACCAGCGTGCTTGTAAAGGTGTGCTGAGCTCACAAGAAAAAGACTCCATTAATACAAGGTAGTATTGCTCTAACTATAAAGAAGTATCAAGTGGATTTTTGTGAAAGCTGTAATTATAAGGGAGGATAATCCTCCACAGCCAAGGTGATTTGGCAAATTACAATCTACGTCATTTTCAAACACTCAGTGAGATGCTGTGTGGAGGCAAAGGATATGACTAGCTAAGCCAGAAAACTTACGCCGAGAGCCATTTATTAAATGTAGGTTTGGACAGAAAGTCGCTGAAAATGAACTGGGATGGGTTGTAATAATGCATGGTGGTTTAGTAGTCCGTGCACAACATTAAGAGCAATTTGGGGCCTCGTGGTCATAATCATTATTTCTAACACAGCACGTATTTTTAAATAAAATCCTACATCGTCCAAATATCAGTATTTCTCTTAACCGAAAGATAACTGTTAATAAGTTTTACATCATTTTCTATAAAATGAGCAAACCATTTAATAAAGCCACACTTCATTACCTAAACCTCCTTTATTTCCAATTACCAATATTCCAATCTGCCTATGTTTCTCTTTCTTAATTAAGAAACCTCTGATAGATCAGGGTACCATCAATTAAAATCAAATGTAAATTAATTGTGGCTCTGGATCCCTAAACCCATCCACCGTATCCATCAGCCAAAATTCCACTCTTCCTTGAGAGTTTCTGGGTAGGTTTCATTTCTCTGTAGCTTGGGAAGTAATTTTACTCCCTGCAGATATGCACATAGCCATACACATTCTATTAATCTAATGATGAAAACAGTTAATCATTTAAACTATTTTTAAGTGTGGTCCTTACAGATACCTTTAGAGCAATTGGTTCTTTTTAAAAATATATATTTTTATTGATTTTAAAGAGGGAGAGAGATATAGAAACATTAAGAATGAGAGAGAATCATTGACTGGCTGCCTCCTGCATGTCCCCCACTGGGGATCGAGTCCACAACCCTGATATGTGCCCTGACCAGGAATGGAACTGTGACCTCCTGGTGCACAGGTTGATGCCCAACCACTGAGCAATCCCAGCCAGGCTAGAGCAATTAGGTCTAAAAGTACCTTAAGTGGTTTGAGCTTCATGTCACCTAGGGGCTCCCTCACAGCCTGGGGGGTCTTTAACTTTGCCTTTTAGGATTTAAGACTCTGAGGAATGTAATAATCCAGAGCCCTCTATGATTAGTACTTCGCATGCCAAACCAGTCAGGTACAGGAGGGGCTGCACTACCTAGTACAGAGAGCCTGGCAAACATAAAAATGAGAGCCACGGGTTTAAACACAGTTTGTTAGGGATATGGCAAGATGGTTTTTATTCGTGTGTTTATTTAATCTATCTTCCCTTTGATAAGCATACTTCATTTTAGTTAAGACCAACATTTTTAGAGCAGTTAAGGTTCGCAGCAAAATTGAGGGGAAGATCCAAAAATGTCCCCTACATCTCCTGCCCTCACACATGCATAGCTTCTTCCCTCATTACTGAATTTCTCACCAGAGTGGTAAACTTGTTACAGCTGATGAATCTAACTGACTCATCACAATTACTCAATATGCATAGTTTCCATTAGGGTTCACTCTTGGGGCTTGGACAAATGGATAATGACACATATCAGTTATTGTTATGGAATCACACAGAGCATTTTCCCTGCACTAAAAATCATCTGTGTTCTGTCACCTCATCCATCTGCCCCACCCCACTGGACAACCCTTGGCAACTGCTGACCGTTTTTGCTATCTTCATAGGTTTGCCTTCTTCAGAATGGCATAAAGTTGGATTCAATATGGTATGAAGCCTTTTCAGACTGACCTCTTTCACACAGTGATATGCACTTCAGGTCCCTGCATGTCTTTTCCTGGCTTGATAGGTCTTTTCAGCGTTGAGTGATTTCCCCTTGTCTAGATTTAGCAAAATTTACCTATCAGTTTACCTACTGAAAGGTATCTTGGTTGCTTCCAAGCTTTAGCAATTATGAATAAAGCTACTGTAAACATCCATGTGTGGGTTTTTCATTACATTGTAACCCACCGAAGGCATTACTGATTTAAAAACTCTAAGATAATATCACTTGTGTAGCTTGCCCCCTGACCGAATTGAATACAAGAGTAGAATTTGGTGAATCCAGATAAAGGAATGTTAAATATATTGATTATGGCATCTCTTTCCAACATCAAATGCCATAATATTTTTGCAGCTCCTCATAATCAAACATTTAAAAAAATTATGAGTATCCGAGACAGAGTCATATGCTCAGAGATGCAAAGCAAATTGAGGGGCAAATTCACTCTTCAGTTTTGAAAATTTATCAACTGGGCCGTATTCCCGTTTCCTTCCTTAGTTTGTTTTTGTTTTAATAAGAACTTGTAGCTCAAAGAGGATTTAAGCAAATTAACCAAAGTCATTGCACTGGTAAGAAATAGATCTGGGAGCTGGATCAGATCTGAGAATCTAAAAGGTCTTCAGCCGAAACCAGTTTGGCTCAGTGGATAGAGCGTCGGCCTGTGGACTGAAAGGTCCTGGGTTCGATTCCGGTCAAGCGCATGTACCTTGGTTGCGGGCACATCCCCGGTGGGGAGTGTGCAAAAGGCAGCTGGTCGATGTATCTCTCTCATCGACGTTTCTATCTCTCTATCCCTCTCAATTCATCTCTGTGTAAAATAAATAAAATATATTTAAAAAAATAAAAAAATAAAAGGTCTTCAAAAGGTTTGCTGATAGTTTCTTTCCTTAGGAAAAAAGACTATCTTTTAAGTTTATGTTTTTCTTAAGGAAAAATAATATTGGCAAGCTTTCTAGCTTTTGATACTTTTGTCAGTTTGAAAAAAGTTGTTCAAACTCAACTCACAGAAGAATCTCACATAGACATATCATTTTAAAATAAATTACAATTAAATAGACCTTCTCCAAACCCCAACATGAATACTCTTATATCGTTAAGAAAACTGACCTCCAGAACAACTACCATTTATTAAGTACTTTCCCTGTTCCAGGCACTTGCTAAAAGCTTTGAATGGATAATCTCACCCAAGGTACATGTTATAATTATCTCTATTTTACAAAAAAGGTAACTGGACCTTAAAACAGTGAAGAAATTTGACCAATACCACAGGGGCAATGTGTTGGAGGTAGGATCTGAAATACAACAGTTGATTACAGAGTGCTAACTCTTTATCCAGTTCTTAATTTGATATCATAAAAGTCTTTGAAGATCCCCCCCCCCTGTTTTTTTCTGCTTTGTTTGTATATTAAAGCTAAGCTGTTTCTTCCATCAATATACAGCCAATAAATGGACCTACTCACAGGCAAAGACCAGGGCATCAACCTAGAGGACTCTGTTTGCTTCCCTGCTTGGCAAAACAAGATGAGAAAACATCTAAGGAATCAGACCTATGAGATCAAAGACCTTTATCATTTAGTGGAGGAGATAAAATGTATATAAGGGTTAAACTTGGTTTTCAGACAAGTTTTATAGTCATAGGGGAAGCAGAGGAAGAAAGACAAGCTATTGACCTAGTGGAGGAAAAAGGGGAACATAAGCAGCTGAGAAGGGAAAATGGTCTGAACCGGCGATTGGGGGAAGCATATAGTTCTTAGAGAAGGAAACTCCTGGAGGAGGAAGCTTCAGAAAGATAATGTGCTCAGTGGGTTAAGGGTGACAATGGCCTCAAGACAAGTCACAGGGCTGAGCCACTGTATGGCCAATGACTACAGTTAAGTTTCCCTAAAGTGGTGAGGGAGCAGTGCAGCTAGAAAAACGCAAGGTTGGATTATTGTATTAAGGAGAGAGTAGGAGGTAATGAAGTCAAGTTGGTGAGTCAAAATACTCCAAAACTTTAGACAGGAAATGAAAAGCATAAAAACAACATGTATTAAAGGAATACAGGGATCTTGTTTTTTTTACTGTTGTTTTGTTGTGTTTTTTTTTGAGAAAAAAATAGAGCATGTTTTTCAGTATAGGAAGTACAGATTATATACAGAGAGTAAAATAGAGATTTTCAAACTCTAGGAATATGAAATTATTTACTTTTTCTTTAAGGAAACTTCAGAAAAAAAATGTAATTGTTTGAGAAAAGTCCCAGAGATTCAGAAGATGGGGGATTATGATTAAAAACATAAATGAAAGGGTTGGGCTTAGCAAAGAGGAGGACTATTTTTTTCTTAGACACAGTAAATAGAAGCAAATAAAAACATACCAGGAATTTCATGTTGAGGGAAGGGGGGATTAAAGGAGCTAAACTTGGGTAGTCTTAATATTCTCAGCAAATTAAAAGTTAATGTCACAGGGATTGCGTTGGATTTGGGAAGAATTAAATTGTCTGGAGTAGTCAAAAGGGTGAATATGAAAAACAATTATGTCTTATGAGTGGAGGCACAACATTTGTTTTCATTTTCTAGTTTGCCAGCATTCTAGGGAAAACAGCTTCTCCCAAATGCCCCAACGCCCATGTCCGGGGGAAGAACAAACACTCACTTATATAAGCTTCTCATTTAATTGATCTTAGGATACTCTATAAAACCAAAAGGAAATAATTTTCTATACAATTCACATTTACCTACTCTTCTTCAAAACTGTTGCCTAACCTCATCCTTGCTGGAAAGTATGATCCTGTATAAAATTTTAAGTACAGAAGAATATGTTTCATATATGACCTAAAGTTTCTCAGTCTTTTTCTAACTCATTCCATTATTAATTTATAAATTTTAGTTAGCCTCCCTTAGATCACAATATTAAGATGTCTTCTTGCCAAAACCGGTTTGGCTCAGTGGATAGAGGGTTGGCTTGTAGACTGAAGGGTCCCAGGTTTGATTCCTGTCAAGGGCATGTACCTTGGTTGCGGGCACATCCCCAGTAGGGGGTGTGCAGGAGGCAGCTGATAGATGATTCTCTCTCATAAATGTTTCTAACTTTCTATCCCTCTCTTCCTCTATGTAAAAAAATCAATTATATATATATATATATATATATATATATATATATATATATATATAAAAGATGTCTTCTTAATATAAAATAACAAATGGCTGGTCTTGATCCACTGTTCAAGTAATTAACACTGACAAGTTTGACTTTTAGATGACTGAGAGTCTTTAGCTTTTAATGTAAATGAAGTGTGATTGTGCCCATTATTTGAATGATCCACAAATAACTTTCCTGCTGCCAGTGTAGATACCTCCAAAAAAAAACCAAAGAGCATCTACCTATGATACACATAGTAATAATTTATTATCAGCAAATTCTTTTCAAGATGTATTGAAAAGAGTCCAAGTAATTTTATGGAAAATCTTTTTGGTTAAGTAAAGGATTGCTAAAAATTGAAGTACTCTGACTAAGGAAACCAGATCTGTGGAGCACACACTGATCAGGAGGATGAGGGTTTAGTGAGATGGGGTCAGTGTCAGATATTAGAACAATAATCCACCATTACATCAAGGGTGGCAGGACAAATCCCTGCAGGCCAATTCCCAGCTTCAAGGTGGAATGTGTTCACCTCCGAAACACTGCATGGGTGGAAGACTAGACCAACCTCATCTGCTCCTGTTTGTCAGCTGGTCAGGCACAACCTCAGCCATCCCACTCTAACCACAGTTAATCTTGAAGATTCAGAGGAGAGTAAGGGCAGGTTCTCAGAAAGAGGTGAAAAGAAAAGAAAACCAAGAGGAAGAGTAAATCAATATACCCAATGTAAGATAGGTTAAATCCTCTCTCTTCTCCCTGTTGGGGTTGGGAATGCTCAGCCAACTATGTCACTTAGGTGATGAGTTTGATGAAAATGACTTTGATGAATCTCCTTTCCAGGAGCAATGTTTTCTGTACTGCCTTTAAAATGATTTAGAACCCTATTTTTTTCAATCCCCTCCCCCCAGAAATCCACGTTGTGAATCACAGAGTTTTAGGTACAGTTTTTAACATAGATTCTGTGATTAATTGATTCTTTTTAAAAAAATGAACCCAGTTATTCCCCTGCCTGGATGATTTCCCTTTGCAATGTACCTGAAGCTCCTGCCTTCAAAGGTGGAATCTATTTCTCCACGTTCTGATTCCTGGTAGACTTGTGACTTATTTTGCCCAACAGGCTTCGGTAGGATTGATATTGTACTATTACAAGTCTAGGCTTTTAGATACCTTGCATTTCTGTTTGCTCCTTTAGAAACAAGGACCAGCCTGCTGGAAGAGAAAAGGGCCATAAGAAGGGCACAGCTGTCCTAGTCAAGGTCACCTTAGACCACCCAGTAGCCAACCGATTTCCAAACATGTGGAAGAGCACAGCCCAGATCAGCAGATCTACCTACCTGACTCACAACTTCCCAAGGTAATAAACCAGAACTGCCCCAGTAACATGAGAAGGGCAGAAAAAATCTGCTTATTACTAAAAAACTGCTTGTTACTAGTTGTATCACTGAGTTTTTTGTGATAATTTACACAGTAGCAACAGATAACTGATATATGCTTTTACTCTTAGATATATGATTTTTTAAAAAAGTGTATATATGTGTATACATATAGATAGACATATACGTATACATATACGTATATGTCTATGTATATGTATACATAGACATATACACTAGAGGCCAGGTGCACAAAATTAGTGCATGGGGGAGTGTCCCTCAGCCCAGCCCGCACCCTCTCCAATCTGGAACCCTTCGAGGCATGTCCTACTGCAGGTTTAGGCCTGATCCCACCTAATATTGGTAAAAATGAAACCTCCTTTTTCCTCTCATCTTTGGACTTCCTTTGGATCACCAATAATAATTTTGGCTGCGTTATACCATTGTCTTTCAAAGAAGCATCCCAACATGCTACTGACATTAATTCCCCCCTCCATGTGACAGAAACCGTTTCAGTGTTAGCTTGGCTTCCAGGTGACAGATACAGATCTCCTGTCACTTAGGTTCAGATGTCACTGTGCAGAAGCTTGAACATATTAATATTTGATATCAAAAGAATGGCAAATGTATTTGCATTTTCCATTCTTCATGTCATGGGAAAACTAGCCTGAGAGTCTGCTGCACATTGAATATGAAGATGTTATTGTTAGTTCCACCTTGGATTCTGGGATACTGCTTTGGAAGGCAGGGGTTCAGGGTTGGAAGGAGACTAACTAAAGAAACCTAAGAACTGCCGTGGAGACCAGGCTCGCTTCAGAGAGAAACAACAAACGCTCTCACAGATAGAGCTCACAGGCTGTTGAGAGATTCGTTGGGGTACCACATAGCAGAGGCCTGCATTGGGACTTTGAGCTGTGGAGTCCCCTAGCAGTTTCATTAGCTTAATTGGAACTGGGATTAATTAGTAACACTCAGGTTCTATTCTTAGTGGTGAAGGCTGTACTACTTCCCTTGGAGAATTATTTAACTGAGGAACTTCTTTAGAGAAGTTGCTTGATAAATAGCTTATATTGAATAAGCGGATAAATCACTATTTTATATGGCAAAGACACAAGGATATCAACATTATGTATAAATGTTCTATTACTAAGTGCATGGGAAGGTTTCACTCTCAACACTTCTGATGCCCTAAGAAAGAAGGCATCTTTCCCAGTGACAGCTGAGGGGTCTTTGTTTCAGGCTGTCCCTGCCCCGGCTTTCTCCCCTTCGAGAATTTCCTGAAGACTTACTTTCAGTAGGAAGGCTGTTTGGTTGCATAGTCAAATGACACATTGTCCATCCTTCAACTGTTTCAACACAAGACTTAAGGGATCTGATTGTTCTAGGTTTGCCTTCACTAACAATGGCTGTAGTCCCTTGTGTTATGGCTTTCACAGAGTCCTTCTCGAGTTTAAGAAGCTTTTCTGGTAATATCATTCCAGCAAGTACCACGTCACCAAGGTTAACAACACATTGATAATGTTTCCTTAGTATCTTAAAAATTCTGGGTCATATAAAAATTTAATTCAGATCATTAAAATTTGACTTGTAATTTTAGGTATTTCAACCTCTGAAGTGGTAGCTAGCATTTCCTGTAAAACAAAATTATCTGTGGGTATAAAAATAACCATCAAGTGTCTATCCTCTTTATAAATTGTGTCTCAGAAGGAGTAGGCGTATTGAGTCAAGTCAGTATGAGTGGTATCATATTGGTTAGCAAGTCTCACAGATAAGTCATTGTTCAACTAAAGTTAAGAACAAAAAATCAGAAAATATTAAGATTTTCTATCCTAGTATTTCTCAACCTTTTTTTTCATGATTGTCTCCCTAAGGAGCCTTTTAAGATACTGTTTTTCTAATTGCCATCCCACATGAAATTTTAATATACTGCATATCCATTTATGTACCTTATGCATATCTATGCTTTATAGAAAAAAAAGAGTAAGTATAAGGCTTATAATTTTTATTCACTGCCGAGTTAAGAATGACTAAGTACTTTTTTAAAAAGCTATTAATGTTTAATTTAGCTTCATAACTCTATTTGCTGAGCAACTTTTAATGAAACTTATTTAGTTCCATAAATTGCAATTATCAAATTTCATACGAAACTAATTTACATAAATCCATATTAGTGATATAATCACATTTCTAAAAAATAATTCAAAATTATTAAATTTCCAGTAAAAGCAATTGTACTCGAAAATTTTAATAAACTATTAAAATACAGTATATTCTAGTGAACTGAACTTTAGAGTTTTACTGGATATGAAAATTCATTCTTAACTTAATTGTTGCTAGACAATCATTCAGATATTGACTTTTTTTTTCTTTTCAGCACTTGAGATACCATAGAAAATTGATAAAAATAGAAACTATTTTTATTTACTATCAAAGCTCAAGTAACAGGAAAGTACTGAGAAACAAATAAACAATATCCGCAGGGCAGCCACGGGCACACAGGCCACCTCTCAGGTGACAACTTTGAGATGTAGCAACAGACTGTGAGTCCTCCAGTCACAGGCGTATGTTTCCCAGAGCTTTATAGCCCTGCTGGTGCATGCAGCTTGTGGACCTTCCATGAACTCAGTCGATGATGCTCATAGGATACCCAAGAAAACCCAACCAGAGAAATTAAGTGTAAGAATACAATTCTGTCAAACAGAGCTGAACTTTGCTGGGACACAGCATATTGTAATATTAACCCCCCCAAACCAATTTTCATTCCATTGGGTGTGACATCTGACAATGTATGGCCTGTTTCTTAAAGAAATAATTTATGTATGCATGTGCAATCCAAGCCCAATTCCCATTTTTCCCTTTATCACTGACTTCTCTGAAAGAACTGTCACCATGCTCAATACCATACCCTGCATTCAACTCCTCAACCAAACACAATGTGATCTCTGAACCTACCATTCCACCGAAACTGCCCTGGCTCTTGGTAAACTCCGTAAATTTTCTAAAAATAGAAAAAGACCTCTTACACTTACTAATTCAACAGTACCTCCTCAGAACTCCTCTCTGTAGTTAAGTACTCTACAGTACTAGTATTTGATGGTGTTGACTGTCCCTTGCTACACACCAGTTTCACAATGCTTCTCTTTTCTGGATAATTGCTAATTTGAGTCTTTTATCCATTTACTTTGGTACAGTTTTTCTTTAAATATAGCCTTAAACTCAAGATTTCATTGTTTAGCAACTTCTCTAGTCAAGGTAACTGGGACCATTCCCATGGCTTCAATTATTTACTGGATACATAAAAATGACCATCATATCACTCCACCTTCCAACCACTGCTCATAGCTACCTGGATATCCCATGGAAAATGAAATTAAGCATAATTCAGACTGACTTATCTCACCCTACTCATACTTAGGTTGGTCTTCTCTCTCAAAAAATATCATAATCCTTAGCACCCTCTTTTCACCTACAGCCTTGGGAGACATTAGGGTTCCATCTTCCCTCACCATCCCAACCTATCCAATCCAACCCAAATGTATAACTACAAATTTTAATTAATGTTTTTAATATGTGTCATAAATGTTCTGCTTCCACTGTCATTGACTTAGTGTGGGCCTTTCTCTCTCAAATGGACTATTGCAAGAACAAATATTTAATGGTCCTTTTTGTTTCTTCTCTAATCCTCCTTTCATACAACCATCCAATTTTTCTTCCTATAAATGCAAATTTAACCATGATACAGACATGTTCTAAAAAAAAGAAAGAAAAAGATGATTCCCTCTTGTCTACAAAATTAAGATCTTTCCCATATTGCTCCCATGTCTCTGATTTTGCTCATGTTGGTATTTCTTGAGTGATTCCTTTCCTCCTTTTCTGATTGTCCAAAAATCTTAAACTTCAAAAAATAAACAGTAATCACCTCCTTCCCAAATCTGCCAACATCCTCCCATCATGCTCTGAGATGATCTAATGGAAGATCTATTGTTTCAGACTTCCTCTAGGCTAGAAATCGGCATATTATTCTGTAAATAGATTTTGCTAGATTGTTAGCTACTTTTACACATTTGATAAAGTGCATGATCTTAGACAGAAATATGCTTTAACATTAAAAATAACTAAGCATAACTTGCTTTCTAATGGGAAAAATACTCTCCATCCCCTCATACATGGACAATGAATGGATTCTATTAAAAACGCTGGAGGTCTAATGAACCAGCACTGATTACTTAGTCTCAGGTTTGCAAAGAGATATTCAGAAGTCAGATAAAATTCATCAAACCTTAGGAAAGATCTCCAGTTTAGCCCCACTCATCTACTGCACATCTGCCCGACCACATTATCTTAGTGCGGGAGCCTCATTTTTGCATTTCAATGTGGCATTCTATCAGATTAATGCCCAAGATATTCCAGCTGCACCGCAAGTGAGTGAGTGGACATATAGGGATATTATGCATGGCTTGTATCATTGACATTGAGCAAAGGAAATGTGATTAGCACCAAATTGCATCTGACAGGGGAATCAGAAACCTGTCAAACACGATGACATGGATCCAATGTTTAGAAGGCAAAAGGGGGATAACGGAGCAGGGCAGCCTGGCATGGAGACAGCAATAAAACACAACAGCGATGATAAATTAATTCATTTACTTATGAAAAATTAGAGGCTTCCACACACAGCTCTCATTTATAATCTTGTCAATCTGGTTGAGTAAATAAAAAGGCTCTACATTATTAGTTGAAAACACCAGCAAGTGAGAGGAAATGCAAAAATTGGATTCGTGGCCTTGCTTTTAATCAAAGGCAATAATTCTTTGGAATGAGCCACAGTGATGTTTGGAAGGGATTTTTCATCTGAAGATACTTTCCATCACCTTCTATATAGGTGTTTTTCCTGGGCTCAGACTGAGAGCTGTCAAATCCCAAGGCATTAGAGCATCACAGGCACTAGTTTAATCAGAAAGGATATTTAGACAAAGGGACACACCCAAATGGCCTCCTTTGCTCTTCAGGATTCTGAGAAAGGAAAGCACAGAATCAAACCAGAGGCTTCTGTCAAGTGGCTATATACCGGTATTACAGCCTTGCACAGGAAAGGAGATGGCCTTAAGTAATATCCAGCTCATATTAAAAATCACTTTTATTTGTCAACCTAACAGATCAGCATATCCTGATGATTTAGTCTGGGGATGAAGGCTGGATGAACCCTAAGCCTTTTTGTTTTCCCAAACTCCTCACTGCAGGGGGCATTAAATACACAATTACCCCGGACCCTGCAATTATTCTTCGAATATACTTCCAAAAATCTTCCCCTCCCAGTTATTCATGAAGGAGAACTAGCTCTTCTATTATCCCAGAATTAACATGACGGCGGAGACAAGAGCTAAGGAGCAGAATCCTCAGAATAAACCCAATGTGTGTGTCTAAATGGAAGATCTTTAAAAAATAAATGACTGTCTGGCAGAGGCAGCTGAAGAGAAGAGATCTGGGCCAAGAAGACATCTCTAAAACCATTCATTTCAAGTCTCTAAGGAAAGCATCTTCTACCCAAACTATTTTTAGAAATGCAAAAAAAGAAAATTAAATTTAAAAAAAAGCTATAATGTATGGAACTCTTTAAACAAGACTGAATAATAATAAGACTTTGGTGGGGAGGGGATTGTTTATTAGATGAAAGGGGAATTATATTTACAAACTGGAAAGTCGCATTGATATCATTCATAACAACTCCAAAACTGAAATATTACAACTCTCATTCCACAACAGGAGACTGGAAAAACAACTTGTAGAATATTCATACAATGGAATATTACCATTTTAAAAAGAGGAGCTATCTTCTATATACCCAACAAGGGCAAATCTCAAAAGCACTGAGCAAACAAAGCCTTTCACAAAACAATACATACTATATAAGAAATTCTATTTATATTGGTATTCTAAAATAGACAAAACGAAACCATGATAGAAAAATATCAGAACAGTATTTACTGTTGGGGGTTGGAGTAGAGACTAATTGGAAAAAGGTGACTTTCTGAGGTGAGGGCAATGTTTAATATTTCAATAGGGGCATGCCTTTCAGAAATATATGCCAAAACTTTAGCAAATAGCCCTGGCCAGTTGCAGGTTCGATCCCAGGCCCCGGTTGGGATGATTGCAGGAGGCAACCAGTCAATATATCTCTCTCACATATATATCTCTCTCCATACCTCCCTTCTACTCTCTAAAGATCAATGGAAAATATATCCTCAGGTTAGGATTTTTTTTTAAAAAAAAGAGGCAAATAATACTTTTAAGATCTGTGCATTGTTTCATATGTAAATTATAATATAAAAATATTAAAAATCCATAACCAGTACTGAACTCTAGTTAATGACATGAATGCTAAAATTTAGCGATGAAATGCACTAATGTACGCATAAAAAACAAGGTGGATTAAATAATGGATAGAGGAACAGATATATGATAAATAAAATATAATGAAATGTTAACTGCAAAATCAAGGTGTTGGGTATATAGGTTTTTACTATGTAATTCTTTCAAGTTTTCTATATATTTGACATTTTTTCATAACATGTTGGAATACAGGTGTGTGAAGGAATTGGAGAGGTAATGAGCACTAGTTTTAACTGAAGATGGGATGTAGTGGGACCAAAGCTGGTGCGTCTCAAGTATGACAGAGCAAGAAGGAAGTCCCCAGAGCCATGAGCTGCTGTGCAGTCATCGGTGCTGAGTGGACATGGGTAATGGCTAGGTGCCCTTCAGAGCAAGACAAATGACTCAGCCAGGCAAAACCGAAAAAACACAGACTCTGTCAGAAAGGACAAATGACATGTCAGATCTTTACAAACTATAGTACTCTCCCATCACTTTTGTAAGTTTTACACCTCAGCAAAAAGCAAGTAAAAGAGTAATTTCTATGTGAAGTATCAAAGCAAGTCTAGCAAAGAAATTCCCCCTTAGGAGAGAGCGCTGCCAAGCATTATGAAGTTTGAAAAACAAGTTGTCTGTTTGTAATGTTTAAAGGCCAACAGCTTTCATCTTACTTTAAGAATGTTCTGTAGAGAGAAGTTGGAAGGTACACATTTACATTTCCTTCTAACCATTTAAGTAACCATTTATCCCTCTTTGGTTTAATTTAATTCCTGGTGTCAGAATGTCTATCAAATCTTAATAACAGGTACAAGGCTATGCATGGGATACTACAGACTCTTCTGAATTATGAAAGCTTTATTTTAATGGCATTAACCAATAATGCAAGCTCTTGTAAGCAAATCTAAGAAAAAAATTTTACTATTCCAAACTGAAAATTCTAATAGTTAATTAGGTTACAGTGATGAAATTATAAACACTTTTAGTATTATTATTGCCAGAGTTCACTATTAAAGAAAAGAAAACAATCCCTTGCATTGGCCAGGCTCCACAAATCATAGCAACTATCCACAACAGCCTTTCAGAGCCTACACAATTAGCTCCTATTCAAATGAATGAAATGCCCTTAATAAAGGAAAAATACCTAACACTGCCAGTTAGTACCTTTCTCATCCAAATTTGAAATCCAAACTGTAGAATGGTATCCTTAGATTATGAATATTTGGAACTCCCAAATAGACATCTCCGTCCAGATGTCTTTCAAGTTTCAGACTTCTGATAGCATTCATCGAATGTCCTGTCTTTCCAGCTGAGGAAACCATCTCATTCTTCCAACCGCTCAGGATAAAAATCTTGGAGCCGCCCTTTGCTTTTCTCCCTCTTACTCTCCGCATCCAATAAGCCAATCAACCCTGGCTATCCGGAATGCAAGCCCACACTGTGTCCTCCCTGAATTACTGCTCAGCCTTCCACACTGGCTCCAGCCTTCCAGCCAGCACAACCCCCAGTCCCCAAGGTGCTGTCTGATCACACCACTGCTCAGTCCTCTCTGGCTGCTCCTCAGACTACGGAATAAGAGTCAAAGTTCTGAGAGGAACCTACAAGGCCCTATTTGATCCACCCACTCATCAAGCTCTCATTACCTCCCAGGCCTCCATAGCACTCTTTCAGTGAGGCCCTAATGACCCTATTGTAAATTGCCCTACTCTGTTCTCTCTGTGCACTCCCTCTCTGCTCTGTATTTCTCCAAAATATATAGCACCCTCTGACATCTATGTATTTACTTACTTCCTTGTCTTCAGAGAGGGCTCCTTTCGCTAAATTGCTAAACTCATTTATTTATTTATTTTTATTTATTTGTTAATCCTCACCCAATGATATTTTTCCATTGACTTTTAGGGAGGGAGAGTGGAAGAGAGAGAGAAACACAAAGAGAACCATCAATGTGAGAGAAACATACAAATTGGTTACCTCCTGCATGAACCCTTACCAGGACCCGGGCCAGGGAGGAGCCTGCAACCAAGTAACGTGCCCTTGATCAGAATCGAACCCAGGACCCTAAGGTCCACAGGCCAACGCTCTATCCACTGAGCCAAACTGGCTAGGGCTAAATTGCTAAAATCAAACACACAAGAATTTTATTCATTTTGTTCATTGTTCTTTTTATCCCTGATGCCTAGACAATGCCTAGAGTCCACTAAGAATTTGTCAAAAAAGGGAATGAAATAAAATGTATTTCATATGATAGACATTCAGAAAAGGAGAGTGACTTAGTGCCATGAGCCCTACCCATATTTGAAAAGGATCATGTATTAAGTGATAATGAGGAAACTACAAGAAACTAAGAATATGGCAGATGAGTGCTCACTGAGAGAACTCCATGAAGGAATGGATAAATTAGTTCTAATTACAGTTTCCTCACACAGTATCTTCTTTATTATAAAAAATATCTACATCTTGAGACGCTGAAAATATGTTCTAATTTAGTTTTTCTTACAAATTAACTCTTCTGGATTATTTATCACTTAAAATGCAATTGCACTGATAGAAAAATAATGTGAATTTTAATGAATCCCCACAGCATTTTAAATTTAATATGCCACCATATAAATTAGACTAATCACACATTACGTTATCCATTCTTTGGGTTATCCAAGGAAATTTTAAAATGTTACATGTCTTCAGAGAATCTCTAACTATTCTGTGAATGCAACAGAAAATGCTGCATATGATTAGAAATTAATAAGGAACCAAATCTAAGAAAGATTCATAAAGTTCAAAACTATACGTATTTTGAGAAAAGTGGCCTAATTGATAATGTTCTCTATTTCACACATGCGCAGTATATTCTTATATCTGAGTGAAAGCATTTTGCACAAATAGTGCAAAGTGAGTAGCTATATGCCATCTGACCCTAATTTTTATCTTGAAAAACAAACTGTCTTCCCTTCGATGGTTATTTTAACAGTTACTTCCAACAACCAGGTGTGTCTTTCTCACACAGCTGTCGCGACAGCTTCCTGCTCAGGCCCATCCCCCTTCCCTGACGCCCTCTGTGAAACATGACCAGGGCAGCTCCTGAACTTGGACTCAGCCATGCAAACCTGTCAACAACACTTACGGGCCCACCACTCAGCAACCTCCCAGTGGTCACATTCACAGCCACAAGCCGCAAATGAATTTTTAATTAGTCCATATTTGGTTTTTGTTCCAATGCTTTGAGACGAGCAATTACCGACGGCACTTTATTTGTCTGATGCCATTAATAAGCATCGGTGACAAGGAGACCACAGAAAAACCTAGGGAAGGAGGCATATCTCACCGATTCATTAGTTAAAACATTGCCCCAAATCTCTAAAGATTTCCTGGAAGCCCCCAGTATTGTCATGAGTAGGTGAGACTATGAGGGCATTTGAGTTCTGAGAAAGTTAAGGGCTCTAAAATATCTTACCTCTCCCTGCAGGGTTTTCCACGCTGGGGGAGTTTGGACTTGTTTAATTAAACTTTAGTGGCATTTTTCTACATACAACCCTGAAAGTGCCATGTATTTCATTATATATTTACATTTTACATATTCATCAATAAAGTTATATGGCAAACTAATGACGATGAAAGTACCCTGAATTCAAAAATGTTCTTAAACCATGCACAACTTTCAGCATTGCAATTATTACCAAAGGAACAATGGAAATTCCTCATAAACTTAAAATGAAACAGCTTCGTTTGGGGGGAAGGCTTCTCCAGAGAGGGGACTTTTCTAAAATTAAAATTAAACATCATTAATTACAGAGTTTATTAAGTGTGGAATGAGCCCTTTGATGAAATGAAAGGAAAGTTAATATAATGTAACTTGGAGAAAAAGTGGCTGAGAGACGGGAACTAAAAGAAAGTATGCTCATATAGGGACAGCTAAAAGGAATTAGCTAACCACGTTCTCTATTTCCACGAAGGAAATGCTTTCCAGATGGGACAAGTGTTTCCCAGGCCCCTCCCCCAGAGGACAGTGGGTAATTTCTCAGTAGCTCCGCCCCTCTGGTCCATCCAGGGTCCAGCACAGGTGAAGGAGGACTAGAGGGGCCCTCACCGCTGCCTCTCTGCTCCCCTCTGTCTTCATGGCCTTGGGTCTGGGTGAGGGCCTGGCGCCGGTTTTGAGAATAACACCCCAGGCCAGTGACTCCAGCACTGGCTTCTGAGCTGTGGCTGGAGCCACAAGGTCCCTCCTCCCGGCGCACCACATGCCGGCCCCTCCCAGCCCTGCTGGGGGCTCCTTCCGTCCCCCACCCTCTGCCCCTCAAGCCTCCCTTGGTGGCTGTCCTGCTGTCTGCATAGCTGCTCCTGACCTCTCATGTTTCTGGCTCTCAGGCTGGCTGGATGGGGGTGTCCCCAGGGGGTTCCCTCTGGCTCTGGAGCAATTCCTACAGGATGAGCACCCCCTCTCCTTCTGTGGGGGCAGCTCTTCACCCACTGCGTCTTCCTGGGGCGGCTTTCACTTCCACACACACAGGCAGAAGCCCCACTCCTGTCCCTGGATTTACTTATTCATTTCCTTCCCTCCTTCTGCCCTCTTCTTTCCTGCCTCTCCTTTCCCTCTAGCTGTCAGTACACAAGAAGAAAAGAGGATGAGGATTGAAGAAATGTAATGTAAATGTAAAGAAATGGCTTCTCACTTTTTAATGGTCACCACCACCAAAGATAGCAACCCCCCTTCCAGAGTGCTGGCTGCACACACAGGACAAGGCTGAGCCAGAGGCATCCAAATGCCCTTGGTTCACAGAGCCTCTAGTTCCTTAGGAATGAGTTCATGGTGCCATTAGGTCAGATGAAATCCTAACAGGTCAACTCAGTAAGCAGTTAGGTCCAAAGAATGTATTTATGTCCTAAAAAACCTCCATAGTAATTTCAGGAAATAATACCCATAAAGTGAAAAACAAACAAACGAACAAAGAAACAAAAAAACCACACGCATTTTTAATTAATACTGAACCACAGTCAGGAACCAACAGGAGAGGGGAGGTGTGCTTATTGGGCTCCATATAACTTCTAAACGGGACACCCACTCCCTCATTTCCTAATCCACACCATGTTCACACAGTAGGCTGTTTATTGTAGCAACTGCTGAAAACCCAGCTTCCTGGCTATGACAACATCAAAAGAACTCAGTATGGCCTAATAGTAACACTGACTTTCCCCAGGCTACTAGTCTGTTGGTGTTTAATAGAAGTTTAAAATAGTGTGCAGTGCCCCTGAGAGTCTACTGTGAGGCACACATCGGTACCTCAGCTCAGAATTTGGGTGCATGATACCAGAAGTACTAAGCACTTCTGCTTTACCTCTTCACCACCCACAGGCATGCAAGGTCAGTACTGTCATCAGAAGAGGATGAGGAAACAATATCACACAACCTTCGATGGAGGGGCTGTATTCCGTTCCAGAGTCTGATTCTAGAGCCGGGGCTTGTCATCAATCCAGAGCACAGAGAACACACACAGATGAATGATACACTGAGTGTTTTTATAAAAGGTTATGAAATTTTGTCCACTGAATATTTTTAGGAACAAATCTCTCAATTACCATCTTTCTGTAATGGTTATAAGCATAGAATTTGGGGATTTATGACATCAAGTAGCTCCTATGAATGTAATATTAAATACAATATTGCATCCTTAGGAAAGATTATTCTGAGAAAACTAAACATTTGAAAGCTCCATTTCATAAACATATGATGCTCATTTTACCTGTAACCTAAATTACCATCAGTGGGCTGAATCCATCTCCATGATAAATGATAATAGCCCCTTTGAAAGTCATCACTTCATGCTTCCAAACACCTATTTGTTATGGTTAGTATTCAGATTAGCCAGGTGAGCACAGAAGAAGTCTGATAAATGTAGGGAGAAGAGAACAAACAAGAGCTAAAATAAGAAGTATGCATAATTACGGTGGAGATAACTAAAGGAGGAACTCAATATTCCTCACTTATCACTCATGGGTCTTCATATTGTTTTATAGTTAGATACTTCCAAATTGAACTTCCAAGCTTATTCTCTCACTGCTCAATGATTTGACAGACTTGCCAATATTCAATATCAAAAGGCAAACACACTTTGGGTATGCTACAGGAATAATTATTAACTGTTCTTAATGATTATAGGTCTTAAAAACAAACCTACTGCTTAAAATGTATCTTAAATCTTTATACTTTATACTTAAAATTTGCTGAAAACTGTTACTAAAGTATATATTTATGCAAAATGAGAGATCTTCTTTAAACACTTAACATATCTAAGAAAATCAAAACATAAATACAAATGATCCATAAAATATTTACTATGGCATGATAACATGCAAATTTAGGATCAACTGTGTACTCAAATCATTTAGGTTATTTCTTTAAAACAATTTAGGTAAAATCCATAGGTATAAAACGTGTGATTAAAATACTACAATCATTTTATACCAATGTAAATAAACCAAGAATTAGCATGGATTCCAAACTTGCATGAATTTTTATGTTGCATGCTAATCTACTGAATTTGCTTTAAAATTATGATATATTGCTTCTAAAACATTAAAGTCAAAATACTCCACATGCTCCTTCCAGAGAGAAGCAAATAACTCAAAGTAATACTAGCCTAGAATAGTTTTTAATCCTAAACTTTCTTTGAATTTTGGTATTTTAACCACACATTCATACAAATATATCATTGTATTACAATAAGATGTGTTTGCTTAAATATGTGTTATCTCTCCAAACCTTCACATTCCTAGTGGCAATGGGCAGATGATCTTTGCTTAATTTTAACTTTCTGTTGATGCTAACAAACAGCCACCTATGCCCCGAGGTACAAATACTGAAGGTTGGAATTCACGTTTCGTGCAGAATGGAAAAGCACTGTGGCACACTGAATGTGTCTGAGCCCAGAAGCAAATTTCCGATAACAGTCTGCCTTTGTGAAACGAAGGAAACTTGGGAAATTTAACAGAGAAAACCTTTTCTGAATTATTGAAGATACACTGATGAGCTGTTGCCTTTCAAAATGATATAGAAACTAGAAAGAATAAGCAGCATCATGACTCTGGCCACTGGTGTTCCCTAGACTTCCTGCATTCAGGTGAACACTGCTGTTGATGGGGAGTTCCCAGATGTTAATGATACTAGCCACAGCTCCCAAGCACTGAGCTTCCAATGTGCCTGGCACCGAGCTGGGCAACTAACACACAGGGGCATCTGAACGATGTAAGCTTCCTTCCTAACCTGGAGTCATCTGAGTGTCCACTCCATCGCCCCGCCCCAGCACAACGGGAAACGATGCTCTCCAACACATGGTCTTGTTTGTCTGTGCATTTGTTAAGTAATCTCCCTTCCAACCTCCTTCTTCTCAAACTTCCCTTCCTTAGATAATTCTCTTTCCTTACCAAAAAAGTTCTATTCTTAACAAAATAAAAATAATAACTTAACCAACGCCAGTTTATTAAGGACTTAGGCAGCTATCTATTACACTAAGAAAAAGATTAAAAATTGTCAACCTGTTTTCTAAAACCTTCAAATCTGGGAAATCTTCTCTCTGTTACAACCTCTTAGATATTCCCCCAACTGCTTTCACTTCATTCCACGTCATTCTTACCAACAGTCCCTCCATCCAATCATACCTTTCAGTTCTCCCTGCTTTCTTCCCAAGAACATTTTGCTTGGCAGGCCTTCTTACCATATGCCCAACAATACTCCTGCCCTCTGATCAGCCAATCAGCTCATAACGCTCAGGCCCCTTCCACATCATGTCTAGGGCTGAGATAGGTCATGATCATTCCTGCCTGTACACTTCTGTTTACGCTGTCTCTTCTCCTGGAATGCCTTCATTTCTCTTATAAGCAAAAAAGAAAAGATTGTATAAATTATGGCAGGTAAATGTGCTGGAACATTGTGTAACAAATTTGATTTTGATTCTAAAAATGAAATCACTCATATTCCCACCATACTTTGAAATGATATAAACTAAGTGAAAGTCCTTTACAAAACTCTGAAGGCCACTCAACACCAACACCAACAACAACATGCCAACACTCAGGGTAACCACTATGAACAATTGATTAGGTAAGCTTGCATATTGGTTTTCTTATTGTCTTTATTTCACAGGTGTGATCATTAATGTTCAGCGCCACTTTGACCACAGAGAGCTCAGAGGTTTGGTCGGAACATTTCTGTGGTGATGATTTTGGATGAGCTTTACATTAATATCAGTAGACTGAGTCAAGCAGATTGTCCTCCCTAATTGGAGTGGGCCTCACCCAACCAGCTGAAAGCTTGACTAAAACAAGAAGGTTGACCTTGCCTGGGGCATAAGAGAATTCTTCGGCCTGACTGCTGTGGACCCTGCCATCAGCTTTTTTCTGCCTGCAAATCCAAACGGAAACATGTGCTGCTCTTTGGCTCTCCAGGATCCCTAGCATGCTGAGTCACCCTGCGGATTTTAAGATTTGTCAGATTCCATAGTTGCAAGAAATAATAGTCCTTATTATGACTCTCTGAACATATAGGCACACACATGCACACACACATATCTCGTTGGTTTTGTTTCTCTAGAGGACGCTGGCTAACACAACATACAATAGAAGAACATACAAGTGAGGGGACATGCCGGAGCATGGAGAGCCAAGAGGTGGACACCGCTCATCACATCCATGCAGTCTGGTTCCCTGCCCTGTGGCCGTGAGCACTGCACTCTGTTTATTAGTGGGATGTTCCAAGAGTGGAGCACAAGGTTTCTCTTGTGTTAGGGGCATACACTTCTAACCATTTTAATGTGAGTGATATTAATGGGCATTTATGCTGCTTTATAAAAATTATTAACCATGCTACAATAGATATCCATCTAAATTTACTAGTATACGGTTCACAGGTAATTGGAGAATTATACAAGGATGGCATCAAGTCCAACAGAATCTAGGCTCTGGTACCACATTTTCTTCTGTCAATTCCCTGGTACTTAAGCCAGTGTCCTATATTCTTTTATATCACCTAGACCTTTTATTCTATAATTTGAACATTATGCAAATTATAATTATTTTTGTAGAAAAAAAGATAGTGATTTTTCCCAATATGCAACTCCAAATATAGGTTTTTCTTGGTTGAATGCTTTAAAGATACGTCTAACATTTTATTATCCTAAGAAGTCTGATGCACAAGAACAATGGTCAAGGAAGAAATCTGATATTTTACTTCAATTTCTTCCACTTGTTTTTTGTATGAACTTGGGCAGCTGATTTATATAGGATTCAATTTCATCTTCAATCTATATATAGAAAAGAGTAATATGCAAATAGACTGAACGGCAGAACAACCAGAAAGACCGCTCAACTAGTTGTTATGAGGTGCACTGACAGCCCCTCAGTCCCTCCCCCTGGCTGGCAGGCTCCAATCTCCAGATCGAGAATGGGGAGCTAGGGATGGGTGACAGTGGGTGTGGGAGGGTGGGGTCAGCTGCAGGCCAGGAAAGATGGTCCTGATCACAGACCAGGCCTAAGGACTGTACCCACGCATGAATTCCGTGCACAGGGCCTCTAGTATATGATAATTATCCCTAAGGATATTTCCTTTTAGCTCAAAATGTTTAAAATACATTGGTTAAGAAGTCTTAGCATATGTTCATATTTCTGAATGCCCTTACTATGTATTTTTCTATCATTATTCTGTTGCATTAAAAGCTCAAAGAAAGAAAAAATTGTATCTGTTTAACTCATTTAGTATAAAATAGCACCAAGGGACTTTGAAAATGTTCAAAGACTTATTATGACAAACAGGCTAGCAACAATATAATTTGTAGTGAACCAAATGGGTCTCAAAAAGATAGAGAACTTTCAAAAAACTTTATAGAAAAAAGTCTGCGAAACAATGTAAGTTGAGATAGTATTATAATATCAGTGAAAAATCATAGTTTCATGACAATACATCAATTGAACCCAGAATCCCATTAAAATTGGGCATTGGATGAACCTAAAATATCCTGCATTAATATCAAGAGCTTCTGAGGAAAATCTTCTAAAAAGAATATTTTTTTTTCTGCATTATCAGCAGGAGGCTCTAAGAGAAATTAGCTGCATTTGGAATTTTCCTCCAGATGATTTTATTACATAATAGAATTTATGTTCAAATGAAGAAAACAGGAGGTATACTATAATTTATGCTTTTGAAGACAAGAACAAGAAGTCTGGCCCCGTGGATTCAGATCATCTATCATAGAGCCCGTTTTAGTCTTCCACAGATATTTTCCTAGTTGCTAAAAAAAGCTTAAATGCTTTTTCACTTTCCCAAAGGAACTATCCTTGCTTCCATATTTTTCCATGTTCCTAGTTCTCTAGTGATTCATTGATACTTTCAAAGAATGTCCATTTTCTGTAGATAACATCATTCTCCAGGACATCACCTTGAGTGCTCTAAAGGCAAATGGTTTAGAAAGCCATGCAGATTTTATAACATATCCCATATAAAACGTTTAACATAAAAGTAAGTCTGGGAGAAACACAACTCAGTGATCACATACAAAGAACTGAATATGACATGGCTGGAGGTCGGGCTGAATATGACAACAACCTTTGGATACACTCCTTTTATAAGTAACAGTTAGGCAACTGATATATCTGTCAAGCTGTAGTTATTAAATAGAACAGTAGTTAAATTGCCAACAGAAGAGAAGGGACTGAAATTATAGCCTGAATGCCGCATTGAGCAAAGAAATAATTAACAATAACAGTCTAACCACCATGTGTTCATTTCCTAGTTAATAATAAGGTCTATTGCCCACATACACAACTGGCTAAAGAGAAGAATCCTATCTCCCTGATACTCGTTTATTTAACACACACACACACACACACACACACACACACACACACACACCCCGCATGTGAGCCTATAAAAAAGAAAACAAAGCAGAAAATAAGGCTTTGGAAGTCTAACTGCAATTTTCCTTTTTTATGGCATGATAGAGTTATTATGGCACATCAAAGCTTAAAAAGTCTGAATGGGAGTGAGTTGCATCCTGACAGGAATATTTTGGAATTACATACAGAGAAGATAGGAATTCTTCATTTTACCTCTTTGAGTATATGGTTACTATGGTTCCCAAATAATACATTGTCCCTCTAAGTTAAGTCATAGAAAAGGTATGTTACTAGTTACCCAATCCAGACAAGAAATAAAAGGTGGTCCTGTATGTATCACAACCTGCAACCAGGAATTCCTTCCAAACACCCAAATCAGCAAAATCACTCGAACCAACAGTGAGTGTGTGTGTGTGTGTGTGTGTGTGTGTGTGTGTGTGTGTGTGTTTGTATACATATATACAAATGAATGATACGCAGCTGTGAAAAAGAATAAGATCTTATCATATGTGACAGCATGGATGAACCTAGAGGGTAGTATGCTAAGTAAAATAAGTCAGTCACAGAAAGACAAATGCCATATGATTTCTCTTACAAGTGGAATCTAAAGAATATATAAAAAAGCAACCAAAACAGAAATAGACTCATAGATAACATCCTATATTAATAACATTAAAAAATAATAAAAACCTTTTGAAGACATTTCAGGATTCTGAAAAACGAGTAGAAATTAAAGCAATTACCATCATTATAATTTATAGATGAGTATAACCTGATGGTAAAAAATGTGCCTGTCAACTAAGGGATGAGTAAAATGAATATAAATAAAAGGAAGGGTTACATAGGATTTGAATTATACAAAATTCCAAAGATACTTGATAAAATTCTTTCAAAGAGGCTATAAATGAAAATAACCTCTAGGTTAGCAATGGGTACCTGAGGTGTATTATTAACAAGTTAAGCAAAATAAAATACATAGCCAAATTAAGTCCATGCTCCATCATAACGGTTAATGGTGGTAAGGGTCAATATTTGAATTAGCATGTCTAATAATGATTACAGGTATTATAACATCCATTGACTGGGTCACGATAAAGCTAAATTATTATAATTAGTAAAATCATCTTAGAAGATGAACTATGCAGGAACAGTTTAGCAAAAGAAGGCAATACAGACTTTAAAATTTTTTAACAAAGGATAGTACTGAATTGAACTTAAAGAACTATAAAGCAGTTGGTTGCAAAAAAAAAAAAATGAGAGCCTCTTTTATTGTGAGGGTAAAATACCCTCTGAAGGGAGGATTTCAAAACCCTCACGTGTGGTACAGATCAATGATGTTCTTTCAAGTGGCATTCAATAGCAAATGGGATACTTTAGCACAGAGAAATTACAAACAGTAGCCGATAATTATACACTGCCAGCACAATGAATAATCTCGGCATTGAGTCGAGGTGAGTCACCTATTTTAAAAGAAAGCTCTGGAGAGACTGTAAATATAGCTCTGCAAATCTCCTCTATTTGCCACAGGTTTTTAAAGTTTTAGCTTCTATAAAGCTCAATAATGGTTAGAGGCAAGATAAGATTTACATATAAAAGGCCACCGCAATGATTGCCTTTTTTAATGAAAAGGTAGAAAGGAAGAGATGAAGATAATCAGAATTATATTTATTCTTCATTTTATTTCAGATCAATAACAAGAAAATGAGGAAATTTTTCAGGAAATTAAAGGACAGAGAATTTGTGAGGCAATTAGGAAGGCTTCTCTTTGCAAATGTTACAGTAACCTTAGCATGTGGGATTCGTAGCATCAAGAAAATATCAATAGCCCAGCTGGCATGGCTCAATGGCTAAGCATCAACCTACGAACCAGGAGGTCACAGTTCAATTCCCAGCAGGGCACATGCCTGGGTTTACAGGCTCATTCCCCAGTGTGGGGCACTCAGGAGGCAGCCCATCAATGATTCTCTCTCATCATTGATGTTTCTATCTCTCTCTCCTTCTCCCCCTCTCTGAAATCAATAAAACCACATTTAAAAAAAATCAATATAAACAAAGTTATTAGTTTTCAAAGAAGTAGACATATCTTAGCCTATTATAATTGCTTTGGGCATTTTATGATTATGTGAAATAAAATATCAGCACACACATAAGATAGAAAATCATGGGCATTAAAAAAATATGTCTAGAAGCTTGTTGCTCAAATACCAAATTTTAGCCATTGGGCTCATTATAAATAGGAACGCGGTATTTACACTTACATCATCTTTGAGTAATAAGGCACATTTTCTTCAAGTTGTTAATTGGTTTAAACTAAAACTTCTGTTTCATCTCTTATGACCCAAGTGTTTTTCAACTCTACAAGGTAAGCTAAAAGAATCACAACTTTTTTTCATTTTAAATATAGATACTCAAAACTAGAAGTAGCACAAAAGCCTAAAGGAAAATTGCTTTTCTGATTTACATAACTTCTATTGGCTAAAGGTTTGAGTCCCTCCTAAATTCATGTTACAACCTAATTCTCAATACAACGGTGTTTGGAAATGGAGGGTGGGAGAGGTGCTATGTAAGGGCAGAGCCCTTGTGAATAGGACTAGCACCCTTACAAAAGAGGTCCCCAAAAGCTCCCCACTCTTCCATGTGAGTTTACAGTGAAAAGACAGATGCCTGTGAACCAGACACTGAACCTGCCAACACCTTGATGTTGGACTTTCCAGTCTCCAGAACTGTGACAGGTAAATTTTCCTCCTTATCAAGCCATCAGTCTATGGTATTTTTGTTACAGCAGCCTGAACAGACTAAGACAATGATAGATGTGTTCATACTATCCTCCCATTTAACCACCTCTGCTATTCACCATGGTTCACACACCTCTCTTCCCCAGTTCTTTACCCCAAACCCTTGCTCCAGCCAAACAATTCCTTGGAGAATTTTTGTGTCATTACCACTTAACATTTCTAGATGTTTAACAGTGACCAGCATTCCAGTGACCGTGCCCACCATGGACTTTGATTGAACACTGGGAAAGGGATGTCGAATTCAGGAGCCACTGCTGGGTAAATCACTTCATTTTGTCCAAATGAGTAAAAAGGAGATGAATTAAACATATTGAAGTTCCTATAAAAGCAGGACATTTCACTTAAGGCAATACTTGGGAGATAACCAGGAACAAAGAGAAACCCATTATTTATGCAGCTTAAAAATACCTAGCTCTCAGAAAGTAGCTCTGTATCCTTATAACTCAATTAATTCCAAGCTTAGGATTTAATCCCTGAGATCATGGGTGAAGAATACCGATCAATGAATGTATAGAACCACTTGAAGCTTACCTTAAATTTACAATGGGTCTTTAAATAAAATATCCCTTTCTGCTTAAAAATAAATCAACAAATAAAACCCACACAAAACTCTGATGAGTTTTTTTTTTTTAAGCTATTCTTTGAAGCTTCTGAATCGCAGCTGAAAGACAAGAAATTGTGAATGTCTTTTTTGTTGTTGTTTGCTTGCTCAGTGGTTTTTATTATGATAAAATATTAACATGAAATTTACCATTTAACCATTTTTAAGTGTACAATTCTGTGGCATTGAGTACATTCACAATTTTGTGCAGTCATTTTACTATTTCCAAAATCCCTTATCATTCCATGCTGATCAATGGTTTTTCAATTATTTCCTTTTGGTCCTTTTAATATCTATAGAAACCTTTTAATTGTTGAATCAATCAACAGATTGGGGTTTCTGTTACTTTACAGGAGTATTACTAACAGTCTTTTGTTCTCTACTGGTGGCTCTGGCTTCATTGACTGCCACAACATTCCAATTAAGTGGCAGAAGCTAATGATCAATGTTCTTTGGGTTAAAAATTTGGCTTGCTTCTTTGAAGGAAGTCCGATGTTAGGTTGATCCATTTGAGGTGACTTAGCCATCAAAAAATCAGAAGTTTTAAAAACAATTTATTGTGCTGATGGAACTATTCTGTACCTTGACTATATCTATGTCAAGATCCTGGTTATGATTCTGTACTATAGCTTTGCAAGATATCATCATTGGAGAAAACTCAGTAAAGTGTACACAGGGTCTTTCTTGTATTATTCCTTAGAACCACATGTGGAGCCATAATTATCTCCAAAATCAGTTTAATTATAAAAAAAAATCAGAGTTTTAGGATATAGCCTATTCTTTCAGTTATGTATCATTTCTCTTGTGGTAACTAAAGGTCTGACAGTACTATGTTTATCATAGCCTACAGACTAAAATAAATGAACTTTATTTTCTACAAACATTTACCAGTGCTTTGTCTTCAAAAACTTCAATTGAAGGCACTTTCAGTAAAGTCTAAATGAGAATCTTCTAATAAAGAAAGGCACAAACAAAGCAGTTCCTCCTAAGTTCACATATTTTTCCTGATATGTCTAAGCCCTATAGCAAAAACAAGACTGGGAGAATGAAAACTACAAGTAAACTTGTAAAAAACAAATTATAAATTTACTTCTTAAAAATATTTATGCAAAGGAAACTACAAAGGAAGAAAAAAACACTGGAAAAGAATGTACATGACACAACACTGAACATGTTAATGCTGGGTAATACACATTAGTTTCCTTTTATCAGTCTCCACTTGTTAAAATCTTTTCAACCTCTCTCTTCCCTACAGATGCAATTAACTACTAATACGCTCATTTTGATGTATTCAGATTATATGCCTACCAGGCAGCGATTTTTGCTTTTAGACAAGAGTTCAAAGCCTTTCTTATGCTCTGACCTCCAAACAATTAGGCTCAGCCTCAGTCTCAGAGACTCCAGGAACAAGGACATTATAATGGTTAAAGCTTTAGAGAACCTTTATTTAATGGACTAGACCCGACTGAGTAGATACTTTCCAACTACCTTCCTAATTAATAAGACGCCAGAATTGTACTTATGGCTGCATAACTAACTCTTGAATTGCATTGTTCTTGCATAGTACAAATAATAACAAAAATACTGATGATGGTTTGATTTGTTAACATTTATTGAACTCGTACACTCTGCTAGGAACAGTATAAAGGGATTTACATATGTGATTTTAATTTGTCCTTTCAATCTCTATGGTATAGTACGTTTTAAAGGTTATCTCTATTTCACACATATAAGTAAATTTTAGGTGGACTGGATAAAGGGATCCAAGTTGTCACCATTGAAAGAGGTACCCAGCCGAAACCGGTTTGGCTCAGTGGATAGAGTGTCTGCCTGTGGACTGAAAGGTCCCAGGTTCAATTCCAAACAAGGGCATGTACCTTGGTTGCGGGCACATCCCCAGTAGGGGGTGTGCAAGAGGCAGCCAATCGATGATTCTCTCACATCGATGTTTCTAACTCTCTATCTCTCTATCTTCCTCTCTGTAAAAGATCAATAAAATATATTTTTTTTTAAAAAAAGAAAAGAAAGAGGTGCCCAGCTGGCTAAACCTCATCGTGTGCAGTAACCACCCTCAGTGAGTATCCAGCGGCAGAGGTGGTCTCAACTGGAGGCCAAAACCAACTTTCATTTGCCTCCACTGACTTTCACTACTGCTTTCATCCCCAGACACCAAACGTGGCTGACACCTAATCTATCCTCCACTTCAAAAACCTGACCTCTCATTGTCTCATTTACTAAGTGTCCCAAAGTAGAGTCACAGGTAATAATGGCAGCAGCTAGCATTTGCAGAACCCCAGTTCACAGAATAAACAAGCATACAAGAAGGTGTCACAGGTCACACAGAGAAAATGTTTGTTTCAAGCACATCTGAATAGAAACGCTGTATATTTCCATACCCAAGTTGAAGAAAGGTCATAAAGAAATTATGCTCAAATTTCATGGGGGAGGACTAAATACTCTAGTCCAGTTCTTTCCTTGTGCCCTGTCTACCTTTATAGATACTGGTTAAAAAATATAAATAAATAATAATAAAAAAGATAAGTGGTAATCCTTTCACTGGGCCCCCATAGGCTTAAGGAGCATGATTCACTTGAAGTTTTTCTAACTCCTTTCACACTGCTTTCTCTTGTGTTCATATTTTTACTTCCTACAGTCAAAAAGCTGTCAGAACTGAGGTTAAACAGAGATAAAGAGATAATGGATTATATCTACATCGAATCTGATTAAAGAGACTAAAATACCCTGGAGAAAAAGCACAATGAATCATTTAATATTAGTTCTTTTGTAATTTCACTAAGTTTGAATAAGTTTACTTCAGTAAGACAGTACATTTTTAGTAAAGAAATTGAATGCGAGAATACTGTATTTTCTTAACTTTTTTTATTGCCAAAATACCACATGGCATTATGAATGTTTGTAGAATAAACAACTGTACATTTAAGTCATTTCAGTCATAGAGAGCATTTAAATTCTTTGGTTGAGCTATAACTTTATGATTTAACAGATATTCACACTTACACATTCTTCTCTTCACATAGCTCTATGTACATTGAATTATATATTTTAAAAAATCTTTCTCTTTAATCCTCTACTTTTCAAAAATATATATTTATCCCAAACCTTTATAAGTCAGTCCATCTCTACCTTTAAAAAAAGAGATATTGTATTATCTTTATAGCAAATTTAGTTTTATTTCCAAATAAAGTTTATTATTTTTTATAATCAATCCTTTTATGAACCAAAATAATTCTTTTATTGTTGTTTGCAGGACATTATTTCCAATGTCTTATTTTATCTATGTAGTTTATAAATATATTTAACTAGAGGCCCGCATGAAATTCGGGTATTGCAAGGGGATGAGGAGTGTTCCTCAGCCCAGCCTGTGACCTCTCGCAGTCTGGAATCCCTGGCTCATGTTGGCCGGCCAGGGGGAGCAGACTAGCTGCTCCTTAGCGCTGGCCACGCCCCCTGCCCACTGGTCAAGGGGGGCCAATCCGGAGCCCAGCCAGCCAGGGAAGGAACCATGGAAAGTTAAAGCGCCATGGTTGTGCACTGTTCCACCTCTGCAGAGGCACCAGGACTGTGCTGCCCCTCTCCTGTCGCTTCTTCGACTGCCTCTATGGAAGGGGGTATGCCAGGACTGCCATGGCTGGCCTGGCAGTGCAGGCTTGCTGGCCCCACCCCCTGCCTACTGGTCATTCCAGAAGGTCATACTGTAGCCTGGTCTAATTAGCATATCAGCTCTTTATTATAAAGGATACCTTTAAAATCATCAATTAATTTTCATGAAATTCACTTTAAATGTCTATCTCTGAAATGCCAATAACACAACTCAGGGTTGGCCTCCAAGCAGTATTTGGCAATGTTTATTACTTTACTTTGTACTTTTATCATTCAGTGCAAACCATTTGTAACCAACAGTTACAATTTACTATAGACCTGCAATTTACTGTAATCACCTCCATTTCAGAGAATCACATAACTGTGCATCCTGAGGAGCATTTAGTCCATTTCCTCCTTTTAATAAGGAAACTGAGGCAGGCATGCTTGACTGATCTATGGACAGAAAGTTAAGTGGAAAAGTAAAAATAAAAACGCTGTGTTCATAACATGGACCTCACCTTATTTCTATAGTCTTCCTAACAAATGAGTTTCAGGTTATTCCAACCCTGGTTCGCACACTCTTCTGTTTTCCTTCACCTCAAACTATTTGTTTAAAGAAAATGTCTATATAACATACAACCTTGCAAAAATGCAATTCCATTACTACAATTTCAACAGATTCAAGTAAAATACACACATTCTGTGCAAAGGACACCATTAATCTCTGAGTACCAACATGTATAATTCATCAAAAAACCCTCAATGCCCTTTAAATCACCCAAAACTTCACAAATGTTATAAATAACATAAACCCATTTTGAATTTCACTGCAAATACATGGTTAAAATGGTAACTAACCTTTTTATTTTATTAAAATAAAAGTTTAAGATAAATCTACCAAGTGTCCTTAAAAAGGATAAGTGTATCTTCTAGTTAGAATAGTTTTCTGCTGATGTAATATGAATGCAACAAACTCAATACTGCATTTTATTCCTTTGCATTAATTGGTAGATATTATATAGCTGGAATACATACATACATGCATATGCAAGTGTATGTATATGTGTTAATATCTGTTAAATCATACATACTAATTTAATAAAAATTATTCTACTTCACTCTTAACAATAACTCTTTCTGGTTTTTAAGGATGGTGGCCTCTAGCCACACGTGGCTGATGAGAACTTGTAATGTGGTTGCCTGCATTGAAAAGTGCTACACACAGGGTGGGGCAAAAGTAGGTTCACAGTTGTTTATATAAAAAATAATACAAGAGTAACTATGAAACATGAATAAACTCTGATTCACATACTCACAACTATAAACTCACTTTTGCCCCACCCTGTATGTACAATAGTTGCATTATGAAGACTAGAATAAAAAGAGCATTGATTTTCTCAATAATCTTTATATTACTTATGTCTTAAAAGAATAATTTTGTATATAGTGAATAAATAAAAGATTATTAAAATGAATTTGGCCATTTTCTTTTTACATTTTAATGTGGCTACTAAAAAAGTTAAAACTACACATATGGTTCACATGCTATTTATTTTAGGTAGCACAACTTGGAATCTTAAAGTATGTTCATTTGCTCATTTATTGATCTGTTGTACAAATACCTTTTATTTAGCAACTTATCAGTATCGCTCCTTTGACCCTGTATTTCTCTCCATGTGCATTCCCATTTTTCTATTCAACTCTACTCCTTCCAAATCCTGGACCTCCTAACCCTCCCCCCCCCACTACTGTCCTCCCCATGTCACAGAACCAGCTCTCCCCAGGGGACCTGTGACTTACAAACTGCCACTTCTCACTCCTCCTCTTACTTTACATACTTGATCATTTTCTCCTTGAAATGTGCTTTTCCCTTGGCTGCCAGGAACCCAACGCTCTGATTTTCCTCCTGTTCCAGGTCCTCTGTTTTCCCAGCCTTCTCCTAGATTCAGACATTTGAACGACCGTGGGCCACGTCACAGACCTGCAGTCTCTTCCTATGGGGCAGTGGTTCTCAATCTTTCTAATGCCGGACCCTTTAATATATTTCCTCATGTGGTGGTGACCCCCAACCATAAAATTATTTTCGTTGCTACTTCATAACTGTAATTTTGCTGTTGTTAATGAATCGTAATGTAAATATCTGTGTTTCCCGATGGTCAGGGTCATCAGAAAACACAGATATTTACATTACGATTCATTAACAGCAGCAAAATTACAGTTATGAAGTAGCAACGAAAATAATTTTATGGTTGGGGTCACCACCACATGAAGGAATATATTAAAGGGCCGTGGCATTAGAAGGATTGAGAACCACTGCTATAGGGTGTCAACCAGTCTCATTAATAAACTCTTTCTACACTGAAATATTCACTTTTATGTTTTCATGTGGATCTTTTCTATAACTTCAGTCTTCTATAACTATCCATGGAATGGTCTTTTTGCCTAGATGTATAATATCTATCTCCAACTAAACACATACAAGAAGGACTTACCAATTCTCTCCTCCCCAACCCTGGTCACCTCAACCAGTCTTCCCCAGCTCAATGAAAGGATACTCCTTTCCTAGAGTTACAGAGACAAACCCTCAGAACTGCCTTTTCTTCTTCTCCTGCCCCCACATATAACC
Source organism: Vespertilio murinus (assembly GCA_963924515.1). Classification (NCBI taxonomy): domain Eukaryota; kingdom Metazoa; phylum Chordata; class Mammalia; order Chiroptera; family Vespertilionidae; genus Vespertilio; species Vespertilio murinus. The sequence goes on along the minus strand of OZ004711.1, from coordinate 75,430,206 downwards.
CGTCATTAAATCCTGCGGAGGCTGTCTTCAAAATATACCCTGGGTCTGATTATACATCTTCACTGCCACTGATGTCATCCTGGTTAAAGCCATTGACATCTCCCACCTTGGTTCTTATTGCCTCACTGGTCACCCTATTTCCTCTTCATCAATGCTCAGGACCTCAGCCAGAATGACCCTGCAGCTGCCATGATATATCAAATGATTTCCCTTTTGCTCAAAACCCTCCCATCTAATCCAACGACTCCCCAATTTATTCCACGTAAAAGCCCAGGTCCTTACAGCGCTGCAATGCTTTCAAGATCCACCCCTTCTCCTGCACTTACCTGACCTCATCTGTTCCCACCTGGCTTCTTCATACCCAGCTCCAGCCCCGGATGCTCAATTGCTCCCTCTGCAGGACACCGAGCAGGCTGCAGCCTCGGGGCCTTTGCACTCACTGTTCTTGCCCCCTGGACTGCACTCTCCCAAGTGAGGCCTTCCTCTTCACCCCACCTAAGGCAGTGTTTTCCATCCTACCCTCCTGCTCTCCCTACCCACATATCACCGTGTGTTATATATCAGTTTAACTGTAGCCAATGCATGTGTTAAATAAAAAATAAAGGAAAGCATTCTACTAGCTGCCATGTCCACAGACATGTAATTATTAATTACTGCCTGCAAGGACTCGTCATTGCAAGGCAGACAGGTGTGGACATATAAGTGCAGGGTCAGGATGCTGTAGCAGGAGGAAGTCATGTACGGGCACTGGGGGTGCTCAGGGGAAGGCACTCCTACCTGCTGACGGCTGGAGCTGGACAGGGTCAGGAACGCTCTCCGAAGGGAGACTTAGAGCTGAGCGTGGCTGGCAAACCACAGCTCTTCAGGTGTGGGGGTGACACACGGGGAGAGAACAGTCCAAGGCAAATAGAACAACAACATACTGAGGGGCCCAAAAGGATGAGTGAGGGAAGCCCATTTTCATATTTTTATTCATGGCAGAGAAGGAATGAGAGAGAGAGGGAGGGAAGAGAGAGAGAGGGAGGGAGGGAGAGAAGAGGGAGAGAAGGAGGGAAGGAGGGAGGGTAGGAGGAGGGAGAAAGGGTGGGAGGGAGGGAGGGAGGGGTGAGAGAAACCTCCACTGGTTGTCCCATAAGCTCCAGGGATTGAGTGGCAATCTAGGTATGTGCCCTGACCTGGAATGGACTGACACCTTCCAGTGCTTGAGATAACACTCCAACCCACTGAGCGACACCAACCAGGGTGAGAAAAGTCAATTTTAGAAATAAGCAATTCCTTTTGGCTCTGATCTAGGTGTCTATGTAGGTAAGAGAGATGGAAGTAAATGAGACAGGAAAGGGAAATAGAGACCGAAATAGCCATGCATGCCAGAATAATTATAAATAAATATAATACACCCAAGAGTACACACATGTATGCAGGTCTGTATGAATTGCACACATATGTATCTAATGTATGTGTGTATGTATAAACATATACATATGCCCATACATGAGGGTGATGACAAAATTTTTAGAAATGTGTTTAAGATCTTTTACTCATACCTTTTATTTTTCTTTTGCTATACATTATGATCTTTATAGGGATCTTAGAAATCCACTAGGTGGTATAAATATGAAATTAGAAAATCTCTAAACTCCAAATGTTTTCTCTCCTCCACAAAACAAAAGCAATCTCCTGGCCTCCACTTCTATTAGTGCACAAAGAAGTGTTCACAGAACTAGGCAGATAGCAGGATGGATGCGCAAAGTCAAAGCCAGATCTTTGTTCTAGGAATGTCCTCTCTCCTGTAGCCAGCGAGGGTTCATCAATCCGCACACAATGCCCCCTGCCGTCTCCCTGCCTTCTGTAAGCCTGCCAAGAGCCAGCTCCCAAAGGCTGCCCGCCGATCTCCCTCCTCCGGCAGATTCCAGATCAATAAGTGATCTTTAGCAGAAAATTAATCAAAGTGAGAACAGAGACGATGGCTAAATTTGAAGCCTGATTAAGGTGTGACTGGAAAGCGGGCCTGGGCACAGAACGCTGGCAGGTCTATTTTTTTTTTTTATTTAATGGCATGCATTCTCATAATGAAGGAAGGCGAGGATACGGTGCAGGAAGGTGGTGGCAGGGTTTCAAATGAGCCTGCAGCGCGCATGGCACCGCAGTGCAGCAAGGACCTCTTAATAAAGCCAGATTGGGATCTGCCCGGTGAAAGTATTTGTGTTGTCCTGAGCGCTGATTAAAACATTCGGCGGATCCTGTGCGGCCCGGGAGGCGCCGGGCAGAGAATAAATCACCGCCCGCCCCGCCGCCCGCGGCTCTTCATCACGGCCGCGCGGGCCGCATACAAATCCGCCCGCCGCGTGCGCGGCACCTGGGAGCCTGCGCGCCGAGCATCAATACCGTCCGTGTTCATATCATCTCCGTGCTAATCGGATCGATTCCTCCTGATTCAGTGTCTGGTCTCAGGATCGGAGTGCCCGTCAAGCACACGGCGCCGTGGGGAAAGGGTTCAGGTACATAGGTGTGTCATAGCACGCTGCACACGCGCGTGCGCACACACACTGTACACACTGTACATACACACATACACACGCACACACACTGTACACACACTGTGCACACACATACACACACGCGCTGTGCATGCACACACACGCACACACACTGTACACACACTGTATACACACACACTGTACATACACACATACACACGCACACACACTGTACACACACACTGTATACACACATGCGAGTACACACACTGTATACACACACTGTACACACACGCGCACACACACACTGTATACACACAAGCACACACTCACACACATGCACACACTATATACACACACTGTACACACACTGTATACACATACACGCACACACACTGTATACGCACACACACACTGTACACACTGTATACACACGCACACACACAAGCACACACACGCACACACATGCACAAAGGGGACCCGCAGGAAACGTGCAGGTGCAGCCGTGCGGCGGCCTTGGGCGGCCGGTGCCTCGCGGGCCGGGGCGGCGGTGCTGCTGTGGCTTCTGCAGCGGCCGGTAGGGGATGTGACACGGTGAGATCCATAACACGGACGTGAAAGGGGATGAGGTGACCCCGCTGCTGAGCATGGCAGCGGCCATTAGCGCGCAGGTAACTGGATGCAGATCCCCAGCCTGGCCCTGCGCAGGCAGCGGAGATGGCAGGAGAGGAAGGCTCTGCGGCGTCACAGTTTGCTTGAGGTCCAAAACAACGGCCGCGTCAGGCATTCTAATCCTCCAGAAGGCGAAGATGCTGCGGCAGCTGCGGCCAAAGGTGCCATCACTTCATACAAATGAGGAGGAGGGGTGGGGCGGGCAGGGACAGCCCTGCCTCTGGGCAGCTGGCAGGCCGGGCCGGTGCGCATCTGTCTGCCTTGTCACTGGGTGACGCTCTCAGGTGAGACTGTCCCCTGGCCCCTCAACAGCTAATTTCATTTACAGCACAGTCCTCAGACAAAGGCAATGGGAGAGGGGGGCGGGAGGGAATCAGTGATAGTGCCCCAAACATGGGAAAGCCATCAGCATAGTGATCCTTTACATAAGTACCCACCGAATTTAATAACTGCCCACTCGGCTTGGCCAAAGGCTTCCATTTCACCAACGTTATCTGTCCCCGCGGTTGGATGGGGGGCAAGGGAAACTTCCTGACCCGCAGCGGAAAATGACTTTCTCCCGCTAGAAAGCAGAAGAGCTCCCAGTACCAGGGCACCAGGCTAGTCTGTGCGCTGCCATCTTCCGCTGAAAGGGCACTGGTGAATAAAACATCACAGGAAGCTTCCCCGTTTGTGTGTTTCAGAAAGACTGGTGAAATGGCCAGGACCTGCGGGCTGGACCGGAGCATCCCTTCTGCACGGGCTGGGGCTGCTGAACCACTGGGGGCACGGCCTGCCCGCTGGGAGCCGCGTGGCCCAGGCGTGGGGAGTGCGGCCCCGCAGCCGCCGTGGGAAGGGCAGAGGGAGCAGGTCACCCCGCCCTCGGCTGCAATAAAACCCCAGCGCCCCTGAGAATACACACCAGGAGGGAGAGTAAACCTCTGCAAAAACCGCACTCCCATCTCATTCCCCAAGAATCAAAAAACAGACCCCGTCATTCAGATGGTTTTAGAATCGGCCATTTGGGTAGCTGGTTAGAAGAAGCGGGGCTGCCCAAAAAACAGTTAGTCCCTGGTTTATGGGTAACACGTCCAGTTGTTTCACTGTGAAAGAACCCTCAGGCCTCCTTTCTCTCCTCCCTCCCCGGCCTGACTCCCCGGCCTGTTCTGTGCGCCCAGTGCTGGCCTAAAGGGGAGACAGATAAGAGTATGCGGGCACTGTCCGTGACTAGCAGAGGTATCCCTCACATCTGAGGCTGGTGGGAATCCTTTGGCTTCATGAGCGAACTTTAGGCAATAATGTTGACTGTCCAAGTGTTCAGGAGACTTTGCACCATGTTGGGGTTTTTTTCTTTATTTTTTTTTAAATAATATATTTTAATTTATTTTGGAAAGGAAAGGAGAGGGAGAGAGAAATAGTAACATCAATGATGAGAGAGAATCATTGATAGGCTGCCTCCCACATGCCCATTAGGGATCAAACCCACAGCCCGTGCATATGCCCTTGACCAAAATCGAACCCGGGACCCTTCAGTCTGCAGGCTGACGCTCTATCCACTGAGCCAAACCGGCGAGGGCACTTTCTCTTAAGGTGACAGAGGGGCTCCTGCCCTCTTGCGGGCCTTGAACAGCTCCGTATCCCGGGCCAGCTTCCCATGAGCACACCCAGCGGTCAGAGCCCGGCTCTGCGTGGTGAATGCTCTGTCATTGTCGTCCAGAACTTCTTCATGTCTTAGCAAGCTCTGAACAACGTGTTCGCATTTTCACTTCGTACTGTGCCATGCAGATTATGTAGCTGGCACCGCCCATTGAGGAAGAGCAACATCTCCTTTAAACGTGGAAGAAAGACAAGAAAAGGCCCGAGTCACCGTCAAACCCTTTTGTGTCTTTAATTGACCTCAGAGGGCCCGGTGATGTGACATCTGCTTATCCCACCCTTGCATTTGCACACGCTATGCTATTGTACTTCTGTCTCTGCTTATCTGGGAGATAAACAGCCTTTTAAAATGATCATTTATAATCTTTTTACTTATAGACTGTACCAGTCTTCATGTTTCACCAACCATCCTTCTGTTCTCCTAAGGCAGCTACATTCTTTGTTTCTGACTGTTTTACTGGATTCTCAAAGGTTTCCACTGTCATGATCAATGGGTTTTCTCAGACCTCCTCATCTTGGCACCTCCACAGTTTCTCATATATTTATGTCTCTGTTGACACTGACTTCAAGGCCTTATCTTCCCTTTTGCTGTGAGACACAGTCCTTTTCTCTTCTGCTCTCTGCCTCCCCTCCCCCCTCCCACCCTCTCTTCCCCTCCCATTCCCTCATCCCCTTCTCTTCCTCCCCTCCCCTCCCTTTCCCTCCCCTCCCCTCCCCTCTCCTTTCCTCTACTGGAAAGATACATTGGTTCCTGGTCCTAGCACCCCAATTCCCTAGTCTGTGAAGGCATCAAGACTGGATCCCAACCCTCAGTCTTGTTGATGAATCTCATTACACATCCACGGATGCTTAGGGGCTATGTCAATGTGAATGTCCAGCAAAGTATGGGTTTTCAACCCTCTACACTCTCCTCCCTCACAGCCAGAGCTTGCTCCTGTCAGACAGCCTGCAGCCTCCACTCTTTTGCTCCAGCCTCCTCATTGCCCTCCTGCTTCTCAGCTATGCACGTGTGCCCTTCCCATACCATCCTCCTGTACCATCCCTTCCAGCAGGAACACGGGGGCCTTAAGCTCCCACATATTCCTGGAGATCAGCTCATATCTCACCACGTCTCTGACAGCCTCTCAGGCGACTCAAAGCGGCAGTGAGCTTTTTGTTCGAAACTCAGGACACCCACATCCTGCCAACCTTTATGGCTGAAACACATGCTACCTTGTCTTACGCCTCTTGTAGAGTTGCCCACAATTGCTATTGAGCTTCTCGTGTGAGTTCATGTTATGGCTACAGTTATTCTGTCTTCAGCTGGAGGGCAGGGATGGGATTTTAAATTTGCTGAAACTCCCAAAGGGGACGAAATGGAGCCCAGTGCAGAATAGTACTCAATCAATATTGCTGAATCAAAGCAAACAGCATCCTCATCTATAGACGTCTGGCCTTCTCTGGATTTATAGAGCAGTTTACCACCATTCTCAGATAAATTAATTTTATTTTTAAATGAGTATAATTTCCTGTGTGTGCTGCTTTTAAAACTCGCTGTAACTAGGCACCATGCAGAAGCGGCATCCCAAACGTGGACGGGCTTTGTCTGGGTGAAAAGCTATTGCCATTTACCCCCTAAATCACGAACAAGTAATGGTTTCGGCTTCAGTAATATTCCACTAATGCTTTTTAAACAAAGATATATGCAGGCGGCGGGTGACTCAGCTTCCAAAATAGGCTTAAATAAAAATAATCACATTGTTTTAGAACAGAAGATTGTGTTTAATTGGTAATTTGTGGGTTCTAAGATGGAAACGCACTGCAGTGGATTCTATTGCTCTGTTAATAAATGAATTACAGTCATATAACCCAATTACTATTCATCTCAATTGAACAGATAACTTTCCCTAAACAAAAGACAAAGGAACCGGAGAGATCCAGTTTACCTTATCTTGGAACAGATGAAACGGAAAACCTATTTTTAAAAATAATGCCCAAATGCCTCATTGTGCTTGCTGCATCAGATGTTTAGAGTGATGATACTCACATACCCGGCAGGCAATGGAAAATGCCTCAACTGTCTGCCAGACACCAGTACTGACTGTGAGGTAGTCAGTCATTAGGCTAAAGTTGAAACTAAGATAAAATGCCTTTGTGTGACACCCCAATATTAAACAGACCAACCGCCTGCCCATCCCTCAAAGGACAAGAGTCCCCAAGCTTCTTCATCTCCATGTTATTCTCAGTCCACAAAAGACATCTACCGTTCCACAGCTGCCGTCCATTAAGAATGAACCCAATCGTTGTCAGGAGGCTTGCCTGGCATTGAAGAGATAACATTGATTGTATTTGTTTGTATGATTTCCTATGTTGCCTAGACACCAATTTCAAATATTTTTAATTTCCCTTTCCTACATCCCCAAAGCAAATCTAAGAAGGCCCTGCTTAATAATATCAAGTCGTTTCCTTTGTTAAAAACTAGTATTCAGCCTAAGGACCATTAATCAGAGCTGTCAAGTGTGATAGAAATACACAGTGAGAAGGAAAATTCATAAACCATCAAGACCCAGAGCACTGGCAGGCAACACCTAGGAATTCACCAAGTGAAATCTCAGAGCATTTCTAATTTCTACCAGAGACACTGGCACGAGAGCAATGGTGACAGCTCTCTGATGTCTCATAATGAGGGTCAAACACTCATGTTACAATGGCATGATTTATGACAGGAACTCATAAAAACAGGCTGAGAACAAAGAACTTAATTTTTTACTTTGGTTTCTGGAAAAGCCCAAGGTTAAGACTTGTCTTCCCATATCCCTATGTGAGGGTATAATCAACCCACCGCGGCAAGACTCATTGGATGACTGAGTCTTGTCTTCTTTGGTAGCTGTCCCTATTTGGCAAATATTTTGTAGGTTCTGTAAACAAAATTAAAGGCTCTCAGATAGTTTCAAGGAGTATATTATAAAGCCTTGGCATTGCTCTGTTAATAAATGAATTAATAGTTTTCATAGAAGAAAACTATGGAGAAGTGAGTTTGCAATGTAACTCCTCTTTAAAGATGTCCAAGAGCACATTAACATCTTAGACAGTGAACTGTGGGAGAAGGGTATCTGTTCTGCTGATGCTGAGAAACTGTCTACAGGTCCAAGACAGTTCTGAGGAGCCATCCATGTGTGGCTCATACAGCATTAGGCCACAAACATTTCTTTGAACAACTACAAAGGATGCCTGGCTCTACCTGAGATATAAAACTAGAGTCACTGAATCTTCAAGGTATTCGCAATTCAAATTTGAAATTAGGCACATATGCAACCAACAATATACCTGAGAGACATTATATTATGTCCTTCACAATTAATAATCAGATTCAGTAAACTCTGTCTCCAATCTCAACATTCATTTTTCCCCCAAACATTCTTTTTAACACTAAATCTCTAAGTGGAAAAAGCATCAATCTTGAATGAAGTTCCAGTTTACTACTCTCTGAGACTATTTTCTTATCTTTGAAATATGAATAACACAATTTATCTCACAGGACTTTCAGAAAGATGAAACTAACATGTACCATGGCCAGGATAAATGGTGTTCAATAAATATTAGTTCTCTCTAAAGGAAAATTTATGCACACACTTACAAATGCAATTGCTTTATGCTTGTAAAGAACATTCTGCTATTACCAGTATGAAATTTTCTATTCTGTTTATAGTTTCATTATTTCTTTAGGGAAAAATATATATAAGGTTTAAAAAATCCACTCTATTGGTTACAAAGCCACAATTCTATTTATAAAATAATCAAAATAATATATTTCTTTATTTATCCTTAAGGTAGACCTGTTTCATTTATTTCAACAGTTGCATTTTAAATTTGTCAACATAATCATATTTCCATCCCATCAGCCCTTGACTATCAGCAACAACCTCATTTCAGTGGTCCTTGAGGACTAAGTCTATCTAGGACTTGGATACCTTCTACCTCCCATAACACAAGGTTGAGAAGCCTAAGTCAAGGAGTCTGACTGCCAATGCATTGAGCAACCATTGTGAGGAATGAAGGAGAAAGGTAAATAAAGCAGAAATCTACAGACAAAGATTTTGTAACCAGCCATATGCCAGAAAACAAAACCCAGTGGTAAACTGGTCTATGGACTTTTCTAGGTTAACCAATACCACACTAAATTTTAGAAGGACAATAAAAGGATGATATGGTCCTCCTCATGAAAAAATGCAATGTAGGAAAAATATTTAGGGCAATTTAGCACCAAATGCAGTGATACTCACATGCAATGGGACTAAAGTATTGGCAGATAACAAAAATTTTTCACTGGAGTCCTACTTCCAGGGAGAGGAACGGTGTTGATTTTTAAACATGGAGAGTTTACAAAATTGCTTTTTGAAAATGCAAATTTTGAAACTAAAACCAACCCTAGCAATTGGGTTCCAAAAGCAGCGAAAGTTAGTGCGCAGCTTCAGACTTCAGTGCAGCCAAGCCTACGCTTGCTCTGAAGTGAGGGAGAGTGCAGGTGAATCTAAGGATGCCTGATACCAACGTGTGCCTCTGGGAGGCTTCATTCCAGGCTGTCAAGCTATTCACTGGGCCCTGGAAGAATGAAAGCCACTGCATCACCCCAATTCTTAGGACCTGGGTCCAGCTTCGACCCCCTCAACACCCTCAAGATTCAGGGTCAGTGTAGAGCTCGAGTGGAAGGCTGTTGCCTAGACTATGCTATGCCTGCCCATTACAGTGGTGTTCTTGACTCCTGGTGACACACTTGTTCTCATTCTGAACAATCCCTCTTTGCTACTAATCTGGCCTGGAATTCACCAAGGACTGGCATTTGAGAGTATCCCATTCAGCATCACCCTGCCACTGTTGTTGACAACCAAGTCCAAGAGTTTTTTCTTATTTCTAGATTGAGATATACAAGTTAAAACAACTAAGTTCCCCAGCCACTAAAAAATGACAATGGGGAGTGAATCATGACTAAGAGAAAGAAAAAAGCTTGAATTGTCCCAGTTTGCTAATTTAATTAAACAAAATTACATTGTCAATGTATAACAACCAAAGTTATGCGTGGAATATACTGCATCCTGCTGAAGGAACAGCTGCCAATTAAGGTTTAACAACTTGTAGATTCTGAACTTGGTTCACCTGCTCTGTAGTTAGCCAAAAACTCTAATCAATTAACTTATGTATTATAGTCTTGACAATGGCACATTACACTGACACAGATGAAAATAATTGTAAGAAGAAAAAATGAAGTAGTTACAGATAACATCCAATACAGTCATGTCTTTCTAACGTCCAGACCTCAATAAAATGCTAGCTTCTACTTAACTATGATGCAAACATGAACTGTTTTCAGCAATACGACATTATTTCATCAAGCTGGAAGAAGTTTCATAGAAATTCCCTAACCTTACACAACAGGTAATGCCAATGATCCAAGGCTCCTCTGGCCTATTTTTGTTCTTAATGAAATATGATCAAATATTAATTCAAGATGCCAAGAGACATACATAAACAGAAACACTGCCGCACGTTTGTTCTAATATAATCGCAGGATGTTGGCTCCGCTCCTGGATAATTATTGCATTAGTTAGCTAGGGCTCCCTCTAGGATTATGCAATTTTTTAGAGTAGTTAGACCACATATCCTGTCCATGGGAAAGTCATTTGTGTGCAGCCCCACGTCAGCTGTGCGTTTCTGGGAGATAACTATGCTTTTGCACACACACTGCTGTACTCCAAGCCGCTATGGACTGTGTGGAACTAGCAGGCAACCAGCCAGCCAAGCTAGAGATGGAGAACAGCTGACAGCTCCATCATGCTGGATGAGGGTGAAGAACAAACAACACTTCCCAGCTTCCTCAGAGAACATCTACAGCGAACCTTCTCTTTTCTCGGGCTTTGACAGCTCCTCTGAAACAGTGAGAGGAATCTTTCAGAAGAAAGGGGTCACTCCGTAGAGCAGCCCTTCCCATATCAGAAGCTGGCAGTCTGGAAGAGAAAGTCGTGGATCCACTCTATTCCTCTGGAGAAACGCAATCCAGACACATCAAAAAGGTAAACCCTTTAGAGCAGTCACAGTATGTCTGATGAGCATAGAAAGCTGCTTAGCTATCATACACTTCATAAAACAAAGTAAAAAGAACCCTGCCTTCCTTTCCCACAGAAACTCTACTGGTCATCGGTTAGAGTTCATTCAAACCTGGCGGGAATCTGGCACCTGGCTTTTGTTGGCCGGTCAAGGAGGCGTTGGCAAGAAGAACAAGCCCAGTGATCTGTAGGATCTGCAGACCTAATTTTAGAACCAAGCTATGAGCTGTAAGTACGAAAATTGATTAGGTACAAGAATATGCATCCACGCCAAAGCACCTCAACCAAATACTTAATTCCCCAAGCTTGCAATGCTGAGACCATCTTTAACAGATTTGCAGAGGACGCGCAATGTGAGCAATCAAGAGTTATTTTAGAGCTTTGCACTGCCCTTTCAACCCATGAAGGCATTTGGTTCCCAAGGAAATGCTCTGACCTAGGTTTTTATAAATGATCCATTTTTACAGTGGTTTCCTCCAGGAGTGTCACTGCCTAAGCACATGGAGAGCTGACCATGGCAGGATAAGGTAGTCAGCTAGGGAAGTGATATTGCCTGTGTCACAGAACATGTGTTAAGATGAGGAGAAACACGGCCCGGTTACCTGTACTCACTTTTATGAGCTCAATGACCCGGCTTAGTTAATGTCTTTGTCTCACAATCATAAATCCAAATAGATTAAGCATGTCCTGAGAAGTTCTCTGATGCCAAGCATTAAAACAACGACTCTGTTGGGTGCCCAGCCTCTGCTTGAATTACTGTCTGACATACAGGAACGGGAAGCTTCAGACACCATGCTAGCGTCCAGTAACAAACATGGCTCATCTCTCTCACATTTGCAATTTTTAAAAATGGAATGGTCATCTTTATAGAATGCTGTCAGAAATCCTTTCTTCTTGCACCTTTTGTATGAAACGGCTATAATTGAACCACTCTGAAGTGATGACAATTGCAGGAGTGAAACATTTATAGTGCACATCTTTCTACATCCCAAATAGCTAAGGGCATGTAAAGCAACCAACAATTATAGCTTTCTGCTGTAAGTACCGAATCTTCTGTAAAGGAAAAAAAAAAATCATTGTCAATCTTGTAAACCTAAATAACTACTGTATGCTTCATTTCTTTCTTCCAGTGCAGCATTCCTATAATTTACAATTTTCTAAAAAAAGACATCACTAATAATTACATGCATTCTGTCAAAGTTAACAATAAAAAGTTCTGCTCCTAATCCTTACATACAGAATGGCAGGAGTCATGCCATAGTCACCCTTGATATGGCTCTTCAAAAAATAACTAAATTCATATGTATATTTATTTCCAATATGTACACACATACCAAAAGTGTGAAAACACTTGTACAATTCATTACCTTTGGCTAAGAATATTGTGTTTTCAAGGAGCATATACATTACATATATATAATACTTAAGTCTTTTTATTCCAGCTTTATTGAGAGAACAAACAAATGAAAATTATATATGCTTAAGGAATACAATGTAATGATTTGATATACCTATACATTGTGAGGTTATTACTACAATCAAGCAAATTAACCCATCCATAATCTCACCTTTTGGGGAGCGGGACGGTGTTAGTGGGAATTTTTAAGTTCAACTCTCTTAGACAATCTACAGTACATAATACAGTATAATAAATCATGTAAAATATCAGTACATACAGTAAAAACAGTAAAATAACCATGCTGTACATTAGATCCCCAGAACTTATGCATTTTATAACTGAAACTTTAACTATTTGACTAATGTTAACCAGCATTCTACTCCCTGCTTCTGTGATTTCACTCTTTTAGATTACACATATGAGATCACACAGTATTTGTCTTTATGTGTCTGGCTTATTTCACTTAAACAATGCCCTCCAGGTTCATACATGTTGTTGTAAATGACAAAATTTTCATCTTTTTTTTATAAATTAATATCTCATTGTGTACAACACACACACACACACACACACACACACACACACACACGATGAAACTATATACATATATTCACCCCAGGTTTATTAACTTATCACTTAAGAAATAATTAGGGTGATTCCATTTCTTGGCCACTATGAATAATGCTACAAAGAACATGGGAATACAAATATCTGTTCAAGATACTGATTTCATTTCCTTTGCAGATATATGTAAAAGTGAAATTGCTAGATCATAGGATAGTTCTATTTTCAATTCTCTGAGGACCCTCCATACTGTTTTCCATAATGGCTGTCCCAATTTCATCCCCTCCAACAGTTCCCTTTGCTCTACACCCTTGCCAATATGTGTTAACTTTTGTATTTTTTATTATAGTGGTTTTAACGGGTGTGGGGTGGTATCTTAGTGTGGTTTTGATTTGCATTCCCCTGATGATTAGTGAAGTTGCACATCTTTTCATGTAGCTGTTGTCCATTTGTATGTCTTCTTTGGAAAAATGTCTATTCAGGCCCTTTGCCAATTTTCAATCAGCTTGTTTTTGTTTTTGTTTTACTATTGAATTGCATGAATTATTTATATATTTTACTATCAAGCCTTTATCAGCTATATGGTTTGTAAATACTTCCTCCCATTTTGAGGTTGCCTTTTCATTTTGTTCACTAGTAGTTTATTTTTATAAACATATGCTATACTATTATTTCAACATGACATTATACTTGCATGGCTATAAAAATGTGTAAGGGAAAAATTGAGAGTATACTCAGAAAAGCAGAGACAGACTCAATTTTAGATTAGACTGTATCTCTACAGCTAAAACCATTGTTCTGGCATTTATGTCTGACCGATTTTTTTCTACTTTGTTGGACAGTAACATGTCAATTAGCTAAGTCTAATAAGAATTTAAAGAATTTATGTAATTATACACCTAGTTTTATTGCTTTGCCTAGGATCATTGTCACCCTCTATAAAATACTTTTCATTAAAAAAGGCAATTTCTTCGGTCCTTTGATGGGACATAATTAGCTTTTCTGACATATCAAAGTCACCCAGCAACACTAACACTATTCTACAACACCAAAGCCAGGTGTGCTGTTACATGACTTTCTTCTTTACAACGCCAACAGAACTGTTGATGGATGCCTCTGTAGTTTACTATCTGACAGTAGGTGCAAGTAAATAACATTTATATTTAAAAAAAAAAAACGTATAATACATAGTGATAATGAAGAGCAGAGGCAGCTTTTTCATTTACAACCTGTCCATAAATTTTGGCAGGAAATTGAAACTAATTTAATGTGCTCAGTCTGAGGAAGTTACTCAGTTCTAAGAGCACACAATCAGAGTGAAAATGTTGTAGCTGGAATTGTTTTCTCCGGGATGAACAAAACAACAATGTAGGCCACCTCACTGCTATTATAAATGAACACATGGTATTTGGCTCGACTTGAGTAGAAACACAGAATTCTTCTGTCTGCAAAGGCACTGCAATTATGCTCATTACTAAATAATTCTTAATTGGCTACCCCTCAGTATTTGAAGGAAAAAAAATAGTGGTGCTTTTTTTTAGAATGCTGAGCCCTTATAAAATAATAGCATCCTTGGTGTTGTTCTTTAGTAGTTTGACCAAATTATATACTTCACTTTAAATAAACTCACTATGCAAATCTCTATAGAGGAGAACTTTCATTACATCTCACCTATATCTTCAAATCAAGGGCTTTCAGTCAAGACTTCAGACAACGCACGGCAGTGGCTCCTACCGGTAATATTGAACACCTTGATGCAATTTCAAATTTAATAAGAATTGGGCATGATGGAAACTACCCCAAGGAAGCAAGATGCTGAGTGGGGAGTGTCAGGCCTGGAGAGAGGGATCCATGCGAACCGGAGGGAAGGACCCTCACCGCAGAGGCAGAGCTGCAGCTTGCTGAAAGAACTAAACCCAAAAATCAAGAGCTACAGCCTCCCTTGCATTTTATTTGTTAAGTCTCCATGTCTGCCAAGGCTAAGAGCAGCATAAGGTATTTGCCACTTCTACATATTTCTGTGGAAAATTAAAATCTTTTAGCTCCATCCAACAATCATCTGCCTATATAAACATCTTTCCAACTGCCTGATGAAGAATGATAGAAAAATGTTGTTTGCTCTACAAAAGTGTGCATTATGGCCAACTTTAAGAAAATATGTAGATTTATGCTAGAAGACACCAGTGCAAAGCTGCTCTCCAGGATTGATTCTGTTGAAGCCGTTATATTTGCAGAGAGCTTTCGAAATGAGCCCTTGGATTATTGCACTTTATGAGACAAACTATTTAAGGCCAAATTAAAATTTTTTGAGGCAATTATTGAGTCTAGCACCATCCTTTTGTTCACTGTTCAACTAATAACCCACTGCCCGACTGAGGCAGGGATGGGTATTGCTCTGTTCCTGGGGGCCCGGGCCAAAAACTCTCAACTGGCACCAAGGCTGCATACAATCCCAGGTCCTGAAAATGTCTGCTGGGTCCAGTAAAGGAGTAGTTCCAGTGCAGAGGAAAGGCCCTGGAAGGGCTTTGAAGAAATCCTCCTCTTAGCTATTCCCTATAGGGACCTAAAGGATTCCCCCTGCAGAGTTGTTTGTTCTTCATTCTTTAGCAGGGTCCTTTGTAAGCTATCAACAAACTAATGGCATGCTGTTAAGATTGGGGGCGGGGGGAGACTTTTTCTTATTTCTGCCTTTACAACTCTAAAAGTCCATTCATTCTCTTTTACATACAAAGGGATGTGATGAACTTTTTAAAAATTCAAAATGAATCAATACTGCTCTGAAAGTGAAAATCTCATTGGCATAAAAATCATCAGATAAGGAATGTAAACACAAATGCAGTGTCTCTTACATTGTCCCTCTATGAAGACATGCCCGCCAAAAGCCTTAGGAGCATGGTCTGCAAACTGTGGCTTGCGAGCCACATGTGGCTCTTTGGCCTCCTTGAGTGTGGCTCTTCCACAAAATATTATGGCCTGGGCGAGTATATTTTGAAGAAGTGGCTTTAGAAGAAGTTTAAAAATTTGGCTCTCAAAAAAAGAAATTTCAATCATTGTACTATTGATATTTGGCTCTGTTGACTAATGAGTTTGCCGACCACTGCTTTACGATGCAGTTCAGAGTGACCCCACAGACCTGCAGTGTGGGCATCATGTGAGGATGATGCCCACATGATGGAATGCAGAGTCTCAACCCCACTCCAGTCCAACCTAGTCAGAATCTGCTATCTCACAAGATCTTTAGGTGATGAGAATGTACATCAAGTTGGAAAGCATCTGAAGACTTTCTCATGATCTGAAGACTTTCTCATGATCTACAATGGAAGTTGAAAAGGTACGACTATTAGTAAATAGGCCATCTTCATGTTCAGTGGGAACAGGCATAAAGCCCACAGAGCTCTTTCATAAAATTTCGAATAAAATATACATAAATTAATACAACACATTTTAAAATATATAAATTGAGAATGGGAAAGGATTTCTCATAGCTGCAAGTTTTCCTATGAAGTTGATGAAAATATTCTAAAATTAGATGTTGGTGATAGTTGCACAACTCTGTAAATATACTAAAAAACAGTAAATTAAACACTCTAAATGGGTGAAGTTTATGGTTTATAAGAGTAAGACTGGTAAAAACATACATTAAATAAACTTTTAAATCATGAAATGATCAAATATTAGCCATAAGGGAACTGTAAATTAAAAACACCACAAGATATCACTTAATGACAGCTGGAATTACTAAGGAGGAGAATGAATCAACTGCATATAGTCATACAATGGAATATTACTCTGCAAGAAAAAATCAATCATTATATGATGCACATAGCTACCAGGATAGGGTAAATTTCACAGTCATTATGCAGAATGATAGAAGCTGAGCCCCGGAGTTTACAAACTACGTTTCATTGACATGTAGTTCTAGAAGGAACCTAGGGTGATAGAAGTCAGAGCAGTGGTTGCCTCTCGGGGTAGATATAATTGATTGGAAATAGGCACAAAGGAACTTATTGGAGTGAGGAAAAGTTATCTGCTCTTTATTTGAGTAGCGGCTTTGCAAGTGATTC
The DNA here is from genome assembly GCA_963924515.1 of Vespertilio murinus. Lineage (NCBI taxonomy): Eukaryota > Metazoa > Chordata > Mammalia > Chiroptera > Vespertilionidae > Vespertilio > Vespertilio murinus. The sequence goes on along the minus strand of OZ004711.1, from coordinate 75,413,315 downwards.
CATTGGGTATAACTCACTGAACATTTAATTTATTCTCTATGTCTTTTATTGGATCTTAATAGTACTGTAACTTAATAACAATAACAAAAAACCTTGCTCCACTCCATATATCCATATATCCCAAACTGGGTGATACAAGTGCTGCGGGCAGGCCTCCCTTCTCTGTCCTCCTCAGGTATCGTGGTACCTCTTGAGATGAATTTTCTAATAGTGGTGCTTTATTGTTTTAAGCACCAAAACTTATCTATCCTAAATTTATTATTGTTTGTAAAATTCTTTACAAAGGGCTTATTTTCTATAAAATGAATGTACGTATTTCATCGTTTTCCGTATAAGTCATTTTAAGCACCATGAGCATCAGTTAGAGTACTCACCCACAGTACAGGGCTATCATTAGCGGTGTCTGTGTTAGAGGGGGCTATGTATTGTCTCCATAACGAGAGCTCCTACACTCCTGGCTTTATTGTTTTATTCCTATCTCGTTATCTCTTTGCTATTAGCCTCCCTCTTCTCTCACTGCCAGCTGCCTACTATCTTTTCTGTCTCCTCGACTTGCTTCTAGAATCATAATGTGGACTCAGGTGTTGCTTCTGCCGAGACATTCCGTGATCAGCCCACCCAATGCCCTTCCTAGTCACTTTCGCACAAAACACCCCGTTCTTGTCCTTTATTACCACATTATGCTTTTATGTTGTTTTATTTTTCCAACTTGTTTACTCTCTGTCTCCCTTTACAAGAAGACCTCACTGGTATCATTTACCATTTAATGTAGAGCAACTTGAAGTGTCTGGCACAGAATATACACTTGAAAAAGCACAGTGGACGGGTGGTGGGGGTCCGGCTGGACAAATGAATAAAGCATGGCTAGGAGCCAAAACCGGTTTGGCTCAGTGGATAGAGCGTCGGTCTGTGGACTGAAGGGTCCCCGGTTCGATTCCGGTCAAGGGCATGTACCTTGGTTGCGGGCACATCCCCAGTAGGAGTTGTGCAGGAGGCAGCTGGTTGATGTTTCTCTCTCATCGATGTTTCTAGCTCTCTATCTCTCTCCCTTCCTCTCTGTGAAATATCAATAAAATATATATATTTTTAAAAAGAGAATGGCTAGGAAAAGCACTGACTTGAGAACCAGAAACCCGAGTCTAAATCTCCCACTAACCTGAGTGACTCAGAGCACGAATGGACCCTTTAAGTTATAGTTTCCTCGCTTGACAAAACGATGCTAGGCCATGGGTAGCACCTATCACTGCTGTAAGGTCCGAGTGCCCTCCCAGCCTTCTGTAGGAAAAGAGGCTGATAATGAAGCTCAAATTGTTTGTAAAGAACAAACAATAGGTCTTGAATAAGAGTCTGCCCATAACAGATATAAGCTTCAGTAAACTTCTCTTATGCATATTTTAATTGCTTGGGTTCTTCAGATATAAGACCTCTACCAACCTATTAATTAATTTTATTATATAGTATTTTATAATAAGTTATCATTGTTATATTATATCTATTTATTTATAATTTATCTAATAGACAGAGAGGTAATATGCTCTTACTGTGAAGTGCTTATTAAAGCCAAACCAAGAACCATCTGTCTACCCCTCACAGCTTTGTTTAAAATACTGTTTACTCCTCTAAACGTGAAAAGCAATAAGTACAGAATACAGAGGGAGAAGGAAGCTTAAAAAGATGCAATTCCCAATAAAGGAATTGGGTGAAAGTCTACAAATGGCTTAAATAAGACAAAGAAAGTGTAGAGTTCAAATAAGTGTTTGATTTCAGCTGTATTTGCCAAATTAGGTAAATGAAAATCATCCACACTGTTATTCAAATAGCTGAACAGCAGAGAGCTAGAGCTAATCCAATTAGAGAAGCACACAGAAGAATTTATTACAATTAGTTTCTCAAAGTAAGCGGATGACCTTTAACAACTTCTGTCCTAACAGATATCAAGCATTAAGACAGCAGCCTGGGCATATTTCTCAGGCCCTGAACACACGAGTAACAAGTCCAGACAACAGCACAGCTGGCCCAATAGAGAGCCTAGAGAGAAGCAAGACAGCCACTAAAAAAAGATAGCATTCTGTTCCAGAGTGCTCCGGGGGCCTGGGTATGCCTCGCTGATGGACCCTACCCCACCCAGGGCAGGGCAACTCTCCAAGTCTAACCTCTGAATTCTAGCCAACACCGAAGGCAAAACGTTTAATCCTCCTTTGTGAAATATTTCCATCTTCGTCAATAATGTTATATATGGTGTGCATATATTAAAAGCATGTATTATTTTTGCAATTGCATCTATCTGTCAAATGAGTATGTGTATAAAATTTAGCAGATGCGTCCTGAAACAAGCACCATATGTTCCTGTTTCCACCTCTTTCTGCACTTTGCAGATTTTTCAGAGAAGTATACCCTTTTGAAAAAGAAAACAAATATATGCATTTTTAATGATAAAACATTTAATCCGGTATGAGTGTTAAGGGTAGTTATATTTGTGCTTGTATGTGTGTTTTTCATGTAGCTTTGTTTGGGGGAGTTTTTATATTTGTTTGTTTCACTGCTGTGTACAAAAGAGCTTTGAGATTATCTGTTTATTTTAATGACAGAGTTTTCAAAGTCTAGACTTTCTCCACCACATTCTCTTTAAGAATAAAGGGGCAAGAAGGTTTTACAAGAGGGCTTTGGGTAAGGATTGTCACACACAGATGTGGAGAGCCACTGCCCAGAGTACACTCACACAAGATCTCATAGCTCCACCTAGCTCCAGACTGCGGAACGATGCAGAATTATACCCAACAGGACACCCAAAACAAAAGGAAAATCAGGAACAGCCCCAATGAGCCATTATGCAAGTACTGGGTTTGTTGAGTACAGGAAATGTGTCAATTAACACTGATTAAGAAGAATATTCATTAGTTAATTTTGGCAGTTGATTTTTTCAACAAAGAAATCAATCATATCATTATTTTTTTTACCTTTTCAGCACTTCATTTTTTTTTAAGAAATAGAACAAACATGTGAGAAGATTAGAACTAAACTTTTATTTTTTCTACTGAAAATGTCCTTCTGTCCCACGCATTGTTCTCAGTGTTCTGAATTCTGCCTTGAGATCAGGAAAACAAAGAGGAATCTACTTCTCAAGTTAAAATTAAAGGATAAAACAGGATATGATGCCAAAATATGACCTGATTAGTACTTTAAAAAAATTCGAACAATAGGATCTGTTTTGAGTTGTTTATAGTCTACAATAAATCAAGGAAATTTACACAAAGCCTCCAAAATGGGCTTTAGGAACAATTCGTGCACTTTCTACAAATATTTCTTTAATATGAAAATACAAAAATAAGCAGAAAATACTGAACAATTAAGGAAAACCCATCCGTGAAAAAAACACAGGGCCCGAGAGTAAAGAACTATCAGGAAGAACATACTCTGGAAACAGAAAATTTATGAAAGTAAATTCAAATCAAATCATGCCTTATCAAAACATATGAAAATGGAGCTTGCGTTGGATGTTATAAGATTTAATAGTAGCATGGTTCTATAACTATAATGCTTTTTAATTTTTTTCAAACATTTTAAGTGACTTAGTAATGGGCAGGCAACTCCAGATTTCTCTAGATATCATTTATTACTGAGGAGCTCAAAACAAACAAAAATCCCTGAAATCAAAACAAATTGGTGATTATACCAATTTACTGAGTTAGATTTAGGGGGGAAAACAAGACTAAAATACAGAAAGGAAACACTCTGTGTACTTCTTTCTTCACTTTAAAAATGAACTCTTTTTGTGTATTTTTAGTCAATCAAAGTGTAAAGTTTTCCAAGTTAATTTTATAGAACTTTGTATATTTCATTATTTGTGATCCCTGCCAACTCCTCATCAGGAATGTGCGTCTTCTGACTTTATTCAGCAGAGTGACCCCCTGACCCTAGCCAGCTAGGAATGCTCTGGCCTCTAATGCTCATTCCAAGTGGTCAGGGCTCCCATGTCCGTTCCTACCAGAGCTACTAACAGGACTATGCAAACCTCAATACGTACAACGAGACAGAGATAATATGAGTTTCACTCCGATCTCCTCCACTCTTCTCTAAGCTATAATTCCATTGATATGTTCTTACACTTGGCAAATAAACAACTATTTTAGTAAAAACCATTTTTTTGGCATGTATTTAGTTTCACTTCTGTGGGGTAGCCTCTCTGTTCTATTTGACGAGTCTTCCTGGTTTTAATCAGCCACTTCTATTCTTTAAAAAATATCTTTTGTTGTTGTTGTTGGGGTGGGGGAGGGGGGGCATCTATTTTCTAAGACCTTATCATTCCCAGGCTAGGATGTCGCAATAGCCTCCGAAGTGGCTTCACCAAACATCCAGTATTCTTACTCTTGGTTCGATTGGCAATGTCCTCATGGTTAATCCTGAGATGCCTCATGATGGACATGCGCAATAAAATAAAAATGCTCCCCTTTCAACCCTGCAGCATCCCGACTTAGTGCAACCGAATTGCCAAGGCATCCATGGTTCTCCCAGGCTCCTGTGTTCTCCCGCCTACCCTGTCCTTCAGTCTTGGCCACCAGCTCCCTGTCTCTGCCAAGGCTGAGGTACATCCCAGGCTTAGAATTGCCTCTTTATTTCTGTTAACTACCCCAGACCCCCCCCCCCCCCCCGCCGCCCTTCCGACTCATTTCAATTCTTACTTCTACAGGCACATTCATCAAGATGGTCCAAACCAGTGAATTGTCTCATTCCTCAAAATCCCCATAGCATTTATCTATATCACTCACTTGCCCCTTAATAAAAATGTACAAGTCCAGTGATTTGTGTGTGGTTTTTCTCTCTTGCTGGAATTCAAACCCCTCAACACAGAAATCACAGCTCTATTATTAGTGATATCATCACCCTGAGTCCCTCAGAGGTGCTGTTAAGTAATGAGAAGGCCATAGGATTTGGATATAAACAGACTGCTGGTGTGACCTTCCTTTTCCTCACCTGTGATGGGGGAACACGACTATCTGCACCTCCTTGCTTGTTGTGAGCATTAAATCCCCAGCACAAGCCGGACCTTCACTACTTATCCCACCACCCCCTCACTTCCAAGGCCAAAACCTAGCATGCAAACTGTGTGGACATGTGGTGAGTACCCTTAGAAATTAATTAATACAGTTTTTTAACTGCAGCTAGGGATATTCTGAATTACAGTTACAGTAAGAGGTGTTTTGGTAGTTATCCAATTAATTGTCATGCTCAGCACTTTATTTGGCTTGTAGCCTGGCAGCACACTTAAGTTTACTTGCTTCTCAATCTAAGGGGACTGTCCCTGCATACCTCCCCCCACCCTGATAAAGTGCTCATTTGAGGGCCTTCAGAAAGAGAGCCAGAGAGAGAGAAACGGGCTGTCCATGGAAAACAAAAGCCTCCTTTTACCTGGGTGCCTAGGCAGATGAGGTAACTGCTAGAAAGAGTCAAACAGTGGGTTGTGCATCCCATCTTTATACTAGTGTAGCCCTAACAGCAAACGCCACACTAACCGATGGCTAAAAGGTCAGAAAACAGGGAACCGACTGGATGTTATTGACCTGTGGCCATTAAATAATGACATGTAATTATGTGAAAAGGGGCATTTGTGAAATTTAAGATTAAACTAAACATTAAACCTACCACACATGTATCTTTAGAACATAACTTGAGAACACTTGAGAAGCAAGGGAAGGAAGTTCAACTAAGTTAAAGGTAGAAATAAGGCTGGATACCCATAGAGTTTTGTTTTATCTTAACATTCTCAGAAGTCTTTGATTCTGGCAAAGAAAAATGTTAACCGTCCCTATGTCTCAGTCCAAAGTTACAAGACTGAATAAAAAGAATCGCAGCCAACAAAACTGTCTACATGAAAGAGCAAACTTCCCACTGCAACAGAGAAGTGATCAGAATATTTTGTTTACTTGGGTTTCCAGATACTGCTAAATATAGGCTCTATAAAGACAGAGATCCCAGTTGGCTGGGAATTCTCCCACACTCTGAAAGGTTGCCAGTTCGATTCCAGTCAGGACACATGCCAGGGTTGCAGCTGGATCCTCAGTAGGGGACATTGAGGAGGGAGCCAATAGATGTCTCTCACATTGATGTTTCTCTCTCTCCCTCTCATTTCCTCTCTCTCTGAAAAATCAATAAAAATCTTTTTTTTTTTAAGACAAAGCATGGAGGGACCTGGAGAATATTATGCTAAGTGAAATAAGCCAGTCAGAGAAAGACAAGCATCACATGATCTCACTCAGATGTGGAATCCAATGAACAAAATAAACTAATTAACAAAATAGATACAGGGGCATAGAAGCATGGAACATACTAAGGAAACTCAGAGGGAAGGTGAGAGACAGCAGGCAGGAAGAGATTAGGCAAAGAACTAATGTGCACATATGTATAACCAGGGCTGGGGGTGGCACAGGAGAGGGGTGGAGGATGTCAAGGGGAGATAAAAGGGGGATAAGGAAACATCTGTAATACTTTCAATCATGAAGATATAAATAAATAAATTAATAAAGTAAGAAAGAACAACGAAATTCATTCCTAAGGTTCTAATTGTATAGTTGGAAATAAATAAATAATCCCTGTGGCCTAGTAATCTATTTATTTTCACATGAAGGGTGTTTAGAGGAATCTTAGATCAAAAGTACAATTCTCCCTGTAATTCAGCATTTGTCAAAGTTTGGTTATGAACCACTGGCATCAAAATCTCCTAGGGTGGGACAGGAAAGCAAAGGAAAACTCTTGGGTTCCAAACCAGAATTTCCAATGAGAATTTTGTAACATATTCCCAACTGGGTTTCCACCTACAAGTTTGGAAAACAATGAAATCAACAGAAAAGACCAAAATATTCATCTCTCTAATGTTGTACAGAGTCCCAAAGTAGGTTTATAGTTGTTCTTATGGGGGGGAAAAATTAATACAAGAATAAAAAATAACACAAGAATAAACTACATTGTGTGTACTCACAACTGTAATCCTATTTTTACTCACCCCTAACAATGCATACTGCTTTCATAAATAATGTTTGATCAGTGTAAAAAGCAGATAATTGGTAGCAACAAAAGTGTTTAAAAGGAAAACAATTGGATCAACAGCCTAAAAGGTATACATTGCAGTGGTCAGATGCAGATAACATTTATCTTTCAGTGGTGATTTTCATACCTCATAGATAAATAGATAGATTCTGATTCTCTGCTGTTGGCTTTTAAATACCACTAACTGGCAACCAGTAGTCACAACCTCTCCCTATCTAATCATCACAACACAGGATCTGCACCATAAATTCAGTGTCTGGACAGATCATCCCAAATCAACCAGCCTCAACTCAACACCTGCCGCATGCAACCCAGCCCAACTCATCTGATTCAGAAACTCTAAATTACCACTTTAGTGCAATCTAAACCTGTCTAAATCCAAAGTACTCATAATAAAGCAATACTAATGTAAAAGTCAATAAGAGCAAAAGCCTTCCTACAAATTTGAGAGGGTGCAGGCTGAGCTGAGGGACACACACCCTCAGCTCAGCCTGCACCCTCTCCAATCTGGGACCCCTCGAGGGATGTCTGACTGCTGGCTCTCAACCACTCACCTGTCTACCTGCCAGATTGCCCCTAACCACTTCTGCCTGCCAACCTGATCACCCCGTAACCATTCCACTGCCAGCCTAATTGACACATAACTGCTCCCCTGTCATCCTGATTGTCCCTAACTGCCCCCCCCCATGCTGGCCTGATCACCCCCAACTGCCCTCCCCTGCAGGCAAGCCCCCCTAACTGCTCTCCCCTGCAGGCCTTATTGCCCCCAACTGCCTTCCCCTGCTGGCCAACTTGTGGCAGCCATCTTGTGTTCACATCTGGGCAGCCATCTTGTGTTGGAGTGATGGTCAATTTGCATATTACTTCTTTATTATATAGGATGCGAGGACTGAGGTTTACAATGATTGAGTAACTTACATGTAGATTCCATGCCTGTGAAAGGATGTAGAATGGCCTAAGTCTTCAGATGGTCTGTGGTCATGCTGCAGTCAGGAGGAGCATTTTGGACAGGCAAGATATTCTTGTGGAATAGCTCTTAGAGAGAAGGGTGAGAGCTCTCAGAGAGAAACATTTTAGGAGCCACCTGGTTAAAGCTTGAACATGCTGGAAAACAGCCCCATCTGGCACTAGCTTTCTGATGGTGACTGCCTGATGTGAATGACTTCATGTCGTGGGTCTCCACCCAGGTAAGCTTTTCCCATGACCTTGGCACAAGTGGGATTTATGATTATAAAGTAACTGTGCTTAACTGCCAGTGAATATGACAGATTTTGTTGAGAAAAATTGGTCAGACTATTTATAAATAATATTATTTATTAAGAATTTACAGTGATCCAAAGGTATTTTATTCAAGTTTCACAATAATTCCAATAGGATGATACTTAGTGTCATGTTTCTCTCTGGGAGTTCTCACCCTTCTCTCTAAGACCTATTCCACAAGAATGTCTTGCCTGTCCAAAATGCTCCTCCTCTCCTGTGCTTTTGCTGGGAGAGTGTCTAGGTTAGTCAGTTTTAAATCTCAAGTTCCCAGTTTGCCTAATAGCACCAGTTAAAGACCAATAAAGCAGTGGAGGGATTTTATTTCCTTCCTTTTTTTTTTTCTTTTTTACTTTCTTTCTGATTTTTAAACAACCAAGTAACAGCCATTCGAGACAGACAAATGCCTGCTAAATACATCCCAGGAAACTGAGAGGAGCTATGTGAAATGAAGTGGCAAAGCTTATAAAATGGTCAGGGACTTCTCTTTCATTACTGTTATCAAATTTCAAAATTAAAAAGTCAATAGGGGTATAATATTTATTCAGGGGACACAAAGCACATGGAACAATGCTCAAAGGTGCATTTTAAAGACCTTCAAACACGTTAAGGGAGTCAAAGTTATAAGACAATAAAAATACTATACAGCCCATTAAGCATGTTGTAATGGAGCTTAGGGATGATGCAGTCATGTTTTGCAAAAAGTTATTTTCACCCATCTCCCCAAGAGGAAATTCAGTACAATGCAAATATTCCCAGACAGGAAGATACACAAGAATTTCCAAAGAACACAGAAACATGCTTTACCACTGAAGCACACCTAAAGCATGAATCTAAGTTTTAAGGATATTCAGAAGTACAATAAACCAAAAAAGAGGATTAAACTGAAAAGGTTTGTTGTGCGTTCTTTTTTTAAGTGCTTAAATAATTTGGATTTATCTGGGTCATAACTTAAAAATAATTAGGTCAAAGGTTCATGCTTTCAATACTTTGCATTTGTTCTTTCTGAAAAAGAAATATGTCCTTCACCACATGGTGGGGAATAACTCTGTATTTTTATGATACCATAGTTCACACAACCATACTACTGAGTCATAATTTCCTTTTTTTTTTTTACTCTATACACAGCTCAGTGGTGAACATATCTAAGATCTTTATCACCTTAATGATTGCTGTGGACTGTACTATTTTTTCATTCCTCCATTTCCAGCATCTAGAATAGAGCCAGCCGCTGATAGTGTTCAATAAATGATTTTGAATGAATATGTTAATTATTGAATGATTATCCATATATATATTTATGGATGGATGGAGGTATAAATATATAAATATGTATACACTCATGCACACAGAAATGGCTTGGGAAATTTTAAAAAGGTGAGGGAAGAGAGCGCTCATGTTTTAGGCACCAACTATGTGCCCAGCTCTGATTTAGTGTTTCATTTCCATAACTTTCACTTAACCCTCAAAGTAACTCACAACCAATGCTCACAGAGCATCAGCAGTAAGAACATACAGCCATTGGAGTCTTACAGTTAATATATGGTGGAAATAAACTTTGAACTCCCTGGATCTACTTGACATTTAGCATTGCTGCATGGTACATCTTGAGATTCACTCTTCTTCCATGGCTACAAGTAATGGTCAATTAAGAGCAAAATAAAATAACATAGCAAAATTTTGGGCATCTGGAAGAACCTATGGGCTACAAAGGACACCATGATGAAATGGTACAAGCCTTCAACAAAGACACATGATGAGGATGAGTGAGGAGGGCTGGCAGGATCTGTCTTGAAAGCAAGTGCTTCATGCTACCCAATATGCCCAGGACCATTTAATTTGTATGATAACCAAGCAGTAAGAAAAAAGGGTAATATAGCTCATAGTGATGGAATTGAATTCCATGTATCTTTTTACTCTCACCACTACAACATCATAATACTGAGATTCATTCTTCCAGCTAGACTAGTGGTTCTCAATCATAGGTAGTATCTGGTAACATTATTTTACTGCCCCACTGTGAGTTACTGGCATCTAGTTGGTAGGAATCTGCCAACCATCGTACAATGCACAGGACAGCTTCCCACCAGGAAGAATTACCTAAACCAAAGCAGAAATCCCACTAAGATTGAGAAATCTTGACCTATAGTCAACATCCAAAGCACTCATTTAATTCACTCACTTATGTACTCCAGTGTGCACACTGCCCTAAGACTCAGCAATATGGAAGTAATATTGTGTTGTAAATGATGGTTAGATTCCTTAGTCAGAAAACAAAAATCCGTCTAACTTACACTGTACTTCTGTTAAAACACCAAAGCTAACCATTTTCAACATTGCTCTTAGGGGAAAACATTGGGAATTCCCATTCCTAATACCTTATTGACACTGAGAATGAGGGAAATAAGATTTCCCACACCCTGATGTCTGCCTTTCCATCAGAGCAGGGCTGTGGTGGTCTCCAGCCTTGAAGGGGGTGATTAAGAATCTTTACCAGTGGGAGGATGTGATGGAAAGATGGGGACTTGAGTGGTGAATGAAGCACAGGAATTAAGTAATGGCTAAAAATGCTTATAGCAATTAATCCAAAAATATCTGGCCAGAAGTTGGAGTGGTGAAGACAGCCGGCTCCTTGTCTCTCATCCCAGGATGTAAAGACTGGCAATTTGTCCCTGTGGTAGAGGAAACAAGTGGGTGAGGGGGGAGTGTGATGATGTAGACACGGGGCTCTGGTACCAGAGGAGTGTCCTAATGAGGGGTTCTTTTTTCCCCACAGAAAGAGGAAGACATGCCGAAACCGGTTTGGTTCAGTGGTAGAGCGTCGGTCTGTGGACTGAAAGGTCCCGGGTTCGATTCCGGTCAAGGGCATGTACATTGGTTGCGGGCACACCCCCGGTAGGGGGTGTGCAAGAGGCAGCTGGTCGATGTTTCTCTCTCATTGACATTTCTAGCTCTCTATCTCTCTCCCTTCCTCTCTGTAAAATATCAATAAAATATTTTTTTTTAAAAAAGGGGGAAGACATCATGAATGTCACTAAAAATCATTCTGTAAAAATCTTCCAGACTGCAGCCCACTGAATCAACTCATTTCACAGAAGAAGAAGAAAAACCCACATTGAAAGGAATCTAGCTGTAAATCTGGGATAAAATCTACCATTCTTGGTAATCAAGCTTCTGTGAATGTGTGATTTGTGGATCTTACTTTGCTCATTCATGGCTTCAAAATAATCAATACCTTTCTCCTTCTTGTTTATACGTTGTATCCGGCAGTGGCAGGAAAAGCCTCAGTGACTAACAAAGGAAGAAAGGACATGAAAAATCCAACTCCTTTCTTGCACAGGGCAGAGCACGGAGGTCAGGGAGCTGGGGCAGCGTGGCCTGGCGGAGGCTGAGGCGCCGAGGGCAGCCCGGCTTGTGTGACCGGCAGCTGCCATCATACGACCACCAGCTTCATGGTCACAAAATGCGGATGAGGAGGAAAAAACAACCCCTCTGGGAGCAGACACTACATGTAGACTATAAAGGCACATTCCTGTAAGCAAAGATTTTAAATATAATTTCCAATTTATGAAAACTATAACGTGAAGATCATATGTGATTTTAATCATTTTATCTAAGATAAGTATGAAAGTTTCCAAAACAGCAAATATCCTAGAAAATTAATGTTCGTCCTTTAAATACTCAAAATAATTAACTATCTTTTAAAGAAATTTATTTTAAATACCACAATTACGGCCCACAGAAATATGTTTCCTTCCCTTGAATTCTTTAAGCCATCATCGTGTTCCTTAGTAATTGAGTAGGTTTTATGGGTTCTCCATTTGGTCAGCTACTGTAGGGGCTCCGTATCCCATGTTTCCTTCCTATAGCCCTTTAATTCTAATGGAATTCCTCTAAACCTTCTATAGACTGAGGAATCAGATCACAAAGATCAACAGAACACTGTTTAAGAGTCCACAAGTTCTAAGAGAGGGACTATCAGAGTTAAATCATCACTATGATGTTAATTTTTGTGACTCAGGACACCTCAAGCGACACCATTCTGAATACCAGTATATCTTACTCCCTTACTCTTTAGAGCTCAGTTCAGAAGCACTTTAAGTTTTCTGAATAACTGAGATACTAAAAGTTTAAGTTTCAGTAAGCAAGGCTGAAATAATTATTAGAAATATATATATATATTTTTTTCTATTTCTAGCAATGTATTGTCATCTTAAGTCCAATTTTAAATAGTACTTGTAAATATTTTTCTTGATATTGTTCTTGATATATGAAGATTATCATCTTAGAACAATCAAGTGACATATTTCAGTTGAAAGTGCTGCTTGCGGATAAAAATTATTAGGTAAAAGTTATCTAAATTAATTAAATTTTAGAAAAACAATCCTATCTAATAAAAGGGAAATATGGAATGACTGACCGGTCACTATGATGCTCACTAATCACCAGGGGACAGATGTGCAACACATGAGCTGCCCTGTGGTGGTCAGTGCGCTCCCACAGAAGGCTCACTGCTCAGCCAGAAGCCGGACTCACTGCTGTTGAATGTAGTGATAGTGGAGGGAACCTCTCCTGCCTCCGTGGCAGCACTAAGGATGTTCCACTAATGGTTTAGGCCTGCTCTTCCCCACCCCAACCCTCCCCGCCCTCCAGTGCAGGCCAGGCTACTCCCACCGAGTGCACAAATGTCATGCACCGGGCCTCTAGTTTCTAATAACAGGCATATGAGGGAGAGGTATTAGGTAGCAATAGGAGAAAAGGCTACAAATGAAAAATTGTGGCAGCCCCAGTGAAGTCATTAGGAACTAATGTCTATTTGTTACAGGTGGCTTCAGAGCCTCCAGAAAACAAATGTGGTACATGTGGTAATGACTGTAACCCCAAAGTAATTCAGCGACACAATTGCGTACACCCTTCGCTAATAAAACTCCAAGTCTATAAGTCATGGTAGCCAAACCTGACTTCCCCACAGATTATCTCAGCATGCCGAGCATGGCTGAAGGGCACTTCAGATTGACAAACAAGACCCAGACTCCTAATCCCTACAGTGTAAAACGGAAATCTCAGAATGCCATATGAATGCAGGGGAATGGAGTCATCCATAAAGATTGCTAAAGCCTTGTGAAAAGGAAGAGTGGATTACACTTTTTACATTTAAAGTCTTGAAAGGGCGCATTTTCAGTAATAAAAGCAGAATGAGTGTGTCCTCATATCCAGGCCGCATAGTCGGCTCAGATGATCTCCAATGGCTCTTCCTGAAGAAGCTGTATTCAGGTCACACCAGAGGAAGCACACTTTGTGCAACTTATTAACAACCATTCTTCCCTTTCCCCGCAGTTAGCCATCAAATATCTTTTACCCGTCTCCCTTCTGCCCAAACGCTCTCTGTGCGCAAGCTGGCAACACTGGAGAAGCTGTCCTCTTCCTTCTTTCCAACTCTGAGCACGGGTAGCCAACAGTGTCTTTGTTGCTCCAATAGTCCATGCCATCTGCCAGAGCTTCCCCATCCTGCAGGACCATCTGCCCGCCTCTGCCTCTGCGTCCAGCCATGCTGCCTGCACGCGCTTTCAAATGGCTCTCTCACCAGAAGAGAGAGAGAGGAGAGCCAACCAGCACCCCCTTCCAGTTTTAACCGCTCTTCCTGATCACCCCAACACTGTTCTCTAAACCGGACCCCTGCTCTCCAGCAGACAAAAGGCTCAAAAATGTGAATGGCAACAAGTCCCTTTAAATGTTTTCTTCCCCTTTGGAAGGAAGGTATAGTATGTGAATACAATCAGTCATTGATAGAGCCGGTTTTTATGGCTGTGTTCCCTTTTGGTGTTTGTAAGGTATTCTAAATTACAATGTATTATTATTTTTTTTAATAAAGAACTAAAGGGGAAAGTACAATCCTTATTCTTATGGTTAATCCTGATTATTTTAAAAGCGAAAATTATTAATTCGGTTGAATGCCATTAATAGTACAATGTTAACTTGATGCTGCCCTGCTCTGTTCTTCATCCTAATCTCCTTAAAATTCCTGACTTTAAAGCAGACACAAGAGCTGCCTAACAGCCTCTTAACAAGGGGAGGCCTAGAGACTCCCACTAATACCCTCCCCGAGGCCACGGGGATGTCTCTGAGGGCAAGGGGCTCTCGGGCTTCCCTGGGGATTATGCTCACGAGGCTTCTTTCTACATTTGTTATTGCTGGGAAGTTACCTAATGTCTCCACCGCTGGCCAAGCCTGAGAGAGAGGGGCCCTTTTATTTCCAGTCACTCATCAGAACCCTAGGGTAACTCCACTCCCATGAAATTTGGAAGCACTGGCTATCCCAGGGCCCAAATTAAGTTAGCATTTAAGGGAAGGTCAGGAATCAAGTTCACTCATAAGAAATGGTATCATTCTGCCCAAATGTCAGAAAATGTACATTTCTGAAACCACAACAGCTGAGGTCCCCGGTCTTCAGACACAGATGGTACTGTTTTCCGTAGGCATGCCTGACCTTTAGGAGCGGTGGAGGGTGCTCTTATTGTATTAACCTTCACGCTGCTTTCTGCTTTGTGTTGGAGCATATGGCTATTCTTATCAATTTCTAAAAATAGGCCATGTTTTCTATCCCCGAAATGTGTGTAATAATGTTTCTAGTTTTAATTTACCAAGCTTCTATCTGCAACGGAAAAGCACCTATCACTTATAGCTGAATAAATATGAATATCATTAAGTAAATGTTCACAACAGCTATCATTATTCATACTCTGCTCATTTCAAGGAAAATAATTAGCTATTAAATTTTGCTCACATCACACATACTTTTTGTCCTTGAAGGATATAATATTTTAATATATTTTTATTGATTTCAGAGAGGAAGGGAGAAGGAAAGAGATAAAAACATCAATGATGAGAAAGAAACATCTATCAGCTGCCTCCTGCATGCCCACTACTGAGGATTGAGCCCGAAACCCAGGCATGCACCCTTGACCAGAATCAAACCTGGGACCCTTCAGGCCACAGGCTGATGCTCTATTCACGAGCCAAGCCAGCTAGGATGAAGGATATATATTTTTTTTAACAAAAATTACATGAAAACAGTATTTAATTCACATTTAAGTTTTTAGATCCAGTTTCACTAAAATTGGGAAATGGAAAAGTTCTTAAAAACTGAAAGTTTACCTCAAATACTTAATGCCATGTAGAATATCGGAAACATAGGAATGATACATAAATCTGTGACAGTTAAAAGCCATACATATTCTGAAATATAAGATTGTTTTTAAAAATTCTAATGCAGGTCATGAACAAATGTGTTTAAATCTCTGGCCCTTGAAATTGAGAAATTTTACCAAATGATGAAAACTAAGAGGTTAGTCTGATTGGCTTAGTGGGGAAAAGAGATTAAGTAGTTTCCCTAAGTTGAACATACTACTGGCTCAGTCAATATGAAGTTAGCAGTTATGAACACAGACATCAATTCATTTGGGTTGAAAGACAAACAAATTCAAGGTAGCAAGTGCTGAGAACCAACCTTCTCAGATGATTAAGGATCTGTTGGGATCTGTTTGCCTCACCCCGTTCTCTCTGGGGGCGAACTCTCTTCCAAACAGGAAGCCTCGGAAAGGCACCAGCAGTAAGAGTGATGCCAAAATATAATTTCAGTTTTGCTGACTGCTTAGCAATAAGTGATGATTGAGGGATTCTTTTTACATTTAAAAAGTTAGGGGAAGAGAGTCATCTAATTATATATTTGTCTGACCTGAAGTCTTAGAAGTCCACAAATGTTTATGATAAAGAGACTAATATATATATATTAATATTCACCCTTTTGAATAGAATGATAGAATGTCCTGAATTGCACCACTTCCATACAGACCTGGAAAGAGTTGGCTCCTCACTTCTTTGTTTCAATTTACTCTTAATCTTCAGTTTCTTGATCCCTTATACCCATTCCTCCCTAGCCTCATTTTACATCACTGTTTCCCCATCCCCACGGAGAATGCTCAACCCTTGCTTTTCCATTGCTGTCGCCACCTCTTCCTTCAGGTCTCATTATGATATTTCTTCCTACAAAATGCTTGTTTGACCCCCTATCTACATTTAGATAAGAATTCTCTATCCTGTGTCTCTCAAATCCTTTACTTTTTTAACTAGCATTTACTGCAACTTATAATTACACATTTATTTGTGCAATGATTCATTAAAATGTGTCTCTCCTGCAAGACAGAGCCCATATGGGTAAATATCATACTATGTATGATGACTATGTATTCACTGTAGTCTCCTCAGCTTCTAGAACCATGCTCAGTACACAAAAAGTCAGTTGCCCAACCTTTGTGGCTCAGTGGTTGAGCATCGACCTGTGAAGCCGAGGTCATGGTTGGATCCCCAGTCTGTAGCATGTAAGAAGCAACTCTCTCATCACTGATGTTTATCTCTCTTCCTCTCCCTTCATTTTAAAATATACTCCAAAACTAAAATTAAAAAGTGCTTTGCTAATATTTGAGTGTGGGGGTATGACTGAAATCCTCAAGCTATTTTTTACTTCTTTGTTTTTCTCCTGCAGTGCATTCATCACTCATTTAGTTCTTTGCTATGGGTGGCAGCATGTCCTTCAGTTGGCTGAACTTGTGTGGATGAGATGCTTCAGCATCTTAAGTCTGATATATTCTGTGTTAACAAGCATAGCTCTGCATTAAGACCAAACAGTGGCTGCAGCTTGCTGAGCCCTTGGCCCCAGTGTCCCCCAGCGGCCAATGTTCTGTGTAGTTCTTTCCCACATCCAGGCTTCAGAAAGCTGACACTGGATGTTTATCCCCAACTACCCAGGGTGCCGTCCGCCAGGATGACCTCCCTGACCCCCCAAGCTGATAGAAACCCCTTTTTTGTGTGATTATAAAATCCCAATTCTATCTTGTCTCAAATAGTATTATAGTTGACAACTTACCCCACTATCCCTCTCAATGGCTCTTAATTATTCAGCATACATTGTTCAAATTGAGTCCAGGACATAGCAGTACTTAAGGAATTTGATAAATGATCAGATGCCATGATGATAATGGTTAAAAAAAAAAAGTGGTTATAAAGAAAATCAAACATCAAAAAATAGTGTCAAAGAGCTTTTGAAGGAAACAACCCTCAAAATGACAAAGCAGTAAACTCTTCCTAAGAAACTCTTGTTTATTTTGTTAATCAAAAGACAGAACTCCAAGACACTAATGATTGCTAAGAATGAACACAAGCAATTGAGAAATACCATAGTATGACTTCAGGATTGAAAGAACATCAACATGTTGACTTTTATTACTAAGATATCAAATCAGATGGTGGTGGGTTCTTTTCTATTATGTATTTTATTAGTGATGGAGCAATATTCAACAGACCCTCTCCATCTCAGTTAAAAAAATTTTTTTGAGCTGAGTTACTGAGCCTTTAAAACTTAAGTTAGCACTTAAAGTGGAATAATTAGAACAGTGATTATAATTAAGAAATAAGACACTCTGGAGCCTGCCTTTCTGCAGGATTATGGCGTGTCTCAAGCACGTTATGCCTGCGACCAGAGGCACAGCGCCTTCCCTCCTGGGAAAGACACTAATCCCTAGAAATCCACAGCTTAGCGCAGCTTTCTGTGTATATGGGTTTTTTCAGTATTTATATATCAACTCTGATAAAACTTGTGCTTAACATTCATCACATTATTTCAATGTGCACCTCAAAAAAATTGGACTCTTTTTTTCCCCACGTGGACATTTCAAATACTGGGGGTGGGGGAAGGCAAGACAGCCATCATATACTTTTTTTTATAAATTAACCTTGATGTATTTTTGCAGGAAGTTGTAAGAAGCCTTAACTAGCCTTCCCTAGAAACATACATTATATATAACATTTTGCAGAATTGCAATTATGAGACAGAGATCACTGCAGCCCACCAGAGTTTAAGTAGAGCAATCATCTAAAACGCTTTTGAAGGAAACAACCCCCAAAATGACAATCAGTTTTTACCAAGCAAAACTTGTTTGAAAACCTCAAAAAAATAAAGTATCTCAAGAATGTGTTCAAGGGCAATTGTTTGTAAAACGCTGTTGTCATTTTACTTTCTAATACCTCTCCTTACCTCACACCTTGGGAGTTGTAACCATTTCATACTCAAATTGTTTCAACAATTAAAACCATTTTATTAAAAACAGAGTCCATGCTCAGTCCATGTGTTTTTGTCCTTTTTCTTGAGATGAATATGTTGGCCCGTTGATAATGAGCATTTCATTGCAATGTGCCCATTTGATAATAATGCCACAGAGCTAAGCTTGCTCATTGATTTAACCTGTGTAAAATATTTAATGGAAAACTCAAATATGGTTTGATAGAGAAAATGATAACTACCAAGGAATCTTGGTTTAAAATTCATTTTAAATAAAAACCTATAAAACAATGTTTAACCTCTGAATCTTGCTTGATATAATGCTTATTTACCAGCCACACTGACAAGAAGTTAAATACTATTCTATTCTTATAATGTTCTAATGTTCTCTGAATATTCCATTATTTCCAAAATCTTGGGGAAAGTCACTTGGATTAGCATGTGGGGATATAAGGGGTGTGGTAATAGCTACCTCTTACCACACTCTTCCAGAACTTAGGAAAAAAACACCACATCGCACATCAGCAGGCAGACTTGACATATTTTCTGTTCTTGTTCACTAATCTTTACCGGTGAGTGGTGAGGAAAAGCAGAGAAGGGAGTGTGTGTGCCACCAAGAATAAATGGGAAATAAAGGAGTGAACTCGTATAAACTAGAGAAGTCACTCTGGTACATTGTCTAGGGACTTGGACATCCCACTTAGAACGTCTGCATTACCCAAGGTTTCTGATCTTTGGGAGCATAAAAAATAGGTGCATTATAGTAAACAAATCCAAGCCTAATTAAGCTCTTCTATGTAGAAGTGAAGAGACCAACAGGAATTTTGTACTTGTTTCTCTTTTTTTGCCAGATGATAACAATGTGATTCTTTAAACAGAACTCACTGCAATTTGTCAGACAGCCATAGCAATAGAGCTCCCAATACAAAGACAGCACAGACCACGTGTGGAACTCTGTAAAACATTATGCAATGCCATGAAAGGTACATTAGACACGGTCCCTGTTCTAGTTCACTAAGTATACAGGCTCATAAGTAGAGTCATGAATTTCAGCATTTGGTCAGCGGTTGCTTAGAGGATGAAGATGCAGAACAATGGACCACAATGGGAGGTGACTGGGAAACCCTCCTAGCACTGCCAAATTAAGCAAACACAATGAGACACACACTTATATCGGCCACTTCCTGCTGAGCCAGGATCACTAAATGTAACAACTTCATCAGCCTCTGACATGCTTTCATCACATTTACCCCATTAATCATACATGCACGCACATACTTTGCCTGATGAAGATGGTTCATTCACATTCACATCTCAAAAGCTAATGAGTCCCAGACACAGTAAGTAGATTTACTTTCTAAAAAAAATATCAAGGGGACATATTGGCCTCAATTATTTTTTTTTCTACTGGAAGGATAAATTCAATAACGGGATGGTACCTTATCCACTTATATTTACTTGTAGGAAAATCAGAAGAGAAAAAGTAACAAAACAGGAATATCATATCACCAAATAGCACATCAAGTAGTGTTTTCAATGAAACAATACACAGATTAAAATGCAAACTGAGCTTCAAGTAGCAAATGTGCAAGCACCCAATACTGGGACTTTGCCAAAGCAAACCACCCAAGTTGTTCAACATGGCTGACCACCATTGAGTCTGGACTAGCGTGTGTGTGGGTACATTCATGTAATATATACTAACCATTCCGTTATTAGCAATATAATACCAATTGATTTAATTCTCTGTGAACTAATTCTCGATCTGTTTATTGGCAAAAACTACCATTACTTCTAAAAACACTAAATGACAATTTGCTTATCTTTCTGTGAAATGATAAACTCATTGAACACCACTTTTTGATGATTGGGCCAGCTGGAAAAAAAATAATGCTAATTTAAGAATAGGCACTAGCCTTAAGTAAGCATATATTATTAGGATAGGAAAAAGATAGTGTTTTGAAAAACTATTCTTTTCTTTTCAGGTTTATCTCATACTTCAACATTCTACCTGAGGTGTCATAAGCCAGACATTAATCAGATATGCTCATGACACCCTAATGTGCAAAACTATAGTCTTTTAAAGATTATTTAAATTAGTGTATGGGGATGATAACATTGTACTAACATTTAAATGTCATCGAAAGGTTCAGAAGTTAGATTACAAAGATGTCAGCACTTCGGTACTCCCTAAATGCCAACATGCTTCTCTGTGAGTTAGGATTCAGCACCTCATGCTCCCTCATTTAAAGGGTTTCAAGAAGGTCAGTACTCAGCCTCACCATGTGCTGAAACAAGCAAAGTCAAGTGGCTGAGTTCAGAAGTCTTAATTACAAATAAATTAGCCAAAAGAGTTTCTATTTTTAAAGAACATACACACAGTAATTTATGAATTAGGAGTAATCATAATTCTCAGGAGATGAGTGTCTTGTACATCTTACAGAGTATTCATTTTTCTATCTGCTTGTAAAATGACAGCATTCTAATTATTCTGTCAAGGTTAATATACCCTAAATTAGACTCTTAAATCTCAATGGATGTCTTTTTCCAATAGCCACTACGTCTCATTGGTGACATTTTTCCTCCCTAAAATTATGTGTTGCAAAAATTTTCATAAAGTCAATTTATATACCCAAGCAACCTCTAAATCAAAGAACTAGAGTGGCACAATCACAAGATAAATTAGAGAACTTTAAAAAAAAATCTTTACAAGTGCTTTGAAAAGAATCTTGAACATGGATTTTAAAAATTGTTAATAAGCTTGAAATTTCAACTTCTAGTAAGATAAATAAAACTCTAAGTGAGGAATATAAATCCAGATAACATATTTCAATTAAAAAGCAAGTTTTGAATCAATGACAATAAAGAAACCATGGAGGCAAAAATCTAAGTGAAAGGTGAACCCAGGAAATTAGTAAGCACGCAAAGCTAAATTTATTCTGAGAGTAGATGACAAAATTTAGTACTCTTGACATTATTCATGGGCACAGGATATAAGAGGAAGAAAACAACTCCTAGAGAATGCTGACAAGAAAGAGTGTATCACAGGCCTTCATAGTAGACATGCACAAAAAGCTATGTTATAAAAAAACTACACCAGAAGTGCAATAGTGTTTAAAAATAAATTCATTACATGGAAGAGATCGATAAGTAAACGTGACATCCCAACACTGGCATTAGGTGAAGGGGGTTAAGGGGAATCACATCCGAATGTATCCTTATCGAATTCCAAAAACCAGAAGCTGAAATTTTATTTAAAATAATTCTGGCAGTAATGTTCCCAATTGGCTGGCAGGAAAAGAAAGGCACATGCATATTGTCAAATAATCCCTGCAGTATTCTAAAGAACAGAGCTTAAAAAAAGGAAAAAGGGAGAAAGAATTTGCAAGCCCCTATGAATGAGACTGTGAGACTGCCCAAACAACAGAATCAAGTCTTGGAAGACATAACAAATTATTTAAGAATGTTAAAACTGAGAATGTAAAATAACTGTTTCCTGTATTAAAGAAATAAAAAAGGCTTTAAAAATAAGTAATAAGACACCATAAACATGATGCAACTAGTCTTACATAGAACAAAGGGGAAATATAATTAAAATGAGTTATAGGATGAATATATAAAATGGCACATTCGACAGCATAGGATAAAAACTTAATGAAACGGAAGTTTGAAGAAATAATCGGGATGCAGCCCATACAGGTTAAGAGGTGCAAGATTAAGAATGTATGTTTCAAGTGTAGTGAAGACACAAATAATGCTCTACCATGTATCTAGTAACATGTATCTAGTAAAAGTTTCAGAAAGAGAATAGTGAAAACAAAACCTTCATAGTCTTAATTGCTATGAGTTTTTCACATTTACCGGAAGTTAATAAATTTCACATCCAACAAATGTCAAACAGGATAAATTTGAAAAAAACAAAAAATGATAACCATATATATTAAGTGAATATTTTTAAATATATATATATTTTATTGATTTTTTAGAGAGAGGGAAGGACAGGGATAGAGAGTTAGAAACATCGATGAGAGAGGATCATCCATCAGCTGCCTCTTGCACACCCCCTACTGGGGATGTGCCCGCAACCAAGGTACATGGCCTTGACCAGAATCGAACCTGGGACCTTTCAGTCCGAAGGCCCATGCTCTATCCACTGAGCCAAACCGGTTTCCGCTCAAGTGAGTCTTAAGAAAAAGAGAAGAATTGAAAACTAGTGAGAGGAAAACAGATCAACTACAATAGAGTTAAAAGTACATAATAACTGATATTTCAGCAGCAACTGCAAGAGCCAAAAAGAGTGGACTGATTATTTTTCTATGTGCTGAAAGTCATTGTCAATTTACAACCCTAAACCAACTGAAACTAATTTCTAACCCAGAAAGAAAAGTGACAGCAAGAATGAGTGCATCTGTTACTTAAGATGCTGTTAATTATGCATGTCAAAGTATCTAGTTATTTAAATGAATCTTAATAAGCAAATTCTGAAATTTTCATGAAGAATCATACAGCTGAAAATTTTTAAAAAAATACACCTTGAAGATGAGGGGACCTGCCCTACCAATGAGTCCACTGCATTAAATATCCATTAAATATCCATTAAATATCGAAAGCCTTCTCCCAACCGTGTTCTTCTCAACACTTTACTTTAAATTCCCTTTTATTCTGAGAAGTTAAAATAGGATTTATCATCTTTGAACATAACACTTAATATTTATTGTTTATGGATCCACTCTCCATATTAAAAAATACACTCCATATCACAAGGATTTTTGTTTTGTGCACTGAGTTATCTCAAACATCTAGGACAGTGCCTGCCATGTAGCAAGTACTCAATAAATATGTCCTGGGTAAATGAGTAAAAGGAGATTGGTAAAGCTATAGACAAAGCAGCCAATGGACCAGAGATCTGGGAAACAGACCCATGACATAGCTGATCACTGGAAAAACAATCAATTTTCAATTAATAGTCCAGAGTTAACTAAGTTATCCAAATGGGAAAAAGTAGACCACTAGTTCACATAACGTGTAATCAATTACAGGTGGATTAAAGATTTTATGTAATAACTTTAAAGCAATAACCAAACCATATCTTTAAGAAAACACCCAGAATGTCTCTAAAAAATGAAACATGAGTAAATCAATGTGGCTGTATTCCTCCAAATAAGTATTATGTAACAACTAAGATGGAATCAATTTACTGGGTTGCAATCAATTTTTAAAAAAGTAAGCTGAATTAAAAAATACAAGAATGTTCAATTTATAGTAAATATAAGCATTGTGTGCAACTTCACTTTCAATTGTGTGTGTGTGTGTGTGTGTGTGTGTGTGTATCCTAACTTGTCACTTATATATATTTCTTGTGGTGGCTGCCAGTCAAAACTAATTGAAAAGCATAGTTCTATAGTAAAGACAATGGATGATCAATAGGTACTCATCATAAACATGGATGAATTAAAATATATAATGTAAGGAGAAAAGGAAAGTTATAGAAAATGGGTATTATAACATTCTATCAAGAAACAAACATGTCTATGTAAGTAATATAATGTTTAGGGATATAGAAATATGTAGTAATCATCTATCCTTAATCTGTGTAATAACTACCTGAGTTGTTTATTTTACTAGTGAGACTGTGCATACATTTTTACATGTAGCCCTTGGTACATGTGTTTCACAGTAACAGGCTGACAACACGAGTACTTTAAAACATGCAATACATCTTGTAATCAGAGAATGATCACACTGGGTATGGCTCTGTAATTCCCTCCCTTCATCTCCAGGCAGAGAAGGTGAGTAAAAGGAGAAGAAACACTGATATAGTCTGTGTGGTTCAGGAATTCGAAACCATGTCCTGCAATCAGAATCCCCTGACATCAGAATTATTTCTTCTCAACAAGGAGATAAAATATTCATCCAAAGACACATAGGAGGCAACGAGATAAGAAAGATGAAGCCTGAATACTAAATTTAACTACTGTCTAATACTCTGCAACGTGATCATTGTAATAGATATAAAAATTTCTCATTGATGACCATTAGGGTTATTACTTTTTTTTCAGCCATTATGACTCTACAGTGTACATGCCTGTGCATTTCTCTGGATAATGCCTAGCATTTGAAAGCGTTTGAATGCTGGATCAAACGTTCTGCATATTTGTGGTTTTAAAAGCTACTCCCTAACTGCTTTGTCAAAAAGGCTTTATCCTCCACTCCCACCCCTGCTACCCCAGAGCAGCTGCTCTCACAGCCCTGTGAGAAAGTCAGCACTGGGTATCCTCCTTATATTTCTGCCAATCTTCAAAGCACTTTGTTTTCATTTCCAATTTCCAGATAAATAGTGGAGATGAACATTTTTTTTCCATTCTTGTCATTCCTTTCTTCTGTAAATTTACTGTTCAAAGCCTTCCTACTTGGTTCCAATTCTTTTTTTTTTCTTCATTATTTTCCATTTTGATTCCTACGGATTTCTTTCATATTCCAGACATCTAATCCTTTGACTGTTAAATAGCTTGCAAATATCCTTTCCTATTCTGTCTCTTGTTTGTTTGTTTTTAATTATGTGTATTACTTTATTACATATATGTTTCCCATTTTTATATAGGGTTATAGGTAAAATGATTCAAGGTGAGAAAATGTGAGAAGGATGATAAATATCTCAAAAATATTCTTCAGATCAATTGCTTTCTATACAAATAAATTGCCAAGAGAAAAAAGTTTGTTCATTTTTTAAATAGTAAACCTCTCTAATGGGTTTGAGATGAAGGTGTACTTGTGAAAGTTAGAGTTTTATATGAAATAAAATCAGATGGAATCAGAATCTATTCACTCCTTAACCTATATAAATGCAAGAGTGTCTATGTAAGGTTCTCAGAACTGAAAGAAATCAGCGAAACTCATATTCCATAAAAGAGTAATCAGATCTGATGCACATGTACAATCTATAGAACCTGTTTTTCATATAAACGCAAATAAGTACCATCAAGATTGTAAGAATATATTTTAATGCTATCCTTTATATACCTAACAATGTAATTTTTAGTCTTTGAGCAAAATGTGGGCAATATTAAAATATATACCCAGTTGGTATTTTATGATTTCTAGAAGAAAGCTTATGAAAAATTTCATGAGCATTATGCAAAATAACAAATTATGCCCATCTAAGGTTAAGATTTTCCACATGAGAAAGTTGTTCAAGACAGAAAGTTAAATCTTGAATTATCAGAAAATATGCATTTACATAAACTAGTTATTCTCTTCTTCAGACTCCCCTTCAAGTCAGCAGGAAGATCATAGAACATAATTAGTGGTGGCTACGTATACTTTTTATAGCTTCTGGTTTATTCCCTTTGAAGGTAATATTAACACCTGTCAGATTCTACTATATTACATTCTACCAAATTGACTTTCAATTCAACACATGCCTCTATTTGCAACTCTCATTTAGCTATAGTTAATCTTTAGCATGCACAATCCATTTTCCTATTTTAAGACGTGTACTCTGTCCAATTTGTATCTCGGAAACCTTGCATCTTTCTTCCCCCTCCATAAATTGGCCTAGAAACTGGCCTAGAAATGCGGTTCAGTGTGCAAAAGATAGATTAAGAGAGGTTGGAGTCAAAGGTCAAATGGTAATAAAATCTCATATCAAAATATAACCTTGTCATATTTAAAAGTATACTTAGAAGGGTAAGTGAATAATGCCTCTTATTAATAAAGTTTAAAATAAAATGGAACTTACAACATGTGTTCAAATTCTTATATTAAATCAATGCCTTATAATTTTTTTATCTCACCAAATTTTAAGAAGTTGATTTGAGATAAAAAGTTTATAATTAAGTAGAAGAAATGCTTTACCATATGCTCAACAAATACTTCTTGACTGCTTTCAATACCTGATACGATGCAGGGCTGCATGTATTTGGTTCAATTCCAGGTCAGGGCACATGCCCAGATTGTGAGCTGGTTCCCCTATAGCGGGGAGGAGAGGGTGTAGGAGTGGGGGTTGGGGGAGGGGGATGCAGGAGGAAGCTGATAGATGTTTCACTCTCACATAGATGTTTCTCTCTCTGTGTTCCTCTCCCTTCCTCTCTCTAAAAATCAATGTAAAAATATTTTAAGAAAAAACAATATAATTTTAGAAATCAATGGTATAAAAATACAAGCAGCTTTGGGAGCTTCTGAATAGCAAATGTGACCAAAAAGGAAAAAGGAAATAATGATTCTTAGGGAACAAGGGCAAAAGTATGTTTTGATGCAAAGAGGTAAGACTTCAGAGACAGCTGAAACCGGTTCAGCCTGCTGACTGAGAGGTCCCAGGTTCAATTCCCCTCAAGGGCATGTACCTTGGTTGCGGGCACATCCCCAGTAGGGGGTGTGCAGGAGGCAGCTGATGGATGGTTCTCTCTCATCGATGTTTCTAACTCTCTATCCCTCTCTCTTCCTCTCTGTAAAAAATCAATAAAATATATATTTTTTAAAAAGACTTCAGAGACAGACAAAGGCAGACCCTCAGGCGCAACTGCTTCCTGGCTTTAACCTCTGGGTCAATTCCTTAGTTAAGGAATCTGAGTTACAGAGTGCACACCCACAGGGGAGATGTCATGACATGGATATCCCACTACTTACCTCACAAGGTTGGATGTAAGATCTAAGGCCAAGATCTAGCACAGTATTTAGGAATTCACAAATGGTAGTCCTCTTATCTGTCCAGCTGGGAGGCTGACTGCCCAACTTTTGGCCAAGGCTTGCCTCCATTTTTGTTTTGTTTTGTTTTTCGTTTGTTTGTGTGTTTTTCCCTCCAAGCTTTCATTAATGCAGTCCTTCCCAACATGTGGGCTCAAGACTAGCAGCTTCGAATGTGTTAGAAATACAAACTCCCAGGCCCCGGTTCAGACTCACTGAGTCAGAAAGTGCAGAGGGCACCTGGAAGCCATCAGAGGAGGCTCCCAGCAGACGCTGATGCTCCCAGTTTGAGAGCCTCCGTTACTGTGGACCTGAAGCTCATGCAAACGTGGCCGCGCCCTGTAAAGTGACCCCTCTCTCTTGTCCTCCCAGGTTTCCTAATGGTCCTTCCCCTCCAGGGGGTGCCACCTTTGGGAACATTAAAAATTAAAAATACATCGTTCCAAAATCACTTTTTTTCCCATCATATTTGCTCAGAAATCCAAGCTGGTTATAATAGACACCACTTCTCCAACTCTAGGGAGTTTTTTAAAGGATAAATTTAGGTGGGAACATCCCTCTAGTTTTTTCAGGCACACTTTACAAAATCTAATTAGTTTCCCACCCTCCATTCTTTAGGAACATTTTATCCTTTTATTGACACTGATCCCTCATCATTTCCAATAACTCTTCATACAAGCTCTTGTCAATATATTGCTTCTCTCTCTCTATCTCTTTCTTTTTTTTTTTTTCATCCTTGTGTTTAATCCTCCTCATTTGAGAAAACATTATTTTTAAGGGAAATGAAAGCATCCAAGGACACCTAACTCTGCAGCATCTAAATTCTGTATAATCACCTTCCTCCCTCACACCCGCACCCATACACCTATGCTGGTGTCAATACATTTAATATTTAGCAGCCACTGGGGAGTTTTATATCACCTCATTTTCGAAGCTGGAGAAATTAGGGATGGGCTGGAAAGATTATTGATTTAAAATATAACTACTATTAAGTGTACACACACTCTCACATACACACAGTATCCTGCTATAAGGTCAATCCTAAAATAAGAAATAAATATATAAAATATGTTTTAATTTTTTTAAACATATTTAAATATGTTTTATTCAGTTATTCATTTTCTACCAGGCGGTTGGACCTCCTGGAATATCACCAACCTGAATTATTACTCATTTAAAATAATCTAAATTCAATTTGCTATTTTTTCCTAAACTTCCTACAATGTAAACATTTTTTACTCATTATTTTAGATTTAATGTCTTAAGTTGTATTCACAGCAAATAACTCATTTCTGCAAAAATGTACCTGATGCAGTGATGGCAATTTGTATTGTAGACAACGGGCACAGGCAGCTTAAATAAAACAGAAGAGACTGCCATGCCCCACTAGCAGAGGGAGAGAGAACATGGTTCTCACGTGAAATAGGGAAAATAAACCCCGGGGCATTTGCCCTCATCCTAAAACAAAGCGAAGCCGGCACTTCAGTTGCCATATGAAAATCTGCATATATCCGAAGATTTGTACCTTAGGAGACAAAGTCATTTAAACGGGAACACATTTGGGTCATGGTGCCACCTGAGCAGACACTGCCACTAATGGGTCACCACGCTAGAATGCTACCTGTTACATCTGTGACTCAATGAGGCATCCACGAGGTCTGCGCACAAAGGCTGAGAACACACTCACCAACACACAAGGCTGAGGGCTGCGTGCACAGGCGGGTGAAGCTCTCTTTGGAATAAGCCCAGTTTTGTTTTGTTTTAATTGTATTGATCATGGTATCACATAATTGTCCTCATCCCCCCATTCCCATCCCAACCTCCCCCACACCCCTTCCTCCCTTCCCCCCCCCCCCCCCGTTGTCCATGGCCACTGGCTAGGCCCATGTGCATGCACACAAGTCCTTTGGTTGGTCTCTCCCCCCTTACCCCCACCCTCCCCTACTTTCCCCCTGAGGTTTGAGAATCTGATCGCTGCTTCTCTTTCTCTGGGTCTGTTTTTGTTCATCCGTTTATGTTGTTCATTATTTCCTCTAGATGTGTGAGATCATGTGATCCAAGAAATACCCTTGTAAGGACTGAAACTGAGACAAGCCAAAATGGTCATGCTTTATATTTTTATCAGATGATAATCCAAACGTTTTAAGTCCCTAGACCCCTTTAAGTCAATGAAACCAAATCTAGTTATTAAAAGATGTTAAACAGAACGTATCAACCTCCCACACATTTCTTGCTTTTAAAAAGATGAGACATCTTGCAAAAGTGTATTTTGAACTGTGTATTTACTATCTGATGAATATAAAGCATATAAGAGGAAAAGCTTGGATTCCTACAGAGTCTTACTTAATCAGGAAAATTCACTGAATGGCTTCATTGTCATTACTAAGAGGCAGGCTCCACTATGACGATTCATGTGGAAGCATGCCCCATCGGGGGTCCAATCACACACCAGTGGACACTAATTAAATGCCCCGTGTTACTGAGGGTGGAACCGCTAACTGGGCACTGAGAGTGTGAGTTACAGCCGGAGCGAGTGCATTGTTGTAGCGGCCTTTAATTTCAAAGGGAGTTTTTTTTCTTTAAATCCCTTAATTTTATATAGCACATAAAATCCACTTTTATAACATTTTTATGATCAACAAAGTATATGATCATTGCAGACAATCTTTAACCTAAAAACCACAGAAAAAGTATCTTCAATAAGCCCATATATGACTTCATATAAACACACGAGCATTGGCTCACATATATGTACACACATATACCTTATTTTTGTCTCTGATATAAATTAAAGATATTTTAGAAATATATATGGTCATCATTATAAGTATCCTATGTATACAGATAGGTACAAAGTTTATATACTCAATATTTATTATTAACTTGCTTCACTATTTCAGAGACACAAAATTCTAATTTTGAGATGCAAAAATAATCTGCTCTCAAACATAACAAAATAATACCACCCACTGTATCTCCCTTGATAGGCGCAATGTATCTATATACTTAATTATCCCACACAAGCCCAAAGAGTGCCTAATCATTCAATGGGGAAAAAAATTACAAATGAAGCTAAAAGCTTCATTCATTTAAATGCTAATTTCAAAATACATTAGAAAATGCATGTGTTTATTATACCTCCTTCTCAGATGTTTTGATAATTATAAAAATATTTTATAAATTAGTGGGTAAGTGTATTGAGTACTTTGTTCCAAAACTGAACTTGTTCATTCCGCAGATCAATAAATCTCCCTTTTCAATTATCACGGCTTTCCTAACACAAGTATGGGGGAAGGAGGAGGGAGGAGGGGCAAACATATGCTGACCACACCTGCATTATGCAATATTCTGCTAAAAGTATTCTGCACCACACTGCATCTCATCTTCCAAGTCCAATGTATGTTTGTCCAGAGCCGGGTACAGGGTGTGGCTCCCTCCTCATTACCTAGGGACAAATATATACCTATTCCAAAGCACTCATTTCAGTATCGCATGCTGTTCTCCACAAGCTTTCCTGTAATTATCTTATTTGATGCATGCGAGAATCCTGCAGGGTACCATTTCATAAATAAAATCACCCTGTGTGAGGCTAAGTGGCTTGTCCCAGTTTAATGTATAAAGTAAGTGGTGACGCTGGGACTTAAGTGCAGGTGTTCTAGCTCGAAGCCTAGAGTTTTTTCAACCACATCGCGCTACTGCAATCAACAGGGTACTCGGAATCAGAACTAAAAACAATTACTCATCAATTCATGAAATGCAGGTGTCTTTTTCAGCCCATGCTGACACAGGAAAAGTGATTTGATCACTTTGGGCTTAATAAACACTCGGCTGCGGAGGAGGATGGGGGTAGGAGAAATGTCCTCTCGCCTTGTGTTTTAAGCTTTTGTTCTTATTTTCCTTTCTGCAGCTCCAGTCTACTAATTGCCGAAATGCCTCTTCATGGTGGGAACATGTTCATTTAATGAACTGTTTTGCTCTCCTAATCAGAATATATGTAAATATATGTGTAGATACACTGTGTGGCCAGATTATTAAGATCTCTGAGCACATAATAATCTGGCCACTCAGTGTACATCCTATATAATAAAGGCCAATATGCAAATTGTCTCCTCGACCTGCAGCAGGCCAGCCAACTGCCCATGTCTCCTCCCCCTGGCCAGGCTGGCCAGACCCTATCCATGCACAAATTCATGCACCTGGCACGTGTGTGTGTGTTGTATGTGTGTGTGTGTGTGTGTTTATGTGTTCAGAGATCATAATAATCTGGCCATTCAGTGTATATAGATATATATGTATATATACTACTCAAATTTTTAAGAATATTTTATACAGATATTTCTATTTGTGCTTTAGCCAGATAAATCTAATTTTACTTAAACATATTTTGTCCAGTACCATTGTAAAGTAGCTCTGTTCCAGGATTCAAACTCGTCTCAGTAGACATTTGCTTGATTAGTTCTCGTTAAAGAATTATTTTTATTTTCAATTAATATTTGAACTTTAACCCATCAACTCTCTACTGTCTTTTCAAACACCAGTACAAATGTATTTATTGAGTCTCTATTTTGCACTGGGCACTGGGTGTACTGAAAACAATTGGTGTATTTGCTCCTGAAGATAACAGACCAGAAGAGGAACCATATAAAATGAATACAATTACATATAGAATCAGTAAGAACAACTATGAAGGACAAAAATGGTAATTTGTGAGTCCTTAGTTTAGTTTGAAAGATCAAGAAAGGCTTTCCGTAGGAGATGATACTTCATAGGAGAGCAGAAAGGAAGGCATCTCCAGGTGAAGAGGGGACTGGGCTGAAGTAGGAGGAACAGGGCTCATGTGGGAGGCTGTTAGGCTGGGAGAAGGGAAAGGCAGCTTCTCTGGTCGGGGCAGGGGATGGAGAAAAGTGATGGTGAGGAATTGGAGAAGTAGAATAGCCAGGAAGCTCATGCTGAAGACCCAGGATTTTATTCCAGGCATATATATGGCATTAGAAGGGTTTAAGCACAGAGAGGATATGAGCTGAGGTATGCCTTTGGTTAAGTTAAACCACTACAGACTGGTCTGGAAAAGAGTCTTTTTCTTTTCTTTTCTTTTCTTTTTTTTTTTTTTTTTTTTTTTTTTGAGGGATGGGGTGGCTCTGTTGAAGCAGCAAGTAACATGGGGCTACTCAAATGCTTTTCGGCCTTTCCCCCAACTATGGGAGAAAAAGGGAATCCTCCAATCTCCCTGAGCTGTTACTTACAAAAATGGCAGTGAATGCCAAGTGCATTTAATGCTGAATACTTGGACTCTTCAAGATTTATCTGAAACATGGCATCCATTTATGTGACTATGAAATTCCTGATGATCGAACCATAATAGGGCATGCACTATACATTCACCATTTCTCATGATAAATGGAAGTATTGTCAGATAACAAGCTGGAGTTGGAGGGTATTTTCAGTGCAATAAATCTTCTTCTGTAACTTTAATTGCCTGCTCAGAACAATGCTTTTTCTTTTACTCCGGCAATAATGCTAACTTACATCTGTAGAGCACTTCCGTTTCAAAGCATATTCGTTCTCTAATGATAGCAACCAGGCGTTCGTTTTCCATTTTCTCTTTATAGTGCCCAGCATACTTTGCTATGGAACTAAGAGTTCTTTTGTTTTAAAGACAACTAGTAACTGTTAGTTGGGAACATCACTGATAAGAAAATATACTACAGTGGTGGGGAAAGAGCCTTCTACAGTATGACTGTGCTCTGTCACAGCCCTGTCTCAGGCCTCAGCCCCAGGGCACCTCCACAGCCTAGAATCCACTTCCTCTTGTAGATCACTCTCATCTCATTCTCCTCACCTGTCTTCTCTTATCTCCACTGCCCCACCCCACACACAGAGTACCCTAATGGTTATGTTCTAGTTGTTCTTTTAATGTGATATGTCCATTCTCACCTCCTATGAAATTCAACTCCTTTCAACATGAATACAGTATATTTGCTGGTGAAGTGTATGCAATAAGATGATTCAATGCCAAAACCGGTTTGGCTCAGTGGATAAAGCGTTGGCCTGTGGACTGAAAGGTCCCAGGTTCAATTCTGGTCAAGGGCATGTACCTTGGTTGCAGGCACATCCCCGGTAGGGGGTGTGCAGGAGGCAGCTGATAGATGTTTCTAACTCTCTATCCTTCTCCCTTCCTCTCTGTAAAAAATCAATAAAGTATGTAGGGGGAAAAAAAAAGTTGATTCAGTATTCCCTCACTTTCTATATTTGAACTAGAGGCCCAATGCCCAAAATTCATGCGGAAGGGGTGGGGGCCCTCAACCTCCACCTGCTTGCTCCTTACCACTTGGCTCTCTGTTCCTTAGTGCTGAGTGGCTCTCCAGTGGAAGCACAATGACCACCAGTGGGCAGGTGGGCAGTGCATGTCATAGTTACCAGTCATTCTGCCATTTAGTCAATTTGCATATTATACTTTTATTATATAGGATGGTTATTTAATTATTGCCCATACAGAAAAAATCAACTACCACTGAATTAATTCTACACATGAAAGCAAGCATGGACACTGAAATCTTGTGGAAGTGCAATTTTAAAAAATAATTTGGCTAGTTCAGAATATAATTTTTAAGACCACTAAAATGGTAACAGGACAGTCAATACTGGCTCTCCATATTACAACCTATATAGACTCAGGAGTCCATAGAACAAGTGTGACAAATCCTACTCAATACAATTTACTTACATTGTAGCACACAAAAAATCTGAAAACCTATTTCACGAAATCCATATACTACTGTTGATTAGAATAGCTCCCTCTCAGATAGGAAGGTCCCAATACTCCAGAGTAGAAACTATGAAATGAACCACTACAGTGAGAAGGCTTTTGTCTGAAAGGCAATCCATTCTTTAGCTGTCAAATATGTGCAGGAAAAAGCCAAGTCAATTCAGATTTTCTTTGTGTGCAGAAAACATTCTGTTTCCTCCTAAGTATAAGCAAACTTGTTCTTATGTACCTTTGGCACATCACCATTTTCTACTTTTCCTCTATTCTAGACTTGATTTTAATATTTCTGCTATGTGATGCTTAAATAAGAACAGTTTTATTTCTGAACATGTTATAAAAACAACGAAATGTCTTCATAGTAGCTTCCAATTAAACATGTGAATTGAATTTGTGCAAGTTTTTATATAAATGTGATATTTAAAGAATGTTGTCTTCATTTTTAGATGCAGTAATAAGAAATTGTACTTCTTTTCCAATTACTTGTAATGGCCACCCTGGTCACCTCCCAAATGCTTTTGATCTCAGCTCCGTCGCTTGAAGAGTAAAATTACATTTCCCTTTGAAGTACATTTCCTACTCCTAATTTCTCTATTCATAGCAAAGTTCAAGTGAAAATTTTAAATCACATAGCATCTAAGAAAACAAAGCTATTGGGCTAAGTTTAGAAAATGAGGGAGAGTTCAGACAACAGAATTTGGTTACCTTGATAGCTAAAGCCTTAATATATTCCATTAATAATTCAAATGGTAAGTATAAGAACTCAATTTACTCAGTTAAGGTAATAAAAGTTGTTAATCGTGTTTAAAGTATACTCCCACAAAGATATTGATTTGTCCTAAACTCCATTTGCTCACCAAATCCCGATTAGGAAATACATCTCCCACAGATAATAGAGATCTGATGGGATCTCTATTGAGATCAGTTGTCCCAGGGACGTGTCTTCCTCCCTTCTCTCCAGCTACAGAGGGTGGAAGGCATCCATGGTCTCCTGTGCCCAGGAAACTGGATAGGAAGTCACTGTCAGCTGGACAACAGCTATCATGGGAACACTAGTCTCATTTTTTTTTTCATTTCAAAGGGACAGTGGTGGGAAAACTGATCCCTCCTTTTGAAGGAAATAAACATTGTCCAGTAGACTTGAAATGCTCCTTAATGTAAACCCTACCAAAAAAAAAATGGCAGCATTTGAATCCACATTCATTTAATATCATCTCTTAGTACATGCACATGCTGGACAGCTTTAGTCATGTTTAGCTTCATCCAGTACTTAGACAACTGGAACAATCCAGAGCGGAGGCTGCTGTTCTGCCTGCTCTGCTCTTCTGCTTGGGACAGACTACAGAAAGGCTTTTGGAAGGTGATGTGGAACATCCAGCTTATCCTAGGATCCTTATCACATTTCATTTACTTAATAACTACCTATCATAATAGTGCCTGGAATCAGGAAAGAGAAATATTAATAAAATAAAAATGTGCAATCCCTGTCCCGACCAAAGAATGTACCAGCTGGGTTAGTGAGACAAAGCACCAGACGGGTGCTCTGAAGAACTGAACTGGAATCCCAGGCATGCCAGGGACATGAAGAAAGTAGATTACTAGATGGTCCTCACTTTCTCCTCTTAAATTTGTGATAATACTACCTTATTTTACATAAGGATGAAATAAGATAATAGGAATAAATAGCTAGCCAGTAACTGTTGGTGAAGTATAAATTTGTATTAAATATTTTTGATAGGCTTCTTATTATTTAAACATTCCCACTCCTTATGCATTGCCGCTATAATAGAAAAGCCATGTCTGATCACCTTTTCTGATTCATTAAGAAAGATCTTTGATAAATGAAAGGAAGTGCATATTCACAGTTCGGTTTCAGAACAAGACCAGTCAGGATTTTTTCTTCTAAATGGTGGCCAAACTTAGTAAAAGGAGTTATAATAATACTTGGGAAAGGCAGCCATCAGGTGCAGAAGTCAAGGAAGGTTTTGTGCAGAAGCTGGGAATGCACAGGCCCTCTATAAAAGGCTAAAATAGATGGTCTCTGATGAAGATAATAACCTGTAGGTCTGAGTCTAGATTGTTCAAGCTTTATATTCCACTAGTGGCCCAGTACACAAATTCATGCACATTGTAAGGAAATTAAGTAGAATAAATATTTTTAATATCGTTATTCACGATAATAGAAGTGTCAACCAAATTCACGAGTTGACAGATGACAGATGGAAACACACACATGCAATTGGAGCCAGCAAGAGCTTTATATGCATTGTGCATGCATGAGTCAACTTAGTCTTTTATAGAGATGGAATAAACTTACTTAATTAGAACTGCTTTCTGATTTAGCTAAACCTTTTCCAGCCCATTGAAGCACCCCAACTTCTCTTTCAGCTAACTCTCAGCAACAAAGCAATAAATATCAACATGAAGCAGATTATTATTGCGGATCATACAGGGAGAACAAAGTGTTTGACTATATTCTGTGCAGTGAGGAAAACTGAAGTCGTTTTCAAGATCCATCATTTTGTACTTTTTTTCAATCGGGTCAAGTTTCTAAGCTTTCTAAATCTCCGTTTTCCAGCTAATAAAAAGAAAATAGGATTCCTCAAGTCTCTTATGTACCTAATTCAGGATTTCTGTGAGGATCAAATGAGATGAGGCAAGGGAAAACATTTCACAAACATTTGGTTGAAGTGTAACATGTTTGCAACTAGCTACAAAGCAAGTTGTGATCCTGAGCTGAAGAAACTCCAAGGAGGCTAGTTGCTAGAAAGAGGAAGACAGGTATTGCTATGTGACATCATTACCCAGCACCTACACTGACCATTTGTGGCCTGGGCTGTGGGCTACATTTTGTACCATGGAGTCTTGGCAGTGTCAGCTGTAATTGGGTGGGGTGTCACTCTGGGGTGGTGGCAGAGCCTGTGTCCCACTTGGGGAAAGCCAAGTGTTGCTTTGTCAGCGCCCAGTCCATGGTACATATAAGAGGCCAGTGTGCATCATGACAGCTCGTGTGTTGAACAACTGCCCCCTGGTGTTCAGTGCCATCATAGCAACCAGTTGGATGGCCAGACACTTAGCATATGACCCATATATATAATTAATCTCACCCTGAAGTAGTCAAAAGAGAGCCAACAACATTTGGGTAAATGAGTAGCTGTTTCTAGCCTGATGCATTATATTAATCATGGTGTGCTAAAAATAATAGAAGGGAAGTCAAAGATTAATATTTTTTCATTCTAATTTAAAATAAAGAGAAATCAGGAGGTAAAATATTTTGGAGATAAAGCAAATAAATGACATTTCTAAATGAAAATACCTTCTTGGAACAGAACAAGCACTTAAGTGAAAGCAGACACTGGCATGACACTAATCAGGAGAGACAAAAGTGAGGTCTTGCTATACAAACAATTCCCTAGATTACAGTATAAAAAATAGCTCTCCACTCTAGCTGTGTATCAGAATCACTTATGGAGCTTTTAAAATGTGTCCATGCTTGGGGCATCACCCCAGAGGTGGTGATCATAGGACAGGGTTAAGACTCACCAGAGCAGAGAAAGAACTGAGGGCAAAAACTAAGCCTCGGGGAACTCCCAAGGCAAGGTTGGAAAAGAAGATTAAAAATGAAGCAAGTCTCACAGACATAGAAGAAAAGCCAGGAAAATACTGTATGGCAGAATCCAAGGAAAAAGGAAATTCCCTGAAAGAATGGATGGCAAGAACGATTACAAACACTGGTTAGAGATCAATGGTGACGTATCTAATTTGGGAGACAGGAGGAGCCGATCTAAAACAATGTCTGGCTCCTAGGGGTGCCCAATAGATATGTATTATGTGGATGACTATTAAGAACCATCCACCCTTTGGGGTTCAGATGAGCTTCAGCTTAGGAATTCTTCACTGGACAGCATTATTATGGGGCAAAGGTCTTCACAGGGTTGAACTGGATTGATTAGGCTAAGCTTGGGGTTGCAACTTCCCACTTCTAGACTCTACCTTGAATCTGATGAAAAATGACCAGGTCACAAAGAGGAAAATTTACCAGATTTCAAAGTGAAAAAATGATTCATTCATTCTTTCATGCAGCCCACCAGCCAGTCAGCCAGTTAGTCAGTCAGATATTTATACATCAATCTTTAATAGCCATTTACTCCAGGGAATGAAGATAGCACTTGAAAAATTAATCTTCAAGCCACATGATTTGCATTAATTTGCATATACTTTTAATCTGTTTCAAAACTGTAGTAAAGCACATTTAACATGCATTAAAAAATACTTGGAATTCTTTTTGACAGATTTTCAAGCAAAAGCATATTTTTATTGTGATCAGATTATTTTTGCCTAATACCTAACTCTGTTCTTCCTCATGTCTCAAGTTCACTAGAATGTAGTTTTGTTATCCTAAAAATGTCAGACTAATGGGTACTTTTAAAATCATCACATTTATGTTCTTAATGCAAATTTCAGCTTTGAAGTTATTCATTAACAAAAGAGAAGGCCAGATCTCTTTAACTAAGCATGAACTATCTTCCTACTTCTATTAACTATAACTGCCACTTTTACAAAAGTCTTAAAGGAAACCAATTAAATTAATATTTCCGTGCAGTACATGAATAGATCCTCACCTCTGTCACCATTTTCTTCTCCATATAAAAAGCTCCCTATTCACTGTGTAATTTCATGCATTTCTACCGCTACACTACTATGCAGAAACCTGTAAATATATAAAGCATGATGTTGCCAATGCTGGATTGCTACTACTAGTTCAATAAACAATAGTTCAACAACTATGAATATGGGTCATTGCTTAATTCCAACTTTATACAAATAATGGCTCATATATTTTAGGTGTTTTTGTTTTTTTTTAATTTTCCCCTGAGATCAATCACTAGAATACACAATGAGTCTTACATTATAGGACAAGAACCAAAAAGTTTGGGAATAGAACTTTCAAGGAAACAAAGGCAAAATGAAAGACATTATAAAAAAGAAAGGAAATATGTTATCTTAATTTTTATAAACAGACTAGAGGCCTGGTGCACAAAATTTGTGCAATCAAAGGCCTTCCTTCCTCCACAGCCAGCACCAGCTTTTCTCTGGCACCCAGGACCTGGGTTTCCCTCCAGCAGGCACCCAAGAACTGGACTTCCCTCGCAGCCATGACTTAGTTTGGATGGTCTTCTGAACGGACATCCGGTCTAATTAGCATATTGTGCTTTTTATTATTATAGATATTTTTCTCATGTATTATATGTAGACATACGTTGATA
This sequence comes from Vespertilio murinus, assembly GCA_963924515.1. NCBI lineage: Eukaryota > Metazoa > Chordata > Mammalia > Chiroptera > Vespertilionidae > Vespertilio > Vespertilio murinus. Next base: position 75,374,191 of record OZ004711.1, on the reverse strand, counting down.
AATAAAAAACATTATTTCCAAGGGAAGAATAATACTACCTATCAAAGTTTTAACAGTTTTACATCACAGCTATAATAGGTAACCCTTTACAATAATTATATGAATATATTATATTGGTAAATTGCTGTGATATGTAATGATAAAACTCAACTTTTGCTCTTTGGAGCTCAGAGGTTAATGAATGGAATTCATTCATTGATTGGAATGGGTTTAAACCCCAGCTTAGTCCAATTTGACAGCTTAGAATCTCTGCCACTTCCAACTGCTGGAGGAGAACAATGGCTGCAGCTGGATCTTTATCAATAGTTTGCATGGAGTATTAAGTGCAAATAGACCAACGCTTCTGCTTCACTTCAAGGGCAAGTAAGCTGGTTATGGAGGCAGAGCAATTTCAGCCTGAGGGCCTTCATGTCTCAGGAGAAGTAAGGGTCAGATAATTTTCCTTCCCACCTGATAGTATCCTTCAAGGCTACAGTCAAATTATGAAATGAAATTTCAGAGGCTGCTTCTCCTCCTCATAATTAAATTTATTATTTGACTTGAAATGTCTAATATTTTTTAAAAGGAGCAAAAAACTGGAAGTGGAGTCATTTTGGGAACTTCAGTGCACAGGGAGTAAGTCTGAGATGGAAGTTAATACCATTGATTGGCTATGAAGCCAAACTCATGCTAAGGAACATGAGATGCTGTAAAAGAGGGACGCGATTCATCTACAAAGTGAACTAGAAAACTAGGTAGAGCAGGACTTGAGAATACATGAAAATGGTAGCCACCCACTGCCATATTCTTGGGAGTCACATTCTGTACCCTCATCTGGATGAGGATGAGGTGGAGCCAGGGCCTTTCACAGGTCTCTGGCTGAAGTTCACACCAACTTCAGGGGATAATTGTTAGGAAATTATATGAGAGCATAGAATTTATGATTCTGTCTCCATTTGATTCATGGTTCACACATGGTTGCCACTCTCCCAACTCCAGATTGTCAGATGAGAATGAAGTTTTCTCTGCTTGGCTCTCATGAGAAGTTTCACTGCCACCCACACAACAAAAGAGCTGGCAAGGCTGTGTCCTGATCACAACAAGGATTGACAAAATTCCTATGCAACGAATCAACAATTCCAAATCCACATCCCTAAGGCATAGATATGTATGATCCCAAATACTGCAAGTGTGGTTCCTATTTGCCTCAGCCTAACAGACTGTCAACAGAACCACGCCAAGATATTCAAGTCCGTCCCTCTCTCCCAGCATCCCACAGAAGGCCACACTTTCTCCTCCAAGACCTGCTGAACTGTCCCTGCAGCAATCTATGGTTAACCTGCTACTATAGTTAATCTGCTACTGGTACTCAGCAGCCCCAGTTCCTTCAGATGATGAATAACAAAGCCGAAGAGCACATCAAATGCACTCATGCTCAAGGGACTGTTATACAAATGGACAATATCTGGATCATATGACAATACAGGTCTGACCCACAAACTCTGTAGCTATCACCCATACCAATCAGGATTTGGAAAGTGAGGACCAGTTTCCCCATGTTTTGGTCCCTGCTTCCAACTCAAGAACAACAAGAGAAACCCAAATAGTGTTCCAAGCCAACCAAATGAGATGCCTCACTCCTGCTGAGCCTGCCTCCATGCCAGCAACCTCCAATCAGAGCACACACACATACATACCACTATTTCCTTCCACAATAAAGCTTTCCCACTTCCCTGCCTGCCTGGGAGTCTCTGCAGACCAAAGTCACCGAGGTGGACTCACTTGCCACAGCAAGCTCTGAAAACACAGCCTCTGTGTGTTCCCATTTGGGTGGTCTTCATTCATCCCCACATGCTCAAATCTAAATGCTGGAATGTTCTCTGCCTCAGCTTCCAGAAGCCTTGGATTTGTAAATAAAAATATTAATATATTTCCATAATTCCCAAGCAGATGGGAGCAGAGAACTAGGAAGAGTAGAAATGGGCATGCACAGATTCTGGACCAGCCACTAGTGGTAATTTAATGCATATGAAAAGCTGAACTTTCTCTGGCCTCACTTTTGTCATTTATAAAATGAAGAGGGGAGGAAGCTAAAGGATGAGGAGGATCTTACAGCTCTGATTTTCTGAATGTGCCAGTTAGGAAACCTATGATTCACTCAAATAAGGACAATGCAAGAATAATTTCAGATGAAGGCTATGTACAAAGATGTGGGGAGGTGTAGGAAACCCTCAAGATAACAGGCAATAACTCCTGGGCTATTAACATGCATGAGCCTAAAGAAGCAAGAGGAGACTGTTCCTGGAATTTGCACAGAGCTACCTTAAAATGAGGATGCTCTTTGATAGAATAACATAGCCAGACTGTGGGACCCATAGAGAAGGGAGCAAGGGTGGTGGTGGGGGGGGGGCTAATTTCTCTTCCTTCCTTGCTCCCATTTCTTTTCAGTTCTTCAACACAGTGAAAGCCAGAAAGAAGGGAGTCAGACAAGCTGGCCCCCCTGTGCGGAGAGCAGCGTGGAGAGAGTGGGCAATGGGTCTGCAGAAGAAAAGGACAAATTTCAAAGTTTTGAAACTGAACACTGATTTGGCTCCCTGTGCCTCTATTTGGAGCTCATATTTGAATAGTCATCTCTTTATCATCAAAATCTCTCTAACTTCTTTCCTCCTCTTTATCTTTTTTCATTTTCATCACTTCTCCATTTTTATATTTTATTGATTTTTTACAGAGAGGAAGGGAGAGGGAGGGTTAGAAACATCAATGAGAGAGAAACATGGATCAGCTGCCTCTTGCACACCCCTGACTGGGGATGTGCCCATAACCAAGGTGCATGCCCTTGACTGGAATCGAACCCAGGTCCTTTCAGACTTTAGGCCGACGCTCTATCCACTGAGCCAAACCGGCTTCGGCTACTTCTCCTTTTTAATTCCTGCTATCCACACTGTAGTCTTATACTTCTTTTGCTGATAATAATAAGTAAATAAGCTTCAGTGACAAGAAGAATACAAGTTCTGAGTCAGCATGCAGAGTATCCTAAAACCGCATCTCCTAGCTTGTCCTGTTGTCTTTCCTGTATTAATTATAGTGATGTGTGTATCTACTACTAGACTGTAAGGTTCATGAAGTTAGAAAAGCTATCTCTTACCTCTGTACCTACCATGTCCTATGCTATATATAAGAATACTCAAACACATTGCACAATAATTCCTAAGCATTTCACCATAATGCATACCTTTTATTTGTTCTTTCTCCTCAGAGATGCCAATAACCTTTTGCTGATAATTGATCAGGCAAAATAAGAGCACAAGATAATTGAAAGCCCCATAATAAATCTGCAAAGGAGGTAGCATTCTGTAGTACAAGAATAGAGATCAATATACAACTACAAGAAGCCCAGCCACTATGGCTCAGCAGTTGAGAGTTGACCTATGAACCGGGAGGTCACAGTTCAATTCTAGGTCATGGCACATGCCTGGGTTTCAGGATTGATGCCCAGTGAGGGGTGTGCAAGAGGTAGCTAATCAATGATTTTATCTCATTAGTGATATTTTTATCTCTATCTCCCTTCCTTTATGAAGTCAATTATATATATTAAAAATGCAATATGCTAATTAGACCAGAGAGCCGCACGATGTCATTTCGGATGTCCTGGATGAAGCCATGGCAGCCGAGGCCTAGGTGGTTAGGGGCAATCAGGAAGACATGCAGAATGGTTAGGGGTATCAGGCAGGTAAGTGGTTAGGAGCCAGAGGTCCCAGATTGTGAGAGGGTGCAGGCTAGGCTGAGGGCCAACCTTCTCATGCATGAATTTCATGCACCAGGACTCTAGTCTAAAATAATAAGAGCATAATATGCTAATTAGACTGGACTTCCTTCCAGTCAGCATGAGTCAGCATGCAGAGCATTTCAATAGGCAAAGCCCTGGATGAAGCCAGGGCTTCGAGGGCTGAGGCAAACACCATGGTTGCAAGGGCCGAGGCCCTTGCACTAATTTTGTGCATGGGGCCTTGTGCATGCCTGTGTGTGTGTGTGTGTGTGTGTGTGTGTGTGTGTGTGTGTGTGAAAAGCTTGCTGTGTTAAAATAGAAACAATCTGAAATGTATCCAAACCTTTAAAATCTGATAATTTCCATTCCTTCAGAAGGAGATGGCATTCCAAAGCAATGCCAAGAGTGGAAGAAGCTGAAGGGAAGAGTTTATCAGTATGTGGTTAATTAATACGTTTGCCTTAACAATGAAGAAAATCGCTATTTACAAAGGCCATTTCAAATGGCAGTTCCATTGTGGCAGAATGCTCCTCTAAGAGGCAACCCAAGGGCTTAAATATTTTGTTCTCAATCAAGAAAGTTAGTAGAAAAAATATGTTCCACATTACACAGCATGAAACAACTTTTAATGAGCTAAATCTGTTTTCCTCATTTCTTCTCTCTCAGTATTTACTGAGCGCCATCAATAAAGAAAGGTGGGGGTTTTGCCTTCAACCCAAAATAACTGGGGACAAGTTGTGCAACGAATTAAGGAAAATGTCTATGATATAGATTTTTTTAAACACTCACTTGAAATAAATTTATTTGATTTGAATATTCAAGTCTATTTGTAGACTGCTTATATCTTTATCTATAATAATAAAAGCATGATATTCTAATTAGACCAGGCAGCCAAACAACCTTCTGATGTCCTTCCAGACGGCCTTCCAGTTGAAGCTGGGGCTGCGAGGATGAGGCAAGCCGTAGCAGCTGCGAGGGCCAAGCCCCTCACATGAATTTCATGCATCAGGCCTCCAATATCATTATAAATGCATTAACTGAAAAAAATCAGGTTAAAAATAAGCTACAATTTTTAAAATAGTTTAAGAAAATGTAGAATAGACTTAGATTTACACAAACATTATGAAGATAGCACAGAGTCCCAATATAGCCTGCACCCAGTTTCCTCTATTATTAGCATCTTGCATTAGTGTGGTACTTTGTCACAATTAATGGGCCAATATTGATAGATTATTATTAACAAAAGTATATTCCTGTTTTCTTAGTTTTTTACTTCGTAGTGTCTTATTTCTCCTCCAGAATGGCCAACATTACAGTTAGCTTTCACGTTTCCCTGGGCTCTTCTTGGCTATGACAATTGTTCAGACTATCTTTGTTTCTGATGCTCTAACAGCTTTGAGGGGTCCTTCTCAGGTGTTTTAAAGAATGCTCCTTATTCTTTATATATCCAAAGGCTTTCTTATGATTAGACTAGGGCTATGTATTTTGGGAAAGAAGACCGCAGAGGTAAAGTGATGTTCTCATCATATATAAGATCAAGGGCATGCACTATCACAGTGGTCGGCAAACTCATTAGACAACAGAGCCAAATATCAACACTACAAAGACTGAAATTTCTTTTGAGAGCCAAATTTTTTAAACTTAAACTTCTTCTAATGCCACTTCTTCAAAACAGACTCGCCCAGGCCAGGGTATTTTGTGGAAGAGCCACACTCAAGGGACCAAAGAACCGCATGTGGCTCGCCAGCCTCAGTTTGCCTATCACTGTACTATCACATGACTTGTCATCATTAACCTTGACCACCTAAGGCCCTATTTATGGGTTTTCTCCACTAAGTTTACTCTCCATCCCCCATGTCAATATTGTACTCTTTAGAAGTGAGCACTATACATAGCCCACATTAAGGAGGAATAACTTACTCTTCTTTACCTTCTTGGGGACAGAGTATCTACATAAATTATTTGGAATTCTGCACAGGAGACTGTACTTCCACCTATTTATTTGTTTACTTACTTACTAAATCCTTTATATCAGTACAGCCTCGTGGATATTTATTTTTCACTGTGTGTTATACTCCCACCACGTATTTTGATGCTGTGGTTCAAACTGTTCTACCTTTGGCCTTTAGAAGGCTCATTCAGCCCCTGCGTCACCAGACATGCTGCTGTCACTGCGGGGTGTTTTGAGTACTAACAAAACTTTACTTTCTTCCTGGCATTACAGGATGATTCAGGCTCTCTAGCATGTTATTAGTCCAGGCTGTCATTTTCTAAGAACCCTTGCTTCCTTTTATTCAAATATGTCATTAGAAACCAAAATGTGGGTGTTAGGAGTGCTTGTTGCTACTGGCATGTTGCCTCTAGGCACTCTCAGCTTCCAAAGTAAGGAAACATATGTGTGCATAATAACCAATATGTATGTAAATATTTATATATGCATGTGTATATATGTATAATGTGTGTGTACGAATACTACCTCCATCAGTATTAAGCTAAACATGCATTCCTACTGATGTCTCCTGCTCTAATCCATTATATAATGGATCACTCTAGGCTAGCTTCTCTCTTTGCTTATTGACAATCTCTCATTCTAGCTTATTCAATTTTTTAAAAATATTTATTGCATTGATTTCAGAGAGGAGAGATAGATAGACACATCAATGATGAGAGAGAATCATTGATTGGCTGCCTTCTGCATACACGCCTCCTGGGGATAGAGCCAGTAACCCAGGCATATGTCCTTGACTAGAATTGAATCTGGGGCCCTTCAGTCTGCAGGCCCACACTCTATCTACTGAGCCAAACCGGCCAGGGCCTACCTTATTCAATTTTAACAAGTCCTAAAATGTACATAGGCATATTCTCTCATGAAAATAGCGAGGTTTTTAAATAAAAGGATGATCTTCCAAGTGATAATTCAATTCACATATATAAAACACAGGTTTCAAAATATATTAAGGTCCTAATATCAAGAGATACTACCTAAGATTTACTTTGTCATCATGAATCCTATACCTAGTCTCAGCACAAGCAAGGGCCTTGACTGAGACTGAAATGCTCAACCTTCACTCAATATTTCTCTCAGGGCAAGTTATAATTGGATGTCACACCTATTAACTCAACTTCAGTCTGATAATTATTTAATAATTTTTCTCGTATTTCTTCTTACGACTGCATTTAGAATAGCATTAATATATGCAATGATAACATTTTGAGACATATGAACTACTTAAAATTGTAATTACTGTATGATCATCCCACAGGAATCATTGAAACTCCAGGAGCACAATCAGATAAATATAAAAACAGTACTTAACGGTATTCTAGATATCTACAAGCTCAATGATTTTATAAACCTTATTTTTAAAGGAAACAAAGAGTTTGCATTAACAAACATATCTTCAAAATGGCAAATCCCTGTGAATAATTAATTACCTACTTTCAATTGTACTCGTTCGCTGATTAAACCAATATTTCCATTTATTCCTGAGAGAACTGATGATTATAGGTAAAAGAGACATGATACTCCCAAGGTCATGCATTTCTTAAATGAAAGTCAGGCTGTATATCCAATTCCTTTTGTCCCATGCTCTCTTACTGAGGGAAGACCTACTTAGTTGTTCTTGGCGCTATACTTTTTGGATTCCTAATCGCTTGAAAGCCTTTGCAGAATAAGTCATTTCACAGTGTATCCTATGGCTGGTGAATGGTAAAGCATGTGCATATCTGCCTGGTGAAATTATTCTCAGCAGTACGCAGTGTATGTTATGAGCACGTACCTGCACTGACCAATAAAAAGAGACTGTTTTTGGAGGACACCTTCAAAAGTCCATTTCTCCCCTTAAAAAATACTCCAAATAGACTTGCTCCTACCAAGATTAAGTAAAAGGAACTGCATTTTAAGCTGCTTGCCTTAAACAATACACACACAAAAAAAGATAAAGCATACAAAACAACAATTTGCAGTTCAATCATCAGGTAACAATGGAAATCTCCTACACAAGGAACAGTCATGGTGATCCCAACAAATGCTTCAGTCCCCTGTCCTTCGGGGCAGATCAGGGGGATGCGTCCTTGTGAAACCCAGCAGACCTCCTGTTCGGGCATGGAGCTGAGAAATGGAGGAGTCTACAGCAGGCAGGGTTCATAGGAAAGAGGAGGGAACTGTGTCAAGAAATAACGCTAGAGGTCTGCAGGAGGTCCCCCCCCAATATCTGTCTGATCAGCACATGTCTATTGGGGAACAACCTGAAGGATTAGAAATAACAGTGCCAGCCTCCACACAAGGCCAAGGATAGTGCTTCTCCCAGCAGGCAGGCTGAACCACCTGAAAATTCAGAGAACTGGGCAGAGTACAGGGAGGGCTCAAGGCTCAGTACTGGGGAAAGACTGAGCCCCGATCTGGTCCCACCTACATTTTTCTTCTGTTATCTGCAAGAAACCTATTTTATTTTTCCAATTTTATTGAGAAATAATTGGTATATTCAATATTCTCTGTATAAGTTTAAAGTGCCTGAGGGAGGAGTTATTTAACAGCTTGTGGAAACACTTGTGGTGACAGTTTTAGGAATGTACATACATATCAAAAAATACTCCCACAAAACATATATTGCCAGGCCAAATGTGCCCAAAAGAGCCATTAGGTACCATAATAGGAAGAGCCTAAAGTGGGGAGAGACTTAACTTCCTCAACTCTCTTTAAGAACCGATAGCTCTGCTGCCAACTCAATGTGTGAGGATGGGTGAGGCCAGCAACCACTCAGGCTGTGCTCTCCTAGGTTTTCTTCTTCACTAGATTTACCAGGTGCTTTACTGGGAACTATTAAGCTAAAGAATATTGTTAGTGTGTTATCAGAAAGATATTATACTTTTTTGTATTCTGATAAAACATGCACATTGTAAAATTTTATTTTTTAATCAATTTTTGGTGTGGAGTTTCATAACATTAATTTCACACACACACACAATCAAGCACAATGCCAAAGATAAAAGAAAACAAATTAAAGGAGAGAAAAGAAGGGCCAACAGCAGGAAGCAGAGTCACAGAACTATTGTTATATGTCAATGCCTGCCTAGAACAAAAGAAAAGGTAAAAAAGAGGTAAAGACAAATAAAAGAAATATATTTAAAACAGCATCAATTCATTAGGACAAAGTGTAAAAAACCAGGATTCACATTCAAATAATGAAGATAATAATTTCAATTACTGAAATTAATTTCATCAACTGCTTAGGAGGGGAAAGTGTGAAGAAAACCCAAGAGTGACAAAGAGAATGCAAGGATCACCAACAGTCAACTCTGAAGTCTGTAGACAAACTTACCTTCTATTTTGGCTTAGTTTCTATGCAAACAATTAATTATTTAGACTTAACACTCTAATCCCACCTCACCCTCTACCCCCATTTCAGTATTTCTAATATTCAATCCAGCCAATCAGGGAACTAGAAAGCCCCTTAGAATCTGTCTCATTCTGCATCAAATTCCACAGCTCTGATGGGCCCAAGTGTACTTAGAAATCTACAAGTCAACTTCTATTTCTGTCTCTTGCCCCAAACACCGTGCTAAACTGTGAGATAAGAAAGAGGCTTCAAATATTACACAGGCTTCCCCAACCAGGCGAGTATGATGCAATATATACATAAAGAATAAAATGGGAAATTTGTAATAAGTGCTTCAAGCACAGGCGGGACTTGATGAGTACAAATGCAAAGCAAAAATAGATTCGTGCAAGGGATATGCAACTCTGCAAAAATGTGTGTACAAACAGGTGATTTCACCCTGAAGATGCAAAGGAGATAAAACTGGAAACCTCTTTCAATGTAGATAAACTGGTTAACAAAGACAAATACAAATAAAACTGCAACCCAACATGGAGTTTTTATGAGTCAAAACTTAATAAATTTCTCATAGACATATTGGAGAGCATTTCAAGTATCTATGAATGTGATGGTGTCTCCCAAGGGAACGATATTAATTTTAAAATGGCCTCCTTAGCCTTTTAAGTCACCTAAAGAAATGTGTTCTTAAATTATACAAAGCATTTCTCCTATCTCATTGGGCCAATGGCATTCTTCCAAAAAAACTCTTCTGTTGTAGAAACCCTGATATGGCAATACATTTCATTTTCAAAAGTCCAGAAACTTAAGATGTCTCATATGCTAATGTGAAATATATTTATTTCACAAATAAGGGAAGACAAATAAACTACCTAGAGCAGTGAAACAACAGTGTCTGTTTATAAGTTAACATATTTTAATGTCTTTGTCCAAGCTCTCTTCTTTGTATTCACATGTAATGTACTGTTCCAGTAAGTCTGTATTATTTACAGGTATACTTTCCTGGTACAATATTTCTTCTAATAACTTTCCTTTATGAGAATAACATAATACAACAACAAAACAAACATGCAAAATGAGACATATTTAGGTCCTTGTGCTATAAAATGTTTTTTGAACTGATTAGATTTTCTTTCAGGTAATATAATTATTCATCAATAAAATGTGAGAATTTATTTCAGTAGTCTATTTAAATAAAAAATAGAACACAATATTACACCTTGATGCATAGAATAGCCATATTTTAAGTGAAAAATGTTCTCTCATATGCTCTAACTTTTTATAAGTTGTTAAGTTATTAATGATAACAAGCTTATTTTCCTGTGAAATAGTATAACTTCTTAAAATCTAATAACTAGTTTAAAATGAGTATGGTAAAGAAACCGCCATGCAAATCTATCTAAATATAGTCTAGCAAAATGCATCTGTCTATTCAAAACACAGGGCCTGGGCGTGAATACATGAGACTAGAAGCTGGAAATCACCACACCAACTGCTTTGGCATGCTGTCTACACCTGGCATCCAGGATGGGATTGGGGGGAGGTAACACACCCGCTAGCCCTCACAAGGACTTGTATGATGTAGAAGGCAATGAATATTAATTGTATTGGGATGCTACTTCCTGACTTATGCTCACTCGTCCTTTCTGAAATCCTGCAATGAGAATAAAGAATAATAACACTTCACTATGTGGCAGGCACCCCAGTTTCAACAAGAATGGTCTATGTTGGGAAATTCAGAGGAAGAAGTGGCATTCTCCAGGTGGGATCGGTGTTATTCCCATTGCTGGGAGGGGATGAACTGCCCACTTTCCCACATAATATCTTTCCATCTATGATGCTTGCCTTGTCTGTGCAGTGTCATACCAGGGACAAGGTCTCTAAACATAGCCACTCAATGGTGTCATGTGTTTATAAACATAACAGGTCAATCATGTCATGCTGCAAATCATGTGCTCACACTGGTAGAGGGAGTGACGGAGAAGAGACTGGTGACTGGGCATGGCCAATGGGATTACAGACAACAGTAATTACCGGCATGGCATGGGTGACATCACAAATGCTACTACTTTTCCCATTTAACAACTTTGAACTAGAGCATTGATAACTTATGTCCTACTTTCTATTAGAAAATTTAAAGTTGCTTATAAATAACAACAAAGATACAAAAGAGAGAGAAGCCAGTCTCAGCTATACTTGTTAACATAGATCTAACCTTCAATTCTTGGTCACCAAGATAAAAATGGGAAGATTAATACATTGCATAGGGCCTACATCTTAAGGAAAATAAATGACCTCCCATTAGCAAACACTAAAAGTAATTTATCACATTGGCTATAATGTAAGAATAGAAAATATAAAGTTAGAAAATGCATTCTTTAACTGCTGCTTATAATTGTCCGGAGTCATAGCAAATGTATTAAAATGGAGTTCTGGAAATGCATTTCTGGGCAGACATAGCTAAATTTTCTAATGAGCTAATCAGATAAAAGGTTAGACTTTTCCGTAGAATGCCTCTCTTGGGAGGGAGCCTGGGTTGTTACCAAATACTCTTTTGTTGGTAACAGAAGAGAAATTCATACGCCGAGGCATCAAGTGGCAAGACTGGCATCTCATGGTCAGCTCTGACCAGTTAGCTGCATGCTTTGCTCTGGTCAAAGGAAAGTCCTGATCCCTTGGCTCTTTGCTAACAATCCCCATCCATTCCTCATGTCTGCCCAAGGGTCTCAGAACTCCATCCTGGGCAGAGTAGGAGTTTCCCTGGCTCTTTGAAGCTAATCTGGCACATAAGAGTAGAATGACTAACACTGATTTCCTATTTGGAATGCCAAGGGATGCCTCCAAAAACACCACCTACCCTTCCTTTTGTACAAACATTGATGGAGAAAGAGGCGGGGGTCAAAAATAAAATTTCAATCCACCAAAGGCATTGCTGGACTACTCAGAATGGAACATCTTCTCCTTGCCTATGCTTGGGAGAAATATGACAATTTAACGCAGTTATTGTTAACTGTTTACATCTTGAATATTTCCATTTTTTCCATCACTGATACTATATATCTAGCATGGGTTTTCAGTTTCTGAGAGGCAATGACCATCTGCATTTAACTTACTTTATGTGGAAATAAGCAGTTTGTTAGAATAGTTTATATTAATGATGATGATAAAATTATATAAATGATCTAGAAAGGATGAGTACTGGCATTTTCAACAGCAAGGACAATAACCAAAGAGAGAAACCTCACATGTCCGAGGCCTCATCGCCACAATGCTTTACACTGGCACCGTGAAGCTGGCTCACACCAGCCCTGGAGCCAACTGGGAAATACCAGGCATTACACACTATCTAATCATATAGTGTTACATGAATTACATCACATGAATTACGTTAAAAACACATGTAATAAAATCTCAAAACTCATCACTTCCTAGACATTTGACATTTTACTGTTACCCATGCATTTGTGGCTACTTACATCAACTGTTACCCATGGTGGGAGATTATATGATGGCGTCTCCTGTGCACCTCTTACAGATCTTCCACTTAGGAACCCTTATTCCTAAGGGTTATTAGGTTGGATTGTTCTTACTGGGAGCGTTTTTATCAAGGCAAGTGGCACATTCTACAGATCAGTCCCACCCAACCTCATCCTGACCTTGAGCACCGGTTGTTAAATGTTTACCAATACACCCTGCAGGCACTCAGCCAAAATGAGTTGAGCACCGTGCCAGGCACTGCGGTATAAAGAATGCCAGCTACCACTGTTAAAGTACTGCCTGCGCCATATTTAAGGAAACGACTGTGCAAGACTGCCATTCATTTTGTTCTTGAAGTAACCATACTTCTCCTTGGTTATATGAATTTACAGAGATTTGAGTCTTAGTATTAAAGACTGACTAAAACTCTTACCTAAGAGATTTCTGACCTTCAGGAAAAAGGAGCAGGGCTGCTTAGGAACAGGACCAGTAATGTTTATGAAGCCTCAACATACTTTCATTCTTTTATCTGAGCCTACTAATTACCTGTGATGGAGATAGTTTTAGCTTCTTTCTGTGTTTCCTCCTTCTAAAACACCCCATCACATTTAAGCACATCCATATTGAGATTATACAAATCCAGGATGGTCTCTGGACTCATAAAGTATGAGAAAAATAGTTATAAAACATAATGCAAACATGTCCCCATATGAGTATATTCCAAGATAGTAAAAAAAGTCAGTCTCTGAAAGTGATTTTGACATGTATGTAATGACGGAAAGGAGTGATTTATACTAAAAGAGGTCAATGATAAGTAAAAATATTAAAAGACAACAGTACTTATTGGAAATACTTGAACTATATTCTTACTTAAAGGATAACCTTACAGATTTATAATCCTAAAATTACATATATTTTATTAGCACTGATACAAAACCAAAATACAGTTATGAGTAAGTAATGAGTCTGCTCCCTTTCATGAAAAGTTAGGAATCTTTTACAAAATGAATGAGGTGGCAGAGAGCTGATGGTCAGTCCCCATAATGATGAAGGCAAAGGAACTAGAGAAAAGTCTTCTAAAATATGAATGAAATATTCTGGCTAAAGCTACAGCATTTTTTCCATCAAAGAGAAGAGGAAAGAAGAAGAAACAGAGTTGAGGTAAAGCAAGTCTCATAGAATTTGCAAATACAAGTCACTGTCCACATTTGTCAGTACTATTATTGGTGACTTCTTTTGATCACCAGGGATTAAACAAAACCTGGTCTTCTGGTTTCCTTCCTTATTCAGGCTCATGACAATCAAGAGCAATTAAAAAAAAAAAGTGGGGTGGGGGTGGGGGTAGGGAGAGCTGAAGAACTCTAAGAGAATGCCAGTGATCCTGCTTGCCACCAGCTGTGTGTGAAGAGCTAAAAGATCCTGGTGATGAATGGGTCTATAAAAAAAAAAGAAAAAAAAGAAAACCTTGTTATTATGTTCAGTAACCCAGATTAAGAGACATGTAGGAGGTAATCAAGTAATTTGTGTACAAGACATCGAAAAGAATTAAAATCAGCTGAAACGCACCAGGTTATAAACTCTCAGCATTAGAAACCATAGGACTTTCTAATTGACTACTTAAGAATGTCTAGCACTTCATTATAGGACCGAGTTTGCATTTTATGTGTGATGTCTGAAGCACAAGAGGTGCCGGGTATAAGTGGCAGTGCTCAGGAGGTAGAAGGATGAACAGTGGTGGACAGAGAATATATATTGGAAAATCCTAAATACCAGGGTTTTTTTTTTTCTTTTGCATCTCGAGTTATTGAAAAAAAAAGAAAGAAAGAAAGAAAGCAGCCTTATTTCAAGAGAAAATTCAGAGCTTTGTCTGGTTTTCTTTGCAAGAAAGTGCTATGAAAATAAAGGGCACATAGTATTGCTCTTTGGTCAATATAAAACTTTATAAAAATGCAAAAGCTCTAGTCTCAAGGATTTGTTTTAAGATTTCAAGTTTAAAGCCACTATTACGGCATTCCTTAATAAGCAAAAATAGTGAAGCAGGTTCAAAGGGATAATATTTTAAGTACTTTAGGGAAAAATATAAAAGAGAAGAAATACAATATGTTCTGATATTTGTGCCTTTACCCATAAAGTTCAGCACATATCCATAACCAATCAAAAATCTAATAAATGTATATTTGCTACCAGATTCACTATTCAGAATTTTCCTATTTACCAAATCGGTGAAGTCTTTCTAAATTAGATTTTTAACACCCTTCTGACTTTCATTATCAGGCATCTCAAGGGCATTAGCTCCAAAGAACTTACTGCTAAATATAAAAGATATAGTCTAGCATTCTTTCTGAAACCGTATCCTTATACACATTTTAGTAAATGTGATAAAGGTAAGTCTCAGGAACTATAAGGCAAAGGATTATTAACATGAAAGAACTTTTAAAATCATCCAAGTACAAAGTTTCCCAATTCCCAGGACTGAAGGGCGGAAGTAATCGTGGAGTAATAAATAGGCATAGGTACAGGAATAGTGGAAAATCACAATTATGCACTTCCATTTTCTATACTCTAACAATCTGGGTGTAATAACAACAAATATATAGATAAGATCAATGATATAATGGCCCTGACTTTGGTAAATCTAATAACTGGTACAACCCTTGGTGCAAAAGAGTAAGATATTCAAATATACTTAAAAAAGAGAACCGCAATGAAAAACGTCCAGAAAACTGGAATCTATAGTTATCACTGCCATGAACTTACTATCCTCAAGTGAGCTGCTGAAAGGGAGACTCACTTTCGGCAACTGCAAATTGAGCCTCATTATCCGAATGGCTTCAGAGATAAATTCCACTCCTACATTCCCCTGAATCTCCAAAATTCTTCTTTCAGAAAGCAAAATGGCAAGTGAGAATTGTTTTAGGAATTCATTCAATAAACAGCCAGTGTTTACTTACTGCTATGATAAGATTATGAATGACCTGCTACTATGAAATACTATGTTAAGATTACTGTGAATGGCAAGTTTCTCACTGTAAAAATGGGAGGGGAATGATATGACATGGGTAAGACACTGTCAATGGGAAGCCATGCTATAGAAGATATTATGAACTGATACTATAGAAAATGAGGCCTAAATTTAAGTGCGAAGTGAATTGGCATCATTTTCATTCTGATAAGGGACATGTTAAAAATGTTACTGTTGTGCTCAGGGGTTCCATTCCACACAGCTGTCAGGTGACTAAAGAAAAGCCTTTGAGTTTGAACCAATCCAAGATAAAGAAGGTTTTACTTTCTAGTTTCTTTTGGATGAGTCTTTTCTCTTATGCTATAAGCTTAAGTCATAAAACTTCAGGACATCCTTCCAATTTTTAGATCCTTCAGGACACTGACAAACATTAAATAGTAAGTAAGAAAACAACAACCGTCTAGAAGCGATGACTACGAAGACCTCATTCTCTCTTATAGAGCCTCTGAATGGCAGATTCTTAGATGGTGCTTTGGTGATGTCAACTCCATGTTAAAAAAAAAAAATTATTGAAAACAGTCACTGGTACTAAAATGGAAACATTAGAACCCAGTGGACTTTCTGTTGCACATAGGTCCCTATTTCTTCTCTGAACCTTAACTGCAAACAAAATAAGTCACAAAGCTTGGATACATTTAATAACTCAAAGACTTAAGTAACTTCAACAGAGGAATCACAAAAATAAACCCTCATGATGAAAGATATATAAGGTAGAATTTGGGGCTCCCAAGACTGCAAGGAAAGTTTTTGGAATAGTGCCACCCTCACCTTGTTAACTGCAAAGCAACCAACTTGAAACAAAAAAATTAGTAGGAAGATGCAACTCAAGAAATCTAAATTGTTCGGTACCTCTATTTTCCAAACTAATACAAGCTCAAAATTAGCCTTCATCAAGTTACAGAAATGGAGGGCTAAAACTACTATTGACAATAATAACACTGTCAACTCAAATTTCTGAGAATAAACAGATTAGCTTTAGGAATTATTTAAAGTTTAAACATTTAGTGTCCATTAATTGACGGGAATATTGTTTGATAGCTCTCCTGGTAGTTCCTAATTCATTACAAAATTAAAATCAAGCCTTTACAATATAACTTTCCTCAAATGTATAGTTGTTTCATGCATGTGACTCATAAGTCTTATTTCTTCTAAGGTATCCTATATAATAAAATGCTAATATGCAAATCGACCAAACAGCAGAATGACCAGTCTCTATGACATGCACTGACCATCAGGTGGCAGATGCTCAATGCAGGAGCTGCCCCCTGGTAATCAAATAAACTATGATCTGTGTGTTTGAAAAATATATCAATAGCATCTTTCTAGTACTTTAATCTGAATCATAATTCATGTATTTTGTCCTCTCCTATTTTTATATACATCTCACCTCAGTAGTTTTAGAAGAGGAAGCCATTGCCCAGAGCTTTTAAGTGCTTATCCTGGATCTGACACACTTGTGGGAAGATCTGGAGCTAGAACCTAGGATTCCCTTCTGGGAGTCTCACATGTTGTTGTTGTTTTCTTATTTGTTTGTTTTTGTTTTTTGTTTCCTCTAAAAGAAAACTTAACTGTCAGAAATGATGGGTCATCTTAAGGCTATTCAATTTATTGGACCTTAAATAATTTATACAATATGAGAAAAGATCATCTGCACCTGGATGGCTTACTTTTTCAAAAGAACGAATCAGATAAGAATTCCACTGTGTGCATCACAAATCACCCACAGAGGAGCAGCTACCTCATCATTACCTTTTCACATTCTAGGCGTATTCCTCTGCCCATAGCAGGGGACTCTCATGGTCTTTAGAAAATAATGAAGCAGAACTGTTGAGGAAGAATGCATCCTGTAGATAATGCTCATGAAGAATGTCAGATAAGGGGGTGCCTCGTTTCTTTGTCCAGTATCAGCATATTTTAGCCATTCCCTCTGATTAGGTTGCTTGGCTTCCCTAAGTAACAGGCTCCAGTAATGTATGTGCATTTTATAACCTCATACACCTAGTAAAATGCAAGTGGGTATTCAGATGGATACTTTGGATTCTAAGCATAACCTTTAGAAAAGAAGAGTGATCCCTGACTTGATACATAAATCATTCAGGAGTAATTATAAAAGCAAATTTATTCATAAAACATGTACTAAACATCTACTAAAGCCAAGTAACTGTGTGGGTGCACAGAAATGATAGTCACAATGCCACAGGAGCTCAGTCCAGCAGGATCAATGGGCAGACCCAGTCCAATTGCCACACTCTGCCAAGACAGAGAACTTGAGGAGGAGACACCCATCCACGGTCAGCAGGAGGGAGAGACAGAGAACACAGACCATCAAAGTCAGCATTGAGCATTTTCCCCAAAGTTCTTTTCCTTTGAAGCAGGGTGGGGAACCTTTATTCTGCCAAGGGCCATTTGGACATTTATAACATCATTCGGGGCCATACAAAATTATCAGCTTAAAAAGTAGCCTGCTCTATTTGGTCAAACATTGAATTCACTCACTCTGGATGCAGTGGCAGGGCCAGTATGATTTCTCAAGCCGTATGTGGCCCAAAAGGCCAGATGTTCCCCACCTCTGCTTTAAAGGCAATAGACAATTTAGAAATGAGTTGTGTGTTTTTTTCCTTAAAAAGTGGTATAAAAGAATTAATGTATACCAGTGAAGCTTATATTAAGGGTCCCAAATCCTGATATCTAAATGGCTCCACTGAAATGAGAAAACAGCACAGCTGCCTCACTCCTGTGTGTGTGTGTGTGTGTGTGTGTGTGTGTGTGTGTGTGTGGTCAGGGAAAAGAAGGCTACTGGTGCTAGCACCACATCTGCTCGCCAGAAACCCTGTTCACTGACAGGGACTCACATTGAAGCAGAAAAAGCTAGGCTCTGACTTGCAGGTGGCCTTCCAGAACTGCTGTCTACGATGCCATGGTGCCGAGACTACGTACTGAGCTGGACAATAGGGCCGGGGCTACCCTCTCTCCTACTGTTCCTGCCTCAACACCTGATGGTACTTGGGGAGATGCTCCAGCTCACACATGGGAGAGTGACAAAAGTTAAGGAGTGTCTACGCGGGGAGAGGGTAGGATAAACACTGAAATAGAGCATCAGGTACTTTGAGGGGCGCATTCCCAGCAGCAGGTGAAGCACACCCCGGGAGGAGGGTCCCTGGTTGTAGGGGTGAGAAACAGTCGCGCTCTGGATTGAGCAGTGTTCCTTGATAGTAGGGACTCAAAAACATATGCTGAGTGACTCCCAGGCTGCCTGAAAAAGAATGTATCCTTTCAGATCTGATGAAATGATGCGAAGAGCTGTGTAAACAAACAAGAAACAAGTCTGTTTAGTTGATCTGGACTTAAAACGAAACACTGACGGTCTATGTGCCCAGAGCTCAGCAGGCCCCTGAGTCACAATCGTTTCAGAGACCGTGGCTGGAAAACAGCCTTTAGTCTCATTGATACTTTTGTCTTTATTACATGGGGAACGAGAGCAAAATGCTCACAATGTTCACAGTGTTTGATGCTGAGAGTGTCTATATTATGATGAATATAGTTTTTCATTGCATTGGTGGGGCTGTCATGTACTATCTCTGAACTAACTTGTTTTAGATGTGATGTTTTGTTATTTGCTCCTTAAAGAAAAATCAATATATATGTTTTATTTTTTTTCTTTTAGGTTAAAAAAAAAAAAAGGAGAGAGAGAGAGCCACACTCTTCATAAATTCCTAAGGAGCCCAGAGCAACACTGACAAGGGAAAATAAATAGGACAAAAAAACGTATTAGCTAGACTACGTCCCAGTGACCTCCTTTGGTGCCCTGAGATGCAGTAATTTTTCAAATGTTTAGCTTATTGCCGTCCGAGGAAATGGCAGTAAATGCGGGCCACTGTGTGGAGTCTGAGTGCAAGCAGGTCACTAGGGCCTTGAGCTCCAGAGAAAGGAGCCAGATCCAATAAACACACTCTAGGCGGACAGGACGCACCTTAGCACAGGAGAGGCATTCTTGATTTGAGACTCGTTTTTCAGAATCCAAAACAAAGGAGTTCTAGTGGAAAATGACGTCTATGTAAACAAATTCACCCTGAGTTTCCTGACCCCGAGATCCCAGAGAACCAGGCTATGCCTAGCACCACAGACTGGTCTCTGCAACTTGATTAACTCACTCCACATATGATTTATGTGATGCCCCAAGTTAGGTGTCTGGCACATAGTCTGTGTTCCTTATGTATGTATTAACAATGCACTATGAACTGAACTGTGCCACCCAAAATTCATATGTTTAAACATTAACCACCCCTTCCCCCCCAATGTGATTGTATTTGGAGACGGGGCCTTTAGAGTGGTGATCAAATGAGATTATAAGTGTGGGACTCTAACCTAAGAGGACTAGAGTCCTTTAAGAAGGAGAGACACCAGAGATCTCTCTCCATGTGTGCCCAGAGACTATATGAAAACACAAGATGGCGGCCTTCTACAAGCTGGGAAGAGGGGCCTCACCCCAAACCAGTCCTGCCTAATACCCGCTATTATGACTACACTGGGTTTCTCCATTCAGGTCAGGGTTGATCATTCCATAATGTCACAAGCATGTTCCAAACTTAACTGGCTCCCTTGCGTGAGGAGCTCATACATGAAGCCACTGTGAGACAAAACAGGTTGCCAACTCAGTCAAAATTATTTCACGGCCAGCCCAGCTGAGCATGAAAGTAGAGTTTGGGTGTTAGGCGTTTTCATGTTGAATCCAACTTAAAGGAAAATGCCACAACAGTTACATGGAACAGGAATTTTCAAAGCACAACCACAAATCTGGAATATCACTTTTCTTCCTGCCAGATGTAATTTGAAATAAACAGCATTTATTGTGGGTGCAATTACTATTAGTAACCAATAGTATAAAAATTTAAAAATGAATACATTAAAACATTCATATTTCATACAGGAATATAAGGAAATTGTAAAAAAGGGATAAATAATGCATTGCCTAATTTAAAAGACATGGTGGAGAACTACTTTTTTGGCAGAATTATTAAAAATGGCTTTCGTTGCACTGAATTTCCTTTTTGCATGGTTGATTTAAATGGTACAGATGGGTGGGTGCTGTAGTTTTATTTAAGCAGATAAACAACCAGGAGTGTCTTAATATATATTTAGCAAACAGTATCATTTTCACAAGGAATGGGACTCATAAGTGAATTACGGGTATGAAAAAACATTCGCTCATGCATATGCAGTGTGGAAGACAGTCATGGCAGAGACAAAGGGGACTCACAGCTGTAGCATGCTGGAGAACCAGACATTCTTAGATAATTAGGCTGATCAACATGCTGGCGTTAATGAAACCAGTGACATTACACTCTCCAAAACAGAGTAACGCGCTCTGCTCTCAGTTCACAAAATCTGTGACTTCAGTTGTTTTAAATAAGAGATTTAATTTGTATTGTTTCTCGTCAAGCAAACTTTTAACAGCATGATTAGCCTAGAAACTTGTAAAGTAAGAAAATGGATAAATATTAAAAGCTGAATCTGATAATCAAAGCTGAAAAAGCTATTAGCACATACTAAGACATTTGAGATGGCATGATTCATGAGGCCACGGTAACAACAACCTGTGAAGCACTTTGATTCACAGAAGCAGAATCATATTAAAAAAGAAAAAATATATTAACAAAAAAAGAGCCAGTATTAGATATTCAGATGAGCTGTATCCAATATACATTCCTACTGGATGTATTACAAGGTTAGAAACTATTAGAAATACATCAGTTTTCAAATCAATAAATCATTAAACTGTAGTACTTCACATTTCTGACAAACATATTTTTAGTTGAAACTCAAAAATGGAACACAATTGTTGCAATGGTTGCTATGGCTGAACACTGACTACATTGGCAGCCAATTCCTATTGCCAGAATATTTGTTCTGATCTGAAAAGTAAAGTATCAATATTAAATCTAGCTTTATTTTGTAATACAAAAATTGTGGGACTAAACTCATTTTATTTTATTTTTTAAATATATTTTATTGATATTTTACACAGAGGAAGGGAGAGAGATAGAGAGCTGGAAACATCGATGAGAGAGAAACATCGACCAGCTGCCTCTTGCACACCCCCTACCAGGCATGTGCCCACAATCAAGGTACATGCCCTTGACTGGAATCGAACCCAGGACCTTTCAGTCCGCAGACCAACGCTTGATGACTGAGCCAAACTGGTTTCAGCTAAACTAATTTTAATAATTACACTGTGTGTAGTACAAATGAGTAGGCAAAATAATACAAGTCCCAATTACAGATGCTTACATGTACAATTTGAGTTTAAAAAATTTAATAGACTTAAATGGAGACTTAACTTATTACTTACCAATATTGTGAGTTTTTTGTTTATATAATTTTAATTATACATAAAATGAAATAATTTGCTCTAATAAATTCCCAAGACTCTATAATTGATCTAAAAGACAGTAAGCTGCTCTTCCTCGGCGCTGCCTACGGAGGTGGCAGCCATCTCCTCTCCGGCACCATGGCTGCCCTCAGACCCCTCGTGAAACCCAAGATTGTCAAAAAGAGGACCAAGAAGTTCATCCGGCACCAGTCAGACCGATATGTCAAAATTAAGCGGAACTGGCGGAAACCCAGAGGCATTGACAACAGGGTGCGGAGGAGATTCAAGGGCCAGATCTTGATGCCCAACATTGGTTATGGGAGCAACAAGAAAACCAAGCACATGCTGCCCAGTGGCTTTCGGAAGTTTCTGGTCCATAACGTCAAGGAGCTTGAAGTGCTGCTGATGTGCAATAAGTCTTACTGTGCTGAGATTGCTCACAACGTCTCCTCAAAGAACCGCAAAGCCATTGTGGAAAGAGCAGCCCAGCTGGCCATCAGAGTCACCAATCCCAATGCCAGGCTGCGCAGCGAAGAAAACGAATAGACAGATTGTGTACACATTGTATTTGTGTTAATAAAATTATAAAATTCTGCCAAAAAAAAAAATAAAAAAAATAAAAGACAGTAAGCTTACTTAGGTACTATAACATGAAAATAAATCACTATTGTTACATATCACTAAAACCCACTCTACCAATGAGAGAGGAGAGCACACTTTAAGCTCTGCCTTCTGTAGCGGCAAAGTTACCTTTTCTCTGAACAAGATAATATACTACGGACAGAACACTTTTCATGTTAATGTTCACCCCTGTTCAGACTGTAATCCCTGTCAAGCTTCATATTAAAAAGTGCAATGGTATATTTTTTTCTTTCTGAATTAGATGGCATTTATCAGAATAGGAAAGAATAGAAAATCTTTTTTGTCTGCTCTCACCTTTGAAAAGCTATGACTTCACAAATGTACCAGGAACATTTTATTATATATATATATATATATATATATATATATATATATATATATATTAGTATATATCTAATATTAGTAATATATATCTAATTAGTAGTATATATCTAATATTATATATCTAATATATATCTAATTATATATCTAATATATATCTAATTATATAACTAATATATATATTAGTAGTATATATCTAATATATCTAGTAGTAATATATATCTAATTAGTAGTATATATCTAATATTAGTATAGATAATAGTAAATATCTATAGTATATATCTATTGCATATATATGCATTCCCAAATTCAACTGTTTTCCACTCAAATTTTCAGCTTCTATGCACTGAAAAGTCACTGTACTAATAGAAGAATCACCACGGACTTGTAATAGGATGGTTCTAACACTCTTCAGGGTGGGGGGATAGCTTGTGAAAAAGCTCTGAAATGAATATACAGAATTGGTATAAAAGCCTTTTAACTTACAGTCAGAAATGTCCTATAGAACACATATCTATTATGTATAAATTATTTTAAAATTTGGTTTCATGCAAGCTCTTCTTTCTTTCAGGATTATAACCAATTATTTAATTATTTGCTCCTAACTACCAAAGGCTAAAATGCTTTAAAAACAAATTCTATAATTTTAGATAATAACTAGTACTGCTGAGGTTTCTATAGTTACCCTGGAAAGGGTCATGCCTGCCTGAAACACATACATTCTCTCTGATAATTAACCACATCATGATAGACTGACAACACTTAATGATTCATTAGGCTAAGAACTCAAACCCTTAGCAGGAGGTAAAAGCACAGAATTTCATAAAGTACTGAATACCTCCCAGAGAGATACAGAATACAAATAGAGCTAAATTTTAAAATTCAGGTTTGCAAATTCAGTATTACTGACATAAATGTCTCCTTGGGAGGCTCCTAGCAGAAGAAATTAGGAATTATCCGCTTGGCAAATGCAGCCATACAATCACAATGAAGCCTTAGCAAAATAGCACAACTTGATTCATTCAGTGCTGCTTTCTATACAAAATTCACTATTCTCTTTACTATTCATGAAATAGAGAGTTTATAGTTACTTCAAAGAGAAAACTGGATACATCATCTGCATGCTAGACCTTACTTTGTTTAGCATCTTACAGCTGACATTCATTTTTGCGTACTTCATGATACCCGGTTTCAATAGGGTAAACCCAGGGTTGGGAGTTAGATCCAATACCAACCAATCTATTGCTTATCAGCCATGGGAACCTGCAACTGCTTAACAGGGTATTACTATTGTGGTGTGGATAATCAATAGGGTGGTTGGTAAGAAATGAGAAAGAGCGAAAAGTACCAGACAAGTTAAGTCTTCAGTTCTCTAAGTTTCTGACCTACACTTTCCCATCAGATCAACAGAATATCCTATGTACGACTTTATTCTGACCTTCAAATACTGTCAACTCTAACATGATCTACATTATATTCTGTATAATTGATATAAGAAATAGATATAAGATATAAAAGTAGGAATTACTAAACAGTTAAGTGAGTATTCCTAATGGCCCATATCACCAATTCATTACGCTTTTCCCCCCAGTATATTTTATTGACTTTTTACAGAGAGGAAGGGAGAGGGATAAAAAGTTAGAAACATCGATGAGAGAGAAACATTGACCAGCTGCCCCTTGCACACCCCCTACTGGGGATGTTCCCGCAACCAAGGTACATGCCCTTGACCAGAATCAAACCTGGGACCTTTCAGTCTGCAGGCCAACGCTCTATCCACTGAGCCAAACCAGTTTTGGCTCATTACACTTCTGTTACTTAGAATATATTTGTTAAACAGCTGCTAAGGACTAAGCACTGCACCGGGGATGTAGTCATTGACAAACCTGGAAATAACCCCTGCTGTCATGGAGCCGAATTCTCCAAACAAGTAACTGTATGAGGACAGTGAAGGACGAAAGGCAGAGGACAGGCCCAGTCAAGGGTATCCAGGAAGGCGCTGAGGAGAGAAAAATCAGAGCCTGTGAAGCATCATAGGAGAGACAATGTGTGTGCAGAAGGAGTGGGTATGAAGCCTAGAAAGACTGAACAGCTGGAGCTACAAAGACAGTATATGCTTGAGTAAAACCTGATGAAGCAGGCAGGGCCCGCCGTGGAGGGCTCTGTAAGCCATGCTAGAGCGCGCTACAGGAGAGCAGCAGGATTAGGAGAACGTGTTGAAAGGATCATGGGAAATGGAAGCACAGGAGGAAATAGCAGATACCGTGACACCAATGGAGTGGGTAACACTGGAATCCAGATAGGAGATGGCAGCTTAGATTAGACTGATGACAGTGAAGTCAGGCCAAAACCAGTTTGGCTCAAAGGATAGAGCATAGGCTTGCGGACTCAAGGGTCCCGGGTTCAATTCTGGTCAAGGGTTGCTGGCACATGCTCAGTGGGGGGTGTGCAGGAGGCAGCTGATCGATGTTTCTCTCTCATTGATGTTTCTAGCTCTCTGTCCCTCTCTCTTCCTCTCTGTAAAAAACCAATAAAATATATATATCAAATAAATAAAATAAAATAAAAGAAAGTGAAGTCAGGAGGAAAGGTTTGCCATGTATTTTAGAAGATTAGTAAACAGGACTTGGCAATGACTGTCCTGTGGGTGGTGAGAGAAGATATGATATGGCTAGGTCCAGTTCTGCTGTCACTATATTCTCAGCCACACTAGAAATTTCAGATTCCAACACAATGCTTCACTACCTAAGTTCGACACTTTCTCCCTGAAGTTATATCTCAGGTTGACCAGACCTCTCCATTTTCACTGTCATTTTCATGGTCAACAAACTTGTCCTAAATGTTCTACAATCTGTCTCAATTCCAACACCATCTCTACATTTTATAAGACACAGAACTGACTATAATTTTACTGCTTCAAGATGCTCAATGGCTCTTAATTATCAACAGAATAACTTACACAGAATAACACCCAATTCTGCAGAAAACATTCTGCAAACTGTGTTTTAACAAAACCATAAAAAAAACAATATACAGGATGATAATTTAATGGGTACAGATTAAGCCATGGTTTAGCAACTTCCTTTTAAATTCACAGAAACCTTCGTGTTTCCTTCCATCATTCTCCTTTCCCCGGACACACATAATAAAATAGTGTGCTAGAAAGAGTACTGGCCTGAAATCAGGGGGCCTGCGTGTTAACCAAGTGAAAAGAGATTCCGAATATCTTAGTCCTTTAAATGTCCATATGAGTTCTAGCTCCAAAGAAGAAACAGTTAGTTGTCTATTCTTATTTCAAATGCTTTCTAACCATCAATGTTATTTAATCAGTCCTGAATAAACTGATAATGTTCTGTGCAACTTGGTTACAGCTGTCTTTCAGGACTTGGATTCTTTTTAATCTTCATTAATTTGAAAGCTGATTTTCTCCACCCATGAATGAATAGAATAGATCACTGAGTTTGTTTATCATCTCCACTTGGCAAAGCAGATGTCAGGGGTGCCTCATGCAACGCTCAGAGATAAACCTCTGGCTTCCTTCTTGTTCTCACAGGGTCATTATTTTTTTAATATATTTTATTGATATTTTACAGGGTCATGGGAGAGAGACAGAGAGCTAGAAATGTCGATGAGAGGGGAACATTGACCAGCTGCCTCCTGCACACCCCCTACTGGGGATGTACCCGCAATCAATGTACATGCCCTTGACCGGAATCGAAGCCGGAACCCTTCAGTCTGCAGACCGACGCTCTACCACTGAGCCAAACTGGTTTCGGCCTCACAGGGTCATTATCACCCACTCACGTCCCTTTCCCTCATCACAGGCAAACTCCTACCTACTCACCCTCATTTTGTCTGCCATCTCCTTGAGCTCTCTGGATCCCACCCTAGCCATAACTAAAGATTAACAAAATCCTCCTCACCTGGCTTAAAATGTCCTTCCTCAGGGGAAGGAGACAGAAGAGGCATCACTTTCGTTGACTGCACACCCCAAATTTCTCAAACCCTCTCTACTGCCTTTGGATCAACTTAGAATCCTACCATAGTGGCTCTGTGGTTTGGCTGCTCAAGCCCACAGCAATGGTTAGCAAACTTCTCACTTCCCTGTGTCTCATTATAGGGTGGTAGCCAAGTTTTATTACACAAAAGGCAAAATTTCACAATTACATTTTGTCTATGGGC
This sequence comes from Vespertilio murinus, assembly GCA_963924515.1. NCBI lineage: Eukaryota > Metazoa > Chordata > Mammalia > Chiroptera > Vespertilionidae > Vespertilio > Vespertilio murinus. The sequence goes on along the minus strand of OZ004711.1, from coordinate 75,347,096 downwards.
TGGGGGGGGGGAGGAATAAGCTTGGAAAAGGAAGTCATAAATATTGCATACAATTCTGCTTTTGAGAAATGGCCACTTGCCTACTTAAGACCTGACTAAAATGACAAAGCATTATTTCTGAAAACCAGACCACCACAACCTGGTAAAGATATTCTATCACTAATAATCTATTTTGTGCTCCAACAGATAACCTGAAGAGAAAACAATTCTATTCTCTTACCTCTATAGCTAACAATTTCATTCGGAATCTATTTTGAATAAATCACCTTCATATTAAAGATCTTATTCAATTAATACTTGTCATCCTATCAAACCACTCCTGCAAACTCTCAAAGCTTTCAACTCTCCTTGTGCTCACTTATGTTAGTCCCAAAGCTAGCAAATATATCAACAACCGTAATTGCTATCTGAAGAGTATCTTTCATCATTTCAGCAAAATTTCTCAGGAGATTGTGTCATTCAATAATATTCCTATAAAAAGGGTCAAATAATAACAAAATTTTCTGCTAGGAGACGATGAGACCACATATTTGGTTACTGGCAGCTTTCTCTCCCTAGCAAAGCCACAGAAATTCCAGAGTTTTTTGCTGACAAAACAAGAGAAAGAAAAGTCAATGTTGACTATGAGAGTTAACTATGCCAATGCTCCTTACTCCGACATCCAGGCTTAGGGGAAAATGCAGTTACAAAATCTCCCCCAAGAGAAGTAGCGGTACATACAGGCCAAAACGATTTTAAATCATACAAGTTAGTCTTGCTTATTTAACCATGTTGTTTATTTGATTTCTCTCCTCAGATGGCAGGGAGCTAACAGAGTCTACACATTGAGGGCACTTGCTAGAAACCAAAGCCCTAAAAAACCACCAAAATAACAGCTAAGTCAGCAGACTTACTCACTATCAGGGACTTTAAAATGGGAGGTGAACAAAGAGGCTTACACACTCTGAGGGCATCACTCCGTTATAATGGGAAAATTAGGGGCTTTGTCATGAACCTCAGCCTAATCATGAGGTTTCCTTGGGTTGAGATCCTGGGTTTGAGAGTTAAGAGTTCCTAGATTCTGACTCACCATCTCCATCTGCATAACAAAGGACAAGTTAATTAACTCTTCCCTTCCTCAACCCAAAGTAAAGTCAATAAGAAGCATTTTAGAAATGTTTTGGGGACAAGGAGAGATGACATAATGTGAAAATCTAGGATTGTTTCTGCCACATAAGTAGTCAATTACTATTAATATCATGATTAGCTATAACTGTGATCAATATTTAATAGAACAGACTTCATTAAGAAGGACATTTTGATAAAACTGCCCAAGTTTAGCACTTAATGTTTTCATGGCAAAGAAGAAGAAAAAAGACGACAAAGAAAAAAAAGAAAGAAAGAATATACTTCTATGCAGTACATCTCATTTCCTGATAGTTGCTATATGAGAGTTCTCTTCTGAGTGTTTACCAACTAAATTACTTTAACCACTGGATTTTTTTAAGTTATCCAATAATATCATCTCCATTAAGCATAATTGAAGCAGAATGGAAAACCTCAAGCTTATTGTAATCCAGAAATTCAGATAATAGGTATTTCTGTTGACAATAAAAAAGGAAATTACACATCCTGAGGATATACATCGGCATATTTGGGTCTTTAAAGAGCACTCAGTAGAATATTTCTTCCTACAATATTGTTGTAAATGGAAAGAGTTACTAATCTCTGCAAGTGCAGGGAAATGCCCTAATTTCCTATTGGAAGTATTAGGCACACCATTCCCCCTTCCTCCCAAGTATAAATTACTGAAGAGTAATATTGAAGGAGACATAGAAGATGAAAGAGGTATTGGGCAGATTCTTACTGGATGGATTTTAGAAATATACAAAATTTAAAATTCTCATAGCAGGGCTTATGCAAAGTCATAACCATTTTTCAGGTTATCATGATCAATCAAAAAGCATTATTCTAAAAACTGATTCCAAGAAATAAGCATTCATAAAGTAAAAAGAGCAAAGTTTAAGCACCAATGGGAGATAAAACATCAGGGACAGGGTTTGAGCTAATGATGAGTCTAAGAGCTTTCAGATGACCAGCATTTGCTGAGCCCTAACTGCAGCCCCTCTTGCTTTTCAAATACGTTCTTGACCATCTATTTGAAAATGTAGTTTCTGTACCTAAGCTTAGTTCTTTTGAATATTTCTTTTTAAACAACTACACCGGCTTTTATTAAATTTATTGGGGTGACATAGGTTAATAGCATTATGTAGGTTCCAGGTGTACATCATTGGTATATTGCATTGTGTGCTCACCACCCCAAGTCAAATCTCCTTCTATCACCAACTATGCCCCCCTCTTCCCTTTGGCAATCACAATACTGTTCTCTGTGTCCATGAGTCTTTCTTTTAATTTTCTTTGCTTATCAATTATATGCCATAAGTAGGTATTGATAATTCAGATGAGGACAAAAGAAAAACTCCCATCCTCACAGATCTTGTATTCTAATGGAAGGAAGAACACATAAATTATATATTTTTAAAAAATGTAAAAATGTCGGAGAGAAGTAAGTTCTGTGAAGAAAAACAAAGCAGGATCAAGGGTGAGAGAGGTCCCATGTGAGGCACAGCAGTGCAGGAAGATTCTCTGAGGACACGGCATATGCTACACACGGAATGCCGGTGTCCTCCCAGACTCTGTACGCAGGAACCCAATGCTCAGTGTGATGGCACTGGGAGCCAGGGCCTCTGGGTAACGGAGGAAGAGTGTCCTGGCAAATGAAGCCCCGCAGGGCTCCCTTGTCCCTTCTACCATGCGAAGAACAGGGTTAACCAGAAAGCGGGCTCTTACCAGACACCAAATCGGCCAACACCTTAATCTTGGCCTCCCCAGCCTCAAAAACTCTGAGAAATAGATTTTCTGTTGTTTATAAGCCATCCAATCTATGGTATTTTTGCTGTAGCCGCCCAAATAGACTAAGCATCTAAGCAGAAATCAGGACATGACAAGGCAGCTGTTCAATATCTGAAAGAAGAACCATCCAGGCTTGGGAAACAAAAGGTACAACAGCTTTTATGTGGGAAACAACAAGTTCAAAAACATAGCAGTGAAGCTACTGTGGCTGGAGCTGAGTGATGGAATGGGCAGGAGAATGAGGCCAGGGCGGCAGGATCCACACCAAGATAAACATGTCAGACTTCTCTCAGTGACTCGTAAATGGTTCTGAGCAGGATGGAGCATAATCAGATTTATAATTTTCAAAGGTCATTCAGGCCAGCACGTGGGACATGGAGGGGAAGAGGAAGTGGGGATAAAAGGAGAAGCAAGGGGAGAGGTTAGGAGGCGACTGCAGTGCTCCAAGAGAGATGATGACGGCTTGTATTACTGTCTGAGGCCATAGTGAAGATCATAGGACATGTCTGGGTTCTGGATAGATTTCAAAGGTGAAGCCAACTTCCTATTTCAGTGGTAAAGTCAAACACTGGATATGATCTTTTAAAAGTGAAGATCATCTTTTACCAATTTGTTAAAGTTAACACCCTTAGCATTATTTAAAAATATAACATTGGCCTGACAGGTGTGGCTCAATAGTTGAGCATCGACCCAGGAACCAAGAGGTCGCTGGTTTGTTCCCTCATCAGGCCATATGCCCAGGCTGCACGCTTGATCTCCATTAGGGGGCGCACAGAAGGTAGCCGATTGATGATGTTCCTCTCTAATAGTTTTTACTCTCTCCCCCTCTCCCTTCCTTTCTCTCTAAAAAAAATTTTATATATATATTTAATAAATCTTCCAAATCAATCATACCCAATCCTCCCAGAGATAACAGAAAAAAATTATCTTAACACTGATATACAAATACACAAAGTTAAAATAATGAAATCCCCTTCTTCATAAAACATCCAAAGTCACACAAAAAAGTTGAGAAAGAACAAAAGTTGGTTTTGAACATATTTAATTTGAAGATGCATTTCTTCCCCATAGCATTACCAGCCCAGCTAGCATATGTCCATTCATTTTTCACAACAACCTTTAGAGATAGCAGTTAACACATGTTGTTTTATGCAAATCACAAATACAACTATCTTCCATTTGTTGCAGTTCCATGGGAATACTAGAAATTTACCATCCACATTTTTTAGAAAACTCAGTATTACTGCAATTTTATGGAGAAACTGAAGATGCCATAATTTACATTTCTTTTTTATTATTTGCTATCAATTCTATCTCTGCCTCTGCTTTCTTAAAAATATGCTTGTCAACTGTTCCCTTATGAAAATGAAAACTATAAAATGTATAGACTTCCTTTATATTAAACATGATTGGCTACTGGGGAATCAAACCACCTGAAAAATAAAATGCAATGTAGTCCTATTGAAACAACAGGTCTTAAAACCACAGATAGTTAATTAGCCGCCAAATCTTCCCCCACCGGGATCAACCACAGTTGTGCTTGTCTATGAATTAGACTTTTCCACCACTGATTTTCCATCTCTGCTAGGAGTAAGCAAATAACAGTAAATTGGTTACTGTGGTTACAGTGCTTGATCTACAGACTAGAAAAAAACCTTAACCCTTTCAGTTCCGACTCTAATTGAGAAGATAAACAACATATGCTGTCTTCTTGTGTGTGAAATGTCATTATAAGGGTAAACATATCATTTAGTGAAATTCCAAAAGTAAGTTATATATCAACAATACTATGGTAAACAGTAATGATGCCAAAGCTTATTGAGACAGTCTAATCTCCATATTCAATACATACTTGTTATAAAGGAAGTCACTTTCACCAATTTGTTTTGTTCGAGCAAAAACAAAGTAAAAAAAAAAAGATATTGCTATAAGGGATTCTTAGGATTTAAAAACTATTGAAGCTACTTCATTTAAAATATAAAATATAGAAAAAGACTGCCACTACAATTCTTTTCTATTATACTAAAATTACAAGTCTTGCACAATGAGCATGTACTATATAATCTATTAGGTCAATAGATTTTTTAATGTCCCCCTTTACAAGTCATATACAAAAAGTACTGCCATTAAAAAAAATATGTACTTATTTATTTATTATTTTAGAGAGAGAGAGAGAGGAAGAGAGAAGGATAGAGAGACAGAAACATTGATGAGAGAGAAACATTAATTGGCAGCCTCCTGCACATGCCCCACTGGGGATCAAGCCCAAAACCCAGGCATGTGCTCTGACCAGGAATCAAACCTATAACCTCTAGGATCATGGGTCAAAACTCAACCACTGAGCCACCCAGGCCGGGCAGTACTGTCATTCTAATACATAAGCATCAGTGACATATAACTGCATAAGCAAAGTATAAACATAAAAGCTATAGCTGTGAATGAATATATTTTTAGACATTCAGGAAATATGTGTCTTTAAATCAAGCACAGCAATTTTCAACAGTTGTTTGACAAACTATAATTAACCACTAAGACATTGTAGGGCACAGTACAATTCTCTTATTATTCTCACAGAGCAGAGCTTCCCGACAGTAAAGCTGGCAAAGCCATCTCTGGGTGTCTGTGAGCATCACACCTCATCGGCCTGGGTGCGGATTAATTCCTAGAGACGACAGGAGTGCTACCCAGCACATGCTTACACACACACACACATACACACTCCAACTGAGGACCTCAAGACAAAAGATTACAAAATGGAACCCATTTTGAAATGGAAGGGGAAAAATTCTATAAATTACTGTAATTACTTTAATAGCCATTTCAGAAAGGATACTAACAAAGGCCTGGTCTCCTCACACATGCACACGTGCCTATTCTGATCCTTAAGAGGGCCCAGGCTATTCTTATCTGCAATTCTTACCTAACACCAGCGATTTGCTAAACAATGAGCCTCATTTATATCATTTCAATTCTGTACTGATTAGATGTTTTTCCTTCTCCCGACAGAAACATGACAATCTGCAAGTTATTTGTTAGGAAAAGCAGAGCTTGGACTTCTGTTTGCCAGAATCACATAAGAGATTAAATTTTTTTAAAAACATATCTTGGTCAATAACAAAACAGCTACAGAGACCCCGGGCAGGCAAAGTGACCATCCATCCGGTGTTAATGCAAGTGGGAGGGGTGAGTAGACTGTGGGGCGTGAGCTGGTTCTAGGTGGTGCCAAGGAGTGTGACTAGTTGTGAATGATAGATCTGTTCCTTCAGTGGGGCACAGAAATAAAATCCTTGCATAAACTTCTCAAAATGGTTCATGCTCAATGCATAGAAGATCAGAAAACATATCTATTGGTTGACTTAATAAATGGTGATCAGTTCAGAAATTTAACCTGCTACATTCTCAAGGGACATTGCCATATTAGTTTGAAAAAACAACAACAAGAGCAAAGACTTGCCTTCAGGAATAGTACCAACAATCCAGGACTGCTGGTTCCCAACTGCTCGCCTACTTACATTCCAGATTGTCCCTAAATGCTTCTGCCTGCCAGCCTGATCACCCCCAAACCACTCCCCTGCCAGCCTGATTGCCCCTAACTGCCCTCCCCTGCAGGCCTGGACCTCTCCCCCCAGCACAACTGCCCTTCCCTACAGGCCCAGTCGCCCCCAACTTCCCTCCTCTGCTGGCCTGGTCACAACTGCTCTCCCTTGTAGGCCTGGTCCCTCCCAACTGCCTTCCCCTGCTGGCCATCTTGTGGTGGCCATCTTGTGTCCACATAGAGGCAGACATCTTGTGTGTTGGAGTGATGGTCAATTTGCATATTACTATTTTATTAGATAGGATAATACCCCATTTTACACAAGGGCATTTTTCCGCCTCATAAATTTTTAGAGGCACATTAGTTTCCTGGTTATTTCCTCAACCATTTTTTAAATTTATTTTTGTTCCTCTTGGCTTTTATTTTTGATGGCATTCATACCTGCATTTAAGCAGGATGGATATAAATTTCACCAATTACTAGAATTCTGCCCTAAATTTGCCAAAGAAATTAAAACTTGGGACTGTACATATAACATGAAGTGTAACAACAATAATGCATTGAGTGTAGTGCACTAATATTTTTAATAGTGCAATTTAGAAAAAAATCTGAAGGAATGTAGAACAATGGTTACTTTGGGCTGTGGCCAAAAGTAGGGGAAGTAGATTCCAAGGGACTTTTAATTTCTATATACATACTTCCATAACATTTAAGTGTTCTATAAAGAGTATGTATGCTTTTATAGTTAGAATATTATTTTTTAAAACATGTTTACTATTTAAAACACGTAAAATAGACAGCTAGATTCAGAGGAAAGTTTCTAAGGATTGTCAGGTATTGATTAGATGAAACAGAATTTTTACATCTGTTTCACTGTTCTCATACACTACTCTTTGCTAGGTTTTTCTGTTCATCATATAATATAAACTATACAGAATTATGTGAGAAGTTAGAGCATAATACAAATATCAAGTCTGTGAGGAAAGAAAACCACAACAAACTAGCATTGACAGGAGAATCTATAATTCATTCGTTTTTAAAACATGCCAAGTAGTTCAGGAAAGCATCAATATTAACTACTTCCTCCATTTGTTGGCCATACCAATTGCACTAGCTAGACAAGTTCAATGGGCTCTCGATTGCTTAAATTACACTTGGTTTTATACTCCCGCACATCAAGTACTACTAAATATTTCAACTGTCCTTGTCAAGTGTCTTCCAAAGCAAGGCCTACAGGTGTCTGGGACCTTCAGGGCCACCTCCTCCTCTATTAGTGTGTAGCCTAAGGGCACCCGGCAAATGCTCTCCCTCCATTCCCCACAGCATTTTTAACTCAGGGAGATTAAATGATGCTTCTTTCAGACTTTTGGTTTTAATTGCATAGCAATAGCAGAAGAACTAATACCGCTGAAAGATGTTTGAAATTATTAATGCCTTAAACTATTTGGAAGGAAGTCACAGAACACAATTCCCTCATTTCATAGTCAGGGAAAAGGGATGAAGAGAGGCCATGGTCACAACTGGTGAGAGGCTAAAACCAGAACCCAGGTTACTTAGATTCAAGGAACAACACCCTATTCCTCTGCAGTGGTTCTCGACCTTTCTAACGCGGCGTCCCTTTAATACAGTTCCTTATGTTGTTGTGACCCCCAACCATAAAAATTACACTTGGTTTTATAAAATTGTTTTATGGTTGGGGGGTCACAACAACATGAGGAACTGTAGTAAAGGGTTGTGGCATTAGAAAGGTTGAGAACGACTACTAATGTGACTGCAGTATTAAGATTCAATAGACCAACGTTTCTCCCATTTTAAAGAACACCAGAATGCCCTGCAAGGCTTGTGAACAGTCAGATTGCAGGTATACACCCCACAGTTTCTGAGTCAGTAGGTCTTGGCTGATTTCCCCCCAAATTTTCCGGGGATGCTGATGCCACTCTGGTGACTACACTTTGGGAACTACCTCCACAAGCACCTTCAACCCAGAGGAACAAACCGATTCTACTCCAGAGCCAACCCAGCTAAATACTATGAAGTAGGTGTATGGATCGAAAGTAAATAAATAAGTTGGCTGGAGGTAAATCTCTATTTCATTTTCTCTGTAAAGCAGGAAAAAGTCCAAATGAGTTCTAAATTCAGTCATCTTCCCCTCCAAATCCCACCAGAATACTAACTGAAATGTCATAAAATGCATCAGTTCTTCCTAAATTGATTTTTGTTTTAAATTTTCACAAAACGCAAATGATTCTAGCCTGGCTGATGTTCTCAGTGGTTAGATCATTGGCCCAAGGACCAAAGGGTCTCAGGTTCGATTCCCAGTCAAGGATATGGAACTGGGCTATAGATGCAATCCCCGACCCTATTGGAGTATGTGTAGGAGGCCACCTATCGATGTGTCTCTCTCACATCGATGTTTCTTTCTCTGCCTCTCCTCTCTCTCCCCCTCACCTTCCTCCCTTACACTCTCTAAAAATCAATGGAAAAATTACCATCAGGTGAGGAATAATGAAAACAACAATGAAATAAAATTGTGAATGGTTCTAGAAGTCAGGCAGGTAAAATAAATGAATGAAGAGGCAATGCTACAGGAGAGAAGATGGAGTTAACTCTTGCAGCTACAGAATGCCTGCCTCATCCAAGCATACTTCAAATTTAAGTAATAAATGAACCACACACACACCTCATGTCAAATTCAGCCTGTGGGTCAGACAGCCACTTCTAGATTAAAGTCAGTATACTATATTCACACCCAGGTATGTAGTTTGTTCCGCCATTTTTTCAAGGTTTAAAATAAATCCTTAGGAAAATCTATCAGAAATGTGAAGAAATCTTCTCATATAAAAGAAACTCTTTCTCTGGAAAAGTAAATATCTTAAGTACAGACCAAATATTCACTTCCTACATATTATATAGAGAAAATCATTCTATTCTATAACCATGGGAGAAAATGTGTTCTAATCAATACACAATTATCTTCTCACATTAAAAGTGTGTATATGTATATGTATATGTATATGTATATGTATATGTATATGTATATGATGTATATGTGTATGTATATATGTATATATTAAAGCCCAGCTGGAGTGGCTCAATGGTTGAGCATCAACCTATGAACCAGGAGGTCACAATTCAATACCCTGTCAGTGCATATGCCCAGGCTTTGGGCCAGGTCCCCAGTAGGGGGTGTGGAGGAGGCAGCTGACCAATGGCTCTCATCACTGAGGTTTCTATCTCTCTCTCCCTCTTCATGCCTCTTTAAAAAAAAAAAAATATATATATATATATATATATATATATATATATATATTGCTTATTTTTATATATATGAATGAATGGCATCTGAACTTACCTGATGTGTGTATGTGTGTGTGTGTGTGTGTAGTGTGCTTAATATATATATATATATATATGAATGGCCTGGATATTATTACATGGTTTCACCAAGTCCATGAGACTCATTGTTCAAGCATGGGTATTATGCTTGACAGTGCTCCAAATATTGCTCAGAGCTCACAGGTACTATGTGTACGTAATATACTCTAAAAAAAACCACAAAGAAACAACCTCAGGCTGAGCACTGGTCAGTAATTTCTACTATTGATAGTAAAAAATGTATTATTTGTCTCCTTCAAAATAAATCCATAAAGATTTTTAACCCTTTTAAAATAATTCTTTGTTTTCTGTAAGATCCATTCTGTTCAGTTCCCTGGAAACTACTTAGCATCTGTTTGGGTAAAAACACCTCCTATAGTTTGAGGAGTTTTGAGTCTTTTGCTAATCTAGCCAGGAAATCAGTTTATCCAGGCAAAGTTGTCCATATGTCTGACCTGAAAAATGCAGTCACACAGAATAGTCATACAGAGTTAAAACTTTAATCTGGAAAACTAAAGTAAACGAACAAAGGAAAACATACTCAATCTGTATGTGGTAACTTTACGTAGGGGGTACTCTGGCTTTGTGCTAGCTGGATCGGATTTACCTGGATCAAATAGCAGAGGTGTTGTCAACAGTGAAGGATAGTTTACAATGCATTATGCTCCTGGTAGGCAGAGCCTGTAGTTGCATGTCTAGGGGAGAAACCCTATAACGGAGCACCATATAGGGTTGCACCATAGGAGAGGCAAGGGGCAGAGCAGGAATCCAGGTCATCAACAACAGCAAGAGAATCAGTTGACAGCAAAGCTCCCCAATCAGCAGCAGGTCTCCACCCTTCTTTCATTCAAGTCATTTCTTTCGATTAATGAAATGGCATCTGAACTTACTTGGTGCTTATATCAATGAGTCTATGGTAAAGTAGTACAAAACCTATAGATGACATTAAGTGAGGACATACTGTACCAAAGAAAGTATATAACATTAAAAGCATTAGCAAATGGGAACAAGTAATTGCCTGATCCAAGGCACCAGAAATAAAATTCCAATGCCCATGTTGATGTAATTAACATATTGTAAAAATCCATGTACAGCTTATTCCTAATTCAAGGCAAATAATAGTTAACCTAGAGATGTATTGAGGCTCAACTCTAAGTTTACCTTATCTTAATATAAGCCTCTTGAGTCTCTAGCAGTTTTTTCATTTAGCTTTAGAAACTATTTATTATTGGGCAATGCTTATTCATTAAAAGAAAAAGAGAAGACTGTGGTCGCAATGGCAAGATAAGACATTTCCCTCAGATAGTAAAGGCAAAGACAACATCCAACCCAGAAGCATAGGAGAGTAAACAAGGGATTTTGAAAATTGAAAACCTGAGCGATGTAGCTATCGTGTCTCTAAGGCAACATGTGTAATAGATATCATAACTACACCATATGCTCTATGTATGTTCCAAAGCATCATGAAATTTAAAACAAGGCTTATCACTATTTATAAGTCAGATATAGATTTGACACAGTCATTCATTAAAACTGAAATAAGGAAAAATGTCTTGCCTTAAACATAAAAACTAGATAAGCACTTAGTCTTTGGCCTGATAAGATTTTAAAATATTTTAATACACATAATCTGTGAAAAATAACCGAAGGCGTCACTGTGTGAAATTACACTTTAAAGAAACCATAAGAATACATTTTTCTAGTCTTCATATTAAAATACAAGCTCCCCTCAGCAGAGAAAACCTATGGCAGAATTTAAGAGAGGGAACCAAAACAGCCAGCCAAGAACTGACCACACAATAGAATTCTTTCTCTGGAATCTAATCCCTTAGAAGTAAGACAACTCAAAGGGCTCATTCAGTGGCTTCCCATTGTCAAGAGCTGCTTCTGCTCTCAACTTCCTTGGCTTTCACTTAGTGGCTCCCTTTTCAGCACAAAGAACGGTGTGCCTTTGAGCAATTCTGCATTAAAATAAGAACCACAAAAGGTGGTTACTCCACTGCTTGGCCCCCGAAATATCATGAAGCTCAGGTGGCACCCAAAGGTTACAGAAGCCAATGGGTGACTAAAATGAAATCCAGGGAATCTTGACTTGCTGGCTGCAATCCGTTCTTGGCCTTGCAGTAGGTGTATGGATCAAAAATAAATAAGTGAGTGTGCATTTGGAGTCAGGTTTGCCTCCCAGCTCTGCCCCTAACAAATTCTCTTATCAGCTGAAACCGGTTTGGCTCAGTGGATAGAGCGTCGGTCTGCAGACTGAAGGGTCCCAGGTTCGATTGTGGTCAAGGGCATGTACATGGGTTGAGGGCACATCCCTGGTGGGGGGTGTGCGGGAGACGACTGATCGATACTTCTCTCTCATCGATGTTTCTAACTATCTGTCCCTCTCTCTTCCTCTCTGTGAAAAATCAATAAAAAAATATATTTTAAAAAATTCTGTCATCAATGGCCAATGACTTCACCTACTGCAGGTTTACTCTTACCGGTCATAAAATGTAGTAACAACACTTCAAGGGGCTCTTGTAAAGATTAAATAAAAGAAAGCCTGTAAAAAAAAAATCTAGTACAAATACTGGAATCCAGAAGGCAATGGATGATTTTAGTAGATATGTAGAAGCTCCCCTATGATGGTCAGAAAAGAAATTCCCCTGAAGAGAATCAAGTACTTCTACACAAAAAGAAAGTGGTTCAGATCCCTTCAGTTTCATGTCCACACTACACATGCAACTTCACTTGCACAGTGATGGAAAGACAGTCTATAGCATTCTACTCTTTCACTCATTACAAGTAAATAATAACATATAATACATCCAGACACAATAAACATTCCTTAAAATCCTAAAATACATCCAGCTTTCCACATTTTTCATCACTCTAAAAAATTGGCAAGATATTGAAGAGATAAGTTTAATTATGAACCCCCCCAAAATTGTATTTGCCTCAAAGTAAAAGGTTAAATTTTTTAAATTTCCTTATTAATAAAACAGTTTCAACATATTAAAAGGAAAACTACAGAGGCCAGATATGAAATGTAATTCATAAAGTCATGATTTTTTAATCACAATATAATAAAACACTGCTCAAAGCCAGTTTTTCATTATATAAGGTATAATTTTTTTGACTTTCCTAAATATTCTACTACACGTCAAACTGTATTTTCATTAGTCATTTATTCCATTGTTTGTATACAAGAGGAAATCCCTAAAAATCCAGATGAGTAAAGACACTTTCATCACAGTTCATAAAGAAGATCTTAATTCATTCTTAGCATTCAAAAATGTTACAACCCAATAGGTAAAAACTATCATATTAGCATCATACTTGTCATAGGTTTCTAATACTTAGGTCCCACTTTAAAATATATATATATATATATATATATATATATATATATATATATATACATATATATATATATGAAATAATAGTTAACCAGAAAGAATGCAAATATTACCAAGAGAGGATAATTTAAATTTATGCTATAGCCAGAAAATAAAATATAATGAAATAAAAAAGCCAAAAGTGGCAAAATCTCTAAGATATGTTAAATTTTTTAAAGTTCATAAATACATACTGTGCTAATTTTATTACTATATGTTTCATTTTATTTTTCCACCACCATTTATTCCCCCTGTATCCTCTTACACCTCCACCCACCCTCCTCCCCTGCTCATTACTATATATTTTAAAATGTGTACTTTTTGGTATATGCCTAACACTTTTCTGGAAACACAATAAACCACCGATAATTTTCCTCTATCAAAATAAGTTATAGATCGGCATGTATAAATATTTCCTTTTTATTTTGTACTTATCTAAACATTTTGATTTATCAGGTATATATATATATATGACAGTTTATATTAATGTCACACAAACATAAGGTAATGTCACACAAACATAAACGTATGTCCAATCCCAGATCTATAAATGTATGCATTCAAATTTTAATTCCATGTGGAAAGAAAATTTAAAAAATGGGTTGGATTACAAAAATCATTTAAGCAATTGCAGTCATGAAGAATTATTGTGAGAAATATGCGGAGAAAGAAGGACAATAAGGAGAGACTGCCCACAGCTTAAACAAAGGCACCAGCTCTGGGAAGTGGGAGGGGGTTAAGAGGACTTGGAGGGGCAAAGGCAGACTTAGGAGGATGATAAGAAATCCACAGGAGACACAGGAAACAAGAACATCAGAGAAGGAAAACTGAAAACTCAAATCAGATATATCCATGTGAGATACTATAATGTCACTTATGGGAACCATTTAGCATACCAAGAAGAGGACAACTACAATGGAAATGATATCTCAGAAAAGAAAAAGAAGATGTTTGAAATAAGTAGAAGAAGTCATACTGGGAGCCCAACAAAAATCATAAAGAATGCCATGCTTGATCTTCTAGTTCCTGCACATTTGGCAGACATTATCTATCTGTGAAGCCAAGAAAAGAAATGGCTGTCCTTCTTCAAGTCAATCTCAACAGAAACAGATCTCCCAGTGATTCTCAACCTTGAATGCACATTGGAATCCTGCCAGAGAGCTGGTCCCCGAGTTAACTCCTAGAAATCTTTATTGAATAGGCTTGGATGCAATCTAAGTATCTGGAATTTTCTAAGTTCCCTGAGTAGTATCTTATCTAGCCTGCAGCCCAAGCCAAGCGCCACCGCCCTAAAACATCCCGCTTCTCACATTTGTAGTCTAATTCAAACTTTCTAGTTTAAACTTGTCCCGTCTCTCAAATTACCAAGTTCTTGAGGTTCACTCAGATATATGTCTTTCAGTGAGAAGCTCCTTTCCTTCCACACCTGTGGCAGACTGCTTCCTGGGTGGACCCCAGGGAAACGCACCTGAAGGACTCATCCCTTTGTGCAGCTCTCTCTTAGACTGATTGTGGGCTTGGTCATGCGCCTTGTTGTAGGTAAGAGATGCAAGCACTTAAGCTCTGGGGCTTAATTTCCGGGAAACACCATCTCAGTACTCCTCAGCCAAGCTTTCCCTAAATCCAGCTGGAGAGAGACTGAATGCAGGAAAACCAACAGGTCCCAGCTAAGCCCAACTGAATAGAGATGGGGTGACCAACCCCCAATTGAAAACCACGTGAATCAAAAATCCAGCCAGTCAACCCATAGAGTTGTGAGATAATAAAAGTTATTGTTTCAAGCCACTAAGTTTTAAAGTGGTTTGTTACCCTAATAGATAACTAAAGCTTTTACTACTTGTGACCACTACAGTTAGTCCTTAGACAGCATCCTGGGTCCCCCACGACCCCCCTAAAGAAGTTTCACAGGCTCTAATGTTTCTCAAGCTTCATTCTTTTGCTCTTTATGCATCTTATTCCTGTTCCTTTGTCTAGAGTAGTATTTCTTGAACCTAAGGGATCTGTGGACTACCTAACCAATGTGCAGCCCACACAGGTATGAAAAACAAGCAAGCAAACAAAAATAGTCATCAGAATGTTTAGGTAAAAAATGAAAGTTTTGAAATCGATAATGATTTCATATCACTGAGACATGATTTGTCATCGGCAATCCTTCACTGAGGTGTCTTTATCTGAACACGAGCTAAAGGTCAGATTGCACATCCATTCACTTTATGTTCATAGTCATTATTTCATACTCCTTCATTACCATAATAGGTCATCAGGAGTGACAGCAAGGGTCCCATGACTCCCTCAGATAATTTGGGACATTCGGAGGAAACATAGATCTAGGAGTTATGGAGAGATTTCTCATGTATATGTGCCTTCAGGTAGTCAGTTGAAACACCTGCCACTTGTAAGGTGAGGCTGACCATTTCTTTCAACATAAAGAAATAAATCTTTATATTCCGCTGTAACATTTCTATTAATTTTTAAATGTGGTGTTCAGCTTCTTCATCAACTTGTGGGGAATAAAACAAAATTCTTGGTAGGAACTATCTGGAGTCAGAATTCTTCAAAACCCCCACAGCCTACATTCCATGTTTAACACTGTGATAATGCAGGCCTGAAAAGGTAGAGCCAAGCCATT
This sequence comes from Vespertilio murinus, assembly GCA_963924515.1. NCBI lineage: Eukaryota > Metazoa > Chordata > Mammalia > Chiroptera > Vespertilionidae > Vespertilio > Vespertilio murinus. The sequence continues at coordinate 75,331,285 of OZ004711.1, read as the reverse complement.
CAAGAAACTGAATTACCCCAGAGAAATGCCAACCAAGGAACCACTTAAAATAATATAAATAAATGAATCCATTGCCAAGAAGAAATGCTTTTATTCCATTTTTCAGATAAACTTGTTTGAGCCCCTTAGCCTCTGGGCAGCCAGCCAGCAATCTGCAGTAGGGAGAAAAAGCAGTCTTATTCTTCTCTGCCCAGCATGCCAAGATACATTCTCAGTGACTGCCATTCTATCCGACATAATTTTCACTATTTCCATCTTCCCTGAATCATTAGCAGGAGGGAGATAGATTATTGACCATCAACTGCTTGGGGAGCCGGGGAGCAGAAGATGGACAGGCATCCAGGTAAAACTCTTCGCCTCACAAAGTAAATGTCACTCTCACACCCCCAAAAGGTGCTTTACTCTCTCAATAAATCTCAGCGGATCCTAATCTGCCTTGTTCATTCTCCATCAGAACTCTCAAAACAATCACTCCCTTTACCCGTGGCACCGGATCTAAAGTGACAACAATGCCAGAAGTCATCAAACAATTCTTTCTCCTTAGAGTAAAAGCTCTATGAGGGCAAGACTTTGTCTCTTTTGTTCAATGTCACATTTCCAGTGTCTGCAATGATTCCCAACACACAGTAAGTAGGCTTTCTGAAAAAAGAAAAAAGAAAGAAAATATATATATATATATATATATATATATATATATATTTTTTTTTTTTTTTTTTTTTTTGTGTGAGTGAATAAATAATATATGTATTTCATCCATTCCAAACTATGAGTCAATCTCTAAACTTCAGGGTTGGGATTTTTGCGTGTGGTTTGTCTGTTTGTTTGTTTTTGGTTTGTTGTTTATTTCCCTCACTGTGAGGAAAAAGTTGTTACCCAAACTAGTGAATGTTCCTATACACACTGATATGTCATTTAATAAATGGGTGTTGCCAATAATATGCAAATTGTCCCCTAGGGAGTTCAACTGAAAGTTGGATCACTCACTATGGTGTACGTTGACCAACAGGGGGTGCTGTTGAAGGAAGGCAGGCCCCGGCTGGCAGCCAGAAGGCCCGATAGGCCCTGACCACCATCCAGGCCTGGGCACCCCACCCATACACTGTTATTGTGCACCAGGCCTCTAGTTACTCATAATTAAACATGCTGCACTGCTTGTCATAGCTAATTATTAACACTTAAGATCTGTGTAATGTCTGAGAACAAAGCTGTCCCATTGTTTCTCTCCTCTGCAAAGTCAAATCACCATGAGGTGCTTGCTTGGCCCTAATGGACCACAGAAATCCATGGTCCCACTGTGAGGTTCTCGGGGCATATTTTTTCTCAGTGGAACTGAAATTGTCTCACCATGGCACTGTTTCCCTGAGGCTGTCCTCACTGCTGGGATCCTAGCAGGCAAACAGAAAGCCACAGCCATTGTACAGATGCCTGCATCAGCCTGGCCCCTGATGCAGGGTTTGGTTTGCTTTTAGCAGAGAAGTAGAACCAACCTGACCGTCAATTGCCTCTCATAGAGTAGGGGGAAGCAGTTTGACAATGACTTGAATATTGGTCATTGTCTTCAAGTGTTCAATAATGAATTAAGACCATACAGAATTATGAACTTCATTCCTGACCACTACTAGATACATTGCAGGAACCAATGCTTAATAATATTGCAGCATCTGATTTTGAATAAAGCATTTTATGTGCTGCTTCTGACAACCGAATCAAAGGCTATTAGAGCTGAATGGGGGATTAGAGATCTACTTAACCCAAACTTCCTCATTTTACAAATGAGAAAATTAAGATATACAGAGATGTAGTCTAGTCAACTATCAAGAGAGATTTGGAGTTTTGTTTGTTAAACAAGCCAAAGGCCTGAGTGTTCTGACAGAACTGTATTTTACACCTTCTACCAAGGTTTTGGCTCCAAAATATTGAATAATACCGGTACCTCTGTTTTTGCCTAAAAGTTACCCAAAAGTTTTCAAAAACATTGTTTTAAATTCTATGCTTTTAGGAAGCAGATGATCACTCCCATTTTGCTCTTTAAACCTGTGTCAGAAAATGTGACATTCAGTCGGGTACACTATTAAAGGCCCTAGACCATTTTCTTCCCAAGGACCATTTGGATATTTAGAACATTATTTGCTGGCCATACAAAATTATCAGCTTAAATATTAGCCTGCTACACTTGGTCAAACATTTAATTAACTCACCCCTAATGCCTTGGCAGGGCCAGACATTCCCCACCCTTACCCCAGACAGTGAGCAGGATGGGCCAGGGTCCCAATCAAGTCCAGGAACAATCCACAGAACAACTAAAACCAAGCAGATGAGAACCTGCATGCCACTGAGCATGAGAAAGTCATTGATGGGGCATGGCGTATAGACCATTTCATACAAATCACTCCCATTACAAAAGGCTTTGCAGTGATTGACAGATTAAGATGGTATACACTTAGAAATTGAAGGATCAAAGAGAATAGGGATCAACTGAAGAAAGCAAAGTAGTTGTTCTCAGACTCAAACAAAGTATGCCATCTGAATAACGACTTTGGCTCTAAGCTCACTGGTATCTAAGGCAAAAATGAAAACAGGTTGGGTTATCTAGTAACCCACTTTTCTAATAAGGGAAAACATTCCCATTTATAAAAACACTGATTTTTATTTATTTACTGAATGTTGGAGTGTATCAGTTGTGTATTTGTGGAAGGTGAGTGCATGGGAAACAGCAGCTGCGGCATTAGGTAAATACCTAGAAGTGCTCGCTCTCCTCCAGACACTTGACCAAGCCCCCCCCCCCCATTCATTATCCCATTTACTCATTACAAGAATTGTAGGAGACCTCCATTTACAGATGAGAAAATGGGAGGAGCACAGAGACATAAAGACTGCCCAATGGCACAGTTAGGAAGTAATAGACTCAAAGACATTGGACCTGGCTCCACTTCCACACTTTTAAGGGTAACCTTTCTTTCTGAGTAGAGCAAATGAGCACATTTTCTAGATGTTTTACAATGAATATAAGAAAGTGACCCTGAGGTATGGTGATTGTACTTAAATATTTTAAGTTCTAACGCCTGTATTTTTTAACACAACACTTTTCTGTCTTGCTAAGCAAAAGCCTATTATGACACACTAGACACTGGGATCAGCAAGATAGATACATAATCCCCCGCATCTGACAGACAATATGTATTATGTAATAATGTATGATTCAGAAATACAGTGCCAACAGATGGTTCTCCTATTGAGCCGATATAACACATAACATTAAAGTATAAGTCTGATTACATTTCTCTGGGGATAATGTGATTCAGATACTTAGCTTGTTGGTATGCTATCCTAATACATTAAAACATGGAAAAATCCATGTGTTTGTTTTGTGTGTTTTTAAATGCCAGCATCAGAGAGTTTCTCTCAATTTTCAACAATTTTGGCAAGTGTTTCAAATCTTGTTCAACTCCTAATCGACCAAATAAAAAATAACTATTTAGCAAGTTTCATTTGAATATTTCAGTAAACAGGTGATTCACTGAACCAGGACTCAACGTTGAGATGTAAATTCTCTTGCAGAAGGAAACCTTTTTAGTTGGCGGGGAGTGGGGGGGACACGAAAAATGTGGAAGATCTGGAAGAAACTTTGGAAGCTACTTCATGCCCATAAGCAAATACTATATCCTCCTCTTCCCCCTCAGAGACAGTATTTACCTCGGAGCTTGTGAAGCCTAAACAGAAAGGCCCCTCTTTAAAGGGACCCTCTCATGCCCTGGAGGAAATCCAGTGCTATCACTTGCAGGCTCTAGTAAATTTCCAAAGGAGAATATTTTTGTTTGGTTTGGTTTAGCTTTTTTTGTTTGTTTGTTTTTGTTTTTTGTGTGTTTTTTTTTTGCTTTTGTATTGTGTGGGGTTTTTATTCCCTTAAAGAAAACCCCTGAATTGCCCTGGTTGGTGTGGCTCAGTTGGCAGGAGCATAGTTTTGTATACCAAAGGGTTGTGTGTTCTATTTCAGATCAATGTAGGTTTCAGTTTTGATCCCCAGTAGGGGTGGTAATGGGAGGATACTGATCTGCTGATCTGCCCCCCCCCCCCATCACCACCTTATCTCCCCTTCTCTCTAAAAAATCAATAAAAACATATCTTCAGGTAAGGATTAAAATAGCTCCCAAATAATAAATGCTTCAGGGCCCAGCACACCTGGTTATGGCCCTGCTGACTCCTTAAGACTTGGAATGCTCTCAAACTTTTGCAATACTGATTAGCCAACACTCCAGTGGTTCCTGTCATGATTCAAGTTCCTTCTATTTCTCTTCAATCAGCTACTTCAGCATCAATTCCTTTCATGGTGATTCTCTGCTATCTACTGCTGACATGTGATAGCAGTTTTAATAAAAGCTAACAGGATGATAGGAGAAAATGAGTATTAACTTTTTCCACAGACATATAATATTACCTTGATTTTATGTAAAATTCAACCTTCAAAAAATGAAAAGAACTATCTTAATAAACTGGCTGTTTACCTATGGTGACACTATAGCATAATCATGGTCTATAAGAATTTTTTAATGCAAAGCCTTTGTAAAAGTCACTCAAATTACATTAATCTGATTCATAAATTGAATAACATTTTTTCTTATTTTTAATAACTTTAAAGAAAGTCAGTGGGCAAAACAGTCCAGCTGTAGGACACTTGAAGAAAACAATAGCATTTCTCTGTGTTTAGAAAAGAACATTAATACATAGAGTGTCCCCTCTTGATTAAAAATTAGATGATATTATGAATATTTTAAAGAAATAGGATAAACTATTTCTTCAGCATCAGATCTTGGAGCACCACCTTTCAACTCTAAGTTCTGAAGTCATAATGCTTAGATTTTCAAAAGATACATAAAAACCTTTAGTTATAGCCCGGGGAGCATGGCTCAGTGGTTGAACAATGACCAGTGAACCAGGGGGTCACAGTTTGATCCTCAGTCAGGGCACATGCCCTAGTTGTGAGCTCAAACACAGTGTGGGGAGTGCAGGAGGCAGCCAATCAATGATTCTCTGTCATCATTGATGTTTCTATTTCTCTTTCACTCCCGCTTCCTCTCTGAAATCAATAAAAATATATTGTTAAAAAACCTTTAGTAATTGAGATAGAGCAAATTCTTATTTAATTCTGCTGCCACCTAAGTAGTAATGCTGACATCAGAAACTCGCTCAACGCCACATCTATTTGCTCTTCTGTGTGTATCACAGTGGAGTCGTCCTTTGAAAAATAGTTCCATATCAAAGCTCTTTTTCTTTCACACATTTCAACCCAATTAGAGACAAGAGAGATGAGTGTTAACAAGACAGTTAATTTTAGATAATATATGCAAAAAAGCCAAATGTTTGTAATTACTTTAATATTTTCCACATGTAGAACTGTATCTTATTAGGCATTAAAACAATATCTGAAAAGGAAAAAAATCAGAGCCATCAGCACTCTGTCTGAGTTTATCAGCTGGACACAATTTATTTATGTTCAGACACTTCCGCTATCAGCTATCAGAGCATTATATTAAAACCTTCTCAAGCATAGTTAACATACATGCTCTTATCAGGTAAGAACAGGAAGTTCTTACACATGTTCTGGTTATCGTTTAAGCCTTTGCAAGAACCAAGGAAAAATATAATTCAGATCCAATTGCTCTTTTTTTATTTATGTTTCCCAGGGTGGCTTTCTTTTTGGAATATAAAGGACATAAAGTCTACTTTGTAGACTCACTACATCAAACTTGAATTGATGGGATCCCAAACTGAAGGAAGCGAGGAAGCCACACCTCTGAGCCACCCATTTTACCACTCATATTCTCTTCTCTTGTGAATTTAGAGTATTTCTCTGACTGAAAGGTATTGAGTATTTAAAATATCTTTCGTTGATATAAAAATATTCTAACGATGAAAAAAAACGTAAAGCATTTCTTAGAGCTCAATGCTATATGAGTATTGTTCTAGTATACCAGAATTAATATCGTCAACCAAAAATTGATATGGAAGGCCCATGGATACTTGGAAGAAAAGGTCATTAAAATGAGCTCTCCATTTCCATACCAGCAGAAACCATGCCTTTTAAACACTTAACAAATTGAAAAAGTATTCACTTTACTAGTATATTCAAATGACCCTTGGTGATATTATGATTCTAAAGATAAAGGCTAGAATCTTTGAACTTTTGTACTTTAATTACCAGATAACTTTGGATAAAAAACAAAATATCCCTGTGAAATTGTAGAATTTCAATTAACTATGAATTTGACATGGATTATAAAAATCCACCTTTGATATTATCAGTAAAAACGAGGTTGATTCAAGTACCCAAAAGCATTCAAATGGTCAAGTCTGTAAAGAACAAATGATCCTTCTCAACAAATTAAAAGAAATCCTACCAAAATAACCTTCGAACCCACTCTCATTTGTTAGTTTGCTAATATGGACATGAGAATATTAAAAACAAGAAAACGTCTGGAGGGGAGGGGCCATCTAAGACACCTCCCTAATTTAGACTGTTAGTATTAATATTTTTAATTATCGCCCAACATCATTTCATTTCCTCTCTGGAGTGTAGAGTAATTGGTTCTCAAAGTGTGGTCTCTGAGAACCTTGTTAGAAATGCATTCTTCAGGTCCTATGAAGACCTACTGAGGCAGACACTCTGTGTTTTAACAAGACTCCAAATGATTCAAGTGCATAGCAACTTTGGAGAAGTACTGCCTTAAAGATTATAAGATGAAACAATAAATATCCTATGGATCATTTTAAAAGAACTCTAACATAGAACAAAAACAAACAAAAAAACCTAGAATCTATCTATTCTCATCCTCCTATGGTTCATATCCCACTTCTCTATGTAATGGGTATCCTAATATATATTGGATGTACTCAGCCCTAATCCAGGTTTTGGAAGAGTAGAATTCTTAGTTCGAGAAACAGTAGCACTTGACTCCAAAGCTCGGATTCCCCTTGAAGACGCCATACTGCTATTTCCAGGCGGAAGTGTCTGCTATTTCGCTGTGACATTCCCTACTCATCTGCAGCTGCCATCTAGTTGTCTACCAAACTTTTAAAAGTTTGGCATCTGGGTAGGTGTATCTACATTTCTGACCCTTCTTTAATCAAACACTGCATAGAACTAACTTTACTTTGCTTACATTGACAGTTATTGTCAGAATGAACTCAGTAAAATACAGTGCTTTTTTTTTTTTTTTTTTGAGGATGTTGCTTATAGAATTACACTGGACCTGTCACTCCCACACCTCAGTACAGGAAGTAATCTTCCTAGGGACTAGGCTATTTTTATCTTAACAACCCTGAGTGTTAGATAACACATATTTTTCCCTTCATGTTTGATCTTAAAATGATAAGAGCAATTTGATAGCCTCAGCCTAGGAAGTGTGCTAAAATTAAAACAAAAGTTTATGTACTAATCTTCCCTTGATTGCATGTTCATTATTTTTACCTATCAAATATATATTTTATTTTTATTTTTATCAAATTTATTGAGGTGACATTGTTTAATAAAATTATTTAGGTTTAGATGTACAATTGCATAATACATCATCTGTATATTGTATGGTGTGTTCACCACTCCAAGGATCGCGCAAAGTGGGATCTGTTGGTCCAGATAACGGATTCATATCTTCAGAAATCCTTTCACTTACTCATGGTTCTATTCCACATCTCACTTTCTCCAATCTTCACTGTTTTCTTCCAGGCCTTTACCCAATCTTATCACTCTCACCTGGCACCCTTGCCTCTACTGGGGAATTATGTCTTCACTCTCAGACTCAGACACACAATTAACACTGATACTCCCTGCCACAGAGAACAATGCATCTCTTCTGCTCCAGGCCAATGACTCATCTGACTGGTTCCTGGAAGGCTTTCTTCCTGAATCCTCCTGGACCTTGCATTGGCCATCAAACCCTCTCCCTCCTTCACATTCTTCCAGCTTCTTCCTCCCAGTTTTTCATTCGTTGCTGATGAAAAACATTCACTTGTCTCTCCCTCTGAAACACAAGAACTCACAGTTTGAAACTGGCAATTAATAATTCGGGAAATGTGATGTGAATGTTAAAAAGGTTTGCATCAATTAAAACCACAAACCTGGGGTTTTTCTTTTTGCTTTTTCCCCTCTTTTGTCCCAGCTTGAGTCAGAACAGACAGAGCCTCACAGTGGAACAAGGCTGCCGAGGGCCCATGCTGTGCGTTACTGTACACTCCCTCTTCGATCCACAGTGTGGGCCGATCTCGGTATCTTTTCTGGTACAAAGATCTTATAATTCGGTCAGGCCTGGTCGTATGAAAAAAAGTTAACTGTTCTATTGAGTGGCCCTGGTTTAATCATCTTTAGCTAATGGAGTGCAAGTTGGAGAAAAGAATGAAGCAGATGTGGCTGGCCAGCATGGCTCAGTGGTTGAGCATTGATCTGTGAACCAGGAGATCATGGTTCAATTCCCAGTCAGGGCCCGGGCCCAGGTTGTGAGCTTGATCCTCAGTGTGGGATGTGCAGGAGGCAGCCGATAGATCATTCTATCTCATCACTGAAGTTTTTTTATCTCTCTATCCCTCTCCCTTCCACTCCCTGTAATAAATATAAACATATTAAAAAGAAGAAGAAGAAAAATGGAGCAGATGTACGGAGAGAGGCAGAGAACACATCTGGCTTCCTGACAGCGTGGCATGTCCCTTTGTAAGATTTATATTTTTAATTCCTTACCCTTGCATTGTGTTAGACACTCTTAAATCAGATTTTACTTAAGACAGCCCTGGCTGATTGTCACTACAACCAACCCAAGAGTCAAACACTTCTCAGTGAGAGGCATGAGGGCTTCTCGCTGCTGTCCTGTCACACTGCCCCCTCAGAAAAGTCACAGTGACCACAGACACTGCGGGGTTAAGGGGAGGGAAGAACCGGAAATGACCTGAGGTTACCTTGCAGCTGACTGAGGGGTGGGTATCAGAGCCATCAGAGGAATTTAAGAGAGAGAGAGAGAGAGGTGTTGAAAGTGAAAAGATCTTCACCTTTTTAGGAGGAAAAACAATCTGATAGACCACATAGAAGCTATGGGGAGATGGACACTATAAGAAGTCAGAAACCCAAATGAGGCTGCTAGTATAAATGTCTGGTAGAGTTCTTGCACCATTAAAGCAATATAACAGGTGGTTAGGGTTGCTTTTCTGTGTGTGTGTGTGTGTGTGTATGTCAGTGTGTTTTCTATTTTCACATGATGAGAAACCTTACCAGTAAATTCCGTGGCATACAACTTTATAACAGCACATTTCTCTAGAAATGTCCATAAAATCTATCCTTGCGTAGAGCTTATTTTAAATTCTTCCCATTTGAAATTAAGTGGAACATTTAAATCAAAGAAACACATAAAATTAAGATCAACTTTAAAAATCTATAAGCAATTAAGAATTTGAAAAAGCGATCAATATGAAACTACAAAAATATAATATAAAAATCAGCTCAGAGCAGTAGCAAAAATAGTATTTCCAGCCCCTTTTCTAGCACAGAGGAAGCTTTCTTAAATAATCGTGAACTATGTTAGCAAAGCCAATATTCATTCATTTAACCAGTATTCATTTAGAGGGAACCTACAATGAGTGCATATACCAAAACTAAATTTTACATTTTCAGGTAATACTGAAATGAAGAATAATAACTATCATTCTAAAAAATCAATAAACAAATAAATAAAAACCAGGATTAACTGACTCAAAGCCACCTTACTTCCCTAGCTACGGCAAAATAGGAAGTATAGACTTCCAACAAGATCAAATCTGAGGAAAGCCTTGTAAGAGAAAACAATAAGTGAAAACTTTTATTTGACAGAGCAATGAGATTGTGTTCTTGAAGAAAGCAATTGATGCCTCTTTTCAGATGGATGCCACCTCTGAGTTTCATCTAACAACAGTAACAAACGTAATCTACATATTACAGCCCTACAGCCTGTTCTACATACTAATACCATAATCTATTTCAGGGTTATAATATGTAGAATACAGTTTTACAATCAAGTTAGTGACAACGGTGCAATCATTAAAGTCGTCTTGTTTGACCGTGGGAATGACTTTATATGGGGCTAAAGGCAAAGGTAGTCCTGACTATCAGGCAATTAAAACAACCAAGGAAAGGATGTTGATCCAACCTTCACCAAGTCATTGGAAGGGAGAGTTCTGACAAATACCAAAGGGCACAGCATCAGCTTTCGCTGTATTCCCACTTAGCTGCCCTGCAATGCGTTCTCAGCTGAGCTCCCAACACAAGTCATCCACCCAGTCCTTCCCTCTGACTTCACCCCTATCTCAGCACCTTCGTCCCGCCCTTTATCTGTCAGTCTCCAGCTCCACAGAGTCCCACCTGCTCTAGTTCTGTCTACATTATATGATTTTATTTGTTTTTATATCAAAATTTTCAGGGGCAATGACAAATAAAATGCCTTATACTGGGAATAAATAATACTTATGCAAAAATATAGAAGGTAAAATGGATGCTAAATGCTAACACCAAAGGCAAAAATCTTAGACAGTTGTTCTTAAACTGATCGTGAATATTCCCTGCAATGGTTTGTTAGAACACAAGCTGCTAGTCCCCAAGCCCAGAGTTTTGGAGTAAGTAGGTCTAAGTTGTGTCCTAAGAACATGCATTTGTAACAACTTCCCAGGTAGTATTGATGCTTTCGGGCCCAGGGACCCCCTTGAGACCTCCTGGACTTGGAGTGTCAGCATCACTTATTCCTAGCTCACGAGTTCACTGAACCCTTAAAAAGAAGATTCCCAGTGAAGCCCAATGTGTAAATGAATAGACAGAACAATGATGGTTAGGAAGATTCCCCTGGAGCCAGTGTGTCTCCGCTGACTGGACGTTGTGGGTGCTAAGCGTCAGGAAGCATACTGTAACAGCAATGGTGCTAACCGCTAACGGAACAGAGAACAAAAACAAGATGTCATAGTTTCTGTAAGGTGACAGACATGGGAGATCAGCCCAGAGGATTCCTCAAGACTTTTCCTCTCAAATTAGTGAGAACAACCATGCTCTCAATAACCTAAAGTCTGATGATAGAATACACATGGGGCTTCAAGTTTAAACAGAATGCTAGAAATGTTAAAAAGGCTGAATAATGAATTAAAAGTGTGTCCTTGGGGGTGGAAGGGGGAGGCTGGAGGAAAGTTAGTATTGCAGGTGGCTGCTCTAACACAGTTCTGGACTTGAAGATTTGGGTGGGTGGAGTCCTAATTCCTTGCGGTCACTGTTTTTATGATTTCTCCTTTCTTTTCTAACTCTCTCTTACAATGTTTTCCATCCTCTTCTTCCCCAAAGCATGTGACATGAGGTGTTTAGATGAATATTCAGTTGTGCTGAGAACCTGGAGAGGTCAAGTATGAAGCCTGACCCCCTGAGGTCTCCCTACTCAGAGAAAGCCCCGGACACACGGGGCAGCTTGTGTATGGACTTCTGGGGGACAGGCCCAGCGAGTCTAGTCTACAGCCATGAGAGCAAAAGGCCTCTGGGTGAATTTAGGACTCGGGTTTTGAGCCACCCCCGGAGGCAGAAGCCTTCCCAGCGGAGGCCCGGCCTGAGGAAGCAGAGACCGGGTGTCCCTGCTGTGCGCTGCCTGAGTTTCTGGGCCGCCAATCGCCAACCCGTGGCCATAAGGACATGGTTTTGTCTTGCACCGTTATGGTTGGGTTGGCTTATTAGCTAGAACAGATATCTGGAGCATGCGAGCAGTAGTTATGGCTGGATTTGATTTGATATAGAGCAATTTGAAAAGAAATGTGATGAGCATATAAAGAGAATTAAAATTCAGGGAACAAGTTTGACATTACAATACAAATAACTACAGAAAGAGCATTATATATCTCCTTCAGAAACATTCATATTTCTACCAGTGTTGTGATTACAAAATAAAGCTGAGGGTTTGGGGGTTTGTTTGTTTGTTGTTGTTGTTTTTTGGTTTTTGTTTTAATAAAAAGCAAATGCCTACCTTTTTTACACTGTATTAAAACCAACAGTTTTTTCTAATTAAAGTATGTCGTGATTATTTTTAAAAAGTATAAATAGACATAATTCATTCATCATCACAAAAATATGTCTCCTAGAAATCAAAGTAGGAGTCCTTAAACCAAATTATAAGAATCATTCCAAATGATGCTCACTCTTATATAACCTCCTCTTTGAGTAACGGTGGAACCTGTGGTGTGATGACATATCGCCCATAATTATTTCTAAAGGCGCAGCTGACCTTTAGAGAGAGATTTTCTGATGGACTTAATGCAATCAGCCAGCCCTTTATGAGGCGGAGTTTTCCTGGTGGTTGAAGAAGTCAGAGAGATAATGAATGGGGAGAAAGTGATGTTGGTCTGCAGATGGGGGAGAGTATGCAAGGAAAAATGCAGGTGGCCGATGAAAGCAGAAAGCTACCCCTGGGGCAGCCGCACAGACATGAGGCCGCAGGACTGGAACTCCAGTGACCTGAACTCTGCCCACAGCCCCCTGGAACCCCCAGATAAGAGCTCTGCCAGGCCTGTCACCGTGAGTGTGGTTTTGTGAGCCCCTAATCAGAGCAGCCAGCTCCATTTGCCCAAACTACTGAGCTACAGATTGTGGGCTACCAAACCAACCTTGTGTTAAGCAGGGAAGTTTGGGGTCATTTGTTACATAGAAACTAGAGGCATGATGCACAAAATTCGTGCAAGAGTAAGCCTTCCTTCCCCCAGCTGCCAGCACCAGCTTCCTTCTGGCAGCCAGGACCCGAGCTACCCTCCAGCTGTCAGCAGGCACACAGGACTAGGGCTTCCCTCACAGCACTGACTTCCTCCAGAAGGAAGTCCGGTCTAATTAGTATAGTACGCTTTTATCATTATAGATGTGTACCCTTGAACTCAAATCTCACCAGCTCCATATAGAAAATTAAAGTCTTAAGTCTTCGTTTTAATTAGTTGCATTTTCTTTTTTAATTAATGTAAAATAACTTAAAAATCAATCAATCATTAGTTTTTCAAATAAATTAAAAATGTATTTATAATACTCAAAGGTTTCCCACCTCTGTGTAGAAACACAAATGGGTAGTTCAACTGTAGATTCAGTAAAACTGCGATGTTCAGAACAGTGAGAAAGAGAAGGATGCACCTTCTTAGGTGACTGAATCTTTTAAGAACTGAAAATTCCCTGAGGTATACTATATTTCAGAACTATCTTTCAAAAGGGAGGGTATTTTATTTTTCAACATCCTATATAATAAAAGGCTAACGACCATAGGGTAACAACTGGAGAGACCGTTTGACCAGTCACCATGAGGTGCATTGACCATTTCTTAGCCCCTCTGTTGCCACACACCCCCGCTCCCTACCTCTGGCCTGCGAGCTCCAACCCCAGCATGATGAACCAGAAAACACAGTGGACAGAAGTGAGTGTCAGAGGAGCAGGACTGGTGAGCAGGCAGAACAGTGACCCCTTAGTCCCTCCCCCAGCCTGCAGGCTCCAAGTGCAGCATGGCGAACGGGGAACCACAGCAAATAGAAGTGAGTGGGGATGGGGAGGGACTGGCAAGTGGGTGGAATGGCCGACCTCTTGATCTCTTCCCCCAGCCCCCAGGCTCTGGGGAACTGGAGCCATGCTATGATTGGGAAGCCATGGTGAACTGGAGGATGGCCGTGGGGTGGGACTGGGGACTGGCGAGAAGGCAGAAGTTTTTACATAACTTTTATTTAACATAATATTTTGTTGGGGTGGAACCGGATATAGGGGAGATAAATGGTGATAGAAAAATAAAGTAAAATAAAATATATAGCAATGAAATTAGCACAATATATATTTATGATATAACATAGCTTAGAGATTTTGTCACTTTTGGCTTTTGAATCTCACTATATTTCATTTTCTGGCTGCAGTATATATATTACATTTAAGTATATAAATTATTTGGCCTAGCAATTCCCATGATATATATATATATATATATATATATATATATATATATATATACTTAAATCTTGATCACTATTGACAAAGTGCCTTCCAAAAAGATGCCACTAATTCTATATTCCCTTAAAAATTCCCTGTTTTCCTGCATCCTTATCTACACTGGGTTTTAACCAATTTTTAATGTTTTGCTTTAGGGTAGCCCCTTATTATCTCAGTTGAACTACTGCACTGATCTGTTCTCGGCTTACCCTCCACAAGAACAAGAAGAAGGTCTGGTGCACATGGAAGAGTTCCCATGAATATGAGTATTGTGTTGTTATGTCTATACAATGAAATTCTACTCAATAAAATGGAACAGCTATTTTTACAGGTAGAAGCATGGATGCATCTCAGAAGCATTTTACAAAGTGAAAGATTTGACTGGATTGAGGAGCAGATTAAAAAATTTCTACCAACCACAGATATCCAATGTAATACAGACACACCCTGGTACTATTTGAAATCATGCCCTATGTTGAAATAAATGTAGCCAAATAGTCTGTACCAGGTGTATATTTTATATAAAAGATTATATATAAACGCGGAAAAAAGTACTAAAAACCTACTGATGGTACGATGCTAGTATGATAGTTTGTATCTAGCGGGTTGTAATATTTTTGAATACCAAGAATGAATTAAAATATCCTTTCACTGTGGATAAAAGTATCTTTACTTATTTGGATTTTGTGGGAATTTCCTCTTATATACAAAGAATGGAATAAATGACTAATGAAAATACAGTTTGACATGTAGTGGAATATTTAAGAAAGTAGGAAAAAATCATACCTTATACAATGAAAAACTGGCTTTGAGCAGTATTTTATTACATTGTAATTAAAAAATCATGACTTTATGGATTACATTTCCTATCTGGCCTCTGTAGAATATCCTACATTTAGAATTTGCCATTTATTTGCTTATGATGCCATTAAGCTTGCTCTTCTATCTCTTATACATAGCTAATTGAAAATTAGATTTAAGTTTGATTTGGATTCCATCTAAGCATTTTGGACAAGAACATTTTTATTGAAGCACACATCAAGAAGCTCATAGTGTCAGGCTCTCCATGGTGTCAAGCTGAACTCTTTCCATGACGCAAATGTAGGTGACAAACATGAGTAACCAAAGAAAAGGCCTATTTTACCCAGTAAAAGTAGCCAACAGTCTATAGGGTAATCTGTCAATGTATCCAACAATCTCCTCAAATGATTTCAGCAGTCACTGATGATTGTTGTGCTACTTTCGGATTTTCAAATGATAGTCTTATCAATCCTGTAATTCCACCTAAATTTATTAATTGGCAGACTGCTGAAGGGATTTTTTTTTTCAAATACTACTATGGTGTTATTTTTAAACAACTTTATTGAGAAATGACTTACATACAATAAAATTCACCCATTTCAACAGTAAACTTGGGAGTTTTGGCTAAAGTGTGCCATTGTGCAACCATAGCCACAGTCAAGATAGAAAACATTTCTACCACTCAAGTCCCCTCCTGCTCTTTGCAGTTAACTCACTCACTTCACCCCCAAGAAACCACTGATCTAATTTGTATGATTATAGTTTTGCCCTTTTAGAATTTCATTTAATGGAATCATATTATAGTTGCAGTCTTTGGTGTCTGGCTTCTTTCACTTTGCAAAATGCTTCTGAGATGCATCCATGCTTCTACATGTAAAAATAGTTGTTCCATTTTATGGAGTAGAATTTCATTGTATAGACATAACAACACAAAGCGATCATCTATTTACCAGCGGATGGACATTTGGGTTGTTTCCAGTCTGGGCTATCTATACTAATAAAAGGGTAATATGCTACTTAGACTGGGTGAACTGGCCATCTTCCGGACATCTGACTTCCTTCTGGACAAAGCCATGGTGGTGGGGGCCAAGGCAGAGGCAATTAGGGGCCATCAGACAAGCAGGGAGGTGAATGGTTAGGAGCCAGCGGTCCCAGATTGTGAGAAGGATGCCCGACTCTTGGTGTAGACCAGCAGTCAATCATCCCCCAAAGGGTTCCCAATTGGAAAGGGTGCAGGCTGGGCTAAGGGAACCCCCTCCCCACTCTACATGAATTTCGTGTACCAGGCCACTAGTTATAAAGTTGCCCTGAACATTCATGCACAAGTATTTGTGTGAACATGTGTTTCATTTCTTTTGGGCAGTGCGTGAGGATGAAATGCCTAAGCAAGCATAGGTTTAACTTAAGAAAATGTCAGAATGTTTTCCAAAATGATTGCAGCATTCTGAATTACCACCAGCTATATCAGAAAGTTTCAGTTCTGCATTCTTGCCAATACTTTCTACTTTTATATATTTTAATTTTAGCCATTTCTGTGGGTAGTGGTATCATTGTTGTTTTAATTTGCACTTGTCTGATGACTAGAGATACAGGGCACCTCTTCATGTGCTTCCTGTGTATTTCTATATCTTCTTTGGTGATGTGTCTATTCAAAATGTTTGCCTATTTTTAATCAGGATGATTTCTTGTATTTGTAAATGCCAGATACTAGTCCTTTACCAAATACAAGTTTTGCAGATGGTTTCTTCCAGGTTGTGGCTTGTCTTTTTACTTAGGGTGTCTTTCAAAAAACAACAGTTTTCAATTTTTATAAAGTTTAAGTTTTTGTTTTTGTTTTATGGTTCAGATATGTTACTTGTAATACTTGCCTAACCCAGTGGTAGAAAAACCGTGGCTTGCAAGCCACATGCAGCTCTTTGGCCCCTTGAGTGTGGCTCTTCCACAAAAATACCACATGCGGGCACACACATACAGTGCGATTGAAATGTCATGGCCCATGCGCAGAAGTCAGTTTTTGGCCTGGGCGAGGCTTTTTTAAAGAAGTGGCGTTAGAACACTCAAGGGGCCAAAGAGTGTTACAAGCCGCGGTTTGCCGACCACTGGCCTAATCTAAAACTAATTTTTTTTCTCCAATGATTTCTTTTAGAAATTTTATAAATATATACATATGTGATCTATTTAAAGTAATTTCCTTCATATGGATGGAGAATTTTTTACATATAAATATCCAGTTTTACTAGCACCATTTAATGGACATGTATATTGCTATGTTCGACTCAAGAGAAAGCTAATAAATTTAATTACATGCATGAGCATCTTTTCCAAAAATTAACAGATATAAATATGATCCATGTCTGATTTTTATTCAGGTCATTGATCTAGTTCTCTACCCTAATGTCAATACCATACTGTTTTTACTTGGGTACCTTTTTAGATCTTGAAATCAGGTATTGCAAGTTCTCTGTTATTTTTTCCCCAAAAAACTGTTTTTGCTATTTTAGGTTCTTTATATTTCCATATCAATTTTAGAAGCAGCTTACCAATTAAAAAACAAACAAACACCTGCTGTGTTTTGTTGGGATTACATTGAGCCTATATATAATAAATTTGAGAAAGATTAGCATCTTAATAACAGAGTTGTCTGATCCATAAAAACTTTCCCTTCATTTATTTAGGTCAGCCTCTCTTCATTTCTCTCAGCAATATTGTGTAGGTCTTTCACCTACTGTGTGTTACATTTATACCTAACTATCCTATGTATTATGATGCTATTGTAAATGACATTATTATATATCACTGTGAATTGCAACTCCCTCGATTTTTTTTTTAATTTAATATGTTACAATCTAAAGTCTTGATTCCTTTGGACAGTGTCTTCTAGGTTAGGGAAAGGAGTTTCCCTAAGCTTGCCTTGTACCTTTCCTGTGTGAATCCCTTTAACACTTTAAACAAATGTTTAGCACTCCTTAGAAAACCATTGAGAAGGTCACCATAATGGCAGGTGCCAGCCAGAAGTGGGATGGAAAGTTGGTGAGGCCCATAGACAGGATGCCATTTGCCCCTTTGATGTAAAGTTCAGCCAGAAAGGCAGAAACTGGGTGCTCCTGAACTGACATATCATTGTACTAAACTAGGTACCTTTCTCAAATAGTCTACCCTTACAATAAACCTCACTCAGGTTTGTAGAGGTGAATATCCAGATACTAATATCTAACTAGTCCATATAGCCATAATTTAGGTAGATATGTCACTAGAATTAGACAAAAACATGGTTTTACCTAGACTAATGGTCGGCAAGCTCATTAGTCAACAGAGCCAAATATCAACAGTACAACGATTGAAATTTCTTTAAGAGCAATTTTTTAAACTTAAACTATATAGGTAGGTACATTGTTATTAACTTAATTAGGGTATGTGGTATTTTGTGGAAGAGCCACACTCAAGGGGCCAAAGAGCCGCGGTTTGCCGACCACTGACCCAGACCAAATGTGTTCTCAAGATTTCATTAATTGCTGAAATTTGGAAGAGTTTCCAAAGGGGTGGGGAGTGGATAAGAAATCTTATTTCTTCCTCCTTTGTGAATGGATACACTACAATGTTAGACTAAAGTGCAAAGTAATAAATCAATGGTCTCCTATCATTGGTTTCCTATCCAGCACTAGAGGGAGCATCAGGGCGCTGTCCATAGAAAACCAGGCCTAGACTAAAACTGTGCCACTAGCTCTGCCACCACCTGCTGCACACACACTCTTCTGCCACTCTTTGCCACTAAGTCCTAGACGTGACACTGTGTCTAAGAATCAGGTCCGGTATCCGAGTCCCAACCTCTCTCCTTTGTACAGCCTTTGTGGGTGGAAGTGGAGTTGTGTGTGCACTAAGAAAGGCTTTTTACCAAGTTAAACAACTTCACTTTTCATTCTGAAAACCTTCCAAAAAAACAAACAAACCCCACAGCATACAATTATGTTTTATGTCAAACGAGGATGGCGGGGGAAGGGTAAATTATAAATTGGTACACTTAGAGGCAACAAACAACCTCACTGTAAGTGAGGGCTGCAAGGGAGAACCTGCCGGTTCAACATATTCTTCCCTGGGGAAAAGGGGAAGACCAGTAACTTCAGGGAACTGAGCGGGGTGGCAGGGAGCCCAGGTAAAGCGTCCCCCTCCCCCCCTCAGAGCTGGGGAAGCAGCAGAGGAGACTGCACTCCATCTATCAGAATAGGTTCTAAACACACAGCATAGGAAGAACTCAAAACAAATGCAACTTGCCACCCACCACACACAATTGTGTATTTAACTGGAAATCATTGAACTCTATTCAACTGTAACTCAAAGAGCCCTAACTGTTATTTGGTTATATTTTTCATTCATTTTTCTCATGACTATGTCCATTCAATGGTGATTGTATTAAATAGCACACCTGCCGTATATATTACGGAACTAATCCAGAGAAAAATCTTCTCTTGTGTTAGTATTTTATGAAAACAGATAAACTCCTAAGTGGCTCTAGATTGCTTCCACATAATCTAAGCCCAATTTGGGGGGAAATATTAAACCTTAATCATTTATAAGCCTTCTGCTGCTAATTCATAATTCAGGCCAGGAATGGGCTTTTGTTAGTAAAATGTAATTTAACTTTGTTTTGATTTTAATCACAGACTGAGGAAGACTATAAAGGAACACACGTTGCCGCAAGACTCAACAGTCAATAAATCTTTGGATTGGTTTTAAAATGGATAAATTGAGTAAGTGGCGACAAAGCATTGTAAACCAATTTTTAGAATCCATAATAAAGTAACAGCCCTGAAGCACAATGACCACCATTCCTTCCTTCAGTGGGTGAGAACCAGAGCAACAATGGTGTATTATTATTACACTATAAGCAATAGTTAAAAAAAAAAAAATTTAAATGGCAAAAACAAAACTAGAAACAGCTTTCTATCCCTGGGTACAGAAACATGGTCAGGGCTTACAAAGCACCCAATTGAAAATAACCACTACCCACCAAAATACCTAAAGATGTGTCATCTAAATTCTCTGCCTCCTCCTGCATTTCCAGTATCTTGGAATTCCATTTCTTTTGTAAAGCTGTTGCCATGAAATCTGGCCAGTTAGAGACTGATTTTGGTCAAACACATTCTACGCTAAAGTCTACAAATCCCAAAGAAAGACCATTCCCAGCAGAGAGAATTTGCCATCCTCTGTAGCACCAGATGGCACAGATAACGGGGCGCTGTGCACTCCAGCTCGGCAAAGAGATGGTTTCATCACTGTCATTTACACATGTCCCAAAGGTGCCCAATCCAAACTGACATGGAGATTCTTCAACGACAGCTGAGACTGAAATATTCCATCTGTGTTTAATACAGAGATCGCATCCTTTATTCTCCGATGAGAGCCTTTCAGAATATCACTGTGCAATTTATTCCTGGGAAAGACAATGCCTCCCCTCTGTGTTCTTTCCCCGGCATCTATCTGCAAAATTGCTTTCAGGAGAATGGCCTGAGTTTAAGAAAGAATGCTAAGTACTCTTCCATCTTTACTTTAAATATCAATTTGAGGCCTTGCAAAGCTACATATTAATTTGCTATATTTGACAAAATGCTATGACACAGGAAACCTGCTTACAGAGCAGCATAACTGTGCTATAGAAATTAATGGACTAAAACTAAAGTCATAGTACCATTTAGATAGACATCTATATGCACATATTTTTATATATATATATATATATATATATATATATATATATATATATAAATGCAGAATATCTTAAACTGTGATTGGAGAGGGAAATTAAACAATAATTATTTCCATAAAGAGAGAGAAAAAAAATAAAAAAGATCAGTGATCACAGTAGCCAAAAGTATATAAATACTTTTTTTTAAATTCATTTACCCTTTCAGGGTGAAACAATAATAGAATACAAAATAAATTTAAAAATAATAAGTTAACCAAACAAATATAAAATGAAGATTATAAAAATAATAAATTTAATGAGGCATTCCAGGGCCTTTAAAAAATAAAACCAAAACATTTCCCAAATACCTAAATGGTGCTCTGCTACACGATACAACAATCATCTTTCATCCTCCGAGGGTTGGTACCTGAAGAGGGTACTTTAAGAAAGAAGGTTGTAATATAGATGTTAATGATATATTAATATTTTATACAGGAGATACCTACTTGGCCTCACATTTCAAGATTATATCATAAAAATCAAATCTTAAGCATCTGTGAGATGGACAATCATTGGTAGGTTTATTAGCATGAGAGTTTACATCACAGAAATGAGAGGCTAGGGAATGAGCCCATTAATGCCTCCAAAAGCACAACTTGCCTCTTCTCATTGAGAAGGTAGGCAAGAATCCAAGAAACATGGTGAGAATTTACAAATCTCGAAGTTCTTTGTGCTGCAAGAGCTGGTTCTCAAAGAAAGATGGGGATCAATGCAGGAAAATGCCTGACAATGAAAGGAGCCAACTGCTTGGTTTTTATTTTTAATGATTCAGGAAGATTGGCGAACAGGAGCCATGAATGCATAGTGCATCCTATCTAATGAAAGAGAAACATGCAAATTGACCATACTTCCGCTACACTCACAAGCCACATCCGCCAGCCAATCAGGAGTGAGTGTGCAAATTAACCCAACAAATATGTCCAAGACCACAGAGCTGGAGAGAACACGAGCCTTGGGTTTCCTAGCAATGGAAAATGCCAAGCTTTCCACCCACCCTGGCCAGCCCTGGCCTCTGTTCAAGGCTAAAAAGTTTCAATTATAGAAGATAAATAAATCCCAGATCGCAGGGCCTCAGCTTGGGTCATAGGGGGGGTGGAGGAGAGCATGCATGCACACCTGGCCAGCCTGCATATCACCACAGGCCCCTAGCCCAGGTCACCCCACACCCCAAGAGAATCCCCAACCCTGATCCAGGATATCCTTCAGGGAAAACCAGCTGGCCCCCACCTGTGCACCAGGCCTCCACCCTATCTAATAAAAAAGTAATATGCAAATTGACCATCCCTCCAAAACACAAGATAGCTGCCCCCATGTGGTCAAAAATGGCTGCCCCTATGTAGACACAAAATGGTTGCCACAAGATGGCCAGCAGAGGAGGGCAGTTGGGAGGAACCAGGCCTACAAGGAAGGGCAGTTGTGGGCAATCAATCCTGCAGGAGAAGGCAGTTAGGGGTGACCAGGCTAGCAGATGAGGGAAGTTGGGGGTGACCAGGCATCCAGTGGAGGACATTTGGGAGGGACCAGGTCTGCAGGGGAGGGCAATTAGGGACAATCAAGCTGACAGGGGAGCAGTTATGTTTCAATAAGGCTGGCAGGGGAGTAGTCAAAGGTGATCAGGCTGGCAGGCAGAAGCAGTTAGGGGCAATCAGGAAGGCAGGTAGGTGAGCAGTTGGGAGCCAGCAGTCCTGGATTGTGAGAAGGATGTCTGAATGCCCTTTTAGGCCCAATCCCATTGAGCCTAAAGGGACATTCAGACATCCCTCAAGGGGCCCCAGATTGGAGAGGGTGCAGGCTGAGCTGAGGGATACCACCCCCACCCCATGCACAAATTTCATGCATCAGGCTTCTAGTGACTATATAAGACCCAATTAAAACTTTTAGCCAAATATACTATTTTGTGTATCAAACTATTAACCTGTCCTAAAATAAAAGAATGAATATTTTCTTACTCCTCAAGGACAATAGCTGTTCCTACCCACATTCTAGAACCCATTCCCTCCCAATACTGAGAGACAGTATCTTTAAAATCAATCCTTTTCTCCCCACATCTCCTCTCTCATCTTCAGAAGTTCTTTTTTTTTCTTTTGTGTCAAATAGTCTTAAGTTGAAAAAAACAAAAACAAAAACAAAACAAACAAACAAACAAAAAACAAAGAAAGAGGACTCTTAAAGCAGAAAGATTACGGGAGTGCATTAAGATAACCTCCATTCAAAACCCAGCTCAGCTACTCTCTACTTATGTGATTTATGCAACTCACAATGTGAAATGATTTTCTCATCTATAAAATGGGGAGAACAATAACTTTATTTTCACACCTAATAGGATCTTCAGCAAGATAAGAGGAAAAATGCACGTGAGCATGCTTTGCAAGTTATAGAGTACAAATATGTAATATGTAATAAATCATTTATACTACCAAGCTCAATCCAACAAATATACAATTTTTCCTTTACATTTCACAGCTAAACTTATTAAGTTTTAGACAAAATGCCTCAGTCTCAGCACCTTTTACTCTTTGTTAAAGCAAGCTTTTACAGTTTTCAACACCATTAAACACAGCCCAATTGGCCCTACTCCAGATGAAACAGTAGGTTTTCTTCTTACATCTTGCCACCCCAAAGCCCTTGTCTTCCTTACCATCATCCAAACTTCCTTCTCCTTGATCACTGCCATAGTCAAGTTGTGCTACAGTCACTTATCCGAGAACTTTCTGGAACTAGGTTGGGAACAAACCATACCCAACTGATAAAGATACCCCACATATTAATTCATATGTGTAAGATTATAAAAAAAACTACGACTGAAAATATTTTACATACGTGTGTTTAGAAACCAGTCATCAATATGTAGTTTCCAACATAACTGACTCAGGAATTCTGGATAATGGTTTTAGTTTACAGAATTTAAAGCATTTCCTGAGAGACAGTAATACAAGTTCATTAAATAATGTAAATCTAGATCATTATTGCATACTTAGATGTGGTCATTCAAATGGAATGAAACATATATACACAAAAAATAAAAGAAATGGTCAAGAAAAAAACACTTTAACACCAAAGGCTGCCTTAGCTACCTAGCTAATCAGGGCCATTAGTTCAGACACTGTCTCCCATTCTGGCCAAATGACCTTCTTATTTGCTATGTAATATTCTCTCTTACTAGAGTCCTTAAAGAAATTTTCAAATGAGCTTCAGTGAAGTATGAGGGAAGAAACCAGAATTACAGAGCTAAGAGGTAGACTGAGATCATCGTGCTCTCCTTCAAGCAACACTTTCAAGACAGTCACTTGTCTAAGGAAAAAAGGGAGATTAGGAGAAGAATAAGATTAAAAAATTATTAATATCTAATTAATAAAATTATATATTTTATTAGAAAAATAAAAGAAAGGAGAAAATAAAGAGGCTTTTATTTACTTATTTGTTTTCCCTATTTGGTTTCAGAACAGAGCTGAGATGAGCTGGTACAGTAGAGAGGCTGAAGAATAAAAGAGAAGAGGCTAAATTGAAAGATCTGGGGTTAGAATAAAGGAAATGAGATTGAAAGGGTAAGTGGAAGAATTAATTTTAGATAAGAGAAGTAATTACAAGTCTCAAGGGCAGAAATTAGTAATTATTTGAAACAATAAGGCGAGGAATTGAGAAAGTTTATTCAAGCCTCAAAGCCTCGAGGTCTTTGTTTTGTTTTGTTTTTCCTGGAAGGCAGGAAGAGTTAAGAGGCCAGGGCTGGGGCTTAATGAGGGTGGTGAGGAGTCAGCATTGCCACTGGAGGAATATAGAGGGATCAAGCTCAGGAAAAACACCCGGTCTGTGGGACACAAAACTGAAAGCAACCAATAAATAAACAAATAAACATTCATAGATACAGAAAGCACTATGATGGCACCAGGGAAAGAGGTGTGATATATAGTGAGGAAAGATTTTATTTTGAGTGGGCACTCAATGAAATATACACGTGATGTGTTAAAGAATTGTTTGCTTGAAACCAACATAATTTTATTAACCAATGTCATCCCAATAAACTTAATTTTTAAAAACCCAGTTTGATTAATTTCTCCAGGAGTGCTCAACAGTCAAGGTGTAGACGATGAAATACCAAAAGCCTAAGATACCTCCATGATTTTAATCCCACAGACCATAAGCCTTTGACTCTTGGGAGAAAATGTGAGATCCAGATGATTATGGATAAACCAGCAGCTGAACTAAGAACCAGTTTAAAGAAATGCTATGATGATGGCTTAGCAATTCTTTACCTCCAAGGTCAAATTCACATCTAAATTGCATTACCTTTTATAACAAAAGGTGTATTTCTTTTAAAAATTTTTATTTTATTTTTTGTTTTATTAAATATCTCAGGGAGGAAGGGAGAGGGAGACAGAAACATCAATAATGAAAGGGTATCGTTGATAGGCTGCCTCCTGCCTGCCCCTCCTGGGGGTGGAGCCCACAACCAAGGCACATGTCCTAACCTGGAATAGAACCATGACTTCCTGGCTCACATGCCGACACTGAACCACTGAGCCATGCAGGCCGGGCACAAGGTGTATTTCTTACCTGTCACTGTCCAGCAAGAGAATGAAGTTAGACACCCCTTCCCTTTACTGAGGGGAACTCCCACTGACATTAAAGAACTTCCCATGTGCATAAGCATGCCAGAGCCACTGACGGGGGGGGGGGGCCTGCAGCCCTCACTGTACTCAATCTGTCCACTAGTTTAATGCTAACAGCTCCTGTTTGCACAGGCTGTCACTGCTGTGTTCTACTTCTTGGCCTCCTAGTCAGCATGACATTTTTCATCCAACTGAGCTAGTCCATTTCTGATTTCTGCTGTGCCAACATGGTCTGTCAGCTACTGTCACTTCCCAGATGTCCTTGTCTATGGGACACTGGTAGGGATCATGTTGGAACTGTCCTTGAAACGCATCTTGTCACCTCCCACATGCTTATAAAGTTGGCCACGGGAGTACTTCTTTGAGTTTCTGTCATTTTCTTTGAAGTTCTCTCTGAGATACCCTAATAAAGGAAGGCAAGAGTTTACTAAATACTGGATGAATATATGCCAGAGCCTCAAACTCATTAATGCTCTACACCTAATTGCTTGAATATATAAAACATGTAGACTTCACAGAATCTAAATGAATGTACTGAAAATGGCCAGTGGATGTTAAACCAAATGGCACCATTATGGAAAAGAGGTTCTTCCAACTTGATCAAAGTTCCAAAGTATTTTTTAAATTTTAAGATGTTGCAAAATATAAATTCAAGTGATTAGAAGGGTGCTAAAATGTGACAAATTAAACCATTTATAGCACATGCAATAGGTAAAATCACTATGTTCACTCTAGTTCCTACTTTATATTAACCGTATTTTCTATCACATTTATTAAATAGAAAACATTAAAATACACTTCCATATATACGCTCATGGCACTGTCTCCCTTGCTTTTCCCAGGTAAGAAAAGATCACACTTTTCTCATGCTTTCTTATTCTTTAAGTAATATCCTTAATTGTGTCTGCCAAATTACCTCTTTATATCCTACAAAAGGTCCCTTCCCCTGTTTGATTAAAGGGGATTTTGAAATGGATTATTCAAATGGCCACAGTTCAAACAAAAGAGGGAAACTCTCAGGAAGAAAGCCTCAATTTATTTGTCTTTCATCATATTCAATTTGCTCCTAGTGAATCTCCTGTAGTTTTAAAATGTGTTCACCAATGTACCACAGTGTAGAGATTTCTACCACACTGAAATTATTCATGATAAGATGCCACTTTCCTAACTCTCACTCCATTTTGCCCACCTGTGGGGCCAGTCAAACTCTAACAATCATAAATAGACTGGACCAGCCTTCTGCTCACCCACACCCATCCTAGGATGGCCTGTATTACTTCCTTAGGCACATAATCAGATTTTCAAGTACACCTTGTCTCCCCAATAAGATCATGAACTCCTTGAAAGCAAGGACAGTGTTTTCTACTAATTTATATCTTCTACTACTTCCCTTTCCACATAGTCACTCCATAAATAATTAATAATTTGAATATCAAAGGGCCACCTCTCCAAGTTATGCAGCATGCCTATTATTCAAACCAAAATGTTATAGATAATCAGAGGGAATTCCTGGAAGGGAATTTTTAACTATCCACTGATGACAGAGGTCACACCTAACACAATGAAAAGTAAATTTATACCGAATAAGAAAGCAATAATTTAATAGTAAGGGAATACCTGGATGAATGGCACAAATAATTAATTCTAAAGCGCATTCTCGCTATGAATACATTGCTGAGTATTGCTCCATGTGGGGCATGAAATCTACAAAAGACTTCACTCTGAGTCAACCATAAGATTGGGGGACATTCTATTTTTTACACTTTATATTAATTATTTACCAGCATCTTCTAAGGAAAAGGCAGGCTGAAATGCAAAGGAGAAAAGAAACTACAAATTAAGACTTTGATTAGCAATGATACATGAGAAAAGTAAATGATTGATTGCCCTGTCACACTTTCCTTAATGAAAGTAGCTAAAGCTACTGTTCTTTTAGAAGGTGGCAGAGAAATGCAAAATGCTCTGGAATGTCAATGTTAATATCAAGGCTTCCAGTACAGTAGCATGAGGGTTCTGACCAAGAAGAAAAGATAATGCAGCCAGTATAATAAAGCAAATGCATTGGCCATAAGGTTAGAAATTGCAAGAATAATAATTTTCATGTTCTCATGTTGTGCCTAGAAGGCATATATAAGAACTCAAAATCAGTAAATTTATTAATACCATAGGGGGCAAAAATCACTCTTTCTTGCCAGGAGCAATTTGGAATTTACTCTCAGGTCATAAAAGTAATTAGGTTAGACCAACATGTCAATCCTGATATGCTGGCCTCTATCAAAATTCTTACCTGGTCAACCTTCAATTTACTCCAGCATGTCAACTTTCTCCTACTAATTATCATGGGCTCTATAGCTCCAACCATCATGCCCTTGCCCTGGATTAACAACTCTCTTCTTGTAAGTGACTTACCTCCCTGCCCTCTTTGCCCATGCCTCATTTCCAGCCTTTCTGCAATTATAAGTGACAAGACTACTTTTTATTTCCCTTGGAAGAGAAAGGTGGCTTTAAATCCTGAGGTTCCGTAAGTTTAATGTGGAAGAGAGGAACTCCCTTTAGAAAATGTAGTAAAGTGTTAAACATTATTTATTTTCTGATTGGTGTTGTAGAGAATAGTAAAAAATGCAATAAACCAAATGACAAAATCTCCTTTTGTCCTTTCACCAATCTGAAAGAAACAGATGAATGTCTTTGGTTTCCTGAGAAACATAAGCAAGCTAATTTTTCCCCCACAAATTATAAAATATATGTATTATGCCTAACAGAAATGTCAGCTGATTCAAAGCAATTTGAGTATTCTCCATAAATGTACCATTCTTATTTTTACTACATTTATTAAATGAACATTAAGTGAACTGAATCATTATCAAGTGGCTAACTCATCTTAAAACCAGTGTACTTGACTTTGTTAAAAATGTATGCGACAGCATCTATAAGTTTCTATTGGCATGAAAAAGATGAATTTCTAACAACTTCCACTAATTAAAAAAAAGAAAAAGGAAAAGATAGCTGATTCAGGAAATACTTTACTCAAAATTTAGAAATGGCCAAATGGATCTGTATGGGATATCAACTACTCATTTCCCAGAGAGAGGTGAATGTCAAAACTTGATTTATAAAAATTACATTTCAATTACCCAACACTGATGAAACAATCACCCTTTCTATGCTAATTCTCAGCTGCCATCTTTGTCCCACAATTTTCAGTCAAACAAAACATCAGGAGTTAGAGGGTAAGAGTGGGATGCAGATGCCACAGCCTCTGTCCCCCTTCAAATGACCAAGAGGCAGAGGAGGGCATCCAGCCCATATTCAGAGGATGTCCCTACAGAACTCCACACAGTGACTGCCTTTTAGAGAGGGGGATTTGAGAAATCCAAGCACTCACAAAAGTCTTGGTATTTCCCCATCCACATTAACAAGGATCACACTATCCGGAATCAATAAAAGTAAAAAAAATTGCAATACCTGTCCAACCTCTGGGAGCATATATCAACCCATAAGCCCCATTTCTTGTCTCACTAATCAGGCATTTTAGAGACAACAGCTGTCTTGACAAAAGGACTACATTTCCATTTGTGCAACAGGCACAGTAACCAAGCAAGCCCAGAAAGTAAACCCATCTAATCCAACAGCTCTGTCATCCAAGAAGTTGCCACTGCCAAAGCATTTGACAGCCAGACATTACCAGATAAACAAATACAAGGGAGACATTTTTAGAAATATATTCATGTCATTATAAAGTCATGACAAATTCACTGAATAACATCTTGACCAACTAAGCATAAGAGTTAACTTTCTACCAAGTAATTAACTCCATCTATGAGAGCCAATATTTGTCAATGGATAAAAAGCTTATTTAAATCTACCTCCTTTGTGAAAATGGAGAAAAGGGTATGTCAGAAATATATCCTAATGACATTAGCTTCATTAAAATCAGTAAAGGTTTATACTGGGGATGCAAACACTAATGAGTATTTAACAAAGGTATCATTTATTCAGCTTTTATTCATTGAGTGCTTTTGTGCAAATACAGTGCAAAGCACTAAAAATATCAGTACCATGTCATTTGGTTTGCAAAGTGCCTCTGCGGACAACATGGCTATTTTCAGCAAATTTCCTTTTATAATGTTAAACTAGAGGCCCGATGAAAAAATTCCTTCAAGGGGCTAGCCAGCTGTGGGCAAACTATGGCCTGCAGGCCAGATCCAGCCTGTTTGGCTGTTCTATTCAGCCTGCGGAGCCAAAAGAGCGGAGGGTTCTCTTGCTCTCCCTTCTGCTCCTTAACTAGCAGTCTAAGATGAGAGTGCCAGCATGGTCAGGTTGCTTTTGTTCCGGCCCTCCGGTCCAGTTTAAGAACCCATTGTGGCCCTCAAGTCAAAAAGTTTGCCCACCCCTGGGCTAGGCCCTCACAGCCCAAGCTTGGTCTGGAAGGAGGTCTGGTCTAATTAGCATATTATGCTTTTATTATTATAGATATTAGAATAAATTTTGAGGAACATAATTTTGTCAATGAGAAAAATGCTCTTTTTGTCTTCTAAATATTATGCTATAAAAAATTAGGTCAGGCCAAAACTGGTTTGGCTCAGTGGATAGAGTGTTGGTCTGCAGACTGAAGGGTCCCAGGTTCGATTCCGGTAAAGACCATGTACCTTGGTTATGGGCACATCTCCGTAGGCGGTGTGCAGGAGGCAGCTGATCAATGCTTCTCTCTCATCGATGTTTCTAACTCTCTATCTCTCTCCCTTCCTCTCTGTAAAAAATCAATAAAATATAATTTTTAAAAAAATAGACCAGAATTTGTAAGTGGCTGTTAAACACATATCCAACACGTTAAATTTGGCTGGTATTTCAATAAAGATCTAGTTTTCTAACTGGCTGTGTAAAGACCTAGTCCACTTTCCTAAAGGGCAACAACTGGTAGAGCTGCCCCTATCAAAGGGCCCTGGAGTTTCAAGAAGATCTGGCCGTTTCACATGCTTGACTCCAATAGGATGGAGTGTGGGCTCCAGTAAGTATTCAATATAGCACCACTCCAATTTCACTTATGCCAACTATCCTCCTACTCTATCACTGTTCTTTCTTCTCTACCAATTGACCTTAAATCAGTATTATTATATCTAAAACTCTAACTGGCAGGTAAAAAACAACGAAACATCCCCTAGGACCTACCTTCGTTTTCATAATAAATCCAACCAAGTGTCACCTGCACACTTGCCTGCAGCTAGAGACTGTCTTCCTTGCCTCCCTTGCAGCTAAGTGAGATCTAATTACTAAGTTCTAACCACAGTTTCTAATTCAGTAGGTCTAGGTTGGTATTAATTCTCAGAGACTAAATCATAATCTGAGATAAAGCCCAGGAGTAATTTTTTAGTTCTCCAGATAAATCTAATGAAAAGACAGGTTTTAAGAATCACTGCTAACGCATGGTAGTGTGATAGGACAGACCTCTGAAAGGAGATGCTTGGATTCCACTCCCCAAATGACCTTCAGCTCAGACTTTTCCAAGAGAGAGAAATAAATGTATCTTGTTTGAAGCTCTGTCATCTGGTCTCTATCAAAGCAATTAAAGCCATAAACCGGCACAACCAGCATCACCGGTGTCCCTCCGGGTCATCTCTGAGTCATGTGGTTGTGGCTAAAGTTCCTGTGTCTACTGTTTGCTGACAGAAACAGACCTTCATTGTCCGATCAAGATCCTTGGGCAAATGATTTCTTTTTAAGTTTAATTCTTCCCCTTTGCTTCAAGAATTCACAAAAAAAGCCTTGCCCTTGCGGCTCAGTGGTTGAGCCTCATGGTTGGATTCCTGGTCAGGGCACATTCCTAAATCTCAGGCTCGATCCCTAGTGGGGGACGAACAGGAGGCAACCTATCAATGACCTCTCTCATCATTGATGATTCTATCTCTCTCTCCCTCTCCTGTCCTCTCTGAAATCAATAAAAAATGTTTTTAAAAGAGAACTCACTAAAAATACAAAAGACATCAATCTAATTCATTGGTTTTCTTTTTCCAATCATGAACCATCTGGTTCCTTTCCCATATTATAGAGCAAGTTGTTCAATGGCATGCTTTTTCCGACGGGTTGATAATTTTGAATGTTATTTGAATGTTAAGCAATATGCAAATTTTACCTCAATGCCAATATCATAGTTTGAGTTATGTTACACATTTGATTTTTAAAGGGCTGGATACCATCCTTCCATTCATATTTGTATCCGTTTGTTACATATGATTAGACATAAGAGATGCTATTTCATGTGTGGATGTTTTAGTTGGCTCACAGTAACTTAAAAATGTAAGAATTAATTTTCTATTAGCACTTTAGCATAATCAATCCAAACACCAATTAATATACTGCTAAATGACCGAGTTTACTGTATTTTCATTGGACCTTCCTAAATGTTTTATAAAGGCAGCATTGTTACATGCCTCTTGCAAATACTGACAAAGAAAACTTTAAAAAGGAAGCAATTTCAAGAAACAAATATTTTAAATTTTCACTTGAGCAGAAAAAAGAGAAGTAGGGTATGAATGAACACCTTTACTCCTGGTATTCATTTACAACTACAGAATAGCATTTAAATAGTTTGGGTTCCATGTTGTTCTGATATGGTCACAAAGAAGTTTCAGGTGGTTATTGACTTCCTATCATTTAACTTCCATGAAGAGATAGAACATTAACCTAATTCAGAAGTATCTTAAGAATAACTGTATAGATCGTCCTGAAATTCATGGGCACAGAAAAGATAACTATGCAAGTAACAATACTTCCGTTTTATTTTTTATCATTTTAATGTTATTAAAAACAATGAATAAAAATAATTCAATTTTAAATTTTTTGGATTATGAAAGAACTGGGTAAAAAGGCAAAACAAAATAACCAGAAGGTTACACGTGGTTAAAAATTTGCATATTTTTTATCAAATTACAAATTTTTAAGTAAAAATACATCCATTCACATAGCATTACAGTGAATTGAATTAGCAGTTAATTTACACTTTAAAGATATCTATTATTAAGATGATCAAAAATGTTCACTCAGATTTTCTATCTATTCAAATATGGGCTGTAATTTGAAATAAAGAGACAAGCATTTGAAGGCACTTGGCCCTAATTCCTCAACTCTGCTAATCTAGTAGGCTTTGAAAACATACCTCAGTCTATAAATATTCCACATTAGTCCTGTTTGCATGAAATAATTATTCCATTATAACTATTATAAGAAAATGCTTTCAACTAAAGTAATCCTCAAGATATGCTTTTGAAAAGTTTCATTAGAAGCAGGTCTTTACAAAACGAGGTCAGATAATAAGTAGGCAGTTCAACTGAATCATAAAATACAACTATAAATACACTATTTTCAAGTTGTTAAAAAATAAACTGTTTGGGTTAGTCAGCTGTTGTCTCTCCACCAGGTAATAATTCTCTTAAGGTGTATTTTATACATGGTTGCAAATTCTACCAAATGTGTCTTGAAAAGAGTTAAAACTGTACAATTGTTGGTTAACCAAACATGTCATGGGCAATCATGATTCAAATGCTATGACACATATATATTTCATTACCTGATGCTTCTGCAGTCTCTGAGGGAAGCAGGTTTACAGGTCATATGACCCACCCCAAACTCAGCAAAGCTGACTGACGAGGGATGCACATCTCTCAGAGGCAGCCGAGCACTTGTTTGGTTTGGCTCATGGAGATAAAATAAAGAACGCGGGTACTCTCCCTCCCTTTTGAATTTGATCCAAGACTCAAGAGACTTTTGCCAGTCAACAGTGGATATTGAACCTAATAAGTCATGACAGTGCTGGGATGGAGGCCATGTGCAAGGTCAGTGAGCAGTAAGAACTAATCAAGGGGACGGGGAAGAGAAACAGGAGACAGAGACCAGAACTCCAAGAACAACCTTCAGATGAGTGAAGCCATGTAAATCCTGAGAGGATGGCCCCATTCCACTTTCACTTCTCAAGAGGCCTGTCTTCCTAGCATGTGGTTCCCTGAAATATCCATGTTCCATTACAATAACACACTTTAAACTAGTCTGAGTTAGATTCTGCCCCTTGAAACCCAAAGTGCCATAATGAGAACATATACATAACATTAAAAAACACACACAATACAAGCAAATTTGGTCTGAGGTGAGCCGGCAGAGCTGTCACCCCAAATGCCAATCACTGTGGCCATGGAGCACAAAAAAAGTTTTGATTTACTAAGTCAAGAGTG
Source organism: Vespertilio murinus (assembly GCA_963924515.1). NCBI lineage: Eukaryota > Metazoa > Chordata > Mammalia > Chiroptera > Vespertilionidae > Vespertilio > Vespertilio murinus. The sequence continues at coordinate 75,297,937 of OZ004711.1, read as the reverse complement.
GGGCCCAAGACTGGGTGATGCAGATGTTGCGGGTCTGTGGACGACAGTTTGAGTCGCAAAGCCTATATCCTAAGCTCAGTACCACATGGAAGCGGGCCAACAGTGACCGGACAGGAGAGAATGCTTACCTCTTCGGGAGAGAACTGGCTCCACATCCTAGTGTTTATATGCCAAGCACTTATGGATCAGCCTCATAAATGTGCAGCACCCACCCAAATCCAAGAGAGAACTGATCCCTACCTTCCAAGTATGCACTTTAATGCAGTAATGTTCCAAAGTCAATATACATAAGAACATACATAAGTGCTTGTTGAAAATGTACATCCATGGCACACGCCTGAGACAGAGCTTCGGTATGTCAGGGACAAGTGCCATGAGTGTGCTGGCCAGGCAAGTCTGATGGTCCGCTGAGAAATACTGTCGAGTGGGGCAGGCAGGTGTTACAGAATTCTACGGCAGGTCAAATTTAATGCAATGCAATGTGGATGCGGGCCTCAGAGGACAGGACTCTCTGACCAGGCAGATATATAGGAATGGGCCGGGCAGTGAGGGGAGAGAGGAGCATATGTAAAGCTGCCTCTCAAGTCCAAGGAAAAGTGAAAGCCACACCTGGAAGGCGTCGTGGGCTAGGGGAGAAGGCTGAGAGTGTGTATGGGAAATAAGCTGGACACACTATTGAAGACCGCTTCACAAAAGGTCAATGACTCTGGACTTGACCCTCTAGGTCTTGGGAAGCTAATTCAAAGGGACAAAGGGAGGTATGATGCCTTAATTCAGCAACAAAGAACTGGGCATTCCAAAGTTCTTTCTCTTTCAGAGAAGACCATCATCTTCTCTAAAATGTCTTGCAAATTTCAAACTGGGTCTTCCCATATGCTCTGCAAAGAAATCTGGTTACAAAACAAAGTAGTCTGAGTTACAATTTACGTTTTAATTAATTAAATGCCAGGAATAATCAGTTTCATAGTCAACAGCAGCAGAAATGAAAAGAAAAACAGCATCTGCTTTTAAAAATGTTGATTCAACTGAAATAGCTTTAAAAGCATATTTTTAAAATGACAACCAAAATTCTTGTCTAGCAAAATCTACAGGAAAAAGAATCCACCCACTAGAAAAAAATGACTGATTTTTTCCGTGAAAACCCATGTACAACAATTGTTCTTAAAATGTGTCAGTGTCACCGGGAATTAAACTTTACTAGGATTAAATACACAGTCATCAGTAAAGACAGGAATCCCTTATTAAATTAAAATTTTAAAAAATGATAGGTTCATAACTACTCATCTATTTTAACTATTTTATTATCTCCCATAAGTCTTCACTCTTGATTCCTGAAAACTTAGATTTATTTCTATAGAGCATTCCTTTCAAAAGCAACTATAACCTCAATTGAATCAGTTTAGTGGAGATTTAGGAAGGCACACTTCAAGAATGCCTTGTTGGCAAGCCTTTGAAAAGCTGGTTCTTTGTGAGTGTCCTGTAATTTTGTTTTCAAAGGATGATTTGCCACCTCTCATTGCTTAGGATACCTCTAATTGTAACATGGAAGCTATTCAGCCATTAAATGTAATATCATTTCTGTTGTATAGCCTAAAATGAAAATTGCAGCACAGCCCCATAGCACATTGTCAGATTGGAAAGTGAATGGTGAATCCACAAGCAAAGTGATTAGGTATTAGATACTGATGACTTGTCATAATTTTTGCCTTGTTGGTTGGGATTTTCTTCTTGTAAATTATAGTGAAGAAGTTATCAGAACGTGCATTTCATATAATTTGATATCACAGAGATAACTAGACAGTATAATGTGGTGTTCTCAAATAATATGGAGTGCGTATGTGCATATTCTCACTGTGTCTGATTTCTTCTCCAGAAATAATTTTCTTAAGTCAGAAGAGGTGTCTCCTGTTGTGGAATGACAGAGCTGACTGACCAATCACACTGCTTTTGTCAGAGCAGGTTGGTGATGAGCGACAGATGCCCAAACTAATGTAGGCAACCTGAAGCACTGGCTCATATAATTTAATTACAGAAAGATCACGAACCTTAGATTTTAACACAAGCTAAAATATTGTATGAAAAAACTTTGTAAGACTAATAGGAAAATATGAACACTTGCTATATGTTAATTTTTAGAGGGTTCTTTTTTCTAGTCAAATAAATTCATTATGGTTAAGCTTCAAAAGAACATGTAAGTATACAAATACTCTAGCCAGTAAATTTCCTTCATACAGGGGTATGGAGGAGCAAATCTGAAATTATACTGTGTATATAAAAATATGAATAAATAAGTCTATCCTATATAATAAAAGGCCCGCAACCATAAGCTTAATGACTGAACCACCACTCAACCAGTCGCTGAGGTGCATTAACCACCTCTTGGTCCCATCCCCCCCTCTCCCTGGCCCACAGGCTCTGATCTTCGGATGGCGAACGGGGAACCAGGATGGCTGATGGCAGCAGCCGGCAGGACCAGGGACTGGTGAGGGGGTGGGAGATGGCCCTGATCACAGTCTAGGCCTAGGGACCCTACCCACGATTTTGTGCCCTGGGCCTCTAGTATTATCAATAAAGACAGCCAGATTTCCAATCCCAGAGAAAGAACCTAAATCTAAAGGGAGAGCAAAGGTTAGAATTAAGTATGCAGTGGTGAGCTGGAATCTAAGGTATCAATGTGACCTCAGGGATTTTAATAGATGTGCAAGTCAGTAAGGAGAAAAGTAAATATAAATGCGCATATACCTATGTGCGAATAAACATGTATTTCCTAGCCTGTGTACTGAGAAGCCTAGAAATAAGGCATCCATAATAACCAATACAAGCAGCACCTCCACCTTTCCCAATACTATTCTCCAATAAAAGGAACCAGAACTTATTGATTCCAGGGCTGGACAGAAAAAATACTAGGTGATTTTCAAACAATGTTGATGGTTGAATGGATAAATAAATGGGATATATGTATATTTTGGAACATTATTTAGCCTTAAAAGGGGAAAAATTATGATATAGGTTAGATGATAATCATCTAGTATTTGCATCTCCCATCAGTTAGTTTTCTTTTTGTTTTGTTGACAGTTGTTTTTTTTTGTTGTTGTTTTTTGTTGTTGTTGTTTTGTTTTGTTTTCTGGGCAGAGATTTTTAGTTCCATTGGTCTGTGTCTGTTTTTCAGCTAATTCCATGATGTTTTGATTATTTTCACTTTGTAGAACCATGATTTCACTCATATGTGGGATATAAAACTGAAAGCAACAAATGAACAAACAAGCCAAACAAAGACATAGACACAGACGATGGTATGGTGGTTACCAGAGGGAAAGGGGTGGGGTGGGAAATAAAGGGTAAAGGGAGTCAAATATATGGGGATGGATAAAGATATGACTTTGTTCATCAGTTTATTTTGTTCATTATATTCCACAAATAAGTGAGATCATGTGATATTTATCTTTCTGACTGGATTACTTCATTTAGCATAATGCTCTCCAGTTCCAAACAGACCCAGAGACAGAGAATCATCCATCAGACCATCAAGCATCATAGGGAAGGTAGGGGAGGGTGGTGGTAAGGGGGAGAGATCAACCAAAGGACTTGTGTGCATGCATATAAGCCTAACCCATGGACACAGACACCAGGGCAGCAAGGGCATGAGTGTGTGTCGGGGGGTGGGGTGGGGAGGGGCTAAGGACATATATGTAAAACCTTAATAATAAAGGGGGGGGAAATACATGATTTTGGGTGGTGAAGACAATGATGTATTATAAAATTGTACACTTGAAACATATCTATTAACCATTGTCACCCCAAAAATTTAATAAAAATAAAATATTTAATTATAACCCTGGTGGAGTGGCTCAGGTTTGATTTCTAGTCAGGGTACATAACTAGTTTTCGAGTTGAATCCCTGATCAGGGCATGTACAGGAGGCTAGTGATCAATGTTTCTCTCTCACATCAATGTTTCTCCTCTCTCTCTCTTTCTCTCATCCATAAAAACATATCCTCAGGTGAGAATTAAAAATATTTATTTAGTTCTGATTTCTTTAGCCTGTTTAAAGTAAAAAGATGAAACTTTTTAAAGATGCAATTATCATTATTCCTCAATCATTTAAACACTAAAAATCTTTGGAAGTTAATGATTTTTTATTCAGCAATAAAGGATTAATACTGAGGTCAATATAAAATTCCAAGTATGCAAAGGTACAATGACCCTTAAAGTTCAGCCTACAACTCCATAATATTACAAATTGGAAATTTCTTACATTTTGTCTGTCTTCTGTCTTCTGTCACTCAACTCATCTGCCCATAGAGCCATTCCTGAGCATCTATTATATACTGAGTACTTGCAATGAATATATGATCACCATCAAAGGACCTCGTAGTGTTAGCTGGGTAGAGGGGAGCGAGCAGCAGAGATGAAGAGACAAAAGTGTAAAAAAATTACCAAATAGTACGCTTTGCTAGTGCTTGGCCAAACAGAAAACCAGTTACATCCCATACTCTGCTTTGGACTGGGCCTGTCTGTTCTCATAGGAAACCACAAAGACTGAGACTGAACTGCAATTCTCCTGAACGCAGAAATACATCCTTTACCTTTTCTCCCCCTAGATGAGTTAGTATCTAGTCAGTGCCTTGTACATGATATAAATTTAATAAACATCTATTAAGGAGAGTATTACTATGCTTGCATATTTAATAGCTGATAGTTATTTTTACCTCTTTTACTGTACTTATTCATACTACGTATAGTAGAGGAGAGACATCTGCGTGCTCATTAAATTAAACTTTTGGATGACTAATATTTCAAAATGGCCTTCATTCACGACCATCCTAAAATGCCAGGTGCTCAGAAAAAGCTTCCTTTCACGTGTTTACTTAGAGTTCCCTTTCCTTTACAGCCCCCCAAACTCACACTCCCCCCCCTTTCCCCTGCTGCGTTGGTCTTTATAGCCCTTACTGCACATGTCTTGCTATATAGTTGCTGCTGCTTTGCTCATCTCTTTCCCCTTAAAGAATAGAGGCTCCGTGAAGGCAAACACTTGTCTTTTCCATTCCCCTCACCTCCCCGGGGCCCAGCACACAGCGGGTGCCCAACAAAATGAAAATAAATCAAGATTAAAATCTGCCCCGCTCAGAGCATCTCTGAAAATAAGATGTCGAGTCTGTGTGAGTCGGTGACTAATTTTCAATTAACCCCACCCTTCCTGTATTACAGTTGACAGTGCCGCATGCACTATGCAGTTTCTCTTCCCACTTCTGTGCCAAAACAGCTTAACCTTTTATTTAAGTGTTTCTGGTCCAAAAAGGAAAAAAAAAAATTGGGCAGCTCTAATAAATACTACTCCATAATGACTCGCTCCAGTTCTCTGCAGTAATTAGTACTCTGGTGATGAAATGTGCCTCGAGGTTCAAAATTTTATAATGTTATGACAGTTGGAATCTTACCAAGCATGAAATGAAGCAATAAAAAATTCTTTTTTGTTATTCTCCACGCATTAAAAATACATATATTCTCAACATATAACAGTAACACTCTAAAGGAAAAAAAAAAAAGAGTGACCCCTCAGATGTGAAGGGGAGGGTTTATGTAGCATTCAAATGAAGAGACAATAAATGTAAAATCCCTGATAACTAAGCCGAAAGCAACTTGTATTTAACAGGCAAATGCATCTCAGTCTCCTTGATTAGCAAAGCAAGATAACGTGCATTAAAATCTTCATGCCTGTCAAAAAGCTCATCAATACCGTGTTTTATCTTCTAGCTTTAACTGTTTGATGATCATGATCTCTTTAATCATCTCAAATAGTTGCCTCGATGTGAATGTGGTTTCCCACTCCATATCCTTTCATCCCGCAGAGAGCAAGCACCACCCTGACAGAACTAGCATTTCAAAAGTTGAACATGTATTTCATTTGTATCACCGGATGCCACGTCAAAGTTCACTGTCACGTAAATGGAAAAGTCAAGAGCTGTACCGGTTCTAAGCACCTCTACAAATCCGAACTTAGTCTCACTCATGTCTGCATTACTTTATTCACAACAAAAACTGTGCGTAAAATGAAAAGTTCTGAAGCTGGAATAGTCAGTGTCCTCAGGTGTACTTAGTGTGTGTGAAGTGTACAAGTCCAAATGGTGGTAACAATGAATCCCGTTACATATATTTCACAACAATAAAAGATACTCCTTCTGAGCTGTCTCTTTAATGTGCACGGTAATTTCATTATATTTTATTCCAATACACGAACTCATTTTCTGAAGGACTTGCACAGTTCATTTCCTCAATGTACGCTCTGACACCTGTATCAGGTCCCAATGGCGCTTTCTGATAGGTGGCGCTCACTCATTAACCTCCTTGAATTTTTAAGGAGCCAACAAAAGGGTTAAAGGAATTGCCAGGAATGTGCCTTGTTTTGTAGCATCCAATTCACCGCCATAAAATATGATCTTTCTTGATAAGTGATGCAGTAACATAGGATAAGCGATGTGGCAGGTGGCTGTGGTCACTCCGGCAGGCAGTGGGACATGAGGCAGAGTCCGGGAGTCCTCAGTAAGTGGCACTGTAACTGTACCCCCCAAAATGAAATGCCGGGCTTAGAAATTGGTTATTTTTTTTTCAAATGATTCAGCTAACGAGTTCTGAACTTTTAACCTATATGGGTTTCATAATTACACAGCTTGAAATCCTCATCAGAAAATCTGTCTGCTCCTGAAATTCAAATCATCTTATAATCTTGAATAATGCATGGCAACTCTACAGAAATCAAAACGTTTCATAAAAGTAAAGAAATTCACAACCTAGTTTTTTTTTTTAATATTTTTACAGGAGCATAAAGCAACAGAAATAAATGAGTTGCCACATCCTGTGACTCCCCAGCCCCACCTCTCTCTGTACATATCTCTTTAACTAACAAGAGGAGCTTTTGCTTTTCCATAAACTACGTCCTGGGCATGGATTCATGGCACAAAGACTCTATACATGAGCCATTGCAGAGACGATTCAGTGGGGTTCCAAAACCACAATCATGAAAAAGCAAAAAGCAAACTCTGGGGCTTGTTTGTTTGTTTTGTTTTGCTTTTAACATTTATAGGGGTGGCACTGATTCAGAAAACCAAACAGGTCTCAAGTGTACAATTCAATATAACATCATCTGCACCCTGAATCACATGCACCTCGTCCCAACAAAGTCTCTTTTGGTCCCCATTTCTCCCCCTTTGCCCACCTCTACTTATCCCACAACCTTCTTCCCTCTAGCCATCACCACGCCATTGTCTGTGTCTATGTGTTATGTATGTGTGTGTGTGTGTGTGTGTGTGTGTGTGTATATATATATATATATATATATATATATATATATCTTCACCTTCTTTGATCCAGTCCCCCACCACCTCCCCGCCAACAACTTTCAGTCTTAACTCTTTTCTATTTTGTTTGTCAGTTTATCTTGTCCAAGAGATTCCACATGAGTGAAATAATGTGATATTTACCTTTCTCTGACTGGCTTATTTCACTTAGCATAATAATCCCCAAGTCCATACATGCTATCACAAAAGGTTAAGATTTCCTTTTTTATGACCGCATAATATCCTATCATAAAGCGCTAATATGCTAATTAGACCAGAAGGAAGACTGACCTTCTGTAATGACCTTCTGGAGCAACCAGTGGGTGGGGGGTGGGGCTGCGAGGTAGCAGGGGCTGTGAGGGCTGAGCCCCTTGCATGAATTCCATGCATCGGGCCTCTAGTTTGTAAATGAAAAAGCAACTCTGTGTCTTAAGTGTAGCCACTGAGAAGTCTGGCTTTCAAGATCTGAGTTTGATTCCTGGCTCAGCCACAGACTGGCTCTGTGACACGGGCCAACTGCTTCGTGATGCTCTCTCAGTAGTAGATCCTTCATCTGTAAAATGGGGACAACAGGTCTCCCTCACTGGACAATCCTAAAGATTCAATGAGATAATGTGTTTTAGTACTGTGACACATACTTGGTAAACTCTCAATAAAGTAAATCAAAATCAGAATCATTGGTATTCTACTTAAAATCTTGTAATTCTAAAATAAATATTTCCATGTTCAGAATATCTTCCTCAGTAGAAGGAATCTAGAGAGTAATTATTGACCAGAAGTATAGCAAAAACTTCAAATAAAAAGCAAGATGTTAAACATCCCCATTTAAACAAGGATGCAACACTATGCTGACATTAAAAATCGCCCTTCAAAGAATGCAAAATGTTAAGTTAAAGGGAAGAAGGTCACTGCATCACTTTTGTGTGAAAAGTACATACACAATATTGATGTTTGAATGTCTCTATGAAATAAATGTGTATGCCTAATTTCTAATAATAATTATTTCTGCTTGATGTGATTACTTGTGATTTGGGTACTTTTTTATGGTATTTGAGCGTTTGAGATTCAACAGGTGTCAACATTTTTAGTAGTGAAATAATTCTATATGGTTTCAAACCAAAGGGGAAAACCTGCCACGGTGTCTTTTGCTTAAAACTCCTTTCCTATCGCCTTTCATCCTGAAGCTTCTGTTTTGGCGCTGTGTGTCACTTAAATGCAAGAAGAAAGTCACATATAAAAATCATCTGGCCTTACATTAATGCATAAAACACAGCATGAGACCATACTTTAAACACGCTAAGCAAGGCACTCACATGGTCCCAGCGTTAATGGTGAGGAGTACAGAGTGGAGGCCAGGTTTCATGTATGCGTGCGGCTCCAGATCTCATGGGCAGTGAAAGGAGATACTTTAGTGCAATGATTTGGTTGAAGCATTAATCACCTGGATGTCATAATAAAGGGAAGTTTCTCAAAAATTTAATCCAGAGCTGCATTCCTCTCCTAATATGGAGACACTATCAAATTTTAAAAATCCATGTTATTTATACTGTCAAAATAGTGCTCTCAATATTCCAGTCATAAGTATTTTCACTGTCTAATAATTCAATTTTCAAATAAAGTTATAACTAATTTTTTTTTAAAATTCTACATTTCAAATTACCATGTTTACTTATGGTGACATTAGGCCATCAGATACTATAGTGGAATAAAAGAAAAAACTTCTCCATTTAAAAGGACAATATTTAATTTTGGAAAAATCTAAGCAGTATGCTGAATTAAATTACCAGGAAACAGACTTCCATGAGCATTCATTTCAATAAATTCTATATTTATTTTCAGCTTCTGACTTCCAATGAACAGCAGAGATCTAAAGAACAGGGCCTTAGTCTTTTGAGAACTCATCTCAAATAGCAATGTAGCCAGAAATATACTTGTTTCCAATCTAAGTTTTCTTGAAACATGACGACTTGATGACTTTTCTGTTTGTTTATATACACAAAAGATGCTACAATTTAAAATTAAAACTTGGCTAACCAAAAGTTACATCCCATATTTTAATGCATTATATATGAGTACAAGCTTCAACTCGGATTGAAGTTTCTGTCAAGTGTAAAATATTTCACCCATTATGTTCAATCATTGCCGTTAAATACTTAACTTCCTTAAATAGAAGTTTCCACTTGGAAGAGAGACATCTAAATAGCTCCAGTGTTTATGCCTTTGACATTAGGTCTCCCTAAGGAAATGCTACATTATTTTATCACTTTCCTGTCACTTTCTCCTGCACGTTACTCTTTGTTGCTTGTTTTATTTGGATGTATATCATCATCGCATTTCTTTTCCCCAAGTCATCAGCACACTGAATTAGCAGATTATTTTCCTAACTGGTCACATTCGTGTCCCCAATCCCAAAACTTCTCACATAGCCTCCAGTCTTCCTAAGTACACCGGATATGCCCTGTTGTTTGAGGAGAGGGGCCAGTTCTACAGCTAGCTCAAAAAACTCGGATCTTAACGGTCAGGTAGCTAATTCAGAAAAGAATGATCATGATTTAAATGTCACAACGTAACGAACCGCCATCTTTATGTTATTTGGATATAAAACTGCATGGGCTATCACAAAAATAGCCCCATGCTGTGAGTGTTCCCACTGCCACGGCGATAGGAGAAATCGCCATTCTGCCCCAGGATGGCCCGGGGTTCCCTGGGCATCCCTTGCTCCACAGGGGCATCTAGACACCTCTCATAACTCAGGTGAGGGTTAGAAGGAAAAGAACCCTAGGTCGGGACAAGGGCCCCATTTCTTTCTAGATGGTCTCAGAAAACCCTGATAACTATAAAACTTCGCCACTGCTAAGAGCAAGCTGGAGTGGAGCATGAACCACATTATCTCATGCCATTACGGAGTTCTTTAAAGGATTAGTGTACTTCATTCCAAGTTCTGGCAAACAGCTTAAACGGCCTAAGTGTTGTTGTTTTTCATTTGTTTGCTTAAAACATAGTTTCCAGTTTCTTGATGTAAATAAAATTATATCCAGTTAAGGAGAAATCCCAACATTTCAAGATTAGCAGCAAATGTTTCTTCATGATGTTAAAACAAAAAAACAGGAAGATCGGTCTTCTCTTGACCTGGGAAAAACAACCTCTGTGTTCCTCTGTGAGACACACAGGACTTAACTCTTTATGTTCTAAGTTTCTAAAAATGACAAAAAATAAAACTTTCTGATTCCTCAGTACTTAGAATATTGGCTGTCAATATATAATTTTTAAAGCATGAGTGAAATAATGAAGAGAATTCTTAACAAACATAAATCTAATCAGTTAATATTATGAAGTGTTCCCTTTTACAAACACAACAATCACAGATAATAAAGAACTGAAAAAGATAGAACTCTCACCAAATGGAAAAATTCCAAATTAATTTAGCCTATTAAATCAAAGTCCTGCAAACTAAGATTAACTATACATTTTAACCTGAATGGGCCTTCATTCTTCCACAAACAATCCAGAAACTTCTGAAAGGAAGAAGCTAAGGAACTTGGCAGAGACGTGAACAAAACTCAGAAAAGTTTTCAAATGAAAGCTGCACAGGACTAAAGAGGGAAGAACAGACAGGTGCTAAATCTAGTGGGAATAGCCAAAACCAGTTTGGCTCAGTGGTAGAGCGTCGGTCTGGGGACTGAAGGGTCCCAGGTTCGATTCCGGTCGGGGGCATGTACCTTGGTTGTGGGCACATACCTGGTAGGGGGGTTGCAGGAGGCAGCTGGTCGGTGTTTCTCTCTCATCGACGTTTCTAGCTCTTTATCTCTCTCCCTTCCTCTCTGTAAAATATCAATAAAATATATTTTTTTAAAATCTAGCGGGAATAAACAGAAGTGGGGAAATGGAGCCCACACTCCCATCACAGGGGGACCCTGCAATCTGTGATTCACTGAAACAGGCTTCATACAAGGCTGTGACCCGTCTCACTGGAGGTCCTGAGTCAGGATGGACTGGCTTCAGAGGTGACTCAATCCACTGGCTCAGAGGCGCACTCCCTGACGTCCCGGGGTGTCCTTGTGCGGGAAGTTAGAAGGCCACCCCAGCTCCAGGCCTCCGACCTTGCCATCAGAACTATGTGATTCTTCCACTTTTCCTTCATGTATGTAATAACTGCGCATTTCAGACTGGTGGCTGCTGGAATCATCTCAGATCACATTAGTTTGCAGTGTTCTGGCCCATTGATGGTTAAGTATTATATAAGTATGTGTGCTTCCCTTGTAACATATTTTGAATGAAGATTAATAAAGATGGTACATGAGAACAATCGTCCATGCGATTTTCCTCCTCTGATTAAAGTCTGCCAAGGTGGCTTTCTCCTTTATTGCTAAGGAAATGTCACTTGATCCTTCAAAATTGATTCATAACATCAAAGAGGGCAAGCTGGGAAGAAAACTAAAGTGAAAGCAGTAAATATAAAGTTTGATAACCCTGCCAAAGTGAAGTTCTATAACCATGATGGGAAAACGCGCTTTATTTTTAAACAGAAAATTATATACGTATAGGACTTTAAATGCTATATAAATATTCCAAAAGACCATTCTCATTGTAAAGAAGCATATAAGTTCATATAAATTCAGAGACCAAATATATGGGAATTAAATATTCTTATTTACTGAAATGCTATTAAATGTAAGGCCTCTGTACATGTAAATGGAATCTGGAACAAGTGCCTCAATGAAAAGGTTATCAACATTAATTTGATTCCAAGAGCAGCCCCCCTCCCCCAAACTCCAACCGATCTGCAGGCTACTAATGAACCACACACAGCCAGTTTGAGCTCCTGGACAGAGAAGCACCGGCGGAGGAACTGATTAACTGGGACTCTGGTACCTGGCTAATCTCATGAAACGGTTGACTAGCTCATCTCTCCTGGTGAAAATGTCAAGGATCTAAATAGTTGCTTGTTTAAGTTCCATGGGTCACTTGTCAGCACCGAGAACTATCCCTGCCACTGGCTTTTCTTCCCTTGCCTTAAGTCATGGGGTCTCGGGTGTTCTGGTGCTTTTCTTTCCATTATATTTTATCTTATTTCTTGAGATCTCTCTGTGTCTCTAAGACACACACACACACACACACACACACACACACACACACACACCATTTCAAAAAAGCACCCAGTTTCTTTCCATTTTAAGGAACCTATGGCCCACCATCAGGGAGGAGAACTGGGTAGTGATCACAGACACAGCCGGTACAGGCTCCAGAGCCTCGGGGAGCCCTGGGAAGTGTCCCTGTACTGCGTACATTCCCTCCTGGCCGTCCGAATGTGGCAGCTCTGATATCTTCTCTTCCCACCATTAAGTTCCTAAGGGCCAGTTCAGTCTTCCTTTCAGGAACCACCTCTTCTTATAATCCCCATAGCTAACCCTCTTCCCTGGGTGAAGAGGCACCTTCTTTCAGGAACGCCTCCTTGGAGGAGAGGAGAGAAAACTGTTCTTTTCACATAACCTCCGTATCTCTTCCCTTCCAGCCTAGCTCAGATCCCTCTCCCCAGCTCAATGTTCTTACACCACAGCCAGTCCCCCTGGACAAAAAGGAAGTGTTTGCTTGTATCCCACAGGGCCCCTGCTGCAAGGGGCAAGAACACAGGAGCTGTATTTGTTTGTTTGGCGCATCCTCCTTCAAAGTGTCACCGTGCCCTGAATTCCATCTGATCCTCCTCCAAACCCAGTGTGGTCGGTGGGACAGGGGTAACTGGTTTTACCATTGAGAAGACTGAGGTTGGGAGAGATCAGAATAATAATCAGAAAAGGCCAGATTCAAACTGCCAAAGCCCAGCGCTCTGCCACACAGCGCTCTGCCTGTTCCTTCAGTGGAGCGGCCCTCAGCTGGGCGGTGGAGGGATGGATCTGATTTAAGTGATGGATCTGATTGAAGTGATATACACCCAGGTATTGATGATGTGAAGCCCAATTAGTACCCAGAGGCATCTGCCTTTTTCAAAGAGGATGTTTTATAACTTATAACGCTTCTCATTTCATGTAATTTGAGGCCTTTTGCTGCAACTGCCATTTGTAAGTTGGAGAAGTCAAAGATAGATGTATTTTTAAAATAATAGCCCCTTACCTCTGGCATAGATGGGCCTACACAAATGGCTTTGAAGGAAGTTACTGTGAGAGAAAACAGTGAAGGAACTGGTCCAGTAACGTGACGTATGGCTACAGGCATGCTGTAATGGTGAAATGCTCATTGATATTTTTTTAGAATTACATTTTTACCTCTCAGTAAAGCATTATTGTAATCTCATTTTATTGCCTTTTCCCCCCCAACCGAGGACGAGAAGTTTTACGCATATATCAAACATTTTCTTACATTTTCATCATGTACTCAAAGCCTAGCGGAATTACCAGCACCATCAAACTTAACACTTCCTCTCCAACCCCTGGTGGAAACTTTGCACAACAAATACACACACAAACACACACACACACATACATCTGTGTGTATATTCTCATTCTCTCTCTCTCTCTCTCTCTCCTCTCTCTCTCTCTCTCTCTCTCTCTCTCTCACACACACACACACACACACACACACACACACACACACTATAGTCAGTCACCAGCCTCCTAAACTGCAGAAGGCACAAGAGAGAACATATTTGGCTTGTCCAACATCTGGATTACTTTGGTGTAAGTTACTCTCGAAGCACTGTTTGTCTTTGCCACAATAAGATCACAAAGGCACTGATTCCAAAATTCCCCTCTGGGGTGGAAACATGCCCATAAACTGCCTCCTTCTGAAATATTTAAAAAAGATAACAGTTTGGTGAAAGGAAAAGAAAGACTAGTAGAAATCTTTGATTCTAGCTCCAACTCTGACACTATCTAAAATTAAACAGATCTATTAAACACAAAAGCAAAGGTAAGAAATAATAAGGTGTTAAAAAAAATATTCCAAAAGATCATTCTCATTGTAAAGAAGCATATAAGTTCATATAAATTCATTTGGGGATACAAAAGAAAGTCTTATGCTAAACCCTAACAAAATTCTTAAGATTTTCAAGGTGGCAATTGATAAATGTTACTAGGCAATAGTATTTTTTAATAAAGACTAGTTAATGATTTCTATAAAATTACAGAGCACAGCGAATTCACTCAGGATTGGGATGGTTGACAAACATTGACTAGAAAAAAAAAATACAATATGACCTGATCTTGAAAGATCAATAAGAATTGAGCAGCAAGAATAAATACATTTTACATGTACATAGTACTTTATAATTTCCATTATATTTTTCACATACAGCTCCTCAACATTCCCAGTGACACTGTGAAAAAGGTATAATTTACCATTCTCATTTATCAAGGAGAAAAGCCTGGAATTTAGCTTGGTTAAATGGCTTACCCCACACCTGAAAACATACACACATATCCACTCATTCATTCATTTAACACCACCTTACAACTGTCTGAACGGCTATGAAGTGCAGGCACTGCTGCAGACACTAAGAATATAGCAATGGCCCTGGCCAATTTGCCTCAGTGGATATAGCAATGGCCCACAGAAGGGTCCTGGGTTCAATTTCTGTAAAGGGAACGTACCTTGGTTGCAGGTTCAATCCCTGGCCCTGGCCAGGCTGCATGCAAGAGGCAACCAATGTGTCTCTCTCACATCATGTCCCCTCCCTTCCACTCTCTCTAAGAATCAATGCAAAAGGGTACGAATTAACAAAACAAAAAACAAAACAAAACAATAATAATACAGCAATCAAGAAAACAAAGGTCATTTCCTCATGAAGTTTACACCTTGTAATATATAGAATGAATCCTGGATAGGCACAGAGTAGGGCTGAGGACACACTAGACAAGTGAAACATTAAGAAGGCTGTAAAGCAAGAAAGCAGGGACACAGTACACAAGAGAATGGTCAGTATAGTAGTTTTAGAACTACTGAGGTTAGAGAAGGTTGTGTTTGAGAAAGATAGTTTGGGGGCACTCTGAGGCCTCTGAATACAATGTATGGATAGGAGGTTTAAACTTGATTCAGCATACACTGGAAAAAAATGGTGTGACTTAAGTGTTACCGTAGGAATAAGGTCATCTACATTAACAAGGGTTGTGTGTTCGTTGTAATAACACGTGTCACATACTGCTGACTTACTGCAGGCCAGATACTCTCCGCAACACTTTACATGTATGAACTTGTAAAACTGGTACTATGTTTAGCTCCCACTGCCCACGAGGGAACTAAGGACAAAGGGGTTAAGTAACTTGCCCAAAGCCACACACAGAGCGGGGCCAAGAAGTAAAGTGCCTTGGCTAGCCAGAGTCCACGCTCGTGGCCACTGGGCTTGCACTCAGCCACAGAACAGGGGAGGCGTAGGGAAGAAGCGAAAGGCAAGACCACCAATTCCTTACCCATTACGTCCCCCTGCCTGCAGTTTTAAAGATTTAAATTTGGTAGCTATGAAAACACAAAGAGGGGAATAGACACGTGAAACAGGTTAAAGGAGAGAATGAGTTGGATTTGTTAAATAGCTACACTTTACAAACAACTGCATGTTCAACCGGGAAGACTGGGAAGTGGAGTGGAGGAAGCACGTGAAGGAGGCAGCTGATGGCTCTGTCCTGCACCAGAGGTACCGGCCTCCAGGCAGGAAGGGCGGACGCGGGCTCGGGAAAGGGGGGCTGGGAGTAGGGAGCCCTTGCAGCTCTTCCTGGCTCAGATGTTCCTCTTGCGAGATGATGGGCTTAGACCACGCGATGGCAGAGGCCTCTTCTGGTTCAGTAACTTTGTAATTGCAAAAGCAGAGAATGTTCTTCAACAGTTTGGATACTATTTGCTGGCCAAGGTAATACTTTTTATGGTGGCTTCTGCCTTTATTTCTGAGACATTCTATAAACTTTGTTTCAAATACAGTCCCAAAGGTCAACACCCATGAACTAAAGAAAAAAACTTTAAAACACACACACACACACACACACACACACTTCAAAATTCCATATTCTGATTTGTTAAAAATCAAAGGTTTAAAATAGGTGTTTCTCCTTTAAATGGAGTCTTACTGACAAAATCAGGACTCAAAAATGATGTAATCAATTCAAGACCCCCCCTTTTATTTAAGTAATCTTACTTAATTTAACTTCAGAAAAACAAACTATATCCCATATATTATTTAACTCCACACTGAAAAAGTTACAATTCATCACAACCAGCCATTAACCTTTCAACTAGTGAACAGGAAGATGAGAAGAAGTTTAAACAAAAAGAAGGCATTTTATGAATGCACACTTACAAAGCATAGGTAAATATTGGTACAGTTGATGAAGACATGACAAGTACTGGTTAAAATACAAAGTCTGGTTTTACTCTTCATGACTGAACCTGTGGGTTATACTAAAAAATATGACAAACATTCATTTAGAATGAAATAGATCCACATACATCATCACAGTCAGGGAGCAGCTCCTGTGAGCTGGTTTCCAGGTCGCTGCGAACGCCACTAGAGGGCAACAGAGTGCGCTCAGCAAGCAACGTGGGCTTAGGGAAGGTGTCTGGTGTGAGGTCACAGCTCAGGAGGTGTGTGCAACAGTCTCTGTTTCAAAACCACATTTGACCCCAGAATGTGTCTTATATTACCAAACACTACATTCTGATCAAAGTATTCTTATTCTAACGTTACATTTAGTCATAGTGGATTTTGATTTCTCAATCATGTATAAGTCCAAGTGTTCTATCATAATAATAAAGAATCTTCCCATAAAACAAACAATTTAATAACTTTTAAAGAAAATGAATAAGGGCTTTTAAAAAGACAGACTGTACTGTAAAATAGTTTGATGTTTTAATACTTAAATTTAAAAAATTTAATGGTTACATCAAAACCCAGGTAAAAATGCACTAATAACACTACCATAATATTTTAATATTATAGCTAACATTTACCACTTACTATATGCTATACTGTATTTAAACATAATATAGTTTTCCTACACTAATCATATACGATTAAAAATGAACACTTTGCCCATTTTACAAACATAAAAACGAGGCTAACAGAAATGAAGAAACTTGCCCGGGAACCTATAGGAATAAGGCTGCACTGACACTGCCATAGCTGAGTGCTGGGTCTCACATGTGATCCCGGAAGCAGCCCAGCCTCCAGAGGCCAGCCCCGCCCCGCTGGAGGCCAGGAGATGTTGGCATCTCTCCAAGACAAACTCTGATGACAGTCAACCTTTTGTCAAAAATAGAGACATTACCACATAACATAGTTTCACTTTTGTATATTTAGTATAACCATGGCAGTAATCCAATGTACATACTACAAGTTTTATATTTGCACATTTCAGTATTATATTGCAATTGTCTTCTACAACCAAGTCAAGATATAATGACAATTAACAAGAAAAACAATCATTAAAAAGTTCAATACTCAGGGTTCTCAGGCTGAAAAAAATATATATAGCAATTAGAGAACAATAAGCTTTACAGTGGCTTATTAAGAGTCAATCTTTAGACTTCCTAGGGCCTTTGAATACTGAAATGAGAAACTGATAAAGGAATATTACATAGCTTTTGGGTGTGGAACTTCAATGATTCCTATGTAATACAAGACAACAGCATAACATTCAAGTCCCAAAGCCTGAAGGCTCACCCAAAGAACTGAGAATCAGTTTGGAAGAAATGCACATGCCAATAAACTAATCTGAAGTATAAGAGATTTTCCCTGTCCTATAAGATCTAAAAAGCCATGTAAAAATGAAACTGAGAAATCCATCATCACTTTATAAGTTTAAAATTAGATAAGAAACAATGTATGAGTATCCTATTGCTGCTATAACAAATTATAGTGTCTTCAAGCAACACAAATGTAACTTACAATTCGGAGGTGAAAAGTCTGAAATGGGCCTCCTGGGGCTAAAATCAAGGGGTCAGCAATGCTGTGTTCTTTCTAAAGGTTCTATGGGAGGATTCATTCCCTTGCCTCTTCAAGATTCTAGAAGCTGAGTGCATTCTTTGTCTCCATTTTCCAAGCCAGCACTGGACAGTCAACTTCTTCTTCCATGGTATCTCTCTAATACTGGCTCTCCCACCTTCCTCTTTCATTTATTAGGACTCTTGTGATTATCCTGGGCCAAAACAATCCAGAATAACTTCCCATTTTAAAGTCCTTAATCAGTTTTGCAAAAATCCTTTTGCCATGTAACACACATAATCACAAGCTGTGGAGACCAGGGTACAGATGCTTTTGGGGGTCAACTCTCTGCCTCCTGCAGACAGCACAGTATATAATCTGCATGCATTCTGTAATCCACCTGAAAAGTAGCTACTAGAATACAGCATTTATTTATCTATGAAACTGCATTTAGTGTCATTTCTGAAACAAATACAGTCTATAAGATCCACCTGAAATTAAACTGAGCTGAGTAACCTAGGGCCTAGAAAAGGGATACAATAGAAAGCAGCTGATAAAACTGGCAGGCATGTATAGGGAATTAGATGCAGGCTGCAGGCAAAGACAGGTGAAGATAACTATATATGCATGTCATACTAATTCTGGATTAATTTTGTTTCACCCCATAGTTCTATTATCTTTTCTTCATAATGATATAACTGTATAAAAACACATGTTTTATTATTTAGGATTGATGATTTTTTTATAAATAGAAATTGTAGATACCAACACCCAACACACTGCTTGGTATATAGAAGAACAAAATAGTGTCAACATTTTAAGTCTAGGTTCCAGAGTCTGATTCTGCCACCTACTCCACTAGCGTGGTCTTCGGCAAGTCACTTAGAATTTCTGTGGCTGTCCTCCGAAATTAAAAACAGGGTAATAGATAGCTCCTGCCTACGGGGTCGCTCTAAAATAGAATATGTAAGGGCAAAGACATGCTGGGGCACTGTTAGTGCTCAATAAAATATTAAGTAGTTGTTATTAGGTAAACTCAGTCGGTAGCCTTGGGCATTCAGAGAGGAGACATTAGTGTAAAGCTGTAAATTCTTAGATATTTATCCCGGAGAACTGGTATCATCAGACTGATACAAAAAAAAGTGAAGAATTTTCAGAGAGGAAAAAAAAAACCTGTCACAACTGGATAATTAAGTTTCAGCACAAATCTTATGCAAAATTTCAAAGCTGCTCCAATAATATTTTGAAAAAATATAAGATGAAATAGTGCATCACTGAAAAACCTGATTCCCCTGTGAAGGGGATCTAGTGTGAAAGCAAACAAAATAAATAAATAAATAAACAAACAAACAAACAAACACCTCCCAAAGGGACCCCATGAAAGGCATGCACCATACTCTATGTTGGCCAAGGTTATTAAGAGAGGTAAGACCAAAGACAAATCACTTCTAGTGCCAACATTTAGAAAGCCATTTCTTTTCTTTAGAAAACTGACTAAGCTATATTAGCCCTTGCCTGGTTTTAAGTAAATGCCATGTATCCTGTAATTGTGATCTTTACAGAAGTGTGCTGTATGGTCTTCTGTATACTAACTAAAGGCCTCAGCCTACTCTGCTCTCTGACTCCTGCTTCATCCTTCCCAGCTAAGCTATCTCCTAATTAGAATTTCTCACCTGGAGTGAGTCTTTCCTAGATGTGTGGACTTTGGCACAAGGATTATGTACATCCATCATGGCTCTTCGGGCTTGTTCTCTGTCTATATTCTCAATTCAAGAAAGTATTAGATAGCCATTTTTTAAAAATAGGTGAGTTATAATTTTATCTAAGCCCAATATATCTCATGAAGAGCCATGAGACATGTCACTAAATGCATGTCACGTGTCCTGAAGCATCGCTTATAAATACTTCTTAATCTAAGTGACAAAAAAAAAAATCAGGAAAGATGGAGACTGGTAGAATCTGCTTCGCATACTAGACAATATCACTAAAGAGAGTTATGTGCAACTACTTTAAGAAAAATCTTCACCATAAGACTTTTCTCCCCATGTATTCTCTGCTTTGAAAGATATTCAAATCTCAGGCATTAAGTTGAATATTTAGTGAAAGCCAAAAATAAGTCTATAAGAAAAATCTTAAGACTGTAGAGAAGGTGTCAGGGGCAAAAAATTAGTGATACTCTCTTTTTCACTGACATTATTGTAAAAAAAAAAAAAGGAAATAGGAGTACAGTGTTTTCTGACAAAATCAAAAATAGAACTTCCCATCAACTCTTCAGAACAACACAAGTTAGGCTTCGTGTAGAAGAGATAAGAGTATCACAGGATTCACTAAATCTGAATCCAAACAACACTAAATCTGAACCAAACAATCCTTTGCTGGGAATTTTAACTGATTATCTCAGTTTTTCACCTTATTTAGTAGTGATGGTGAAGTCCCTTAAAACAGAGATTACATACAAAAATGCTGTTTCTGTGTCTAGTAAATGAATTGTGCACACTGCCAAGATAGTTAAAATTACTTCTTTAAAAGGAAGAGCTCTATAGGACAAATTAGGTCCCTGGCACTGTTCACAGGAACATCCTCCTGTAATGAGATCCTGTGTGAGACTGGGGTGAGACATTTTCTTCTGGCACTTTCCAGCTCTCCATTCTAACACAATGGACATCAGAGAAACCGGAGACGGGAAGACCCTCTTCATTAACAACCCCAATGCCTAGGATATTTCCAAGGAAGAAGGCTGTAGAGAAGCAGCAAAAAGCAAAAGGATAAAATGCAGAAGTAAAAGTCCTCCTTTAAAGTTATGAGCATAAATAATGCAATATTACACACTGTGAGACCCAACAACAAACAAGAAGTATGCATTGAAACCATGTACGGCAGCAGTCAACTGTAGACAGTAAGATTTCTTTTGCACTCATCAATTTCAGTAAGTGTTCTGCGAGAATCAAGTTTGAGTAAGATATTGTACCAGATATCATTAATACAAGGAACACACAAGGAATAAAAACCTCCTAGTTCTTGTCCTCCAGGAGCTTACAATCGAGTTTGGGAGACAAGTCCCTTATGAAGTCACTAATTACGATGCAAAGCTCAGTCCCAACAGAATATAACCCCAGTATTCAGTCCCAACAGAAAATAAGAAAAATAAGTGGGCAGAATGTCTGCAAAGATTAATTAAATGTGAAAAGTCCAAAAAAAGTTTTTATGGCAGAAAAAGTAAATTTTACCTAAGTTCAATAAATCACACACACACACACACACACACACACACACACACACACCTATCTGAAATTGCAATAAACAATGCAGAGAAACATGTTCACAGACATAAACTGGCCTGGTGCACACAGGATGCACAACAGAGCAAACTGCAGTTCAGTTCTGAAGGACACATTAGCCATTGAGAAGAGAAGCCCAGCACAGAAGAAGTGACCAACAATGAATGCGTCAACATCAATAATCCAGTTTATTGCAACTGAATAGTTTAGTTTATACCTTTTTCAGTTTAGTGTCAGAATAAAAATCCTATTAAACATGATTTGCAATGGAATTGTTCCCAAATAAATGGCAAAAGATGCCCAACTTTTTTTGACTAGTCAATCTAGTGTTTCACTTAAGCAACAAAAACAAAACTATCAGGGAAGATAGTTGTGTGCAACTACTTTAAGAAAAGTTTTCACCGTAGTTCTTGGTGACTTTCCTTCTCATTGTATTATATATTTTGAAGCATGTTCAAATCTCAGGCATTGAGCTGACTATTCAGCAAAGGCCAAGAATAAACTCAAGAGACAACAATGACCGTGAAGACTCCAACGGCTTCAGAGCCTAAAACTAATTTACTGAGACGGATCAGGAACTCTTGGGAATAGAGTCTGCTCATTAGGTTACCAGGAACAGATTCCAAATCTTGACAACATTTTCCCAAATATCTCACGGAGAACTTTGATTTATGGGCTGCCCAGGTAAAACCTGAACAGATGGTACGTTTTAATAATAACTGACGCGCAAGTCTGCTAAGGATCTCACCCTCTGGAAAACACACAGCACTACAGAGGAAAGCAGAGAGGAACGTTTTTAGAGTCATTTACCTTATCTTTGTCCTCCACGACATCGGCCAAGATATCATCTGGATCCAGGATTCCTCCGTCTGTGTATTCCAAGTGATGAATCTTCACCCAGTAGCCAGGATCCTGTAGTAGAACCATCAACAAGTTTCATGACTCAAACTTTTCGAAAAGGTAAACTGCATTCTCATTTTAAAAGAAATAAGCCGGCTCATTAAAAATATCCTCTAGTGATACTATTTCTAAGCACCAAATTCAAAAGTTATCTATCTACTTGGATAAATATTTAGCATTTTTATCCTACTTCATGTAAATCAAAATAAACCAAAGTATGCATAGTCTATCAATTATCCTGGAAGGTAAATTTTAATTTAAAAAATCGCTCTGCTATTTGAAAAGCATATTCAAGGAATTTTTTATAACCTACAATTTAGGTAATCCCAGGAATACGCTGTAAAAGGAAGGTACTCTTGAGGGTACTTGGTGAAACTGAGGTTTGGAAGTTCAAACTAAGACCCCAAAACTACAGGGGGATATCAAAAGGAATAGCTATGACTAGAATATATGGACGAAGTGGGGTGACCACTGAGCCCTGTGCCTGTTTGGCTCTCCATGGTCTCTGCATATCCTCACACTGAGATTTTCAGTGATATCAGGAGCAAGAGCTCCAGGATTGGTCTCCATGGCTGCAACTCAAACTGTCAGAGTTGCATGCGGGTTCACTCAATCAGGATACTAATTTAGAAGATTCCCCAAGTATTTTTTTTATTTAGCAACTTAGGAGTATAAGGTTTAAGGAAAAGAACTATTTTCTCAATTTGGTGGGTGGCTAGATACTCTGATATCACTGTTTAGAATTAAATAGTGGAGCCCATTCAGTTACTTATGCACTGCCCATTTCCAGAAAAAAATATTCAAGGGAAAGATTATAATGGTGAGACATTAAGTTTACAGAAGCAGATTTTATCAACTAAGACTTAAGTAAACAATTACCCCCCACAACAGAAGTACTGGTTAAAGTATAGCTCTCTTCCTGCCTAGGAGGAAGAGGGAAAAGGAAACCAAAGACTCGGATATAAAATAGGGAAATTCAGGAAACAGCAAGGGACTGGGATCTGACCAGTGGCGAAGGAGCAGCATGAGGGGCTGCAGGATGGAGTTGTTAAGTCACATACACTCCACCTGCACACACATTTGTGGGAACGAGATGCTCTGAAAATGAGGCACAGGAGTTGAAACTAAGACCTTTTTTTAAATCTAATTTTGATTCTAAAGCATAAAGTACTTAAAACATTTTACACTCATATGTGAAATTTAATTGGACTGAGCTACCAAGCAAAATAGAGAAGATTCACAGAGAGAGAGCAGGCAGAAGGCTCTGGTGGGAAGTGGGGTATGGGGGAAGGGTGCGGGATTGAGTAAAAAAAGAAAAAAGGAGAGAGAATTCATGTACATGGACAACAATTTGATGATTGTGAGGGGATCAGGGGGGTCAAGGTGGAAGAGGGCATGGAGGGGATAAATGCTGATGGAAAAAATAATTAATAAAAAAACAATAAAGTAATAAAAAGAAAATAAATTTTAAAAGTTTTACAGAACTAAATCAAATGGAAAAGTAATTTGATAAATTTCGGAATCATATATTCAGCCTCTCCAAAAAAATGTTTAAGTGAAACAGGGCGCCAGACTATAACTATCCCCATTGCACATTGAGGCTGCATTTTAACTCTAAAGGAGGAAAGAGAAGGCCAGGGGGGACAGACAGGAAATCCTAAACAAAAACAGATAACCTATTTGAAAGCAGTTTCCAAGAGAGGTAACTCAACATGCACAATCCACACCCGCTGTGAGTTTTGTGCCCATGGGATTTCGGCCATGTTGCTGTAGATCACTATCAGAATATACATACAGTATTAGCAGCCGACAGCCATCATAAAACCATAAATTCACCCTGACTCTTTATGCATGTGAAAATTTCAACCATTACCTCGCAGTCAACAATTTTGCATTTCATTTACTTGCTTTTATTACCATCAGGAATAAAACTGATCAAACATGAAAAGAAGTTCAGATATGTGTAATGGTTCAGACAATTAATCACATGGAAAATTTTATTGTATTTTTCATGATTGTGACATTTAATCTACCTTTATATTGCAAAAATTTCTCTAATACATATAACTTCTAAATTACTTTGAAAATGTCTCTAGTATCTGTGCTATGCAATAAATCTTATTACTTACACTCCTAGGATCATTAAAATATTGAAGAATCACATAATATACATTTTGCTTCCTCCACTACTGATAGTAACTTATCTGTTTTGTTTTTTTCAATAATGCACAGTTAACTTAAAGCTTACTGGAATTTTAACCAGTCTACAAAAGTGAACTGAAATAGGAAACTAAAACATATGCATTATGGGAACACAATCACTGGGTACTTTTAATAATCAATGTAAAAATTGTTCCAAACAGGCACAAATATTCTTCACTGTGTGTAGACAACATGAAACTTGCCCCTGTACCTTAGAGAGTCCATATTAGCCAAAGTTTTGAAGAATAACAATTTTCCATCTGCAATGCCTAGAGGGGGCTGGCATGCCAGTTGCTATAATGCTGTAACTACCGAGCACTAAGATTATATCAATAACCAAAAGAGGGAAAACATGGCCGAAACTGGTTTGGCTCAGTGGATAGAGCCTTGGCCTGCAGACTGAAAGGTCCCCGGTTCGATTCCAGTTAAGAGCATGTACCTTGGTTGTGGGCACATCCCCAGTAGGGGGTATGCAAGAGGCAGCTGATCAATGATTCTCTCTCATGAATGTTCCTAACTATCCTTCTCTCTTCCTCTCTGTAAAAACTCAATAAAATATATTTTTTTTAAAAAAAGAGGGAAAACATGGAGGTTTCTAAACAAAACCCTTCTTGTCCAAGAAGAGGAAAAAAAAAACCCAATGGTGACAAAGGGGAGGAAATCGCTGCAAAAACAAACAGCAACAACAACAAAAGGCCAATGTCTAGAGAAGAATTGTGTTAACAGTGGTAGTAATCACAGGCTCAGTAATGCAACTGTCTTTTTGGGTTTTTTTTTGTGGCTTCACATTTTCATAAGAATAGTCTTACTCAGTAGAAAACAAGAACAATTGTAAAATGGAAAATTAGAATTTTCCTTGTAGAACCTAACTCCTTAAATTTTGTGATATATATATGCCTGATATGCAAAAAGTTCCCTTGGGATGTCAACTGACCAGGAATTTGGTTGCTTGCAATGATACGCACTGACCAGCAAGGGGTGGTGGGGAATGAAGGGAGACCCTGGCTGGCATCTGGCAGCCACTAGGGACTGTCCTGTGCATGAATTTCGTGCACTGGGCTTATAGTGTATCCATAAAACAAGATGTTATCATTTCCATCATTATCTTCATCAACAGCATGGCAGGTATTTTGTTTCAGTACTTACTATAGGCCAGGGACTATAATAGGTGCTGCATGTTATATATGATTAACTCATTTATCCTCAAATAGACTCATGAAGTGGTTATCAATCTAACAGATGAAAAAAGCAAGGCATTGGTAAATAAATTAACTTACTCAAGGTCAGATGCTTAATAAACAGCAGAGATAAGATACATTTTTAATACAAAAAAATTATATTAAAGAACTTGAGGAAAATAACAATTAGGCAGTGGATCATATCCATTTCTATTGCTACTTAACTTTAAAGGTTCATTTTTCACCTTGGCTGGTTGGGCTCAGTGGATAGAGTGTTGGCCTGTGAGCTGAAGGATCCTGGATTCAATTCTGGTCAAGGGTACCTGTCCAGGTTGTGAACTCGATCCCCAGTAGGGGGTATGCAGGAATCAGCTAATCAATGATCCTCTCTCATCATTGATGTTTCTATCTCTCCCTCTCCCTTCCTCTCTGGAAAAAAATTATAATTTTTTTAAATTATTCATTCTGGGATTAACCTAAATTTATTTGAGGGAAGAGGTGCAGATATATATATAAAGGTATAAAGGTGGTTTGTTTGTGTGTTTTTTTTAATAAAGGACAACTTTTAATTCTTTTCAAATCTACTGCCTACATCATCATAGCACATTCTAACTCTTCCACAAGAATATCAAAGTTTTCTTTTCCTATGAATGTGTTGCAGAGAACTGGAATAAATCAAGCAATGCTAAGAGAGTTTGGAGTTACACTTTATTCACCTCGGTGGGTTTAGAGAAATGAATTCAAATTCTAAGCAAGGCTATAAGCAGAACTTCTCTTTTTATTAAAAAGCCAGCCTTGTGTGTCCTTAGTGGTTATCTCCCTGCTGGCCTTGAAAACAACACAGTTCTATCCAATTAAAAAAAAATACACCTGGCATGGCATTGAGAGTATGGGCATATCTAGTCTCTGACCTACAAGATCAGACAGTTAAGTTTATCTTCCTCATTATTCAAGCAAGCTAAAGCAGGCTAGAAAGCAAAGTTACTTTTTTAGAATAAGAGGCCATCAAAAAAACAGCAGAGAATTCCAAACAGTAGTTTTCCAAAATAGGGGTTAGCCTTCTCAGATGTAACAGTGAATTAGATGCAAAAAAAAAAAAGATTATATAAATCATCAGGATTAAATATACTGTAATCTTAAAATCAAAGTTTTATCAGGAAAATGAAATGTTAACTTATGAAATAATGAAAATTACATACCGTATTTGCCGGCATATAAGACGACTTTTTGGCCCTGAAAAATATGCCTCCAAGTGGGGGGTAGTCTTATATGGCGAGTATTAAACAAACTCTGTATTTTTAGTGGAAATGTTAGGGGGTCGTCTTATACGCCCAGTCGTCTTATACGCCGGCAAATACGTATTTTTCAGGGCCAAAAAATCGTCTTATACGCCAGCAAATACGGTATATATTTAATTGATACATCTTTTTCAAAAGATTCCAAGTATGACTTTTAAAAGATGAAACCATTACTAATTTAATAACACTGAAATACAGTGTTTCAAATTAATGTTAAAAAACAGCTATTTTTTTAATCCTGCTTTCCATTAATTGTTTTCAATGAAATTTTATAGTCCAAAGACCTGGAAGCCAAGGTTATAGAGGCTTGTGTGGTCCGAAGGAATGCGAAGCCTACAGCCAAAGAATGGAAGCAGTCACATCCCCAAAGAATAGGAAGGACAAGCTAGCAATTTCTAAATAATGTATTCATTCTAAAACCCCAAAAAAAATATTCTGCTACAAAAGGGATTTTTATAAGAATTTGAGAATGCAAATTCATACAACGCAAGCTTTACTTAATGCAGCCAATTAAATCCAAACTTTCTTGCTGCTATGATGCTGGCATCTTTTTTAAGTTAACTCCAAAGAATACCTCTCACAGATACTATCAAGTCTGTGGGTGTAGCTCTGCATATGTAAATGAATGAAATAAGTTTAAAGCATTCTACTTGTAGAGACTGACATACCACATGCCAATGGCAGTCATACATCCAACAAGTACGTGTTGAGTTGTTACAACCATCCATGAAAAAAAATAGAGGAGAAAAACTGCATCCTTGGAAGAATAGAGCTTAAATTATCAGTGAGGAGGGAAAACAGGCAGTAATTAGCAAACAAAATAAACAATTAAGTGAAATGGTATGTTAGAAAGTGATGTGACCTGGCAGGAAAAAAAAAATAGGGTAAGGAGGGTGGGGGTACAGAGGACTTATATTTTCAAAAGGGTGTCAGGTCAGGTCTTTTGGAATGAGGGCATTTGAGCAAAGACTAGAGGAGGAAAGTCAGTGGGGCCTGGAGAATTGAAATCGTTTTCCCAACAAGTATCTGTGCCCCCGGGGCAAGTCCGTTCACAGTCACAGCTCAGAAAAAAGAGTCCCTCAGAGGAGTCCCTTATGTGGCATAGAAGGGGGGGTGGGGGGGGGGGCCAGTCCACTGGTCGAGTTGAATAAGCATGGCAGGGACATGAAAATACCAAATGGCAGAAACTGCTGGTCTATTCTCCCCAAAAATGCCTTAAAATTTTCATAACACAAGACTGTCCAAATATACTACCCCTTTTTAAAATCTATATCTATATCTATATCTATATCTATATCTATATCTATATCTATATCTATATCTATATCTAAATAGATATCTATATTTATTATATTATAGTTTTGTAACACATATTTATTATATTCTAGTTTTGTAAGCTCAAAGTCTGATATATATAGATATAGATATATAGATATAGATATATCCCATTGATTTCAGAGAAGAAGGGAGAGGGAAAGAGAGAAACATCAATGATTGATCCCACAACCCAAGCATGTGTCCTTGACCCCAATCAAACCGGGGACCCCACAGTCCGCAGGTCTATGCTCTATCCACTGAGTCAAACCAGCTAAGGCCAAATATATTATCCTTTTTACAGGTTTCCCAATTATTTGGATTGGGTCAAAATTATTTGGAATGGTCAAAATTATTTTGGATTACTATGATATGTAAGCAAAAACATACAGTAAATTATCCCCAAATATTATTTTATAATAGTTTCTATATGTATATAGTATATCTATGTTTTACATATATAGTGAGAAATATAGATATATATTACAAATGTGTGTATGGCACAAACATGTAGGTGGATATAACCACATTCAATAGCAAAGCATATTGAGCCCAATTTTGTACAGGCAAGAAATACCATTCTTTGAAAATTAGCATAGTTGCATTTGATATAGTAAAAGTAAGCTAATTTTTCTAGGAAAATTATAAATTCCTACTAACTAAAATATGAGAACCAAGCCCTTCATGTAGTCAATTGGCAATAAAGAAAGGTGCTAATAGTTTCCTATTGCTCCTGTATCAGCACACTTATTGTTAAAGCAACACATATTTATTATATTATAGTTTTGTAAGCTCAAAGTCTGATGAAAATCCCACTGGGTTAAAATCAAGCTTTGACTCCCTTCAAAAGTACCTCATAAGCATACTTTCTTTATCCTTTCCTGAAATCTCTAAAAGTCTCCTACATGCATAGTCCAAATGCAGAGTCCAAAACATAAAAGGCATAGAATAAGTGGGAATATAAAGATTCTACTACAGCCCCAGCCAGTTTGGCTTAGGGGATAGAGCATTGGCCTGCGGACTGAAGGGCCCTGGGTTCAAAGGGCCCTAGGTTCAATTCCAGTCAAGGGCATGATGTGTTTCTCTGACACTGAGATTTCTTTCTGTCTTTTCTTGTCTCTTCCATTCTCTAAAAATCAGTGGAAAAATATCCTCATGTGAGGATTTGAAAAAATAAAGATTCTACTGAAAAAGCCTTTTCAATATTTGTGAGTCCCTGGAAGGCAGGATCTGACAAAAATAAATAAAAGAAAACACACTCAAATTTAAGATTATAAAAGAATCAATTATAAGACATGTAACAAAGATGAAAACATGGAGGAAGAAAAGGTAAACTAGAAAAAACGAATATACAAGGTGTCCCAAAAAATGTATACAAACTTTAACAGCTTGTAGCTCAGTTTTAAAAATGAAATTTATTTTAATAAACACTGCCTTTATAATTATTAAAAGTGTGCATATGCATTTTGGGAACAACCTATAGTTTCTTCATGTGTTGAATTTGAAATGCTTCCAGTCGATTAAGGTTAAGCTATCTAATAGGGAGTTTAAAATATGGGAATGGAGTTTTAAAAAAGATGAGGACTAAGACATATGGAATTGTAAGTCAAATGTACAGTTAATACGTGGAGTCAAGAAAATCATAAAATACCTGGAGAGTTAGAGAAAAATTTTATGGAATATATAAAAAACAGAGCTTAGAGGTAAGTTTATAGCATTGAATGTATTAGAAAAAAAGAAAGATCTAAAATCAATAATCTAAGTTATCACTGTAGAAAAAAAAAGAGCAAATTAAATCCAAAGTACCCAGGAAAAAAAAAAGAAAGAAAAATTGAGTAGAAATCAATGAAATTGACAATGAGAAATCAATAGAGAAAAATTGATGTAACCAAGTTGAATCTTTTAAAGGACCAATAAAACTGAAAAGCCTTTTGGACATACTAAGAAAAAAGAGAGAACTCAAATTACTAATATAAGAAATGAAAGAAGGGACACCACTACAGCTCCAATGGACATAATAAAAATAATAAAGAAATATAAACAACTCTATGATCACAGATTTGTAACTTAGATGAAATGGACCAATTCCTTAAAAAACAATCTGTCAAAACACAGAAAACAATCAATAATCTGAAGAGGACAATATCTATTAAATAAGTTGATTTAATACTTAATAATCTTCCAAAACAGAAAGCACCCAGAATAGATGGGTTCTTTAATGAGTTAAACACTTATGGAGAAATTATACAAATTCCTACAATCTCTGTCAAAAAACAGAAGTAGAAGGAATATTTCATAACTCATTTTATAAGGTCAGCATTACCCTAATCCTAAACAGTTGGAAACATTATAACTCCAAAACATCTCTCTCATGAACATATGTGTAGAAATCCACAGCAAAATATTAGCAAAGTGAATTCAACAATATATAAAACTTTACAACATGACCTCCAATTAAGATTTACTCTAGGTATGAAAGGCATGGTTAACAATCAATAATCAATTAATATAATCCATCCTATCATTAGGCAAAAAGCAAATCTCAAAAAAATCACATGATCGTAACAATAAATGTAGAATATAAGACCCAGTCATTAAAAAAACAAAAACAACAACAGAAAACTCTTGGTGTATTAGGATTAGAGGGGAACTTCCTCAATCAACTTTATAAAGAACATCTATAAAAATTACCTAATTTTAATCTTTGTTCTCATCTCTCTAGGCTCAACTCAGAGAATTAATTTCTCCAATTAGAATTGCCTTCCTTTACTCTGACCCTACATTACCTTGCTCATGCTTTGCTTATATCTATTTCATTTTGCCTCTATGATCAGTGGTTAGCATGCTTCTTTCTCAAGTGTATGTGCAATGTCTTCATCTTCTTAATATAGTCCCTTTATTTCCCCTCCCAAAGAGCCCAGTCCAGAATTATAAACCAGCGTGAGTTCAACAAGCAGCAAAGTCAATTACTGGTGACTGCCATACAAATAATACCTTATCCTCTATAATAAAGAGCTAATATGCAAATGGTTGTCACACCCTCATGCCATAATGGCTCAGACACTCAACACTGGGGAGAGAGAAATGGGGACCAGCCAGGCTGTAGCACAGGAGAGGAATAAGCCACCTGCCTCACAGTCTCTGGTGCCTTTGTTGTGACCCATGCAAAGCCACCTGCCCACAGTCCCCTGTGGCTGCTGGTGCAGCCAGCCCAGGTGAAACTGGTCCAGGTCCTGGGTGCCTGCAGCCAACCAGAGGAGGGACACCCGGGTCCTGGGTGGAGGGCAAGGCAGAGGCAGTTAGGGGCGATCAGGCTCTGAGGGGAGCATTTCAGGGTGATCAGGTAGGTAGGCAGAGGTGGTTAGGGGCGATTAGGCAGGCAGGCAAGCTATTAGGAGCAAGCAGTCCCGGATTAGGAGAGGCAGTCAGACATCCCCTGAGGGGTCTCAGATTGGAGAAGATACAGGTTGGGCTGAGGGTCTTCCCAGCTCCCCCCCCCCATGCATGAATTTGTGCACCAGGCCTCTAGTTTAGAAATAAGAATGGTTAGGACCAGGGTAAGTTTAAGACAGGAAATCTGCACTACTAGGCAACAGGAAATACTCAATCACCATTCAGTAAATAGTTACCCAAAAGCTTTAGGCTCTATGCAAAGACCAAGTCACAGTCAGAGAATTCTTGAAGAATTTGCCATTTCTCACATATTGCCCTAATGTTCCCACAATGCCCTCAAAACCCTCTAAAACTTGATAAGTACTACATCAAGGAAGTCAATGGTGAATACAAAATCTCATTTCCAAGTAATTCTACTTCCTTGCAATACTGTTTTATTATGAAAATTATCAGTTAGATGTCATCGACTGATTCATGGAAGTAGGCCTTTAATCAAATTACTTCATTTTGCAGATGAGGAAACTGAGGCCCAGATTAATTGAACATATTCCCTAAGGTCACAAGTTCATAGCACAGTTTTTCTGAAATGTGGTCTAGTGAGTTTGCTCATGCTCTGTGTAAATTAGAAGGGGTCATAGGCATGGACAGTTGGAATGATTAGAATTTTATACCCACTGGTTGATGAATGTGGCTCACTTCCTCCAAAATAAGGCAATTTGCCATTGGGTGTGGGGCCACAGCCCTGAACCAGATGGCACAGGAACACCAGGCCAGTAAGATTATACTGTTCTGTTGGCAGAGCAATTGCAACCCTTTTGACAGGAGCCAAACAGCTGTAGGGCGAGGCATTTGGGGGCAGACTTCTGGTTTCATATGGTCAACAGCATAGCCTATTCTTCAAGTCTATGCCAATACCACTCACAAATTTTAGGTAGATAATGATTGATAGATATAGATAGATGGATGGATAGATAGATAGATAGATAGATAGATATAAAATCTTTTTTCAAATCCTAAGCTGGGACATTTTGTACTTTTTAAAGAATTTTAAAAGTCTGTATTAAAGAACAAAGTAAAAAAAAAATCACAGCCATAAACACAATTAATTAAAACACTGCAGGGTTTTAAGAAGCCATCCCCCTCCCAAGATTCTTTTTGGTGTGTGTGTGCTATAAATATTTAATACATGAATAAAGAGATTAAGCAAAACAATCATTTCAATCAGTTATCAAATTTTCTTTTTAAAATCTTCATTATTGAAAGTATTACATTATATCCACCTTTTTTCCCCATTGACCCCTTCTTGCACATCCCTGCCTCCCTCACCCCTAACTCAGGCCTTCTCCACCCTACTGTCTGTGCCCATGGGGTATGCATATACGCATACACGTTCTTTGGTTGGTCTCTTTCTACCCACCCACCCTTGCCTTCCTTCTGAAATTAGGGAGTGTGTCCCATGCTTCCGTGTCTCTGGATCTAATTTGTTCATCAGTCTATTTTGTTCATTAGATTCCACATGTGAGATCATGTGATACTTATCTCTCCCTAACATTTCAAAATCAGCACAAGCATTGTCTCTGCAATCTTCTTCATGAGAGCAATGCTAAAAGTTGCTAAAACTGAATCCAGCACATACTTACATCAAATATTTACATATGCCAGAGTTCTTATTAAATGCAGGCTTTAAAATGAATGCCCAATAAACATGACACACAAAAAAATAAGGCAAAGAAAGGGAGAGAGCTAGAGGATACTGATCACTCCTTGAACTACCTCATTCTCCCTCATCCTGAATGTGTTCACTAATGAGCCCAGGAGAAAAATTTTTACTGCTACTGCCATCTGACATGCACATATCTAAAAGAAAACTATTACCAGGAAATATAGCCAAAGGAATAAGGCCTGCTAATGAGTTCATATTCTCAGAAGCTATTTGCCTTAGGTTCTTCAGAATGGATTTCACCAGAGCCCATAGCAGCTCATAAGAAAAGTTCCTTAAAAACCAGAATCAATTTTTTAAATGGGAAAATAAAAATATCCTTTCATAAGTACTTTTATACAATGCATTACCATTCACTAGCATGTCAAACAGGAAAATCAGCATTCTTCAGTACATTAGACCAATGAGCAAAAGTTCACTTTTAATGACTAACTTGCAGAGAGAGTGGTGTGCATTTAGCTACGCCCAGCTGGCAAGAATTGTATTTGCTGTATGTATTTGCAGGCCACAATTTCTACAGTTCATTTGGCACGTGCTCGCATAATAGATACTCCCAGATGAAAATAAAGGTATTTCTCCGTGGCCTGGAAAAAGTCTAGCATATGAGAACAAGCAATTGATACTTTAATTTCATATTCAGTTTTATCACCCCGGATATTTTTTGCCTTGTCATCTACTTTTGAGACTTGAAAAAAGAATGGAGATTCACAGCCTGGTGACTATAGGTAATAATACTGTATTGCACATTTGAAAGTTGCTAAGAAACTAGATATTAAAATATCTTATCATGCCAGGCTGGTGTGTTCAGTGATTGAGCGTCAACCCATAAACTAGGAGGTCACAGTTTGATTCCTAGTCAGGTCACATGACCAGATCATGGGCTGGATCCCCAGTAGCGGGTGTGTAGGAGGATATACTTTTTCTATCACCATGGATGTTTCTATCTCTCTTTCCCTCTCCCTTCCTCTCTCTGAAACCAATAAAAATGTATTTTTTAAAAAGATCTTA
Organism: Vespertilio murinus; assembly: GCA_963924515.1. Classification (NCBI taxonomy): domain Eukaryota; kingdom Metazoa; phylum Chordata; class Mammalia; order Chiroptera; family Vespertilionidae; genus Vespertilio; species Vespertilio murinus. Next base: position 75,263,412 of record OZ004711.1, on the reverse strand, counting down.
TAAGAAAAAAAATATGTAACTATGATGATGAATGTTAACCAGGTGTATTGTGGTGGTGATTTCATAATATATACAAATATCAAATCATTATGTTGAACATACATAACGAAACATGCATCAATTATATTTCAACAATAAAAAAATAGAAACTATCAGAATAAAACCTACCTATTGGTATGATTAACCAATGAGAAAATAAGAGATTAGAAAGTAATGAGGTTAGAATGTATCAAAGAAACAATATTGGCCTCAGATTATGTGTGGATTAAATAAGAATCCCATCTAATTAAGGTCCTTATTCTCTGAAAAACATGAGTTTATTTGCTGTCATGTTTGGGTATTATATATATATTGCATTTTGTTTCTCATCTGCTGTTCATTACACGAAGAAGTAAAAATCTGTTTTACAACTTTAGTTAATGCACACATGCCAATCACCACATTTCTAAGGGCACCATTTCCTTCTAGAATAAAGTAACTGTATGCGAGAGCTAAAACTAGGCCTGGTACATGTCTATGTACCAAATGAATAAATTATTTTAACTTTTAAAATAGTAGCTATCTGTTGTTTGTGACACATTATGGAAGCTACTTTATGACCCACAATGAGATTAATCTTCACTCCAACCTTCACAGGTAAACATCACTAACACTCTGATACAGACAAGGAGAAGGAGGCTCCGAGAGGCAGCGCACCTCACACAAGGTCCAAGAATAGCACGTGGAGAAGCCGCACCTGGAGTTGGCAAGCCCAGGCCCATCCCACTTGCCAAGCACTTCACAGTCTATCTGTCTGCCTTCAATCTCATGTTCACATTTTAAAACCAAAACAAACTAATCAGTGAAGTTGTTTCCTTCCTTTGGTAAGGTCAACATAACTATTAGAAATGTAGAGATGACACTAGCTTCCGGAAGTGTGCTTGCCCTTAGCACTTACAGGTCACAGTATGGGTATGAGTGCAACAAATACTTTTACGTACTGATGCTTAACCAAGGCCAGGGTTACGGTTTCACCAAAGCAGCATTAGAACTTGATGGAAGGATGTCTGGGCTCAGAGCTCAGGAAAGGCTAACCTCAGGGGAACCTCAGGAAGATGAGTGAAACCCTCCCAGCAAGATGGCGGCGCAGGCACTGATGGGCAGGAGGGGATGGGTGAGCCAACAGGTAAGACCAGGCTGGGAATAAGGACATTGAAGTTACAGCTCAGAAAAAGCTCATGCTACCTACTCATAATAGCAAATGGAGAGGAAAAATTACCAAAATGTGGCAGATGCAAATGGAACTATTTGCTTAGTGTTGGTCCTTGGATAAAGGGAGAAAAGTAGCATATTCCACTTCTTCATGGTATATAATGAAGTCACAGTTTTGATTAACATTATTTTTGAAAACTAATAAAGCTAGCCTACCACATCAAGGAAAAATGATAGCATTTGTTGTAAAAAATAAAATTCCAGCATTTAAATGAAAATTAGAATTTTGGATAACTTGGTATCCACCACCATGCGTTTCACAGCTTCCCAATACAAAAGATCTTTCTGATAATATTGGTGGTGATATTATGTTACATAATTCTGATTCATACAATGAAATATGTTAATATTTGGGAAATCTGCATAACTTCTTACCAATATTTTCCAAGGGACAATTGTATGATATTACAAAATAATGTCTAAGTAAAAACATACATTCAAAATTCAAAATAGATTAATGGATTCTAAGTTAATAGAGGATCAAAAGTTAATTGATATGGTTTCTGGTTTTTCATTGCCAAAAAATCCTTAAACTAAAAGTTATTAACATTTGTCAAGTTATGGTATAATTATAAAAAAGAATATACACAATTTCCTAACTATATATTTATGTGAGATATATATCTGTCTTCATAAACCTCATCCAAGGGAGCATATCAAAAAAGACTGAATGCAAAAAGAAATCTGAGAGCCCAGCCATCTTTCATTAAGGCACCAAAAAGATATGTAAAAATGTAAATAAAAAGACTTTTCTCACTAATTTTTTTTTTGTTTTGATAAACAGTTACTACTCAAAAAAATGTTATTTTTGTTAGTATGCACTGGGCTTATTTATGAATAAAAGGTTAAAATAATTGAGATGTCTCAGTTTTAATGTCTAATCTAAAAAAATGAATAAATATAAGGCATGTGACTTTAAGCTCATTGAGGTCCTCAAGGACTTAAGAGAGCAAAGAGGTCCTGAGACCAAATGTTTGAACACCCCTGTAGCAGAGAACTATATTCCAAAAGGAGATGAAGAAAGGGTGTCTGGTTATCATAGCTTATTCTGCCTCTGGTTATGCAGTAGTTGGTTTGATTATGAAATGTCTTGGGTAGACTTTTTTTTTTTTTAAGGGGAAGCAAATTGTAGCTGGGGTCACTCCTGTGGGCTACAGATACTCCAAGGCCTTCTACAGCAACATCTTATTTTTTTCAGTGTTGTTTTCTATTATACTTAGGAGTATAGTATAGTGATTAGACAAGCACACACTTTACTAAGTCGTCCCCTCCATATTTTCAGTGCCCACACGTCACTATACATAGTTATTACAATATTATTGACTATATTCCCTCTGCTGTACTTTACATCCCCGTGACTAACTATTCTGTAACTACCAATCTGTACTTGACACTCCTCCCAGGTGTTCTTGTCTAGCAGGAGGGAGACAGGGCGAGCGGAAATGGAGAAGTCATCAGCACCAGGGTCACCTCTGGTAGAATGCTGAGCACTCCCATCTAGGATGAATGATGTCACAGGATAAGCTTTCCCAGGACATTCTTTGGGTGGTAAGATAAGAAGGAGGAAGGATTACTACCGGTTCCTAGAAACAACAAAAAGGCATGACTGAGGAAGAACTGAGAGCCTGAACAGGTCTTTGGATTCACCAGTTAGTGATTCAGAAGAGTAATAACAGCCAAGCACTAGCCTGACTTAAAAGGAGTCCTGGCCCAGCCGGCATGGCCCAGTGATTGAGCATTGACCTATGAACCAGGGGTCATAGTTTGATTCCCTGGCAGGGCACATGCCTGGGTGATGGGCTCAACCTCCAGTGAGGGGGGCGTGCAGGAGGCAGCCAATCCATGATTCTCTCTCATCATTGATGTTTCTATCTTCCTCTCCCTCTCCCCTCCTCTCTGAATTCAATATTAAAAAAGAAAGAAAGAAAGAAAGAAAGAAAGAAAGAAAGAAAGAAAGAAAGAAAGAAAGAAAGAAAGAAAGAAAGAAAGAAGAGTCCTGAAGTCCTGACCTGTAGAAATAGCAGAGGAATTAGATGGCAGAGCTCTCCTTATCAAAGCATCAACATTCAACTACTCAATCAGAGGAAGTATTCAGACTCTGCAAGGGAAGAAAATGATCTTACTGGACTGCTCCCAAAGTTCTTTGACACTTTGAGAATTTAATGGTATTAATGGTTCCATTTGTGACATATCTCACAAAGCAACATTGCACGTTTTGCAGATTCATTCATTAATACTTAAAAAATTAAAGTTATACTGAGTTAAGATCAAGCTAGATTTCGCTCACACTTTTCCCTAGGATTTATAAAGGATCACACTCTTGCTATTATTAGCAGAAATTAATTGGTTATGTTCCTAAAATAAAATAAAGGGCAAAGAAATGTCATGGGGATGGAGCAGGGGGTGAGGTTCCTAACCAGGAAAAGCAGGAGCTTGTTTGAGGGAACATGATTTAGTACAGGAGTAGTCACGTCACAGATACACTTTGGGAACTTTTCAGAACCCAGATCAGCACTTAACTAGATGTCACTTGATCTCCTGATGATTTATTATATACCATCCGCACTCCTGCCAGCAACCGTATTGACATAACAGTATGTTAGCATCTTTTTTAGAGGCATACATTTCTATGTCTTATTTATTTCCCTGCTCTGCTCCAACTTTGCATATTAATTGGCAAGCTATAGGTATTCAATAAAATAACTTTGTTTTAAATGTTTAATGACTGGGGATGAAAAGGGAATGTATTTCTCTTTAGGAGACATGGAAGTTACTTGCTTTTCACACACACACAAAAAAAATGCAAAGGCCAATTGGAAGGAGATGGTTAACTGCAATGATAAACATCGTTGAAATGGAAGCTATTGATTGAAGGAGAAAATCTTCAGACCAAGGGAGACAACACAAGGGATGGGGATTTATAATTTAAAGGATCCACTATTCAATAAACATTTCTTGAATGGCATCTTCCCCAAGGAGAACAGATGAAAAGCAAGTGCATTATCTGGAGACTTTCCCTGAGAGCAATAGGCAAGCACTTCACACCTCTTCTCATTGCAAAGACCTTCAAGGTTGGAGGTGAGTGATCTGTAGGGGCTTTTTCAAGTAGAACCACATTGCTCTGAGGCCCCCACATAGACATCAAATAGGTTTAGCTCAGAGCCTTCCAATCTGAGAAAAAGGAGGACATTCTTGTTCCAATTATAGTAAACAGTAACAGTTGCCAGGTTATGCTTAGTGTGATAAAGAACTTTGGCTTGGGCCTAAGTGTTGTATTGTAATCTTTTTCATAAATAATACCCACTGTTTATAGAGACAGATTAATATTAGTAAATACAGCTATTAAATAATGTATGACAGCACTTCAGACAATGATAAAATGGTCTCGATGCTACCATCCACATGTAGTTTAGTCTGGATCATAGTGCAAACCACAGTCTGACCCATAAAAGTGTTTAGCTTGATTTGCACAATATTTTAAATATGGAAAATTTTGCATAGAAATCTGATTTTCCAGTAGCTGTTAAAAAACAAACAAACAAACATGGAATCTGTCAAAACTGGGCCTGCATTTCAGTGTAATCAAATGGACCCATCACACTGTATACAGGTACACACACACACACACACACACACACACACACACACATATCTGTGTATCCTCCACATGGCCAGTCTCAAACACTCCTTAATGCCTTCACATAGTCTACCTCCACCTCCATTCATTTGCCTTCCCTGACCAGTTCCCTTGGGTTTGAGTTAAAGATTCCTAGCCAGGACAGCTGTTTCATAAATAAAAGAGGTTCCTTCTTCCCAGTCCCAGCCATGGAAAGTGCCAGGTGAGAATACAGAAAAAAAATGACTTCTTTGAGGCTATCTTTGTGAGCCAAACATTAGCGTAATGGAATGCAACACTACTGTCCCATTTTGTCAAAATTACTAGGATTCTTCCAACTAAGTAATAGAAAGCTAAAATCTCTGCTATTGATTATTCCTGAGGTCAAGAGCATTTCATAACACTCAAAGCAGTAACATATCTAAGAATGCAAATTGAGGACTTAGCATTTTCTGACATCAGCATATCTACACTGCTTACAGACCGAGAATGCTAAAACATCTCAGACAGCATGAAAGCTGGCCCGGCTACTTAAACTTTCAAGGACTAAGCCATTTGCTATACATACCTTCAAAGGAATGGAACCTAGGTAGTGCATTTTAATACCCAGAAGCTTTTAAATGTCTGCAGAGATCAGGAGGATTGATTGGACACCTGACTATTTCTTCGCATAAGTTATCAGATAGGAATAAAATACTCATAGACACATTGATAATAGCAGGTTGCACCATGGAAATGAAAGTTGGGATCCTTCAATATGACGACTTCTGTTGGAGCCTGGAGCCAAAGTGTTTTTAATAGTAGTAACTCACAGAATGGAAATGAATAATAATGATTTGAAATCTATCTAATGATAAGAATGGTACCTAACGTGTATTAACTTCTCCAAGGTTGGAAAGTAAAAGAAAAATAACTGTCCAGGGCATCATCTGGGGTTCTGCGACAACCTTCCTTTAACCAGTCTTCAACCTGGAAGTCACTGGAAAAGAATGATCTCTCATATTTACAAGAGGCAATGGCTTGCATAGTGACTACACACAATGAAGAAACTACTTCCTAGAATTTTTTTCAGGCAATTTATTCATTAAGACCAAGAGATGTTTTAAAACCTTAGGGGCAATAATGAATAATCATTTTTTATGTTGTGCAGAATTCAATGAAGTAGGTAGGAAATTTGTATCTATGAAAATATGAAAGAAAATGTATAAACCAACTCTACCCCTAGCACTCAACCCTAAACTTACTATTTAAAGAAACTCTAGTTTGCCTGTTCTCTTGTGCAATATTTTGACAGGAAGAATTTTAATAAGGGGGTCTTTTTTAATGTTTAGTCTTCAAAGTATCTCTGAATAAAGGTCAAAATATGAAATTTCAGCATGTCCCAAATTCAAGATGGAAAGTTAATTGTAATCTAGCAATCAGAAAAATGATCTGCCATAGTATATTATTTTATAATCGTTGAAAAGCAAATGTGTGTGTGTGTAGAGAGAGAGAGAAAGAAAGAGAGTCAAGAAAGCTCTTATATTTGAATTTTAAGTTAATAAAGATTTTATAAAGTTTCTTGAGTTTTAATACCCTGTTTCCCAAAAAATAAGACAGTGTCTAATATTAATTTTTTCTCCCAAAGATGTGCTAGGTCTTATTTTCAGGGGATGTATTATGTTTCCATGAAGTAGGTCTTATTTTTCTCCCAAAGACGTGCTAGGTCTTATTTTCAGGGGATGTATTATGTTTCCATGAAGTAGGGGAAACACAATAGCATGTATCTTAGCTTAGCAAATTACATCATTGAAATAAAGTAATGGAGGCAAATTATGACAACATACAATTCTTAAATCAGTACAATGAAGAGTTTCAATTAATTCTGCTGTGTTCTAAGTATGATTTTCAGACAAATACTCATATATAAATGAATAATCATGCTCTCATTTGTTTGTTTCATGTAATTAGTTGGGAAAATACAGCCTACAAAAAACAGGGTTTAGAAAGATTTAAGCATAGTCTTCATTAAGCTCTCAACCAGTTTCAATTCTTTTCAATGTATCTTGGTTTCTCCAATAAGAATTAAGCTATTAATCACCTTCTTAATAATAAGAAATGAAGACTGAATATGATGAGCAAGTGTGAAATGATAAGGAACACATTTGGAGTAGATTCCTCTCCTTCTCCTCTACTTTCACTGAGTATATCTTAGGGAATGGAAACCAAGAGCAGAAACATAAGTTTACTAGTTCTGAATGTTTGAAAGGGAGTTCAAATATGCCTTTTTATGCTTATGCTCTATTTCTTGGGGAGGAATATTTTTGTTTTATGAGTATCATATGAATATACGACAAATGTATGCAGATCCAACTCTTAACATGAGTTGTGATTTCATATACAATAAACCTCAATTAGGTTTCAATCTATTCTAATATTTTTAAATTGCATTTTCTTAAAGAAAAAGATTATCCTAGTAATAATCCTATGACAACCCCTCCACTTTTTCTTTTATTAGTATCCAATGTAAAAGTATTTTAAAATTTAGTATTATTCAAACCATCTAACCAGGGAAGTATTTCTAATTTTGAAAAGTAAAACAAACATATCTGCATTTTTTTAAAAAAGAGTCATTAGAATTATTTTTCACTTTGAGTTAACACAGCAGTAATAAATATTAATAAGTCTAATTTTGGTAAGTAAAAACTTTCAAGACCACAAATGAAGGTAAAGTGATCAGCAGGGCTGAAATTTAAAAAAGAAAAGAAAGAAAAAAGAAAAGAAAAGAAAAGAAAAGAAAAGAAAAGAAGGGAAGGGAAGGGAAGGGAAGGGAAGGGAAGGGAAGGGAAGGGAAGGGAAGGGAAGGGAAGGGAAGGGAAGGGAAGGGAAGGGAAGAAAAGAAAAGAAAAGAAAAAAGACAAGACAAGATCAACCAAAAGCATTTGCTGGATATGTGTTCAGGGCCTTCTGGATAATGAAATGAAGGAATGATTGTCCTTAAGTAGAGAGCTATCATCCCATGAAAACAAAACAACATTTGGAAAAAGAGGCATCCTAGACAGAATTCAAGGAACGTATGACTCGACTTGGTTTTGAAGGGTAGACAAAGATCACTGGGCAAAGAGAACTATCAAAGCATTCTAAACTGAATGGACTGTGTGAGCACGGGAGTAAAGAAAGGGACAAGCCCCATTCAGAGGACAAACAAGTAAATTGGTGTTACTAAAGAATTCTTCAAGGGCATGAGATCAGGAAGACTCCTAAAGGCTGGTAATCTACCATCACCAACACATGAAATGTTGGACAATGGACCTTTAACTTCATCCTCTCAATCAGGGTCATTTTTCTTTTTAATATTCTATTCTTGGGTTGGCTCCAGGAGGGACCAGCAATCAACCTTTAATTTCATGCAACCATTGTATAAATGAACTTTCACTGGAAAAGGTGTCCAAGGATTTGCAGTTCCTAATTTGAACAAGTAGGCAATTGGTATTTTCTTTTACAACTTCTTTTAAGTGATATGAGGAGTCAAATTTGCACGAACATATTCAGTTATATTTTAGACATGCAAATATCTGAAGTGGCAGTGAGATAGTCAAGGAATAAAGTCCTGCAAGTGTTTGGAGTTGAGGGTAAAGTCCAAAATAAGACATTCATTGTAAGAAGGGAAGAGCTGAATCTCCTGGAAGAGGATAAACAGATAAGATGAAGTCATACCTTTCTCTAGAGCGTTTCCCAAACTTTTGACATCTGTGTACCCCTTCTATAATTTTCATAACACTGAGTACCCCTCGTCAAAAAAAAATGAATGTATTTTAATAACAATCAAAAAATGTATTTATTTTTTCTTTTTTTGGTACATACACAAAATAATAATAAATGAAAAATAAAATCATCCATAATAAAATATAAGTAAAAGTTATATTATAAATAACATTTATTTGGACCAATGAGAAGGATGAAATTGACTTGACTCATGAGAATGTAGAATTAGGCACAGCTAAGCACAGTGCAGTGCATATCCCCACCAAACTCTTCCCCTACCCCTGGGGGTACGCGTAGCACACTTTGGGAAACACTGCTCTAGAGGAATACTGGTATGGTCTTGGTTAGGAATATATTTCTCAATCTTCTAGTAAATGATGCCTGTTTTGATAGCTATAGCCTCAGACAGATGTCTATATGCTACTCTTGCCATTGACAGGAATCAGAAAATTCCCTAATCATGCTAAAGAGTTTTCCAAGTAAGTCTGGTGCAAGCTTCCTCATGACAATATCCATTTAATCATTGGGAAAAAACATACATCATTGAATTCCTGCAGCTATTTCATCAGAAGCAACACCATAACTGTGTTTCAGCTGCTACCATGGCATGGGGAAAGCCTACCCCAGCACTGTGTGGTCTGCTCTGCTTATATCCTCGTCCCACTGCTCCTTCCCCCTGTGGTCCAATGGCTTCAGTGGGGGGCAGTGAGCCAGGGTCTAAGTGTTGCAGAGACAAGTGCAACAATTGATACTTACATGGAGACAAGCTCAGATAGAATTTCATGTAGCTTTCCAAGAAATACTTTAAACCAAGAGGAATCAAAGGACCAAATGGGCCGACCAGTCCCATATGTATGAGTTGTCAAGTTCCATCCCACTCTTAGGTTTATGTTTGAACCAACTCAACTTCTAAATAAGGTAAAGCTTTACTTAATAATTCAAGCCTCCAGATGTTTTTCTCTGAGATAGTTTGGTGATTTCTTCTTCCCTCTCATATTTCTAAATAAAAGAGCGTAAGTCATCTTGTGAACTTTTCTTTTGAGTTAAAGTCTTCCTTTTCAGGTTCTAAAGAGAGCTGCCATGTCTTAAAGGGAAATTTTATTACACATCAGTTTTGTTTGGAAGTCCAGTGGTGGCTGATTTCTTAGAAATTCAAGCAGTGGAAAAATCATTGTGATAACTGGTACTAAGCACACTATTTTCAGTGTTCTAAACACTGGAATGGTTCCCACAGAATGGATTTTATTGCTATAATTACAAAGTAATGATAATTATATATAAACGTGTTGTTAAACCAAGAGTATGAATTACAACTGTGGTGTGTCCAAACAAACACAACAGCAGGCCTGACACACACAGTCAACAGATACTCAAAGAAACTCCGGTTCCTCTCCAAAAAAGGGAGGGGCTTATCTCTAAGCATTATTACATGTATCACACCAGGTTTAATTTACCACAGGCATGAACAACCATATGTATAACACTAATTTGGATACAAATCTTGTTTGTTTGTTTTTTAATCAAGATTAAAAACAAACCAAAAAAAATAGCTTTGCAACACTTAAGTGCACACCTCACCTACCCCCCACTATTCCCTCTCGGGAGCCCTGAGCTCCACCTAGACTTAACTTCTCATTTCCCAAAAACACATTTTGCACATTCCTTCTTTCATTTCAACTAAATGTCACCAGTCCTTAAAAGCTTCAACTAAGCACCTGCTCATCCTTCCCTCTGCCAGCACAGAGCAGAGAGCGCTCTGGTCTAAATCCATATTGCATTTAGCCCTTGCTGCCTGTATTGTCTGTCCATTTAAATGCTCCATCTTCCTTGATAACCCTTTGTTTTTTAAAAGGGCAGGGCCTGTTCCTCCTGCTCTGTTAGTCACCCTACTACACCTAGCGCAGTGCCTCATGGCTTTGCAGGTAATTAATGAATATTTGCTGACTGCCTACCATGCAAGCACTCATCCTGGTGTGGGTCATTTGCTTACAATGGAGAGCAGGTGCATCAGTCAGGGTCTGGCAAGAAGCAGTGGCACCCTCCAACTGAGTAATTGAAGAGAATTTAATGCGGGCCTATTTGCAAATGTGTGGGCAGGGTTTATGGTAACCAAGAAGGGACTGTGCAGTGTGTCAGGTTTAGTAACGAGAACTGGCCACACCCTGAATGGAAAAGGGGAGAGAGCAGTTACCGGGATCCCGGAGAGGGTTCTGTGACCTGAGATACACAGCCAACCTGGCAGGGAGGGAACCAAGATATGGATTACTCTAATTAATTTCTCCTTTTGCCTTATGTTCTCCCTCTGTGCCCCTCCCACTGGCTGACCAGCTTGGAAGCCAGGTACAAGGGAATCTGTTGGTGCATTTCAAGAGGGTCACCACCTTCCCGGCCCTGGGTGGAAAGGAGAAGGGTAAGGAAGAGTGGATCTGGAAGAACAGCAGGTGGGACACAGCTCAGGCAGTGGGAACAGCAGGTAAACTGCAGCACTGGATTCAGACAGCTTGTACACGTTCTCATTTCCCCACCACTGGACAGCACATCACTGGAGCTTTCTGGTATTGGTATCCTCATCTGATAAAGATAATAAAGTATCTATCTGTAAAAGGCACCGCTGACATAAGTAATTGGATTATATATAAAAGTACTTTCCACAGTGCTTATAAGTACTGAACAAAGGTTAACAATAACAGTGATATTTATTTTCATCCTTATTAAAATCAAACTGTCCTAAAAATTCTGTTTTGGAAGTCCTGGTCTTCAACCAACCAGGACACCTAAAATATAGATCTGATTTTTATGTTCTCCCCCACCTTCTGCTAGAAATGTCTATATGAATCAGATGAATTTTAAGACTATTTGGAATGTTTTCCTCCAAAATCCACATAGATTTTTGCTGTTCAGGGTCCCCAATCTCTGGACTCTGTGGCTTGGTCTCTGCCTGCCCTCTGCTCACTGCAGGTGGAGTTCTCAGAGTACTGTGGCACCAACGTGTCAGAGACAATGTATGGGTAATAGAGCCAGCCTCCGAAGAGTTAAAAAGACACTTGCCCGAGGACATCTTGTTGATGAGCACCCGAGTCATCTGCGCATGGAGAACACATACTATGCACAAGGTGTAATTAATGCACAGCCATTTGAAGGCCAAAAAATTATCTTAGCAATGCTGTTAGCATAACCAATAGAATAATGAAATGGCTTAATGCTACATTCAACATGTCTATTTTCTTTTAAATATATATATATATTTTATTGATTTCAGAGAGGAAAGGAGAGGGAGAGGTCTATAGAAACATCAATGATGAGAAAGAAACTGGGATTAGCTTCCTCCTGCAAAGCCTGTCCTGGGGATCGAGCCTGCAACCTGGGCATGTGCCCTTGATTGGAATTGAGCCTGGGAACCTTCAGTCCACAGGCTGATGCTCTATCCACTGAGCCAAATCAGCTAGGGCTCAACATGTCTATTTTCATTAGAACTGTGTAAAATCTTGTTACTACAGTCCTGAATGATCACAAATATACCATTTCCAAAGTCCAGTTTGCTCTAGATAACAAAATTACACTTAGCTAAAGCCAGTTTAAATATATATATATATATATATATATATATATATATATATATATAGCAAGCAGCAATAATCAACGTGTGAAAATCAATTCACTACATCGCAGTGCTAGATCGCAGCTCTCCAGTTCTTCATCTGCCCCGACCACATTCACTCAGAGAACCCAACGGGCATGCCTAATCTCGTTATACAAAGCAGTAGATGATATCTATGAAATCATCTTCATAAACGTACAGGGTTGCTAAGCAATCTTCAATGATTTGCTGGGCGATATCAAACATCTACCTTTGTACGTGCCTGGCATGCAGCAGGGTCCTAACTCTGAAACCCAGTTACCATGTCTTCAGTAAAGTATACAACCAATTCTACAGAAACTGAGAAACCATGGCTTATAGCTTTCCGATCTTTTCCATGAGCAAATGCACAGCTTGATTGCTAAGGGTGATTTTCATTTTTTAAATTCAGTCACAGGTTCATTCCTTAGCATAGACCACAGACACATCTCCAGCTCAGACAAAGGGGGGCAGGAACAGCGCCAGGAAAGCAATCTTGCTTTGCCTCCCTCATCCACACCCGCCACCTCTTCTGCCCAGGTCTTCCACAACCTCCCATCTCTCCTGCACCCCTCTCCTGTGCCTGCCCCACTGCAGTAAAGCTTCCTTCTCCTTTTCAAACTCTAAGGAACCTTCTAAAATAGAGACTTGAACCATTTTGAAGCTCAAAGGAAATGTTAAACCTCCAACAAATGAGCAGTGTTCATGGTGGTGGGACTGGGTGACAGGGGAGAAACTGAGCAACTTGCTAAAGGTTTCATAAATGGTTGCAACCTCATAGAAGGCTACTCAGGAATGTAGACTAAGAATAGTAAAATATTAATATTTCAACCTCATTGTTTTACTTCTAGAGTTTTAATCTGAAGAAATAATCCAAAATACGAAAACACTATATGCACAAAACTGCACATCCTAAGTTTTTATAATAGTAATATATTAGAAATTGGTATATGCCTAATAATAGGGGAACATAAAGGAAATAGATAGGTTTTGCACATATCTCAGATGGTATACATTTTTTAAACTGATGGTTATATCACATCTAGAGGTTTTAAATACGGGAGGAATATAATGAATTGTTAACAGTGGGACAGGAGTATAATACTTAGAGACTTCATAAAAATTCAAATAATGTATCTATCTTTAAAATTTATTACATTTTTACCATAAGAACTTATAAAACTTTTCTTTCAGTGTTCATTATAATTCCTATAAAACATATAAATCTTGAGTTTATTGGTCATGTGGATATAAGCAACTAAAATGTTCTCTAGGCCCTGGATGGTTTGCTCAGTGATTAGAACATTGGCCCCCAGAGTGTGAGTTCCATTTCTGGTCAAGTGTACATAGCCAGGTTGCAAGTTCCTCAGCCCTGGTAGGGACCAGTGCAGGAGGCAACCAATTGATGTGTCTCTCTTACATGAATATTTCTTTTCTAGCTCTCTCTCTTTCCACTCTCTCTCCTTTCCACTCTATCAATGGAAAAGATATCCTCTGGTAAGGATTTTTAAAAAGTGTACAAGGGGGGAAAAAGGCATCAATAATGATGAGTATGGCCCTAACTGGTTTGGCTCAGTGGATAGAGCGTTGGCCTGCAGACTGAAAAGTCCCAGGTTCGATTTCGGTCAAGAGCATGTACCTTGGTTGTGGGCACATCCCCAGTAGGAGGTGAGCAGGAGGCAGCTGGTCGATGTTTCTCACTCTCTATCCCTTTCCCTTCCTCTCTGTAGAAAAATCAATAAAATATATTTTTTTAAATAATAATGATGATGAGTATGAAAGAATAATATAATAATATATTTCCTTTATTTTCCAAACTTTTGTAATATGACTCTTCTATTTCATACTAGAAAAATTTAAGAATAGCAACGATTTTTAACTCCTTATAGAGATATAACTTTTGCTAAATTTCAACTGAGTGTTATGAAACTCTATATGGAAATACTGTAATGGTGTTTTATTAGTAGAAGCCCAGGCTACAAAGAGAAGGCCACTTGCCAATAGCATAGGTTGGCTACAAGTGCTGGTAGAGCCAGAATGTACTTGAAAAACAATAAGGTGTAAGTTTTAGGTAATTATCATTGACCCATGATAAGAAATTAGAAAGAAAGCTACCCACAAGGAATCTAGGCCAGAATAAAGCCAGGCCACAAAAGCAGAGGAAAAGACAAAACTGGGGCCTGGAAGAGCACAGGCTGGCGGGGGGGAAGCAGACGGGCTCCGGAAGGCAGAGCCAAGGAAGGCCACTTCCCATCAGATCTCACATGGATAAACAGCCCTAAGATAGAGGTGGAAAACCGGTTTGAGTATATTAAAATATTGTTTAAAAAAATACCAACTGGATCTTTAGAGTCTTGGCTAAGAAAGCCTATAAGCCAAATATTGATAACAAGCCTAGCAACGCCAAGCACATAAGAGTGTGCCCAGCTCACTTACTTGATCTGTACCTGCCATTTGTTTCCATGTCATGAAGTCAGAACTCTGAAATTAGATCTCACCAAACGAAAAGATTAGTTAGCTATACCCACAGACATACGCTTCTGGCGTCTACCATATCCATGCCACTGAACCAAGGAAAAGAAATTGTACCAAAAACAAGAAACAGGCTTGCTTGAAAGTGTTTCTCTTGAATCCTCCATTCTACACTCAATTTATATTAGAAATTAATTTAAACCAAATTTGTAATATTTAAGGCAAACAAATGTTTAAGCCACTGAGTGGGACTCAAGAGAAGTCCACAAACATATAAATCGAACTACAAGGAAGTTCAGTTAAAGAAGATAAATTATGAAGGCAATCCCAGCACCCTAACAAAAAACAACAAAAAATTCCCTGTAAGAATAAACAAAACCTGACAAAAAAGCTAATCAAAAGTCCAGTGGTTCAAAAACTTATTATTTTTTAATAAGATGTGGAAATTATTTCTATTATGACACATTAATAATTTACACAGTATTTTTGCATGTGTTATCTTCCATAAAAGACTTGGGATGTAGATTATCACTACCCCGATTTTACAGGACTGTAAACCGGTGATGGGTAAATTGGCATAGCCTGACCTCTTCTCTCTCTTCTACCCCTGCTATCACTCTCTTAGGTAACCCGTCTTGAACACCTCCCTGTAGGAATGTAGCCCATGGAACTCTGCCCCGAGACCTGCCCCTCACTGACACTGAACTTGAAATTCCTTCTCAACATACTTAGCCTCATGACCTGTGAGCCAGGACTCTATCTCTTTAAGGGACAAATAGATAACACTTCCAAGCAAATCAGGTTAATTCTTTAGGAAGCGAGATATGTTAGAGAAAAAAAGATGCAAATATAAAATCAAGTTAAAATACATGAAACAGCTATGAAATATTCCTACTCTCCCAACAAAAACATTTGATTGAACTTCCAGGACAAATCACTTTAGAGAAACAGAGACACCAGAAAAACATGATAAACACAGAATGCAATAATGGAATGCAATCAACAAAAGACAGACTACAGAGAACAACAGAGGAAAATGGTCCTGTTTCTTCAAGAAATAAATTGCAAGAACAATAGGAGGAGAAAGGAAGACCCATATATAAAAGAGACTTAAGAGATACGGATCAATTGTAATGTGTGGGCCTTGTTTGAATCCTGATTCAAGAAAGCTAAATATAAAAATATATGAGATTGAAATTTAAACCATGATCTATAAAGTGATGACGGCAAATTGTTCATTATTTTTAAATTTAAAATGATATAGTGATAATTTAAAAAGAATCCTCACCCTGACTGGTTTGGCTCAGTGGATAGAGCATCGGCCTGCATACTGAAAGGTCCAAAGTTTAATTCTGAACAAGGGCATGTGCCTTGGTTATGGGCACATCCCCAGTAGCAGATGTAAAGGAGGTAGATGATCAATGTTTCTCTCTCATTGATGTTTCTAAGTCTCTATCCCTTGCCCTTCCTCTCTGTAAAAAAATCAACACTATATATATATATATATATATATATATATATATATATATATATTAAAGAATCCTCATCTTTTTGAGACATGTTCAGAAACATTTATGAATAAAATGAATAAAATATGACATTTGAGATTTGCTTCAAATTGAGTCAAAGATTTTGGGGCAGAGGTTTAGTATTCAAGCAAGCAAAGTTAGAAAGTGGCTATGGCTGTAGTAAGGTATCTACTTATTTATAAGCTTAAAATTTACCATAATTTTAAAACATACTTTCTTTATTAAAAATCATCCAACTACAAATACCCATTCATCCTTTGTTTTAAACTCAGTGAGAATAAATAAACCCTCTTGTACTGAGGGCTTTTATTTTTAATGAGACTGTCAATTTTATCTCCAAAATGAAATACTGAATCCATCTTCCTGAACAAAAACTAACATTAAAATATTAATATAAGCATAAACATTAATAAACAGGAAATGAACTATCATCTAACTCTTTATTATACTCAAAAATGAATATGATCATTCCCACAACAATAAAAAATTGTAACTACATGGTGAAAATGTAGATGTGCCATCACATAAAACTTTTTATGAAACATACAGCATATCAGGAACAAATAATTACAAAGCAATTTAATTTTTACCAAAACTAAGGTATCTACGTATAAGAATGATAAGATATTAGAAATCATTAATACTAATCTATTCCCTTCTCTTCTGTGAAAATTTGCCATCCCAAATCATTCATGTGTTTCCCAAGTTTTTCAAAGTTCCCTAAGCATATAGTTAACACATTTTTAAATTGATCTTACGAGTGAGAGAAGAGGGAGGGAAGAAAGGAAAGAGGAAGAGGAAGAGAGAGAGAGAAACATTGATGTGAGAGAGAAACATAGATTGTTTGCCTCCTGTATACCTAGACTGGGGATTGAGCCCACCACTTTCTAATGTAAGGGACAATGCTCCAACCAACTGAGCCACAGGCCAGGGTTAATTAACATATTTTTAAACCTCAATCCCTCGCATCCATCTGCAGCCTTCTTATACCATGGTTACCCCCACACAAACCCCATGACCCTTGCCCTGTTATTGCTTTTCTTCACAAGCATAGCTACTAATATTGCCTAATAACAACCAGTTTGGATCAGACTGACTACAACACTATTAACATAAAGAGCAGAGAATACTGGACAGGGTCAAGTTTATATTGCCTATACAAATTATAAGCTCAAGAATTTAAGCTCTCATTTCAAAGCACCGAAAAGTAAAAAGAATGGCAAAATTCCTTATTTCAGATACGCAGAGATTAGGAACATATCTATTCCAGACCCAACTTCATTCTCAACTTAGGTGATACCTTACTATATGTAATTCTATATAAACATCAAGAATTTGCAGGGGGAGTATATTTAGTAAATATTTCTTTTTTAAAATATATTTTATTGATATTTTACAGAGAGGAACGTCGATGAGAGAGAAACATCGACCAGCTGCCTCTTGCACACCCCCTAACGGGGATGTGCCCGCAACCAATGTACATGCCCTCGACTGGAATCGAACCCAGGACCCTTCAGTCCGCAGAACGACGCTCTACCACTGAGCCAAACCTGTTTCGGCTGTTAAATATTTCTTGACCTGACTAGGAAAAGGTCTACATTGTTTGGTATATAGTTTTATAAGTCATACTGGATAAATCAATATGTCCTTTTTTAAAGAAAAATTTAAATTTGTAAAATATTAGCCTAACCTAAAATGGATATAATTCAAAAATCACAACTATTTAGGTAATGAAACATTATTAGGCATTATAATAGAATTTACATTATAGAGATGCAGTGAGATTTCATGAAATACTTCAGCCAAAATGCTCAGGACCACATCTCTACCTGAGTGGACAGATGTCAGCTAGTGTTGTCACTGCTGCTGCAGCAATAAACTACCAGGAGAGCAGTGAGCAACAAGAATAAGAGCATAATAATAAGAATCCTGAAGCCCGACTGGTGTGGCTCAATGGTTGATCGGTGACCTATGAACCGAAAGTCATGGCTGATGTCTGGTTAGGGCACATGCTTGTGTTGCAGGCTCCATCCCTAGTAGGGGGCGTGCAGGAGGCAGCCAATCAGTGATTTCCTCTCATTAATGTTTCTATCTCTCTCTCTCTTCCTCTCTGAAATCAATAAAAACATCTTTGTAAAGAAAAGGATCCCAAAATAATACAGGCAAGGTAAAATTAATCTAATGCTAATTCTCATGAAATGAAGGACTTGATTGTAGATATGATGCCTGCATAAGGTCTGGAAACATGACTAAATTCATCATGGCGCTTCCTTTCAGAGGAAAAAAAGAAGGCAAAATGCAGAAAGAGTAAACCAGTTCCCTAAATAGGAAAGCAAGTTTCTTGGCAGGAACATGAGATGTAAAAATGCAAGCCTGGGAGTAGGCAGGGGGCAAATTTCTAATTCTTAGAAAGCTAATTGTGTTGTTGCTCTTATTCACAGATTTTCAAAGGACATCATCTCTCCACTTGAAGTTTTCTATAGGATTTCAAAGTCATTATTTTATTCTTTTCTTCTTGCTTCTCTTTGAGCAGCTACAAGTTTGATCATCTCTTTTGTTGTTCCATAAAAGCTCTGGAGGGTGTCCAACTGCATGAGGTCTTTTTGAAGCAAGTTTAGGCAATGGGATGCACATCTCTTTGGAGCCGTCTATGAATATTTACCAATTATTATCTCCCCACAAGATCCTCCAAGTAAATGCACTGTTAGTCAGGCAAAGACCTAACCGGCCTTACCCTATATACTTTATATCAGCTATATTCTACAGCAGGAGTGGGGAATGTCTGGCCTGTGGGCCAAAGGAGGATCTCAAAATCATTTGGTCTGGCCCTGCCAAGGCATAGGAATGAGTTAATTCAATGTTTGACCAAATATACCAGGCTAATTTTTAAGCTGATAATTTTGTACGGCCTGTGAATGTTGTTCCACATGGTCCTTGGCAGATAAAAGGTTCCTCACCCCTACGGGTGTGTGCTTCCCTCCCTGCCCCCTTAATACCAAACACATGTGGTTTTAAAACAATCACAAAATTTTATCTTTCACCACAAAAATTTCCCCAATCAGAATGTCAAGATATTGCGCGTGATTCCGTTAGGATGCACAGGTAGCACTGCCAATGCACGGTCAAACTTGTAAAGAAGAATGTTGCATGGCAATCTCCTTGGTAAGCAGATACTCTTAGTGGCCTGGACATGCATAAGAAGGTTTCATTTATATCAAAACGTGTTTAAAATATGCTGCAGAATGTGCGCTCTGGTGAGCTATTTTGGGGGCAGGGAACTGTCCCTTCAAAGAAGGATCTTGAGGTCTGGGTGCCTGCTTCTCCCAGAGTGACCTGCTGCCATCCTTCCTGCCTCATTCCTCCGCATTGTAGGGTAGTATTGCCTGCTTACCACCAGGGAGGGCACGGCCCGCCCAGCGTTGGGTTCAAGAGCTGCCTGAGTGGATCAGCGATCTCTTCCAGTTTTCTTTGCCCTTCTTGTCCTGAGAAAGTACAACCTCTGACTCAGCTGAATCCACAAAGTGAAAAAACAGTGCCAATAACAATTGCATTGCAGCTGCTTGGAACTGCAATCCTCCTTGCCTCAAATAAAAAGCATTTCTGTGAGCCTGAAAAAACACACACAATATGATGCCGGTATGAGGAAGTTCACCTTCCCCTAACCCAGAGGGTCATGGTAAAAAATGAAGTCACTGATTAGTTCTGAATATATATATATATATATATATATATATATATATATACACACACACACACACACACACACACACTCAAGCTCTGCTTAATAATGAGGATGGGGGTGGGTATTCTAAGAAATTCGTCATTAGGCAATTTTGTCATGGTGTCAACATCAGAGTACACTTACAAGAGCCTAGACAGAACCACCCATAACACACCTAGGCCTTGGTTAGCTACTGCTCCTAGGCTACAAGCCTGTACAGCATATCACTATACAACACTACATAAGATTAACCAAGCACAAGAGAAAATGATGACATCAAGAGACAAGATCACTACGAGATGCATGACTATGGTGCATGTAACATGGCATACCATTTTTCAGCAAACTTTTCTTTATAAGCAGGATTACACTCTAAAATAAGAAAGCCCTAGCCAGTTTGGCTCAGTGGATAGAGTGTCAGCCTGTGGATGGGAGGGTCCCTGGTTCAATTCAGGTCAAGGGCACATGCCCAAGTTGTGGACTTGATCCCTTGTGGGGGACATGCAGGAAGCAGCCTATCAATGATTCTCTCTCATCATTAATATTTCTATCTCTCCATCTCCCTTCCTCTTTGAAACCAATAAAAATATATTTTTAAAAATAAAATAATTAAAAGTATCATAAATAATAAATACATAAGCCAGTAATAATCATTTATTATCATTATCAAGTATTATGTACATTACATATTATATGTCCTACCTATAATCTATGATAATTAAAGCATAACATGCTAATTAGACCACACATTCTTCTGGGTGACCTTCCGGATGAAGCCAGGGCTGTGAGAGAAGCTCGCTCCTGGGTGCCTGCCGGCGGCCAGAGGAAAGCCTGGGTCCCGGGGGCCAGTGGCAGAGGGAAGCCCAGGTCCTGGGTGCCAGAGGGAAACCAGTGCCGGCAGCCGGGGGAAGGAAGGCCTATTCTTGCAAGAATTCCATGCATCGGGCCTCTAGTCTATAATAATAAAAGCATAATATGCTAATCAGATCGGACAGCTGAAGGACCTTCTGGATGACCTTAAGGATGAAGCCAGGGCAGTGAGAGCTGAGGCAAGCCACCAGGGCTACCAGGACCAAGGCAAGCTGCCGCGGCAGAGTGGGCCAGGCCCCGTGCACGAGTTTTGTGCATTGGGCCTCTAGTACTTTTATGTAAGGCAGCACATTAGGTTTGCTTAAACCAGCATTATCACAAACACATGAGTAATGCGTGTGCCACAGTGTCACCAGGTAATGGGAATCTGTCAGCTCCACCACAGTCTTTCAGACCCACCATATTGTATGCGGCCTGTGGTTGACCAACACATCATTATCACTAGTTCCTTATGTGCTTATGTGCAGTTATCTGACTCTTCATGATGCCGCACGACAAGAATCAGCAGAAAAACGTCAAAACCATTTTTGTAAAAAGCAACTTTCCTGTTCTCTTTAAGTTTGTGCATTTATACATCATCCTTAAGGCATATATGAAACTGTTGCAAAAATATATACTAATCCTATTTTTCAACAGCTCTAACAGCCTAATAGAACCTGTTCCACAGACTGAAATTTAACTTTACCTTTTTTTTCCAAAAAGAAAAGATAGACTACAGACTTAAGTCCAGTCTGTAGACACTATACACACACTTTCTATGACATTTCCTGAGATGATTCTAAGGAGGTAGGGGAAGGGGAAGCAGGTAGAATTGTTCTTTGATCTTCAGAGAGAGGGTTAATAGAGTCCTAAATTTTTTCTCAAGTTAGGCAGAGATGCAAGCATCTAGGTTATAAAATTAGTAAGTAAATATTAAAAAGTTTTCAAAAGTATAGTTGTTAAGAAATAACTATACAAGAAACAGTATTGTTTTAAATGGAATGCTACTGGGCCATCTTCAAAATTCATTTCCTGGGATAAAAAGCCAGGAGTCTCAGATACCCACCAATAAAAGGACATATAATAAACAACCTATAGCATACTCATATCAGTAAATAACCGAAATATAGAAAAGCCCAGCAACCGTTATGGCGGAACGCTTGCAACAACCAGTATGACCCGTTGCTATGATGCTCACTGACCACCAGGGGCAGATGTTCAAAGCAGGAGCTGCCCCAAGTGGACAGTGCACTCCTGCAGTGGGAGTGCCACTCAGCCAGAAGCAGGGCTCCTGGCTGGTAAGCCCAGTGGTGGGTGGGAACTTCTCTGGCCTCTGTGGCAGCACCAGGGAGTGGTGAGCCAAGTGGTAAGGAGCTAGCAGGCGGGTGGTTAGTAGTGAGGGGTCCTGGATTGCGAGTGATGTCTGACTGCCGGTGTAGGCCCAGCAGTCGGACATCCCTTGAGGGGTCACGGATTGCGAGAGGGCACAGGCTGGGCTGAGGGGTCCCCCCACCATGCACAAATTTCGTGCACCTGGCCTCTAGTACTACTATAAAAGGATAAACACTGGCACATGGGAGATAATAAATGAATTTCAAAAATATTTTGTCAAATAAATTAAGCCAGACACAAAAGAGTACATATTGCATGATATGTACTTTTATATCGAATTGTAGAACTGGCAAACTAATCTAGGGGGGTGGGGCACGATTGCCAAGGGCATGAGGCAACTTTGGGGAGTAATGGTAATGTTCTATGTCTTGATAGCAGTTTTAGTAATAAAAATAGGCACAACTGTCAAATCTCACCTAATTTACACTCAAGATTTGTGAATTATATTATGTAAATTTTAAATAAAACTATAAATAAGCATTGAACACAATGATTTGCATACTAAATGTAATTTATTTTAAAATACATGAACATATGATAGATTAATAGACATAATCTAGATGTTAAGTATATGAATGTTCCTGTAAACTTCTTTTAACTTTGCTCTACTTTTTTATTTTTTTTAAATATATATTTTATTGATTTTTTACAGAGAGGAAGGGAGAGGGACAGAGAGTCAGAAACATCGATGAGAGGGAAAAATCGATCAGCTGCCCACTGAACACCCCCTACTGGAGATGTGCCCGAAACCAAGGTACATGACCTTGACCAGAATTGAACCTGGGATCCTTCAGTGTGTAGGCTGACACTCTATCCACAGAGCCAAACCTGTCTAGGCACTTTGCTCTACTTTTGAGAAATTTCCGTCAGAAAATGTTGGGGGAAGGGGATGGATTCTGATTTTCCTAAAATAGGAGTGGGGAAAACAGATGGCAAAATGTGGACAAAATTTTACTTCATTATTACAGAAAAGTTCACACAGATTGATCAAAAGTTTGAGAGGAGAGAAATTTTTGAATAAAGAATCTGAAAATACAGAGACAGAAGACAAGACATTTCCTTTTGGAGCTTCTTATTTCTAATGGGTTTTTCTTTCTAATATGTAAAAAAGCATTCGTAAATCATATTTTCTTTCTTCGTGGGTCCAAATAACATTATTATGTCCACTTCATGAGTACTTCTAATAGCAGTATCAAACATCTTTTTTTTTTTTAATTTGTCACAGTAGAAACATTCGAATACGATAGTAAAGTTACGTTGCTTCTCAATAAATAGACTAATAGACTCAGGGACAGAATAAGAGTGAAAAGAATGGCAAGGAATTCATGCTCAACCCAAGTCAGCATGGCCAGGTGGCTGAGTTAGGTGGGAGAAAACCTAGGTTCCGGGCTCTAGCCAGGGCACGTACAGGAGGCAACCAATAGGTGTTAGATGTTTCTCTCCCACACTGATGTTTCTCTTCTCTCCCTTCCTCTCTCTCTAAAATCAATAGACATATTCTTGGATAAGAATTTTAAAAAATGTAAAAACTCACCCCTAATATGTAATTCTATAAAACTAAAGCCAAAATATTTTTCAAACTTTAGTTTTTCCAAAACTCAACTGCCAAGTCTTTATTCCAGATATATTAAAGCTGCCACTTATGTCACATACAGAAAACTGGTGATTTTCCATCCTATAACTCAAAATATTGAACTCAATCAATTTCAACCTAAATGTTATAAATGTAAGCATATTTATAGACTCTGCAAAGTTTAAAGTGCATGGAAAGTAAGATAATACAGCTATAAATGATATATCAGTAAGTCCTCACAACCTTATTCTAAAAAAGAAATGTTCATTATATTAGGGTCTATATGTGGAAAGATAGCTATGTTAAATGACTGTTTGAATTTAATAAAACCTAACTCTATAGATAATGTATTCAAAAGCAAAGGTTAGGTCAGTCTTCATCGCAAATGTCATTCCCAGGCATGTGTCATAAGTACATCTAGAGCTAATAGCAACGCTTTGCTTTAATTACACAGAGGGATTTAATTACTGGGAATGAACACTTTGAATTATGAAATTATGAGATAAAGGAATGGAGAGTCCTCAGTTTTTATGGTCTAATAACCATTATTTCCCCCTTTTTCATTTTGAAAAATGGTGAACTTACTCATAGAATAGATATGGACCTCTCACCCCCAGGGATCCATCCCTCAGCCCCCAAATCACTACCCCCCGGCCTCTCTGGCCCCATCTTTTGTTCTTTCCCTATCTATCTGTTCCCACTTGTGTTTCCTTTTGAGAGACACTGACTCATGGAGCAAGGCTTCCTGTGTGATAACGGAGCTTTACTGAACATTATCTTCCAAGTTACTTCTTGTGTTCATATGTTGCCAGGCTGCAAACAACGAATGCATGCCAGCCGCCTGGCTATGTTTTTAGTTGTTTAGCAAAGAGACAATAAAATGGTTAGTTGACTTCTAGGTTCAAAGATGAGTCAGTCCTTCTGCTCATAAAGGGGGCTGCTCTTTGCTGGCTTTAGAGGTTTAGAGGTTTGTTTGGTTAAAGAACATGGAGTGTTGGTAAAACAAACAAAACAAAAACAAAAAATAGAACACCTCCAAATAACATTTCAAGTGAGCTAAGCTGAGCAAGGAAAATCACTGAAGAGAACATTCATATCTGTGGTCTCTCCTTAGATTGTACGGAGGCAGAAATTCCGGGCTTTTAAGGCAGTGGGCTGTCTGGGGAACTGGGTACGGGGTTCACCTGCCTACTTCGCGGGCTTGTTTGCGGCGCCCATGGTTTGTGGGAGGACACTGCTTCACAGTAGAGTCCTGCTTCCACAACGCATCTCTGAGGATGGACCAAGGTCTCATGTGGCAGGTTTTTTCTGGTGGAGATCTGAACCATTGATGCATACAGGATAAGGAAGGGGTTCCCATGAATACATCCTCTCTAGAAGTCTTCAGGCGTGGATGCTTTCTCTTTGCTACTGAGAGTCCCCCTAAAAATGCTTTCTTTTTTAAACTCATCTCCCCAGGCAAGGGAGTGGGGAGTATGGGAACTCTGAGGATCCAGTACAAGTACTGTCAACTCCAACGTGGAGAGAAGGCCGTTGTTTGCACAGGACTACACTGCGAGCATGTGGGAGCATGCTCTGCAAACTCATTTCAGTCCTTACACATCTCAGTCGGAGAAGCAGGGGAACAAACGGTAGTGACCCTTTCCTGCTCTGGAGTAAACAATCTGAGAGGGGCCAGTGTGGTGAGCTGGGACCGGAGCTCACGTCTTCTCCATTGTCAGCATGCATTGACATCCCTAGGAGAGCCTGGCACTTGGTAATGGAAATAATAAATGGGTGAAAATGTTACTAAGCAGCTTTCTTCAGAGTGTGCTGTGCAGGGCCTTGGTATGAGGAGGACATCTTTGGAAGAGTTCCTGTACAACTAAGTTGGGAAAGATGAGCCTCTGGTAGAGTCACGGAGGTTTGCCTTGCAGGAGAGAAATCATCTCCCCTCTGTGGAACCCACGGTGTAAGACCATGCAGATGCCTTCCTCAACAGCACACCTGGTAATGCCCCTTGGGATCACTGATATGTATAATAGTCTTGGGAAGTACAGATCCAAATGAATGGCTTTTTAGAGTATTTGACATTTAGCAATTGAGACCACCAAATTAAATCTGAAGCTCGGATGTTGGCCTTCAGCCTTTGTCTTTCATTCATTCCTTTAGTTCCCATTTTGAAGCCTCAACTATTCTCTTGGTCTTGACGATGTAGATTTTTACATTTCCTATCCATACCTACTTCCCCGGTTATTACTTAATTGGTGCATTAAAATAAACTTTCTTATAAAACTAATCCACGTCCAAGTTGAAAAAGTAGAAAATATAGGTAGGTAAAACATAATTTAACCTTACTGGTAATTCCACTATCAGAGATGGTTGTCATTTATTTATATGTTATTGTATGTATGCTTTAGAGCTCAGTCTATGGAGCTAGGTTGCCTGGGTTTAAACCTGAGGTCTTCCACTTGCTGGCTGTGTAGCGGTAGGTAAGTGATTTAGCCTCCTGCCTCAGTTCCTCATCTCTAATATGGGGATAGTGCCCATATAATGGTGTCTCTATGAGGATTAGACAACAAATAAAATCAAGCAGGCTCACTGATGGAATATTGGGAAAGTGGTTAGAATAGTACCTGGCACATAGAACTAATATAAGAACTACATTAAAGAATTATGAGTATATTCACAAAACTATAAATATGTGTATATGTGTGTACAATAGTACATTGTATGCAGACGCTGCAAATTATTTAAGCAATACGCCACTATTGAATATTTAGGTTGTTACAGATTTTTCACAACCATGAACAATTTGTCATGACCAACTGTCCTTCAAATTTTTTGCATATTCATAATTATTCCCTTAGGTTCATCTCTTAGAACTACTGGATCAATGGGTGTGCCTGTTTTCAAAACCATGGCACAGTCTTCTACGGAACTTGGTAAGCCATCCAAGTAGTGCTGCTAGATACTATTTTTATAAATTTTTGTCAGTATGGAAGGGATTGTGGTGGTAAAACATTTAAAAAACACATTACTAATGAAGTTAATTTCTGTTGTATGGCCACTTGTGTTCCCCCTTTGACTGTTTATAGGTTCAAAGAAATTATGGACAAAGGGCCTATTTTTTTTTTCTTTGTTCATTTATTGTGAGAATCCTTTCTATATTAAGAATCTTAATCCCTAGTAATTTGATGTAAATATCCTCAACATTCTTTTCCCCTATCTTTTTTTTTTTAAGATATTTTATTGTTTTTTATAGAGAGGAAGGAAGAGGGATAGAGAATCAGAAACATCGATGAGAAAGAAACATCGATCTGCTACCTCCTGCACACCCCCACCTGGGGATGTGCCTGCAACCAAGGTACATGCCCTTGACTCGAACCCAGAACCCTTCAGTCTGCAGGCCGATGCTCTATCCACGGTTAGGGCTACCCTTTCTCTTAATCTTTCTCCCAATTGCTTCACTTCATTACTTCAATCTTGTGTTTTTTCAGTCTAGCTTCTAGTATAACTCAAGTGAACATTTATAAAATACCATCACTAACACTACTTTAATTTAGAAAAAGTCTGCAAAGATGATATATCTGTTGTTGAAGGGCACAGGAAAGATTTTAAATGATATTTGTCTGGAGAGGAAATGTCTTTGAATTTCATTTTTGCTCTAGAACTGGACTGATAAGGTTTCAGCTTTCAAAATGAATGTCTCCTTCATATTTTGTGCTTTTGCAATGTTGAAGGGCATTTTATAAGTGTCTCTCTACCTTTTAATTTGCAAAGTTAGTTACATGGACTATTAGACTTCTGATATTAAATGATTGTTTTATCTAGATTTCCTAAGCTGGGTGGTTAAATGGTTTTGTCCAATTGTTTAGTTTAAAATAAAATGTTGGTCCTGAACAAATCTGTCAATGATGAACTTGTGGTTTTGTTTGTCATCTCATTCGGATAAGAATAAAGTGCAGTTATTTCTTTCATGGGCTGATCTTTAAGCACATTTTTTGGGTTTAGACCTTAAGACCTTTATTCTATAATAATGGAAATAAAGTATTTGATGCATTGAATCTTTTCATGCATATAACCTCGTTTTCTACTCCATTTATTCGATAATTGTTTCATCATTTCGATTCAATTTGTAATAGCAATGAACACTCTTTAATATTTTTCTAATAAGGATTAGTTGGAAAGGTTAATATGGTCAGAAATTTAAAGAAGCCCAGAGTCATCTTAATGAGTGTCAGGTAATTAACCTACATGAATAGATTAAAGAAATCAAGCAGGCTCACTGATGGGTTTTGCTTTCAAGTTCAAATTTAGAATATCATCTGTGCAGTGGTTAGGTCTTACACATTAGGTGGATATTGTTTTTTAATATATAAAAAAACTTAATTGTGAAACCTTATCAGAATTCCTCATCAAATTTGATTAATTGAAGAATGATTATGATATGTGATATGAATTTTGAGTTCTTATATGTAAATTATATATCTTTTTAAATACATGGACTCCTCCAAATGAATTTCTTCAGAAACCAAGAAAAGTGCTTTAAATTTCCTGTTACAAGAAAAAAAAATCATAATGTAAAACTTAAATAGTTCATGAACTGCTTAATTTAAGGGTCTGAGGTACTTGGTGAAAGTGATTGTCACTATCATCCTATGAATGCTATTGTTCAAATGAATATGAAAAGTTATTCCCCTGGTCACTGTGTGATTAAAAGACAAGTTGAAAGGCAAAATTTCATTTTCTAAATTATTCAAACAGATGATATTCACCTTTTTAAGGAATTCTATAAATTGTTAGAAATGTCTTTTTTGTTTAGCTAATTACAATGTCCTTGATATAAGCAATTTGTTTTTCTGTTTCTGCTGGAGGACGTGTGCTATCCTTTTATGATCATGGTAATTTTTTACCAGAAAAAAAAAAAAAAAAAAACGAAAACCAGAATGTACTGGTTTTCAGCCCCCAGTTGAGGAGAGGTATTTCTGGTCGAGGGTAGTCAGCACCATCTCAGAGGAGAGAGCACCTGGTTTGTGCCTCTGCTCTGTGTTTACCATTCAGTCTTTTGGCCTCAATATTATGCTTTATACAATGGGTACACACACTTTATCACAGGGACAGAATAAAGGAGAACTTGCTTGTGAAAATACTTTGCAGATCTGCTCAGCAATACAAATAGCAGATGTGTCACTGTTTGTGTTCTGGGTGAAGCTTCACCTGTCACTCTCAGGTATGTCTCCTCCAAGCTCAATACACTCCTTTCATTCAACTTAGTTTTCAAGCTTTTAATTCTCTTTCTGCAAGCTCTGACCAAGAATTTTGTTGTTGTTGTTAATTCTCACCCAAGGATGTTTCCATTAATTTTTAGGGAGAGTGAAAGAGAGAGGGAAAGACTGAGAGCAACATTGATGTGAGATAAACACATCAATTGGCTGCCTCCCGCATGAGCCCCACCCAGCCGGCCAGGGAGGAGCCTACAACCAGAGTTCTTATATGTAAATGATATATTTTTTAAATAATTGGACTCCTTCAGGATTGTTTGGTCTGCAGGCCCACACTCTAGCTAGCCACTGAGCCAAACGAGCTTGGGCCAAGCTTAAATAATAGCACAAATAGTGAAAATGGGACTGGTACTAAGTTCAAGAAAAGGTAGAATGTTATATAATTAGATCTATACAATCATTCCTAATCAGTGGTTAATAAGATGTCCATTTAGGTCAGAATGTTTTTTGTGTGTTTTTATTTATTTTATTTTATTTTTTATTTTACTGATTTGAGAGGGAGAGAGAAGAAGGGGCAAGAAGAGAGAGAGAAAAAGATGCTGTCCTTCCACTTACTTTTTAAATATATATTTTATTGATTTTTTTTACAGAGAGGAAGAGAAAGGGATAGAGAGTTAGAAACATCGATGAGAGAGAATCATCGACCAGCTGCCTCCTGCACACCCCCCAAAGGGGATGTGCCTGCAACCAAGGTACATGCCCTTGACCAGAATCGAACCTGGGACCCTTTAGTCCGAAGCCCGAAGCTGTATCCACTGAGCCAAACCGGTTTCGGCTTCCACTTATTTATGCATTCATTGGTTGATTCTCCCATGAACCTGCAACCTTGGCATATCAGGACAGAATGTTGGTTTTTAACCTGAATTTTAGTCTGTTTATGTTTTCCATTGTCACAGACTATATGATCACTTCTCACCAAATATGTCGCTACTTAGAGTCCCTATTTAAAAGAGAGACCAAGTCTTACTGTGTAAATAGCTCTGTGCTGGTTATTGGTATGGGTGAGATTTAAAAAAAGACAAAAAACACACAGAAACCCTTAAATTTCTTAGTCTGGTTAGAAGATGACATATTATATAAAAGTCTGAAGTGATACTAATGTCTCTCAATCACTTATTTGATCATAAAATGTATTCTGTTTCTAAGGGGGTGGACAAGGAGCTACTATCTTTATACTCTTTGTATTACCTTGTTGACTAACACAGAGTTTCCTCTTAGCAGGTGCTCAATAAATATTTTGAAACAATCTGTAGGACCAAGATAATTATAAATCCCTTTATTTTTAGAGAAACAGTTCCCAGGACTGGTATTACTGATGCTAGGTTAACAGCGCCCTCTGAAACTGTAAGAAGAGCAAATTTACTTCTCCAAATTATATTGCCATGTGCTGGCTTATCTTTTAAAGTGGTCAATAAAAGAGCCTTCTTGCCCAGCATAGGAATGAGGAAGTATAGAAGGAATGGTCTTTTAAATCAGAAAACCTGAAAATACTGAATCCTTATCACATTACCTGAGGCATGAGGAAGTATAGATGGAACAGTCTGTCAAACCTGAAAAGTTGAAAATACTGGAATCCTTATCACATTACCTGAGGCATCTTAAGTTAATTTTCCTTTATGCCTCTATAACTCTTATTTTATTAAATTGGCTGTCTGTCAACCCTCTTCGAGAATTTTCTTTATTTGCCTGGATCTGACTTTCTAATAGCACATTTTGTGTTAGGAAGAGAGTCTTTTAGCTGTGGTTAAAATCATGTGTAGGTCTTGATTAACTCACCAGTATTACTTCAGGAATCCTCATAAAAACCGCTTTAGTGGATATTGTTTGTTAATTTCTCCACTGGGGCAACTTAAGTGTAGAGAAGTAAAGTAACCCACGAAGTCTGTGTGAACTGCTTTGATTCCTGAGTACCATCAGGGGCAGACAATGAAAACATTGAGCATTTACCATCCTCCCAACTTCAATATTATTTTTCTTTAGATCAGACCATGGTACGTTGGCACTGCCCTCATAATTATATTACAAAAATGTAGAACCTTAATTCCTGATTAAAACTGTGCCTTCTAGACAGATTGGACTCACTCCGGCCACAGATGCATGTGCTACTTCCAAAGGGTTTCTGTCCCGTCAGAATGAGAAGCATGCAGTGCAACCCAACAGGAGTCTTGCAAAAACACTCCCAAGTCCCAGGAGTGCTCCCCAGCAGGTCGCTGTGGAAGGCCTTTGTTTACTCTCTGGTGTGGCTCCTGCTATAGGAGACCACCTCTTGCCTTTCTAGGACGAGCCCACCTGGGTTCATCTGGTTCCTTCAGCCTTCTCTTGGAAAATCCTTGGGTACCTTCCCTTCACCAGACTCACTACTCCCTGGCACATAGTAGGTGTTATTGGCTGGGTGAGTAATGAGTATTTATTGAAGAGTATTTGCTCATTTCCAGTCATACTCGAATAGAATTTGATGATGAGACTGAGAAGACAGCTGCTGAGATGATGCCAATGATCATTAATGACCTCATCATCTAATTTCTGAATATTAAGGGCCCAAAGAGAATATTTGTTTTCTACCTAATGGCCTAATGTCTTGTGCCTTTGACATCCTGAATGCTTTTCCTCACTCCTGAGGACTGGACAAGGGCGATACTTTATTCAAAGGCAATGGAGGTTATCTTGGGTTTTAGTTTTAATATTCTTTAGATTCCAGTCTGGAATTCTTCATATTTAAAAGAGTTTGTAAATTAGATGCCTAAGAGAATACAATCTGATGGTAGGCAGTGGCTTGGCGTATATAAGCTAAGCTTTTTTTAAATTAAATTTTCCCTTTGAATGCTAAGGTCTAGACTTTCCAATAGATATTTTTTAAAGCAGAAATATAAATCTATTCTTGAAAGTCATATGCTTTAAGCTATTTCCTGAAAGATATTCAGAGACCTAAAAAATTACTTTATGTGTTTAAAATAATATTTTACCAAAATGTTGTGTGTTTGCAAGTCCTTTTGGATTTGGGGGGAGGGGAGACTCGTAATTCTTTCTAATCTGTTTCACTTAAGTGATGCCTGGAGTTCATCCCTATAGTCTGAGGAATCAAGCCAAACCTTACTTTTTCTTCTGAGTAATCCTTTTTGTAGGAAGGCTTTTTTAATACATCCAGTGCTCATAAAGCAATAAAACATTAATGGTTAACTGGGAACCAAGAGTCTCAATCCTGGCTGCCCGTTACAATGGCCTGGATACCCCTCCCACTGACTGGTTTGGGGAGAGGCTTGAAACTTCAGCAACATCCATAAGTTTCCCAAATTTGAGTTTTTTTCTTCTTCTTTTTTTCATTCCTTCCCCAATCCTCATCCGAGGATATATTTAGAGAAAGGGAAGGAGGGAGAGAACTGGAAGGCGAAGAGGAAGAGGAACATTGAAGTGACAGAGAAACATCCGCAGTTGCCCCCAGTACACACTCTGACCAGGGATCAAACCTGCAACCTAGGTATGTATCCCAGCTGGAAATCAAAGCCACCAACTTTTGGTATAGGGGATGAAGCTCCAACCAATGGAGCCCCCCCCCCCCCCCTCCCGACCAGGGCTCCCAGGAGAATCTTAGGGAAACCAAGGGGGAGAAGGGCTATGGAGGGAGCAGGAGATGAGTAACAATGAAAGTATTTGCATATCACTCATTTTGGGGTGAACCGGTCCTTCTGGTTCTATTTTTATTGTGTGGGTAGTTTTGATTCTAATTTTCTCAAACTTCAATGTAAGAAGAGTTCATGAGATTTGATAAATGCTGATCCCTGGAGCCATGTGTACAAATTCTAACCATTCAGAGAGAAGTGAGGGGCAGAGCACACTGAGCGATTTGGTTGAACATCGGGGTTCCTTTAATAAATGCTGTGTTCTAGTTGCCATTCCAGCATAACAAACCATTCCAGCATAACAAGCCATTTCAAACATATTATCTTAACATACTTTCTCATAGCTCAGGGACCTGTGGGTCAGGAATCTGGCCCAGTTTGGCTGGGGAGACTTTTGCTCCACACAGAGTCAACGGGCATCACTTGGGGATATTCAGCTGGTGGCTGGTCTGGAGGCTCCGGGATTTCTGAATTCATGTGTCTGGCCCCTGGGCATGGAGAGCTGGCACGCGGGGCTCGGCTGGCCCTCTCCTTGTACTCTTGGGCTTTTTGACAAAGCCTCTTAGCAAAGTGTCTGTGTTTCTTGCAAGGCTACTCAGCTCCCAGGCAGGAGCTGCAGAGTTTGTGATGGTCCAGGGGTAGATGTCCCCAAGTGTCATTTTTGCTGCAAGCTACTGGCCAAGCAAGTCTGTGAGAAAGCATAGATTTGAGGAGAGGGGACGCTGCCTCTCAAAGAGAAGAGCAGCCAAGGACATGTAGCCAGCTTTAAACACCAGCAAGGTGGGCATGTCACTATGACCCTACCACGAGTTTCTCAATTACTGATTCATAGTTACTGGTGGCCGTGTTCATACAGGGACTATTACCTTCCACCTGGTTGGTTTCCGTTGATTTCTGAAAGGTATCTTCTCTACCGACACACTACTCATCTTTCTTTGATTCATGTTATTCGTGGCAGAATTAATGTTTTTGAAGCATGATACTAATCATAGAGCTCCCTTTCCCAAAGTGTAAGTGGATCTCATTGCCTAGAGAGAAGACAGTCCCAACTCTGTGGCTGAAAGGAGAGTGCAGTGATTAATACAGCACACCCTGGATGAGAAGGTCTGGGTTCAAGTCCTGGTTCCACTTCAGGCACACCCTGTAGACATTTTGGGTTCCGTTCCAAACCACAGCAATAAACTGAGTCTTGTAATAAAGTGAGTCATACATTTTGTTTTTTCTGATGTAAAAGGCGATCAAGCGAAGCACAATGAAACGAGGTGTGCCAGTACTTATCCCTTTGTGGTCATGGGCAAGGCTCTCTATCTGCACCCCCTGGTATAGCCTCTGTTTCACAGATTTAAAAAAGCACCTACTTTGGTGGGTTGTTATGACAAACCAGTGAGTGATGAATGTAACGCCCTGACATGTGTTGGACAGAGTGTTTGCTTTTATTATTGTTGCTCTTCACATTTTTATGGTGAGGCATTCGGGACTTTGCACCTGATATTTCCAACCTCATCTCCTGTGACTCACTATCCTTGTAGTCCAAGCAGCAGCCTCACTCAACCATCTCCTATAGTCACGTTTTCCCATGCTGCCTTTACCTCCACTCGCGCCATTGCTGCCCTGTCACCTTTAGAAGGTGATTTTACCACGAGGCATGGAGGGCTCTCAGTAGATAGAAATGGAAACTGTATTTCATGACCAAAGCATGTGTATGTTTGGTATGTATGTGTCTGTTTATAGTATATACTTCTCCAGGGCAGTACCCCTTCCCCACGCCTGGCATTTGCCATTGAGTTTCCCACAGCTGTAGCAAGATACTACACCTTACATACTGGTGTTTAAAATTAGTTATAGTATCAGGAAAAGTTAGGCTATGGTGCAGTAACAGAATCTGAAAATCTCAGAGGCTTAAAGTAACTCATTTATTTCTTGGTCATACTATGAACCCCTGGGATTTTCAGATTCTGTTACTGAACCATAGCCTAGCTTTTCCTGATACTATAACTAATTTTAAACACCAATATGTAAGGTGTAGTAACCAAAAGGAAATTATAAGAGGTCACCATATACATATAACTATGAAAGATCAAATTTATTAAATAATAACAATTAGAAAGTTGTTTGTTCATCTTGTAGTGTAATCCTTAGGAAGGCTTACCGTAGAACTCGCTTTAAGGGGTCCTAAGATATACAGATTCCAGAGGAGCCTGCATGAGTTAGGGAATAAACTTTTCAAGGTAAAAATGGCAAATCGAGGCATGAGGGTCATAACTGACTGGCTGAATATATCAGCAGAGTAGGGCTTCCATCAAGCACGCTAGGTTGGCTACATTATGCTTAGTTGGGTCTTGGAAGAACCAGAAAGTAATGTTTGTGTATCTACTTGTCATTTTGTGAATGGTGTTCAAAATGTAAAGGTTGAGAAAGGTATCCTATATAATAAAAGGGTAATATGCAAATAAACCAAACAGCAGAATGACCGGAACACCATTAGCCCCTAGCCCCGGCCAGCCTGCCCCCAATGGCCCCCATAAGGCATGGGCTGGCTGGACCCCATCAGTGCATGAATTCATGCACCGGGCTTCTAGTAACATTATGAACTAAGTGGCACAGTGGAAGCAAAGGATTCAAAATCCAAGAGAGTGAAGGGTGTGGGAATGGCTGCTCCTGTGAAGCTGTTGGTTGCTCTTCATTCCCAGAGACCCTAAAGGGTGCAGTCTCACATTCCTGTAAGAGTCCTGCATTGAATCTTCCTGGGAGGAGGATTAACTCTGAGTGGGTTGCCCAGAGTGCTACTGCTTAGGAAATACATGTCTTCCTCTTACCTTTCACGTCCATTCTTGCTTTGAAGTAAAAACTAGTTACCAATAAGGAGACATAATCCTCTTGCCTCCTAGAACTAGAGTTTTAGGGTGGCTGACCCAGATGACTGGAAGTTTCGCTAATGTGCATTGTGTCCTATTAATGTGAATTGTAATCCCCTTAAAGCCATGCTATTCTTTAAAGACTCGGGCCCCTTTGACAATTGGGACATGTATTAATCCTCTATCCAGAAAGATGCACTTGTGTGTCCTATATTGTGTTTGGGGGGTTTAATGGGACCCTCCATTTAGAATCTGGCAAACACGCCAGGGGAAGTTTGCAAAATAGTTTGTATCCCCAGCTGACAGCTACTTCATAAATATCTATGGTGATAAAGAAGGATGTGTGAGTGGTTTTAGACAGGCAATCAGGGGGAATTTGTTTGTTTTTAATTTTAGGCATTTTAAATAGCACATGCTTGTGGATTTTAAAAATATTTGCTTTAACACAACACTAAATATTGTAAGGGGCAAGGGAAGTTTACAGCAAAGCACATTTGCTTGGGGAGGTTTCCATGGCTCTCCACTAGCTGTTAGATGTTTATATCCTCCAAAACTTTCACTCTGGCTTATTTCCCAGGAAAGAAATATCTGCCCTTTCCCATTCTTCTACCCTCAGTGTGTGTGGGCGGCTGTGTGTCTCCAGGGGGAGGGCATTGGGAGTAGGCTGTGCAGAATGCTCCTTCGCTCCCAGAATCTCACGCCAAATGGAATTGTTCGGAGTTGGCTGGGTCTCATTTTCTCAGGGTTATGCCTGGAAGGAGACGGGATTAGAGTGTAATGTGTACTGAAAGCATAAACTCTTTATTAGCACAAACAAATCAGTTGGCTGGCCCAGTAGATTCTGGGAGTGCTGTTAACATTTATAAATCATTGCAGAGGGAAGCCAATTATTTTGGGAAATGCTTAGAGAGTAGATTATGATATATCCTAATTTTTTACATCATCTGCTCAATACTCATCATGACCCCCGCCCCTTCACCTACATATACAGCGGGTATGTTTGTGTGATGCTATTGGGGAAGGTGAGAAGATTTCAATCTTTAATGTACATTTCTCAGATTAATAGGAGGGCAGTTATAATGTCTGAGGGTGAGAGAGAGTTTGGAACTCTGTTTTAAAATAAGGTTATGAGATAACTGTGCACAGGAATAATCTAACTTTGTCTTCCTGTATTCTACGTAATTTCAATTAGGATGAAGTTATGGCTGTTCAGGTAATAACTTGCTAATATTGCTCTGAAGTTATACTTTTTTTCAGATATCTTAGTTAAGAGTTATAACTTTACTCATACTTTTGTTCCTAAAGTTAAATTTAAGTGAAGTTTTTAAGGTATTTTCTTCCCAGTAGGCTTTTGAATCTATTGAGAAAGTTTTGCTTTTTAGAGCTAAGCCTTTTAGATTATTAAAATAATGAATGATATACCCAACATCAGTTTTTGTAGTAACCTCTAAATATTCTGCTAAGTGTTTTGCAATTGGAAAATACCTAGAAAGTGTTAAAGTTCATATTACTAAAGGATTATCCAATCTGGGTTTTCTTTTCTTTCCTTCTTTGTAGTTTAATGCGGAATGTATTAACCATCATCCCGGGGGCTTATCAGCATAGTTCTGGTGTTTGCTCCCTTGTCCTTTATAAAATCACTTGGAGGCATTAGTCTACTTACAGCAATCTCTTTTCTCTCTGAATTGAAGAAGAAGCATATATCCTCCCTGTCTGAGCATTCGGAGAAAAATGCACAGCCAATGAGTCCAGTGTAGGTTACTGCCTTCCACACCCTCTAAGAATGTGACTTGCAGTATTTCTAACATATGTAATTCAGCTGATGCATAGCTGAAAAAAATTGCTCTAAGATTTTTGAAGACCTCAATGATGCTTGCAGTTTTCACGGAGAATGGCTGTTCCAGCACTGCATTTCCTGCTTTTCCAAACCCCTTCCAGGAGCCTTCCCTCCAGCAGTCTGAGGGTAGGAAGCACCAGGCAGAGTGATTCTGCAGCCAGGACAGGGGAGCCTTCAGCAAGGGCTTTCTGGCCCACACTTTGATGTTTTGTAAACACAAAACAAAATTCTTATTCTGGCTCCTATCCTGCCAGGGAGTGGTGAGCTCAGCAGGAGCCCAAATGCATCAGAGATGAAAGGAAATGGTTGGAGAGACTTTCTTCAGTCATGGAGCCAGGTGAGGAGTAGCTGGTATCTTTTGGAAAGTGCTACAGAGAAATCCTTGTAGCCCTCTCAAGACACCCATGTACACACAGCCTGCTAAATAAAATGTGCTACATAGTTCAAGGGGACATTTTGAACCCCACCTGAGAAAGCAGGAAACCTTGTCATGAATAATGCTATCTAGAATAGTGGATTAGGACTTCTACCTTTTTATTTCTTTTGTTTGTTTGTTTGTTTGTTTGTTTGTTTTTTACTGAATTTATTGGGGTGACAGTGGTTAATAAAATTATATAGATTTCAGGTGTACAATTCAGTAACATGTCATCTGTACATCACCACCCCAAGTCACCATTTCATGCATCACCACTGATCTCCCCTTTACCCTCTTCTACTTCCCCTATCCCCCTTTCCCTCTGGTATAGGACTTCTACCTTTTATCTTGCTTTCGATTCTAATGTGGCATTCCATTCTCTGTCACTTTAGTTAAAATGTGACTTGGAAAGGCAGAGGTCATTAGGAGACTGTTTTGCGGCATGTACATAAAACTAATATAAAGTCTTCGTTCTAAAGCCACACTGACGCTCCCCTTCTTCCTCAGCCCCATTCTAGGACTGAGATCTTACAGATCTTTTGCAAGAACAGGATTATTAATATGTATAATATAAATCAAAAGTCAAATGAAGGAAACAACGAAGCAGAGACATATGTAATGCTTTTAACAATAAAGTTTTTTTAATGCAGTTAAAAATTTCAGTGCTTTAATGTATAGAGTACAGGTTAAATTGGAATAAGTCTATAGTTATTTAAAAATAGGCATCTGCTTATTTTAATTTCATCTGCATATATCACATAAAGCTTTGCGATATATATATTTGCAGAACAGTACATAGCAAAATTAAACTGAATGTTTTTTTCAAACCTACAAACTAATGCTCACCTGAGGATATTTTTCCACTAACCTTTTAAAGAGAGTGGAATAGAGAGGAAAAGAC
Source organism: Vespertilio murinus (assembly GCA_963924515.1). NCBI lineage: Eukaryota > Metazoa > Chordata > Mammalia > Chiroptera > Vespertilionidae > Vespertilio > Vespertilio murinus. The sequence goes on along the minus strand of OZ004711.1, from coordinate 75,224,760 downwards.
AGAAACATCGATGTGAGAGAAACACATGAATTGGTTGCCTGCTGCAAGAGCCCTGGCGAGGGCCAGGGTGGAGCCTGCAACCAAGGTAGATGCCCTTGACCCAAATCAAACCCAGGACTCTTTGATCTGCAGGCCAACACTCTATCCACGAACCAAACCAGCTAGGGCTCAAGGCCACAAACTTTTAAACAAGGAGTCTGAGTCAGATTATTGCAGGATTTGGACAAGTAATGGGAAATAAACATCTGTTTCACTTTAGACAATGGGAATTTTCTTCATTTATACACACATGTGTGACATTTCTGATTATTCTTGAATGATAGGTTCTTCTTGTTCTCTCTCTGTTTTCTTATTTACAGGGGTGTATACAGAGAGATATATATTACTTGGCAGTGGAATGGGTGATGCTGAATGTTGGGGTGACACCTGCTGCCCGTTGCTCAGCTTTGACTGGTTGGTGGCTGAATGGGAGAACGTAGGCTTTGCTTTTACAAGAAAAGGTAGTCTGGGCCCATTTGCACTCTCCCCTGTTTTTCAACAAGAAGAACAACAAACTATATGGCCCCCAAAACACAGGTCAGCAGGGTGGGTCAGCTTATGATTCCTTGGGGGGAAACTGTCTTTTCTTTTATGTCTAGTTTAAAACAAAAATTGGACAGAAAATTTATTTTTACACCTTACAAATATATTTTTTTATTTTAATAGCTTTCTATAGGTTAGATTGCTTTGTCAATAAAAGTTAATAAACTCCACATTCCTTTACAAATGCCTATTTTCTTGGTAAATGTGTTTCTAAAATTAAATTTATATTATCTTTGTTATTTCACATCAATTTAAACATTTTTAAATTTTAAGCTAATTGAAGTAAGACGTTTAAAACTATATATGGCTTACAAGGATCTAGACACATACCGGCAATTTCATGACCTACCTCTTCCTGCTACTGTGTGGAAACCACGTTCAACTTCTTTTAAGAGTTTGTTCTCATTTCTTAACAATATGCTTAAGTGGATATTACTTGATTTTAAAAATTAAGATGTTTTCAGTTGATTCCATCCCTTCCTCCTGTTTTAGCCCTCCCGGGTCCCCTCCCCATTCTCCCTGCTTTATTAGTTAAGATCAATGATCAGGTTTTACGTTATTCAACTTTATATTAGCATGACTGTGAAACAGTTGAAAGCTGAGCCATATAGTTACTATACTAAATGTTTTGCTTGTGCAAACAAGTGTTTATTTTTTGTTTTTGATAATGGTTTCATATTATTTAGTGATACTCCTATATACATATTTCAAACACATCTTATAGAAATTTGGAAGAGGATTCTTGCGAGGTGTTTTCTTTTTTCTTTTCTTTTTTTTAACATTCATGTCTATAAATGTCACTATTTTGTTACTCATACTTGATTATCAAGGTCAGAAATTTTAGGTTGAAGTCTCATTATACCATAGCAAAATATTATATTTGCTTATATCACCATCTGTCTCATCAGAAAAATCTTTAAGAGTGGGAAACTGTCAAGGTCAAGGTTGTGGAGGTGGATGTAACTTAAAACCTTACTTTTTATGTTTTTTGTTAATCCTCACCTGAGGATATTTTTTCCTGTGCGTGTGCATGTGTGCATGTGTGTGTGTGTGTGTGTGTGTGTGTTTTAGTGTGTGTGTGTGTGTTTTAGAGATAAAAGGGAGAGAGATACATTAATGTGAGAGACACATCAACTGGTTGCTTCCTGCATGCACCTTGAATAGCGTCAGGGATTGAGCCTGCAAACAAGGTATGTGCTCTTGACCATAATCAAACCCAGGACCTTTCAGCCCACAGGCCAATGTTCTATCCACTGAGCCAGATGAGGTAGGGCCTAAACTCTAAATTTTGCTTGAAAGTTCAAATTTTATCATTGGCAGTAAGCACTGTCAGTTTTTATCCTTGAAGTGGCAGGCTTATGGTGTTCATTTTTAAAGGAAATGTCTGCCAAATACACAAGTCTGAGTAACTATGGTTTCTCTGTTAGTCATTTTCTGAAGTAAAAATGGTATTTCATGAAAAGAAGCCACGAGTTCAGCTTGCAAGTCAGACATTAGCACACATCTTTTCCTGGAGATAATGCTCATCCTTCAGCTCATAGCATAACTGCTTCATATCTGCCTCTCATTATTTATTTATCTAGTCATTTGAGAGAGAGAGAGAGAGAGAGAGAGAGAGAGAGAGTAAGGAAGTGAGACAGAGAAAGAGAGAGAGAGAGAAACATCAATTTGTTGTTCCACTTATTTATGCATTTATTGATTGATTCTTATATGTGCCCAGACCAGGGATCAAACCCACAACCTTAGCATCTTGTAGGACACCCCCACTGAGCTATCCAACCCGGGCTCTAAGCCTCTCATTTTGTCACACAGAATATTGAAAAGGGATCTAATCAAAGGTTGAGATTAATAACATAATTCTTACAGCTTCATGAAGATCTGGAAGTGAGCTCAGCTTTTCAAAATTCTGAAGTATGCAATGAAGAATGGTAGTACAGTTTTGTGCCATTGCCCTGCTTCTAAGAAACTAGTAGCTTTTCCTACCATTGCATATATACCATTAATGCAGATTTCAACAAGATAAAGGCAAATAATGCCAAAGTATTACTATAAAAATAGGTTTAGTTTCATAATCCTTTCCGGGCTTCCCAGCCTGTGGATATCACTTTTAGAGGAATCCTCTGATCTTAAGCCTCCGAGGTATAATATAACCCTGCTAACCAGTGTCCAGGTTGCATAGTGTGAGAAGAGGAGAAGCCATAAATCACCTTGGACTTCGTACTGGGCTGAACTTCTTTGTTTTTAGAGAAGCCTTCATCCTCACCTCCTCATATTCCCTTCTAGCCAAGGGGTGACTTTTGGTTTATGGCTGTCTAGCAGGTTGCAATGCCGAGACTGAAGGTCACCATTCGGGTACCACTCTGCATTCTAAATGCGTGCCATCCCGTAGTCTCACCACATGACCACTGCTGAGCTCATGTCTCTGCTGAGCTCAGTTCTGGGTGGGAGCGGAGGGATGGTGGCAGAATTAATGGACAGGCATTTCGTCATTGTTCTTGGTCGCTGACCTACCCCTTCTCTGGTTCCCTCATCTCTTTTACAAAAGTACAGAATGTCTTGAGCCTGTATCAAGTTTGGCAGTTGTCACTCTTACAGGCAGATATGTCTAAATATCCTTTGCCACAGGGTAAGTGACATGTCAAAAACAAGAGGGCAAGGTTATTTTGTAGGGAAAACAGTGTACTCTAAGTTGATACAATGGTAGGGAGGACTAAGCCAAAATTCTTTATTGTTTTAGAGTTGCGTTATTTCTAAGTTAAGTGTCAGCTACCATCAAAATGACTTGTGGGTATTCACATATAAAGCAATGTGAACCAATCTTCTCATCAAAAGCCATATGGGCCCAGCCAGTGTGGCTAGATGCTTGAGCATTAACTCATGAACCATGAAGTCACAGTTCGATTCCTGGTCAGGGCACATGCCCAGGTTGTGAGCTCAATCCCAAGTGTGCAAAGGGCACCCGATCAATGATTATCTCTCATCACTGATATTTCTTTCTCTCTCTCCTTATCGCTTTTTCTCTCTGAAATCAATTAAAAAAGAAAAACATGTTTTTTTTAAAAAAACCTTCTGGTTTCCTCAAAAAATGTATATACTTTTGAAGACACTAAGTTGATTATAAAACTAACAAAAGCCGATCACATATGATACACTATCTTATAGAAATGGTCCAACTTTGTGGCCTTAAGATGAGCAAACCTACATGTAGGCTAAGCCTAAGACTTAATTACTACCAGGAGGGAAAACACCCTTCAATGCACCTGCTTATAACTTTACAAGGGTCTTGCTCATTAGGATGAGGGTTTAATAGTCTTTTAAAAATCTCCTCCATCCCTGGCTTGTATGCTGTTGTGAAATACCTTCTGACATAGCCACCAATGTTCCTTAAGCAGCTTTGCCCTGTGACTAAGAGGTCAGTTGAGTATCAATGAGGTTGGTGTGGTCCTAAAAATCAATGTGCGGCGAAAACATGCCTTGCTTTTCCCATTAGATTACTTTAGTATGGGGGCTCTATGCGAGAATGTGCTTAGCGTACATTAGCCTTTATCAATTAATCCTTATTCCTGAGCTACATTAGGAAAATTTCAGGGTGAACTTACATTTTAGGTCCACTTTTGACATTCCTCGGAAAAGATATCTTTTGCATTGTATCAATAGAGAAAGTGAGGCATGATAAATGAATCTAAGCTTTACCTCACTGAAGCTACCAACCGCAAAGTCAGGTCATGGTTAAGTAGTAATCTAGTTTCTCGGGTTTACAGAGATTCTGCTACATATGTTGGAGGGCCTTGGGGCAAGTCTAAAAATGAAAACCAAGGAGCAGTTCAAGGCACTTGATTAGGCCACAATGTTCGTAAAGCAAACCCTTAAATTGTTAGATTAATGAGGCATTGATCAAGCATCTGCCATGCTGCACCCCTGGGTGCGGGGGAGGGGCCCAGAATGGCACATACACAGTCTTTAGGACCGAGGCCTCTGGAGGCTGGTTTCCCTCTAATTGGTGCATTTCAGTCAGTTGTTAAGCTTAAAATTCTATCAATTCATTCATACTCGAGTCCGAAGAAATTATTTTTTTTTTGAAAAATTCTTCATATCATAGTCCACAGCTTTTCATGTGGCTTATAACAGAATATTTTCCATATTTTCAGATCTCATTCCTGCCTTTTTTGCTCTATTGTTCAAATTCTGAGTAAGTCTCCACATGCTTAACATGACCAAGAAATCTTTCATTAGCCCTGCCCTTGACAGTATCATCTCTGTCCTTGCATGCCAGTCTCCATTTTGTAGAGACACCCACCCGCTCTCCCCATTAGCTAAATGACTGTGTGCATTTCTGGAAGCAGACACATTTGGTCATTCCTTAAAAATAGACTCCCAATAAGTAAAAAGAGAATATTAAGGGGGAGCGGGGGAGCCAGTGAACTCTTGATTTCATCTGCGCTCAGTGCCATATTGCTTTAAGCCCCTGGGCACACCTGCCAGAGTCTATCTTCATGGTTGATTGAACTTTATTTTCACTAGTAAAGGCCTCTGATACTCATTACCTTCCTGTGGTAGAATGCTTACTGTTTATTGGGCAGAACCCTGTTAGTTTCTTTAACCTCTTTGAACCCTTAAACAGGGCACTTCTTTTACCCCTCCCACCCACCAGCCACTACTCATCCCCATTCAGATGTTACACATGTGGGAGCGCCTATCTCCAACTGAAAATCAAGGAGCAATTTGTAGTGGTGGTTATCATCTGAGAGAGCTTTGAGGGAGGGCGGGAAGGAAGAGAGGCGCAGAGAAAGAGAGAGAGAAAATGCTTTTAGCTTTTGTTCCTGTTCTTGGAGATTTCTTCCCAAAAAGTCACGCTTTTGTTCCCCTGCAAGCCCCAACAAACCAGGATGAGTAGCTTTAAACCAATCAACAGTTTAAAGCTTCCGTGTGAATGAAGTTACTTCTAGTATTTCAGCCCCAAGGATACTGTCCAGAGATTAAGGGCCATTCCCACCATCTCATCTGGTATCTGTGCATCAAGATCAGAGGGATGCCAAGCTTATATAAGCCTCTTCTTGAGGATGTGAAAAGAATTCTATCTCCAATAGACAGTAGTAGTATTTAATAAGTACATATTTAGTGAATAGATTACACAAAGCTATTAAATACTGACAAAAGAATGTGGCATATCTCCACATTACTCAAAAAGTAGCTAAAAATACTCAAAGCTATAAGGGGAACTAATAGGAAAAGGTTTGGGTTTGGAGGGAAAAAAACAAAAACATTTTTACTAAAATAATGAATGATATTTTCAGGTACACACATATATGTCTGCATATATGTATATTTTTTCTATGCATTAAGCCAGAAACTGGGTAACTAACTCAGTTTCATTTATGTATTTTCTCCCATCTATCTTTTCACACCTCCTGAGCACTATGCTTCAATAAATTATAGAAACTGATCCCTTGCTTAATGATATTTCTAAATAAATAATACAATCTAATCCCAAATACCCAATGTATAATCTCCCTGAATTAATTTGACTCTGTTTAACATTTCTTGGGAATGGAAAAGTAGAATAAAATATCATCTCCATTATCAACCCGACTTTTCTCCATTTTTAATCTAAAATATTGACTTTTGAACTTTCTTATAAACAGAGCCATATGTTTCACTTTCTAGTTTTCTTCTGAATTATGGTAAAACATTCCTAGAAATCTTTTATCTAGTTTTTCTCAAATAGCATTATGTGGTCAGTACCCCTTGCCTCTACAGCTTTCTTTGAATCAGGGGTAAGAAGATAGACTGTCATTCAGCATTCATGCTAAACTAGCCATTGGCCATGTATTTGGGTAAATGCAGCATCTATATATAAAAGCTTAAGGGACTGGAAGGACCAGAACGACCAGTCACTATGATGCGCAGTGACCCCCAAGGGACAGACGCTCAATGCAGGAGCTGTCCCCTGGTAATCAGTGCACTCCCACAGCCAACCCCACCTAGCAGGCTAACCTGCAGTCCCTAACCCCAGCTCCTGGGCTGGGACGGGGAGCCAGGGGTAGATGGCGGTAGATGCCGCCCCCTTTCCCAAGGGGGGCCTAGGGCCAGCTCCCTCCTTGAGGCTGGCAGCCAACTTCCCATGCCCTGTCCCTCTCCCAGGCTGGCAGGCTCCAATCAACCTGCTGCTCTCCCGCCGTCACATACCCTATGCCACCTCCGCCTTTGCCTTTCCCCTTGTACCCAGTAATCTTTTCTCCATTTCTCCAAATGTAGTCATTTCAAGAATGTTGTATAAATGTATTCATATAGCGTGTGACCTTTGAAATTGACTCTTTTTCACCCAGCACAATACCTTTGAGATCTATTCAGGTTGTTGCATGTATCAACAGTCCATTTATTCTTATTACTGTGTAGTTGATATAGATACACTAAGTTTGTGTAACCATTTGCCTATTATAGGGTATTTCGGTTATTACAAACAAAACCTGTATGAACAATAATGTCCATACAGATTTTGTGTGGAGAAGTGAGAAAGTTTTCATTTCTTTATCACAATGCCCAGGAGCGTCATCACCGGGCCATATGTTAAATATATATTTAGTTGTCAGACTGTCAATCTGTTTTCTAGAGCAGCTGTACAATTTTAGTCTCTATCAGAAAGGCATAAGAGATCCCGTTTATCTGCATTCAGTATTTGGTGTTCTCGTTATTATTTTTTCTCACAGGAATTCCGGAGTGTAGTGATGTCTCACTGTGGACTGCATTTACATTTCCCGGATGACTAGTGGTGTTGACCATATTTTCCTGTGCTCATTTGCCTTCAGTGAAATGTCTCTTCATGTCTTCCTCCCATTCTCTAATTGGACTATGTTGTGTGTGTGTGTGTGTGTGTGTGTGTGTGTGTGTGTGTGGAGTTTTGAGAGTTATTTATATATTCTAGATCAGTGTTTCCCGAACTTTTAAAAAAATATATTTTATTGACTTTTTTACAGAGAGGAAGAGAGAGGGATAGAGAGTTAGAAACATTGATGAAAGAGAATCATTGATCAGCGGCCTCTTGCACACCCACTACTGGGGATGTGCCCGCAACCAAGGTACATGCTCTTGACCGGAATCGAACCCGGGACCTTTCAGTCAGCAGGTCGACACCCTATCCACTGAGCCAAACCAGTCCCGGCGTTTCCTGAACTTTTGACATATGTATACCCCTTCTATAACTTTCATAATGCTGAGCACCCCTCATCAAAAAAAAAAAAGGATGTATTTTAATAACAATCAACATATTTTTATTATTTTTGGTACATACACAAAATAATAAACGAAAAAGAAAATTATTCATAATAAAATATAAATAAAATTTATATTATAAATAACATTTATTTGCACACTGGACCATCTCATGCCTCACAAGACTGTCTTGACTTAACTCATGAGAACGTAGAGTTAGGCGCAGCTAAGCACGGTGCAGTGCATATCCCCACCAAACTCCGGTGCAACGCGTACCCCCACCAAACTCTTCCCGTGCCCCTGGGGATACGCGTACCGCACTTTGGGAAACACTGGTCTAGATAATAGTTTCTCCTTGTCTGTAACTTGTCTTTTTTGTCCTTATTTTTGTTTGTTGGGCATAGTGGTGAACATTCCGCCAGGAGCATAATCATAGTTTCACAAAAAGAAAAATATGAAATGATGCCAGATATGCATGCCCTCTGTTCTGTCGCAAGTTCATGAACAGCTAGGTCAGGGGAGGGAGTGCCCTCTGCTGAAACAGGGCATCGCCTCCCCAGCATGCTCACTCAAACGGGGAGGCGCGAGGATGCAGCTGGAACCTCCCGCTCTCTCCCACAGAGAATGCTGCTGTTGCCGCTTAGCGGGAAACCAGTGATCCCTGACGGGGTGGGAGATTCTTGCTGACTTAGCATGTTACAGTGCTGTATTGTTTTCACTGAATCGTCTTTCTACCCAGCAGTCCGAGAGCTCCATGAGAGCGAGCACATGTCTTGCTCACAGCATTTAGCATAGCACCTGCAAACCATCAGTTGCTCAAAAGAAAAGAAAGTTTGCTGAATGAATGAATAAAATCCTATTTCTTTGTTTCCCTGGAGAATTCAAATCGAGCCCAATAGCCCAGCATTCCCTCATTTCCCTAAAAAATAAAATCCTAAATCTCAATTCTGACCAGGGCTCTAATTACTACAAAACGTAAGACAAAGCGAGAACAAATGAAACGTTTGAAATGTACCCTCATTTTATTCATGTGGCTTAGCACAAAGATACTTGACTCTCTGAAACAGTTTCCTCAGTCCCGAAATGATGAAAAGATGACTGTTTTGAACTGGATAAAAACATATAAGAATCCTACCTCTTAATAAACACTAATAATGCTTGATATTCCTCTATAAACTGTCACTTCCCACCTAACTTCTTCCTTCCACACACCCCCCACCACCACTCCCCACTGCCAGCATTACACCAGCACAGGCAGAAATCTCATCAGCATTGGGGGCGGGGTGACAAGAGCCACACCACCAACCACTGCCTTGCATACACTATCCCGTGGGGTACCCAATCTTGCAAAACCCTTGACTCCACCACAGGCTTCTGTCTGCCCCATGCTCGCCACATCCTGGGATCCACCAGCAATGATTTAGACAGAGAAGTCCCACTGTCGGCAGGGAGGGGGGGCCTGGAGGGGGCAGACTAGATGTTGCTCTCCTTTGGAGACCCCGAAGGAAGGAGGTGTCTTTTTGGCTCCGCATGCAGGCATTCTGAATGTACTTCCCACAGCAAGAGAAGCCTTCCATGTCACTAAGGCCTAAGTCCCAACTATCAGATAGGACTTTCTGAAGTGATGCAACATCTGAGCAGCCTGTGAAACAAAGGGCAAGCTTGCAAACAAATCCTAAAAATTCTTAGAGCAAACTCTTCCTACGCATAGACCTAAGACCCTAAGGAGCAGGCATGTCTCTCGGCAGCTCACTGTGGGCCACATTCGGATTCTGAGAACCCTTAAACACAGTGACAGTGAAAACCAATCCCCTAAGGGACCTGATTAAACCACCTTCCGCATGCCATCACAACGGCAGCCTCTTTCTTTAATTCCGCGTCATTTACATTGCAGGAGTTCAATATTTTTTATTTTCTTCTTTGTACTGTATTTTCTGACATTTTCCTCCAGGGAGTATGCATTACTTTTACAGATCAGGAAATAAAAGAAACACTGATAGAGCTCTCCAAAAGAAAGGAAGGAAACATTACTTCAACTCTGAAAGCACATTCACAGAACTTGGTGGTGACAGCAAAAGATGATGAGGAATTCCAGTGCTGCAGGTGGCAGTTCAGCTGGAATCCAAAGCATGCGCACTGCGTTCCCCACCATTAGCCTGGCCCCGCCATTGCCCAGAGGTCTGATGTGGGGTAAAAATAACTTACCCCTTGCTCGAACATCTGCAGGATGAAGATAAGAGCTCCCGCTCAAAGGATGGTTCTGAGGATGAAAGCTGTGTAAGGCCTTAGCACGTTCTTGGACATGGCCAGTTCTGCACACATGGCCACTACTGTCACCTTCTCTGAATTCCTTTCACTTCCTACTTAGAGTGATGTCCATCTCAATGCTTTGCTATTATTATGAGAATGTATGTAAGCTCTATAGAAAAGGACTATACATTGTCTATTCCTCAACATGCTAGATAGATCCTGCTGGAAACAGACACTATAGTTACCTAAAAGCACAAGAAGACATGGTAAGGAGTGACAGAACCAAGCCATGACTTAGTGAATAAGGTGTGCAGATCTGAACTGAGTCCTGAATCTTCTGGCACTAGCATTGACCTCAGTCTGTAATAATGAGATTAACCTCACAAAAAGCCTTTTCCCCAATATCTGTTTTATTTTAACTAATTAATCTGAGGCTCCTCTTCATTTATTCTGTTCTAGACATCTGTTTTGGGGACAAGTATGGTGGGTCCACTTTGTGACATCTTAGTGTGCCATGAGCACTATTAATATTGATTGGCTGAGTTTTGGATTCAAAGAGCGGTCAAGATACCATTGTTAGAAGCCTTCGTGGCAGTTTCAGTGCTCATTTTCACATTAAAACACTTAGATGCCACTACTAAAGGTTTTGAGTGTGCTGGGCATGGCTAGCGAAAAGGAAACGAGGAAGATAAAGGTCAAGGTAGAGAGGTGTGTAAGCAGGGGACATTTGAGAACGAGCACAGGTGCTGCATTTTTTAAGACCTGGAATCAAGTTTGACCCTACTGGTTAGAAGTGAGTCCCAGTCTCTGCTGATTCCTGAGTTTCTGACAAATGAGAGGACTCACTCACATTCAGTATTTAACTGGAAAAATTAAATGAAGCCAAATTATGTCCCTCAATAGATGAGTGGATAAAAATAAATGTAATACATCTATACAACAGAATAGCATTCAGCTGCAAAAGGTATGAGTGCTGGTATAGCTACAACATGGGTGAACCTTGAAAACATGCCAACCAATATAAGCCCATCACAAAGAAATGCATATTGGTTCTATGATCCCATTCATATGGGATGTCCAGAATAGGCAAATCTAGAGACAGAAAGTGAACTAGGGGGTGCTGGGCTCTGAAGAAATTAGGGGGATGACAGTTAAGAGGAATGGAGTTTTTTGGGGGGTTTTTTTGAGGGGGATAATAAAGAAAATATTCTAAAATTTATTGTGGCCATAGATGAACAACTCTGAAAACATACTAAAAAAAAAAAAATCATTGAGTTGATCATTTCAAGTGAGTGAGTTATATGTTATGTGAACTATATATATATATATATATATACATATATATATATATATATAGCTATTATAAAAATAAATTGGGTATATATCATGACAAACATAAATAAAACAAAATTTTAAAACATAAAAAATATTTTATGAAGACAAGTTAACAAAAGTGGAATAGCTGATGATTGTATTTAAGCTTATTTCCATCTTTGGGGCTTTTAGCAAATACAATTGTTTTAAAAAAAGCATATTTTCATGGCAGGCTTTCATGTGTGCTTTTCCATCAACAATAAACACACACACACACACACACACACACTCCCTTTTATTACAAAAGTAATCATTTTAAATATGAGTGAAATAAATGGATCAGACATGCTTTTTTTTTTCCCCACTGGGTCATAAAAATATTGTACTCAACTCATTTTATGGATTTCCAGGGGAAAATGAGAGCCACCATTCTACTCACTGCAGAGAATGTGAGTCAGCTCCACATTTACAGTTATCCAGCTTCCTACAGTGGATGAGGGTAGCCCCCTCGGGCCCTTGGCCTCCAGCCACCACCACATTGCCTCAGTGGCAGAGGTCACTAAGGGGTCACCATTTCTCCCCTGGCCCTCTAGGCAGGTATGTATTTCAACCACACCTGAATGAAAACTGTCATCTTTACTTGCTTTTCAGATCACAAAATTGTCAATACTAGCAGGGGAAAAAAAAAAAAAAAAAAATATATATATATATATATATATATATATATATATATATATATGTATGTAACTGGTTTTAAAAGAGGGAACGTAGGAGAGGGTGGGGGTAAGGGGAAGAGATTAACCATAGGACTTGTGTGCATGCACATGGGCCTAGCCGGTGGCCATGGACAACAGGGGGGTGAGGGCATATGTGGGGAGGGGTTTGGGATGGGAATGGGGGGATGAGGACAATTATGTGATACCATAATCAATTAGAAAAAAAAGACAAGGTAGTACACTAAGTAGCACAAAAACATATAGTAATTTTGCATATGCCTTCATGATAAAACATATCATTACTTATTAACATAGTATTTTTAATTCATCTTGCACAGTGCTACTCCAAAAAAATAATAATGGGCCAAATAAAGTGTAAAAATGTGGGAAATTTTATCCAAATTCTACATGCTTCAGAAAGATACTATACTCTCATCCAGATGCAGTTATAAAATTAAAATACAGAATCATTTTTATTACTCACCCATCTTTCCCAAGCCTGGTACTTGGCACCCTATTTGCTTACGAACCTTAGCCCCCAAGCCCCAAGGGACATTCTTTTACTGTACCATTGAGTTGGCAGCTATTGTTCTAATTTCCCTACTGATGAGCCAAACAGTTAATCTGTTTTAGCACACAATGCATAAAAGGTTTCATTTCACTCCAGAAAAGAGAAAGAGACACTTATAATCACTGGGCATTCATATTTGAATGACAGCTAAACATAAAGGAACATCAGGCATGCAGCCATCTGGAAAAAAGCTGGTATTCTTTCATATTATCTGTTCTCAAACCTTTAAGACAAAAGGGTCAGAGGTTGGCCCAAGACTTCCATTTAGTAAGATGCTCATTTCAAATCCATGGCCATTAATAAACATTCTGTCAGCTCCACAATAAAAGACAATCAGCTTCCCTCTCTTCCCATTTGGTGCTTCTGAAAGATGGCTTCATAATACACATATACATGCACACTTAGAATTATTTTATTTACCAGAATAAATTGTGTGTGCCTGCTTGGAAGTAATACATTCCTAGTTCCAGATGAAAAAAAGGAACATAGTTTACAGGGTATTAATGCATAGTAATTGAAACATTCATTTTAATACAAAAGACAAAGTAGGCAGTCACCCTGTGATTATTGTTAAAATTGCAATTTTTTCCCATTTAAGTTTTATGAACCCCAACTGGAGATATTAAATTCCTTACAAAATGCTGTGGGGAAATATATATATAGAACAAATTCTAACTGCCTAGCTTTAAAAACCCTATTTTATGTTGTATATATAATTTGAAAATGCCTTTTAATCCTTCTATTGGCACTCAATACTCAGTTTTAGGGGGAAAACAATAGAGATTCAGCCCAGCCAGTGTGGCTCAGTGGTTGAGTGTTGACCCTGCACTGAGATATGGCTAGTTTGATTCCTGGTGAGGCACTTGCTAGGGTTGCAGGCTTGATCTCCCGTAGGGGGCATGCAGGAGGCAGCCAATGGATGTTTCTCCCTCATCAGTGTTTCTATCTCTCTATCCCTCTCCCTTCCTCTTTCTGTAAAATCAATAAAAACATATTTAAAAAACAAAAAACTAGAATAGCAATTCAATCCTTCCTAAAGGGGAGATAGTTTGACTAATTCTGTTAAGAGAGGTATTTTGACACAGAGGCAATCACAGACTTGCACAGTTTATAAAATGGCTGAGTTGCAGCCCTAAAAAGATCTGGAAACTGTAAGCTACCTTTCCCTAGAAAGTCTATAGTTGCCTCTTGCCATAAGCAATGTATTATTTGTTGCTGGTGGAACAGCCACAAAAGAGGTCCCTCATGGCGTGTCCCCAGCTTCTGTCTCCCTACCTCAGGCAGGAAAGTCTGAATCTCACCATCTGTACACCCAGGAGAGACTGGCCATTGGCACCAGCACTCGTGTCAACTGGAATATACTGAGCCATCATGAGTGAAGGGGTCCTTTGGAACGGCATTCTCACCAACATCTCTTGGCACATTCTCCACAGTCACAGTGAGGCAGGGACGAGACCACGCAGGATAGCAGCGGATCAGTGGCAGTCTAGAAACCAACGCTCAGATTCCCAAGAAGCAATTCCCCTCCTCCCACCCCCAATCAGCCCACAGGACCCAATCTTTTCTGTTGAAACTAGGGACCCTGTTAGGTTTGTTGCCCATCAGGCCTCAACTACCACCAACCCCACACCTGGCAGGGGTTAGGGGGAGGGTACTTAGCTCCATACCCAGTCTACACACCTCTGTTCTTCTCACTAGGGAGGCTGTTCTGCAGAGCTGGGTCTTGGCCCACCCAGAGAGCAGCTTATGGGAGAGGGCGCAGAGAGAACTCCCAGCCAACTGAGAGCCTTGCTGTGATGGTGTGTTCACAGCAGCAGGAATTTCTCTGTCTAGGACAACCAGGAATTGTAATATGCCTAGGATGGACCCAGTTTACACCTGTGGTCCAGGCATGATTATTAACAGAACCCCTTTTACTCCCCAAAGTGCCTCAGTCTGAATAAATACATGATGTAGAAGTCTGTGAGCTCTGGTCCCAGAGGCCATGGCCACAGAGAAGGCTGGGACATCTCTACTTCAATCTAAAACTCCTCTGCTTCTTAACACCACTCCTAAAATGACGTGGTTTCCAAATGTGGCTCAAGGCCTTAATTCTTTCTCTCTCCTCTCTTCTCTCTCTCTCTCTCTTTCCCTCAAGCTCTTTTGGATGCCACATTAAAATAACCTTAGACGATGGGATTAAAATTATAATATGAGATCAGGTAAGTACCTGTAAAGTCTCACGGGAGGGCTCCAGGAAGACAGGTGTAGGTGAGACCAGCGGGAGCTCTGGACAGGACAGTCCTCAAGGAGCTGCATGTCGTTGGGATGACAGCACATGTTCATGTGGTGTAAGTAGAGCAGAATATATGTCATTCCGTCATCAGGTTATTAGGTGGCAACACATATGTTAAAATATAAGTGCTAAAAGCAGCGAGGTTGGGAAATGCTTACAGAAAGGAGGGGCAGAGCCGAACCTTGACAGACAGATGGGGAGTAGAGACATCGATGTGCGAATAGATTTTGGAGCAGATTTACAAGGAGACTGGTCTGACGAGACAGTATTTATATTGGAGGGTAATAGTAACAAGAGGGGGTACATAAAATAGGACCAAGTACCGGTACCAAGAGGCCTCAAATGCCACTGTGCCAACTTTGAACTTGACACGGATGTTCCTGGGAGCCAGTGTAGCATTGTCAGTGCTGGATAATGAAAGTTTCTACAGGAACCAAAAATCCATCACTAAATACTGGTGAGGGCCTTCCCCAAGATGAATTCTTATGATTCAGTCCTTTAATTAAACACACAGGTTACCTGCTTACTCCAAAAGTTTTAGCATCCTCAATATTAAAAAAAAAACATTGTGTTATCATAGGCCAGCTTTATCTCCTGTGTGTGACAAATGGGTTCCTATAACTCCCACATATTGTTTCGCTTGTTCTGCATGAAAGACTTCTAAATCTGACATAACCAAGAGAGCCGACCTAAGTCCAATTCACTGCTCTCTACACAGCAACAGAGAAAATTGGTTTGGGTTCTCAGTCAGACACCATGTCTTGTTACAGTGTGTTTTTTTCTACTTCAATCAATACCACAATATTTCTAATGCGCACCTTCCCTCCCAGGATTAGGAAAGGTGTATGAGCAAATAAAAAACCAATTGAGATGACCCAGGACCTGCTAGTCTCCCTCAGAGCAAGAGAAAACGAGTGTGTTGGAGCTGAATGAACTTATTTATAGTTATTCAGCGCTTTAAAAAATGAATTTAGAATCATTGAAGTGGCTTTTTTTTTGCTTTGAATCCAACACATAAAAAGCTACTTTTTGTATTTAAATGCCCCCATAAAGTAGTCCAGATATCTTCACATTTCGATTATAGCAGAGCTCCAAAGTGCAAGTGTCTACCAACAGTTCCATTTTTCTCTGGACAATTCACTGCCAACAATGGATAAAAGCGCTCTAAAAGTAATTAAGGTAGATGGAAAATAGAAAATTCAATTTTTTAAAAGATTCACTCAGTTTTAAATAATGCAGTAATCTGAGCAGAATTAACCATCATAAAATAGCTTTTTATCTTCTTTATGTCCTGTAAACGATAAGATTTATCCTATAAGCATCTATCTTAATGAGCTTTCTGGCTTTCCCATATAAGTTATGTCTTCTCTATCTTACTGGCATATCCTCTACTGCACCATTGGCATACCTCCCAGTGTTAAAAAAAAAAAAAATTACAGACACACACACACACACACACACACACACACAATGTCACAGGGCATGAAGAGTTAGAAGCTTCCTAAAACTGTTTCCATTCATTCCGTTTTATATTTGCATGTATGTAAGATGGCCTGGTTTGGGGCCATTATTCAGCACCCCTGAACACCTCAGGAAGCAACTACTGCATGCTCTAGACTCCAAATTCTCTGTAAGGAGCAGACAATGGGGGAAAAATCATAAGAGCATGCCATGTTTATCAGTGTTAGTCACATGTATTTTTAAAACTAGGTAATGATACACAATGTTTACAATTTGAGATTATGTTAAATAATCAATATTAATATTTACTATTATTACTCAATAATTACTCAATATTACTCAATATTAATATTTACTATTAATAATTCGTGAGCTATGTCAAAATATAAAATTTCCCAAACACTAAAGACAGTCTAACTAACTAAAGGGTAACAGACACCCGAAGGGCTGACTCCCTGGCAAACCTCTCTGGGGAATGGATTGGAAAGAAGTAGATTTATGAAAGTCATAAATTCCAGCCCTGCGTGTTCTTTCCGATGGTGAGAGGTATCATTAACCACAGATTAATCCTGAGGAAAACTAAGGTCAGAACACGTTATCGGAACCTGTAGTTGGCAATTCAAGCAAAAGGCTAGAAACTAGGAACCAGTTCTCACCCTCCTTCTGGTAGCCCTGAGGAAGCATCCAATCTCTTACTATTTAAGTAGCTTCATCCTCAAAACAGGAGCAAGACTTAGTATCGAATAACTCTTGGAGCAGTCCTGTGAGATAGGTCCAACGAGATGCAGGTGTTCAGACTACGGCCTACAGGAATGCCAAACGCCAATACTGATATCACAGTAAGGACTTGCTGTTGAAACACCCTTGACCCCTTTGGTATCATTAATTGAAGCCCCTTTGCTAAATCTATTGATTAACAGAGTGTCAGGTATGCACTTGAGATGGAATTGATCAGAATACCATTAGAAAAGAAATATGTATTGTATTTATTTTAATAAAGCTCCCTTTATGACATCAGACTCATTATGCAGGTCTAGAGACTGCTGCTCTCCACAGGGAGCCACAGGGGGAACGGCAGGAGGCCCGGGCTCAGCTTGCTGGGTGCTAAGCACTTGGCCCATCAGGCAGAACAAATAAAATGCAGTGTTTTATAATTCCATTGTTCTTTAAAAATGCCTCTAAGTGATACAGCAAAGCAAGCAATGTCTGTCATCTCATCTACATACACGGGATCATCAGGCTTTAGCAATATATCTAGAAGGTAGGTAACTATTCCTCAAAGGAACAGATGCTTAAGATTCAGCACAGATTAAGATGAAGTGGGTCTTTAAACAAATATATTATATATTCTTTAAATATAAAGGTTAGCCCTAACCGGTTTGGCTCAGTGGATAGAGTGTCGGCCTGCAGACTGAAGAGTCCCAGAGTCCCTTCCTCTCTGTAAAAATAAGTAAAATATATTTTAAATAAATAGGCTGTGAAAATGTAAGCATGTTGAATGGGAAAGAGATACGGACCAGAATTGAGAAAGAAGGTAAATATTAATGAAAAGGTGCACATCTATATTAAGCCTCTTAATCATGAGGCTTAATCACCTGCTTTAATATGTTTACTCCTAAAAAGAGGGGGAGGATCCCCTCCTCCACCTACAATTTACTGAGAAACTTCCCCAAGACCCTCCTTTATGAAAACAACATCCAAACACAGATCTGCTCAGATGAAGGACCTAGCACCGGGGGAAAGACCGCAGTGCTGGTCTCCTGCTGGTTTTCTCTGGGGCCCGTTCCCTCTTCCTCTCTGGGGGGAGCCAGCCTCCCACCTGGAAGTCCTGTGCAAGGCTGGAGCTCAGGAGTAAGCTGAGAGAGGGAAGGACTTCCTCCTCTGCTGCAGGCGGCACCCCCAGCTCTCTCTATTAGTCTCCGCTCCTGGCAGGCAGCCCCAGCCTCCACCAGCGTTCTAGATCCCGCCAAGACTGCTCTGGCATCTGGGATCCAGAAACACCATCTGCCCCCAGCATCTCTCCAGCCCTAGGGGTGATGTAGCTGCTTCCTGCTAGAGCTAGTCTCTCAGAGTGGCCTTACTAGCTCCCTTTGGCCTCACCTCTTGTATTGTCTTTGCAGACAGTGCCCTGTTTCCAATCCCCTTTGTTTGTACAGCCAGGAGAGATGTCTGGATTCTGAGCTAAGAGTCAGGAGACTTCTGTTTATTGACTCCAGTTTCTCTCTTAAAACCATGTGAACTTTAGAAAAATTCGTAATATTCCTAGACCTGAATCTCCTCATCTAAAACTCAGGGACTGAACTGAACTCATGGTTGGCAGATGGGAGGGTGGCCGGGGTTGGCAAGGAAAAAAAGGTGAGGGGATTAAGAAGTGCCGCTGGCAGTTACAAAATAGTCAAGGTGATGTGAAGTACAGCACAGGGAACAAAATCCATAATATTGCCATAACTATGTATGGAGCCTTATGGGGGAGGGGATGATGCCATAAGTTTATCAATGTCTAACCACTATTCTGCATACCTGAAACTAACATGATATTGAATGTCAACTGTAATTGATTTTTTTTAAACTTGAAGTAAAAAGACAGGTTTTTTGGTTTTTGGGTTTTTTTTTAAGATAAAAAATAAGAAGAACTGAAGACCTAGAGAGCTTTTAAAATCCCAATGTCCAGGCCATACCCCTGCCAATTCAATCAGAATGTCTGGGGACAGGAACCAGGCCAAAGAGGTTTTTAAAACATTTCCCAGGTTGGTTAGAACAACTGCACTAGAGAACTGGAATGTGTGCTTATGTATTCTCAGGTTTTCCAGAATATTTGAAGAGTTAGAATAAGAACAGCACATTTTCAGAAAATAATTTACCTTCTTTTTAGTACTTCTACTGTACAACTAACTAGCTATCTTCAATTTTATCCTCTATTTGTAAGCAATATGTATACTTATTCTATGTAATGCATTGTGCTCAATATCTAAGCAGTCAATTATCAAGCAAATTTCAAGTAGCTAAACTGGCAAGTCCCATCATAAACACCTTGAGGAGGAGGTTCCAAAGGCCCCATGGCCAGCCTCCACCTTATTCCCACTGCAGCCTCTTCCTGCTTCTGCCTTCTGTAGACTTGAACCTCATCTCCCTCCTCTGCTCCCTAAGAGAGCTGAATTCCACTCCCCTGGGTACAGCCCACCTCTGCCTTGAATCTAATCCCATGAGCTACATATTCCTGGCTCTAGCCTCGGCCCCCCCCCCAGGCCTTGCCCCCCTAACTTCTGGTCTCCTTGGCACCTCACCAACCCCTTCCAGAAGTGCCCACCAATGAGCCACGTGGACCTTTAACAAGCAGGCATCACTGGTAGGGACAAGCCACAGTGATAGAAAATTAGTCGCGAAAATGTGCGTGCCAAGATCTGAGCAAGGTTGAATGATATGATAAGTCTGAATTGCTACTTTTCATCAAAGAGAAATTTGATCAACCCATGAAAAGAATACTTTTAAACCACAAATAACAATGCTGTACTTCTGAATCAGTGCATCTGGGGTGGGCCAGGAATCTCTTTGTTTAACAAATATCCAAGGGATTCTCACCCGGGTGGTCCTTGGACCACACATTAGGAATCATATCATAGGTGTCTATATGGATATGAAGATATTCCTCTTAAAAGCTTCTTTCCAGCTGTGTTAAAATCTCCCTTCTACAATGCAGTGCTGGCAGGGGCACGGCTAGCCAAGGGATCAGGGAGAGGACAGTGGGGGGCAGGGGGGGGGAGGGAGGGAGACAGGTAGGGAGAAGCTTCCCCATAATCCACGCCAGAGAGCTGGTTCAAGCTCTCTCAAGCCCGTAAATGAATCTGTGTATCCTAGCCATGCTGTAGAAGAGAAACCTCAGGATCAGGAGATTCACCCCTTAATCTTACGACCCTTGGGGAATTCAATAGCAATCATCAAAAAATCCAAAAAGGCACTGAGACTATCTTCACTCAAACTTGTGAAGAATTCTGAGCCCGTCACCCCAAAATATGCTGCAGGCAAATCATTTTGAGTTAAAGACACTTGAGAAACAGCAGGTGCAAGAAGGGAACTCAGACCCTCATTTTTATTTCTGAAAGCGAGAGGCCACACTCCCTCCCTCTACCAGGACAAAGGAAGACGTTCCCTCACCGGGGCTGAGGAGTCGGGGCTGAGGGAACCCTGTACCAACAAACCACATAAAACTTACCTTCACCATCCTAGCCACTTCTCCACAATTCACCGCCCTAACACAAACCCCTCCGTCTGATCAGCTCTTCATGACTTTGTTTCTTTGTCCAAAAGATCTAAAACACTGTCTGTTCTGGTCACTTCTTTGGGTCCTGGTTCTCCAGGAAGGGTGCCCGTGCACATGTAAAAATTTAATAAAAGCGTGCATGGTTTTCTCCTGTTAATCTATCTTACCTCAGTTAAATTCCAGCCAAAGAACCTAAGAGGGTATAAGAGAATTTTTTCTTCCCTATACCTTCTTGCCCTCATTCTTATAGTTAAGGAAAAAACGAATCCAAAGAAAGAAGTAAAGGGAGAAAGAAGTAAACATATATCTCCCTTAAAAAAGGAAGTCTAGGTCTAGGGATATCCCCCTCTCCCAGGACAGACCGCTGTAAGGTCAGGCCGACACTCAGCAATAAAACTTCTCTTCGGAACCACCAAAGAGCAGAGGAAGAGGAAACCTTAGAAAGGTCCTAGTTGGGCAGGGTGTGTGTTTTCACCACCTGTGCTGAGCTCCAAGAGCTGGGAGGTACCTCTTACCTCTAGGGCAGTGGTCGGCAAACTCATTAGTCAACAGAGCCAAATATCAGCAGTACAACAATTGAAATTTCTTTTGAGAGCAAAATTTTCTAAATTTAAACTTCTTCTAATGACACTTTTTCAAAATAGACTCGCCCAGGCCATGGTATTTTGTGGCAGAGCCACACTTAAGGGGCCAAAGAGCTGTATGTGGCTCTTGAGCCACAGTTTGCCAACCACAACTCTAGGACGCTGAGGGTGAGCCAAAGTATCAAGCTACCACCACCACTTCCCCAAGACGCAAAACTAAAAGGAGAGCCAAAACCAGTTTTGCTCAGTGGATAGAGCAGGGGTGGGTAAACTTTTTGACTCGAGGGCCACCATGGGTTCTTACACTGGACCAGAGGGCCGGAACAAAAGCAACCTGACCATGCTGGCACTCTCATCTTGGGCTGCTGGTGAAGGAGCGGAGGGGAGAGCAAGAGAACCCTCCGCTCTTTCGGCTCTGCGGGCCGGATAGAACAGCTGAACGGGCGGGATCAGGCCCACGGGCCGTAGTTTGCCCACAGCTGGGATAGAGCTCTGGCCTGTGGACTGAAAGGTCCCGGGTTCTATTCCAGTCAAGGGCATCTACCTTGGTTTTGGGCACATCCCCAGTAGTGGGTGTGCAAGAGGCAGCTGATCGATGATTCTCTCATAGATGTTTCTAACTCTCTATCCCTCTCTTCTTCTCTGTAAAAAAATCAATAAAATATATTTAATTTTTTTAAAAAAGGAGAGAAGGACAATGTTTACCCCAAGACTTCAACATGCCAAACCATTTACATGCATCGCCTTATTTAAAACTCTCATCAGCTGTAAAGTGTTATTATTATTACAGCCACTCCACTTACAAACGGGGAAACAGACTCAGACGGGTCGCCTAACTTTGCCCACAACCACGGAGTTGGGATGTAGTGCGTGGGACTGGAACCTGTGTGGGTGCAATTCCCAGTTAGTTCTCCCATCAAGACCCTTGTAGGCTGCAGCCAGACTGCCTGGATTCAAATTCAGTCTCCAGCTTACTAGCTGGGAAACCTTGGCAGCAAGGCAACTAACCTTGTTGTGTCCCTTTTTTCTTTGTGCATCCTTAAAATGGGAATAGTAACAGTGCCAATCTCATGGAGTTCTTGAGGTGACTGCGTGGTGACTCCATATAAAGCCCTTACACAGTAGATGGCAGATGGTACACAGTCAAGACATGGCTACTGGACTTGAAGCCCTCCTCCCCTCCGACCCCACCATACCGACTTCCTGTTTTCTATTCTTCCCTGCCAGAATTCATGTCCCCCCCACCACTCTGCCTTTCTCCAACGAGAACATCGGGCTGTGTGTGCGTGTTTTAATACAAATCCATACAACCATTCAAGTTCGACATTTTAGTTGTAAAGTAATTACGAAGCATCTATCATCATAGCAATGCTTTAATGACTGTGGAATAAAAAGCAAAGAAAGTAGAAGATAAGACATAATTTACTTATAAGTGCAAATTGATATCTAAGACCCCTTTCAGGGATTAGATGCGCTCAGAAAGAACAGGCATGCGTTAGAACAGAGTACACAACCCTACAACCGCAGGGCTCAGAGAACTAACAAGAAGCAAATGTCAGTTCCTCCAAATCTGTCTCCTAATTAAACTAATTGGCTTACGGTAAGTTACACCTCTTGTGTATAAAGTCCTTAGTGGTCCTTGGTTTGATAAAATATACCAGGATACATCCATTGGTTTGCATTTTATTAGAATTAGGGATTCATAATTATAAAATGCAATCTGATCCTTAGCAAACGAAACAGGCCTTTTCAAAGCAGAATAACTAATCTACTTAACTTTGAAATCCTGCTGGTGGAAGCATCATCTGCTGCCCACTGCGATTTAAAAAAATGCCTTCACAAAGGACATTATTGCTTCCAAATTCAAGATGGCTCTTCCCCCAGCTCCTTCCCACAGAAGGGATTCATTCTGTGTGTCACACACACTGTGCTCACAGGGTTTGCCAAGGTCACAACCTCTCTTAGGGAGCCCATTCACACCCCTAGGGCACGATCCTGCCATCTCCTGTAAATTATGAAGGTCAGCTGTGAACAATACTTAGAGCATATTTTTAGGTGCTTCCAAACAACATGCAAGTACAAATGTGAACATTACCCTGTACTTCAAACCTGAGGTGATGCCCAGCGGGATGAATGCTCCCTCACCTGAGGGGGTGCCATATGTCTGCTGTTTTGTCCCATACAGCACTTTCCGTATCCCATGTGTGTCTGGCCACCTCTGTGATGAGTCACAGGACTGGCCAGGGTCAGATGACAGTGAAAAGGAAGGGACCAGGGTGGCAGAAGCCCATCAGTATTAGATGAAGACAGTCGTAGTCCCTGACCACGTCCCAGGGTATGGCTGCAGGTGCGAGTCATGAGGAAGAACGGAGAGAGGCCGCCCTGGAGGAGAATGTGAAGGGGTGGCAGCCACCTTGCTAGGGACTCACTCTGGATGAGAGGAAAAATGCGGGATCTAAAGGACAGGTGTCAGTCCAGGACAGTGGATGAAACACAATAGAGAAAACACTCCCCAGAACTAAGGGCTGTCTCCTACCCCTCCTCTCCCCCTCGTGCAGGACCCCCTCCTTCCAGGGCCTTATAAACATTTAGCTTTACCTCTATCCCTTCACTTGTCACAGCCAACACTGTACGTATTGGTTCCCACGTCTGTTTTTCCCTCCAGAGTCTAGACTATGAGCCCCTCCAGGTCAAGGACTAGCTTTCTACAAACGCTTGATGAATGACTGATCAAGGAAGGAGTGGAAGTGAATTCTCTTGGAGCCTGTAGGTCAAATTAGATCAATGTCTTATAACAAAGACACTCAGGGAAACACAGATAAATATCAGGAGTTTTTTTTTGATACACTATTAACTTATTACTTTTATTACCAAACCCTAGCCTTCGATTCATTGTCATGAGGGTGGAGATGGGGGAGAAAGTAAAAAATCTGAGAAATGAGTGCACAGTAATCTTAGCTGTTATAGTCAAGCAAGGAAAGATACCTCTTCCCCCTGCATGCCCTGACCCCCCACCAGGGCCGGCTGTGGGTGGAGGGAAAGAATGGCCCATTGTTACGGGCCCACAGCTAATCTAAAGGGCCACACATTCCACACTGGCTTGACCCGGACTCTCTGTTGAAGGAAAGCTTTGTGGTAATAATTTCCATTTGTTTAGTCTGTAGTTACACTTTCATACTTAATTGCCCAAATTAATCACTTTGACCAGTTCAACTCAAATCATACTTTTCCAATTTTTCAGGTCACAACATTTCCAGGAATCCTTCTGACACCAAGTGTAACGGAGCCAATTTCCTCAAACGGAGTCCAAACTTACTCTTCTTTAACAGAAAGCTGTGTCAAGGCCATCCCTCCAGAATCACGTTCACTTCACTGCACCGCAGCTCTGCTCACATCACGTCCTGGTCAAACCCGAACGTGACCGCGATGGGCTGCTGCCCAGGGCTGCCTGTGGCCATCAGAGAGCCCTGTGACTGTGGACACGGCAGTGGGCCTGGCTAGGGACCTGGTTTTTCTATCTGTGATTATAATACCAACCCCATGAGATTGCTCTAAGGATGAACTGAGCTCACATGATGCCCCTGGACTAATAGCTGTATAGACTAGGTACTCAGCATATGGCAGGTAGCCATGATTTTTATTGACAATTATCATTTCCTTGTATCTCCCTTCCCCTGCCTGCCCTGAAAAGGCCACTCTTTTGCCTAGGGTGATATTCACCCTAGACTTCTCCTATGTTTCAGAGAGGAAGGGAGAAGGGGAGAGAGAGATAGAAACAAACATCAATGATGAGAATCACTGATTGGCTGCCTCTTGTACACTCCCTACTGGGGATGGAGCCTGCAACCCAGGCATGTGCCCTGGATCAGAATCGAACCTGGGACCCTACAGTCCCCAGGTTGATGCTCTATCCACTGAGCCAGACTGGCTAGAGCTCCTATGTTTCCCTTAAAAACAAGATCCAGTGCAAAGGCTGCCTCCGCCCTCACCACCCTTTGCACCTGGGCCCTCAGCACACAGATGAATGACCATCTGCTTGCGCTGCTCCAGTGCCAAGTCTGCAGCACTGTGATGCCGCCTTTCTGCCTCATTGTCACAGATGATGCCCTCTCTCACGGGACAAACACCTAAAACTTCCCCTACGTGGTTGCATATGGTGAGTTCTGAACCACGATCTGTGGAAATCTCCACCAACAGCAAAGGATCAGGACAAGCATGACACTTTCATTGCCTGGGGGAGAATGCCAGACTTCAGGCACACGCTTTGAATTTTTATAACCTGCTTAGTCCTTACATTTTTGCATCATTGGGAATGGGTGTGATAAATCAAGCACCCAAATATTACATCATTATAATAAGCTCTGTTTACATCTTTCTCATGAGACAAGAATTACTCACGCTCTTACATCTTCAGTAAGTACATTACCTGCTGTGTTCTGAATCCTGGCAGATGCCATCTTTTATGAAGTCACTTTTATACACACTACATACACACACACACACACACACAGACACACACACACAACACACACACTATGTATAAAGAAGTGTTCACCACAAGATGCCCAGAGATAAACACTCCAGACCAGCTGTATATATGACTTAAAAGTATCATTCTTCTATATACTAGAAAGTAAAAGGTCCGTTATCCTGAAATTTGTAATCCTATGAGTACACTCAGCACAGCATTTAAAAGGAGAATGAATTCAGCCCATGAAAAAGGGTTCTCAAAGCCAAGACCCTCCCTACCATAGGGAGCCTGTGTGGGACTTCCTGCATAGCCTGGATTAAGATAGTCCCGCCTTCAAAGCTAGCAGCACCCCAGCTGCTGGTAGGAGGCAAGTCCCTACCAATCACTGTCTTTCAGATGACTCCAACTAATACGTAACTTTCCAAAAAATCGAATCTTCAAGTCAAATATTCAAAATCATACCAAAGCCTAGATACTGTCAGGACAGAGCTATTAATTGCAAGATTCTAGTTGGTACTGCAGGGACCATAAAAGATGAGAGGCAGGGGGTAAAGGAGTGCCCATAAGGCAAGACAAGAGGTTACAACCCAGAAACTTTATATGAAATAAGGGGTAGAACATTTGGATAACACAGGCACTAAAAGCCGTGTAGCAAGACTACCTATAACTATAACAAGGGTGGGGTTGCCTGAGAAATCACAGGAGAGAAAGGTGATCTAAGGGGCTGGCAAAGACTGATTCTACTGAAACACACACACACACACACACACACACACACACACACACACACAGGAATTGGCCAAGCCCACTAGCTGAATTTAATGGGTGAACAGGGCGTTAATAAGCAGACCTGTTGTCAGTCTCACCGTTTCACTAAGTGGCTTTCAGGAGCAATGTCACAGTCGAAGAGAACCAGGACAGCAGGTGAGGCCCTGCATCTTCAACAGAGATGACACCAGACTCAAGTTCCACATCATTCAAGAACATTCCCAGCTTAAGTCCATTCTCCACAAAAGGGAGGGGAAATGCCTGTATCAAGTGTCAAGAGGAAGATTAAAATGTTAAGTGCTTTCTTAATATCAGTATGTTTCAGAGAGTTGGTAATCGACACTTTTTCCTTGAACTAAAAAAGAAGCCTATACATCACATATTCCAAGCTATTTGGAAAGTTTTAAACTCTTTACAATATGGATTAGACTTAAGGTTTTAAATGTATAGATTTAAAAAAAAAAAAGCGCAAAATGTATTATGTTAAGGGCTCACAACTGCTAACTGTGAACCAAGAACAAATCCACTGGAAATAAAGCATTAGGAGACACCCATTAATGAATGACTATTTTCATAATTCAGAAACTATTCATGTTTAACAGCATACCGATTATAATGAAGCCACATGCCTTATTGTTACATTTGGTGGACATCTCAGAACCAAAGCCGGTTCTGTGAAAATGTTAAGCTAGTTTTCTTGTAGCTAATGACTGCTCCTGTGACAGCCAGAAAGAACATCCACAGATCATAAATCAGTGAACATCAGTAACTAGAGCAGTCACCCAAAGAGTACAGAACTTAAGCTCAGAGCCATTTAATCAATGAAATAATACTTTGAAGGACTAAATAAATTTAATAAAGGGGCTTGCCATTTGTTTGTTTAAAAAACTTTTTGCTCTACCTCTGTCCCTTCATTTTTCACACCCAACCCCGTACTTATCAGTTCTCACGTCTGTTTTTTTCCTTGTTTAAATGAGGCATGTGACCCGCCAGCTGTGAGTCTGACATGCTATGGCCTCCCTAGGTCAAGGACTGACTTTCTACAAACGCTAGATGAATGAATGAACAAGGAAGGAATGGAAGTGAATTCTCTTTGAGCCTGTAGGTCAAATTAGATCAATCTCTTCATCCAAAGATCATTTTCCAGTCAATAGTTAAAGCAGTAGAGAAATTTCAAGTTCCATCCTTTCTAAGGGGGCATCTAAAACTCCACCTCCACAAGCAGAGGGATCCTTTCTGATGCGTGATGCTGTAGAGGTAAGGTGCATGAAAGGGTAGGAACCATACAATCTTATTGTATCTCCATTGGCTGGCAAAGTATCTGCAAATGTCTAGCAGCTGATGAATGCTGGCTATATGAATGAATAACTAACTCCCGTGATTTTTATGGAAAATTTAAACATCTGCATAAAGCATCTGCCTATTTAGCTCAGTTCCTCAGATGGTCAATCAACTAAGGTATTAACAGAAGAAAACAAACAGACCTATTGTGTTTTATAGAAATATTTCTGATAAAGAAATTGAGTAAGTATCTGCTTTTAACTGGCTTCTGATGCAATGTCCTAAAACAGAAGTCAAACATCCCCATTCACTTAAACCACAGATCTGACTTATCTTTATGAACATCAGCGAGTGTTCTAAGTTAAAACATAAGGAACAAGGGACATGTAGGATGCTATGAATGAGGAGAAAGGTCAGTTTCCTCTAGCTGGGTTCTTCCTCCTCACCTTTCCCCTACCATGCCTCTACTCTCCCTCATCACCACCGCCTGCTCCCACCTCCCCATCCTTCAAGCTTCTCTTTTAATCTTCTCTCATCACTGGTTCCTACAGAAACTAAAAGCAGGGCCCCGTGTTTCCGAAAGCTTTCATTTCAAAAATCACCTCTACTCGAGAAAACTGTTCTTTTCCTTCTGGCCAGAAAACTGACAAAGGGCTCTGTTTTCTATGTGGCCAACCGGAGTTGCTTCTGAACTGCTGACTCTATTTTTTGTGTTCCCCCTTCCCTAATTGTAGGATACTGTCCTGGATCCATGCAGTTACTCAAAGACTGATCTCTAGATACTGGTATTTCTTTTCAGAGTAAATAATAACCTTTTATGTGATTATGAATCAACTTCTACCAATATTTTTGCATAACGGTACACTCCATCATGCCTTGGTGTAGTCACAGCAATAACAATTACAAATGCATTATTTAATTCATGACAGTAATAACATATCATAAGCCTAAACCTATATTAACTCATGCTTAAATGTTTCAGAGCTCGTAATAATTGGATCTGAACGGAAATTTGTGTTCCAACTACACACTCACTGACGTGCTTCACAAGTGCTTTATGTATGCAGAGTACTATTTAAGGCACTGTGCCGGATTAAAACAAACAAGCAAACAGAACTAAACAACGCATTCTGCTTTCAAGGAAGTTACAATCTAATTAGGGAGATGAGATATATATCTCAGACAAATTCATTTCCCAAATAAATTAAAGATGCAAACAAAATTTCAAGGGCTTAACCCTACTTAAGGGGGTTGGAGGGCAGACTATTATGGGAGACTTAGAGCTCAGAAATTGTTTGCATGGAAATATACACTGTTAATTGTAAATGAGTCATCTATTCATCATACTTCATCATAACAGGCCCCTAAAAGACCACTCCTTGGCAGCATGTAGAAGTCAGTCCTTAGAAATGTGCATTTGCAAGTAATAAATCATAGCTGGGAAAGAGTCTTAGAAATGAGCTACTCTACATCTGGAGTCTTGAGGGCTCAAGGCCTTGCCCGTGGATTCAGAGCTAGTTCTTCCTATTCACAGAATTGCTGTGCTGTACTGCAGGCCCCCAATGCCAAGTCCAGTGCTTTTCCCAAAGCCCCACATGGATCTACTTGCCCTTCTTCGCCAGCCATTCTAAGTTAGATTTTCTACTGTAAATATTGCCTG
Source organism: Vespertilio murinus (assembly GCA_963924515.1). Taxonomy (NCBI): domain Eukaryota; kingdom Metazoa; phylum Chordata; class Mammalia; order Chiroptera; family Vespertilionidae; genus Vespertilio; species Vespertilio murinus. The sequence goes on along the minus strand of OZ004711.1, from coordinate 75,195,360 downwards.
AATTACTAGAAAAAACATATACAGAAATCAGAGCTAAAACCAACAGGATTTACTCATCTAGGTTATAACAGCTCCCTGTTTGATCTTCGGTTTTTCCCACTTCCACTTCATCCTGCACACAGGCCCTGGGCAATCTACCCACAAAACAGCTTTGAATGTGTTCTTATCACTGCTTTCTCTTGCCTTTGCAGTAAGGTTTAATATTCTTGAGAGAGCTTCCAAAACCACAACATTCTCAACTACAGCGTGCAGTAATTGAGCGCTCTCCGAGACAGATGGGTGTAATCTTGATCAAGATGACAAAGAAGTTGTCAGGCTCTATTCTATCCACTGCTCTTTGCCAGGCAATCATAGAAGGAGGCACAAAGCAGGGTATTGTCTTCCCAACATTCAACTGTAGCGGTGAGGCCTGTTCTGGCATACCTGGTAAACACAGCCAAATTCTTCATCCTTCCCACCTATGCTACCCTTTGGGAGAAGTGGATTCACTACAGGTACCAGACACTCTTTGGAGGCAAGGCTGACAACTCAGTACAACACACTCTCCTTCCCCCTGGGATTTGAGTTCTTCAGTTTACCACACATACTTTTCCTCTAAAGTCTACATTTATAAGGTCTCATCAAACTTGGTCTTTTCAGAAAGGACCCAATACTTTTTTGTTGTTGTTGTTAATCCTCACCCTAGGATATTTATCCATTGATTTTTTTTTTAGGTAGAGTGGAAGGGAGGGGGAGAGATGGAGAGAGAGAGAAACATCTCTGTGAGAGAGACACATCAATTGGTTGCCTCCCACACACACCCAGCAGGGGCAAAGAACGGAGCCTGCAACCCAGGTACATGCCCTTGACCAGAACCAAACTCATGACCCTTCAGTCCAAGGGCCAATGCTCTACCCACTGAGCAAACTGATCAAGGCAGGCCCAATATTTTGACTCCATCAGCCAAGCCTCCAGCCCAATCATCTGAATCACTCTTGCAAACTTTACCACACACTAAAATTCCAGGCCCAAACATAGAAAGGCTTAGCAAACTGCAGGAAAAAGATTTTGGTATTTATGCCATCTTGACAACCCTTAATGTCCTGAACTTTAAGGCAGCAACAAGTGGCCCAAGATATACAGAAGCATTTCTACTTAAGCACGACTGCCCACTTTTGCCCAAATGTGTACTTTTTAATAATATTCTCTCCTCCCCTCTCAAACAGTTTTTATCATCACTACATGAGACAATTTAATGTTCAAAACTATATACCTCAGCCATAACCGGTTTGGCTCAGTGGATAGAGCGACAGCCTGCACACTGAAAGGTCCAGGGTTCAATTCCGGTCAAGGGCATGTTCCTTGGTTGCGGGCACATCCCCAGTAGGATCGATGATTCTCTCTCGTTGATGTTTCTAGCTCTCTATCCCTCTCTCTTCCTCTCTGTAAAAAATCAATAAAATATATTTGAAAAAAAAAAAAAAAAACCCTATATACCTCATAGTGGTAACGCCAAAGGGGAAAAAACTAAAGTTTCTCTAAAACAATTTTTATTTACAAAAGCATATCCTATCTAATAAAAGAGTAATATGTAGACTGACCATCATTCCAACACATAAGATGGCTGCCTCCATGTGGTCAAAGATCCTGCCCCAAGCACTCCCAGGCTGCCAGAGGGATGTCTGACTGCCAGCTTAGACCCAATCCCCTGAGGAGCGGGCCTAAGCTGGCAGGTGGACATCCCCCAAGAGGTTCCGGACTACAAGAGGGCGCAGGCCGAGCTGAGGGACCCGAGTGCACAAATGTTCATGCACCAGGCCTCTAGCACTAAATAACTTATTATATAAGCATCTACCAAAACAACAGGGCCATAATCAAGAACTCCAAGGCACACTACCTGAGACTGCTGGCATCAGGAATGAAGGAGGTTCAATTTATACAAAGGTGCACAGTCCACATCCTCCAAGTAACAGTAGTCTCATTAGTATCTGTCATCTGATGGTCACTGCTATTGCACATCTTGTCTTTTTAATTTAAACTTTTATGTTCATAATTGTTATAAATTCTATCTAAACATTTATAGTATATAAGTCTTTCCATGAAGCAAAGTTTAAAGACAGGCAATATGATTTTAAATACACCAAAATCATAGGAAAAAGATGTTCAACTCTTAAGATGAGTGGACAGCATCTTTGGTTTTCTAAAAAATAAAAGATAGGAAATATATAAGTGGAGACAACTTGTGATATTTAGGGAAGTCCTTTTCTAGAGAGACGGGATATGACGCTGAAGTGAAGGCAGAAAGGCACCATCAGGGAGGCTTTCCTGACCTCGGGGGTGAGGAGCCAATTAAGTACCTCTATCGCCCATGCTCAATGGATGGCTGATGAAAAATACAAATACCCCCATGAATGTAATATTTCTGGTATTCTACTTAAAATAGTGATATATTTGAGTTATAAAATAAATTTTAAAATGTGGTCCCTAGTTTTCATTGCAATTTGTTTTTGTTAATTAAATTTCCATCATTTCCATGCCAATGGAATGTGTTTGGCTGTTTTCCTACTCTAAGCATGTTAATAGTAAGATGCCTCAGATGCCCATTGGTGTATTAATTTCAGAGAGAGGAAAGGAGAGGGAGATATAGAAATATCAACGATGAGAGAGAATCATGGGTCAGCTGCCTCCTGCCCACCCCACACTGAGGATCTAGCCCACAACCGGGGCATGTGCCCCAGCCAAGAATCAAACTGTGACCTCCTGGCCCACAGGGCAATGCTCAACAGAGCCACACTGACCAGGCCTAACGGTATATTTTTAATGTTTGACCTAAGCTGTGTCACTGCTACCTCCGAGAAATCTTTTAGCTTCAAGATTAAGATAAGTACAATCTTTTGTACTTATACATGCATCTTCCTTAAGTATATTTAAAAAATAAGGAACAGACAAAATATTTCTATTGTCAAAAAAGTACAATTTATTCTATTGCCAGATCCTAAGTAGGTTCCCAGTCAATGACAAAGCATTCTTCCTTCCCAGCTTTAATTCCATGGCAACTGATTTGTTTGTTACTCCTTTTTAATAAAATAAAATCTTGAGCAGAGATAATGAAAAAAATGTTTTTTAAATTCATCGTAAGATTTGCAGACCAAGAGAAATAACTTTTACCCACCTAAGAAAATAGTGTCAGAACTCACTGTGAACATGTTTCCAAGGCTACACTTCAGCAAACAGTTCTCAAAGTGAGATCTGGGAACCCCTGGGGGTGCCAAGGCCTTTTGGGGAGGTCCACAAGGCCAAAATCTTTCCCCAAGTAATTCTAAAAGGTTACTTACACCTTTTATTTGTCCTTTCACATGCTTACAACATTTTTAACATTTTCAAAAATACTTCTAGCCCTAGCCAGTTTTGCTCAGTGGATAGAGCATCTGCCTGCGGACTGAAGGGTCCCAGGTTTGATTCTGACCAACTACACATGCCTCGGTTGCTGGCCGGATCCACAGTGGGGGGTGTGCAGGAGGCAACCTATCAACGATTCTCTCTCATCATTGATGTTCATATCTGCCTATCTTCTCCCTTCCTCTCTGAAATTAATTTTAAAAACTATGTGTAAATAACTATTTTATATTTAAAAATGAGTGTTAGTTTAAAGGGGAACTTAGATACTTCACACTCCTTAGGGTAACTATTATGTTTTAGGAAGGAAGGGAAGGAGGGAGGAAAGGAGGGAGGAAGAACTGTAGGCAGGGAAGTGGAGAAACTGGAGACTTTATGCATTGCTGGTGGAAATGTAAAGCGGTACAGCTAGGTATACGCTGGGAAGAAGTGGAAGAGGGGCCCCGGTAGACATGTGCACAGCTATGTTTGTAGAGCATTATTCACAAAAGCAAAGGAAGGAAAAACACAAGTGCCCACCAGTGGGTTAAATGGATAAAGTGTGATATATACATACAGTGGAATATTATTCAAGCTTGAGTAGGAAATCCTGACACATGCAACAACATAGATGAACCTTGAGGACATAATGCTAAGTGAAATGAGCCAGACACAAAGGACAAATCATATGATTTCATTTACATGAGGTACCTACAGTAGTCAAAACTCATAGACACAAATAGTAAAATAGTGATTCCAGGGGCTGGGGGAGCGGAAATGGGGGTTGTTTAATGGGTGTAAAGCCTCAGTTTAGGAAGATGAAAAAGTTCTGGACATGTCGGTGGTGACAGTTGTACAAAGATATGACTAATGTCACAAACCTTATAATTAAGAATAGCAAAATGGTAAATTTTATGTTACTTATATTTTACCACAATAAACAAGTCTAACATAAAAAAGGGGGATTGCCCAACCCGATTTCTCAATAGCACAACTACATCATCTACATCTAAAGACACTAAACAAACAAACAAAGACAAAACTGACACACCAGGGGTCTCTGGCTCATGGAAAGGAAGGATCTAATAAAAAACAGGGGGAAAAAAGAATTGGATAAAACTGAAAGTACACAAAGACATGAAAGTTATTTTTTCCTTGTCCTTAACTGCTATTAGTAATTTACATAATGTGTCTTATGCAACAGAACACTTCCAAATAGTAAAGTTGTGGCATCATTTTGAAATTAATCACTAAGAATTTAAGAGAAAATAACTTGAATATTTTTAAACATATTTTATTGATTTCAGAGAAGAAGGAAGAGGGAGAGATAGAAACATCAAGGATAAGAGAAAATCATTGAACTCATTAATCAGCCGCCTCCTGCACCCTCTACACCAGGGATTAAGCCCGCAAACTAGCCTGTGCCCCAGCCAGGAATTAAACCATGACCTCCTGGTTCATAGATGAACACTCTGAGCCATACTGGCTGAGCAAGAAAGTGAATATTTTTAAATGCAGACATAGTGAGCACTCTGAAACTTAAACCTGATTAGATGTTTTCTAAAGAAGACATGGAAGGCCTGAAGCACCTGGCAGGGTAAGCTACTGTACTGCATTAGCCGGAGAAGTGCACACAACACCTGAGATGCTAAGAAAGCCTCATACCAGTGACATGACATGGCTGAACTCCTGCTAGATGATGTTAGTTTTAGAAAGCTATGTATGACAGTACCACTTCCCAGTGATACAGAACCTCCTCAAATAAAATATCTGGCAGAAAAAAAGAAGACTGAGTTAATACCTCATCTGCAGAATTATCCCTTTGCCTTACCAATGGATCAGGTACAGATATGACTGAACGTGAGGCTTCCTTGGTATGAAATGACTACTCGGGGCTGACACTGATGAAATAATTTATTATGGGAATGCCTGACAATAACCACCGGTGCTGGAAGAGTGCACATGGTGAATACCTTATTGGGATCTCATGGTTTATCCTTGGGTAACTTGTGTTGACACTTGCATTGCTGGTGTGGAAGCGATGGTGGTGAAACTGCTGGTGACTCAAGGCAGTAACCGGACCAGCAGTGACAGTATCCTCAACTGCCACTCATTTAACTTACTAGGGGGAAGAGGGAAACTCAAGAATTCCCTTGATGAAGAAACATTAACATGATCAATTTTAAATCCTTTATTTCACATCTTTTTGACACCGTATGGGAAGAAATAGAAAGTACTTCTGCATAATGACATGAAATGGTCAGTTCAGAGAAAAGCGCACATGTGATTGATTGAGTTGAGCTGAACTAACTGGCATTTTCATGGAGCTCCATTTCCACTTGAAAGACTGACTGGCAGACACCCTATGGTTATTTACACTTGAGCTTTTGGCAGATATTTCTCGAAAATGAATGATGTGAACCAGCAAAGTTCATGGAAAACAGTAATTGTTGCCAATGATAAAGCAAAAACTAAAATTTTAGAAAACTTGTGTCCACAACTGTGAGCATGATAGCTTCCAATACTTATACCTCTCTGATTAAATTATGGTAATATCAAAGTACGTGGCTTTTGAGATTATATAAAAAAAATGTGTCAGCATTTGGAAGATTGACATCACTCAGTGAACCAATGTTTTCCACATGACCAATGTATGATGTTAATAGATAAAAGGTCTATTCAAACTACAACACAAACCAATGCAAGAGTTTGAAATTTTCATTGGTATGATTTCAGATTCCACATTGCAACCAACTAACCATCACTAGCTGAGGATCATCCCCATGACTATACTCTGTTATATAAGATTCTGTCTTGCTTTAGAGACCATTCTTGTTTGATGGCCCAATCAATCAGGTTGGGAAATTCCACATGATATGGAACTGCACGTGACCTCTAGGAGCCGGAGAAGGTCTCTGGTGAAAAGCCAGAGCCCTCAGTCTTACAGCTTACAAGGAATGAATTCTGCCAACAGCCTGTGTGAGCGCAGAAGCAGATTCTTTTCAGTCAAGCCTCTTGAAAACGCAGCCTAGCTGAGGTCTTGGCTGTAGATGGTGAGATACCTCAGAGGAGCCAGCTAAGCAGTGCCCAGGCCGCTGACCCACAGAAACTCCGACATCACTATTCTCACAAAATGTTTGCTTTAAAAAATATAGTCATTTTTCATGACAATAAGCAATCTTAACTTGTTATGGGCTCATTGTTATATCAATTAAGTATATTTTTAATTTTTCGGTTTTAATTTCTAATCTGCTACACAGAAAGAGGTACTGTCCACATAAAAAGCACTCAAATCCTCTACAATGTAAGAGTTTGAAAAGGAATGTTGGGTCTAGTATGTGTGAGAACTACGGCAACATTTCCCTGCCCCTTATCTCTGCCACGTGGAACACTCCCCCCTCCTTTCCCCCATTTACCTAAATTCCACCCATTTTTTACATTTGGCCATGCCAGCCTCCTGTGAGCACTCTCCCTTCTGAATGCCCGGAGAACTCACCTGGCTTCTGCCTGTTGCCTTCTTCATTTTCAACTGGGTTGGGAAGCCATGAAGGAAAGGGACTATGCTCTGTGGCCAGTGACAGTTGCTCAAAAACACCCTCCTACCTTCTCCAGACTGACTTAATTATAGACTGACTAGGAATGCAATTCAGACAAGCCACTGGGCTCCAATCAGTGCTAGTATGCCCCACCACAAGGGCGTGGATGAGATGGAATCCAGGGCAAACCCAGTCTCTACAAGGTCACCTGAGAGGCAGATAAGATACGTGTTTAAGTGGAAAAGGAAGTAGTAAATGATATCAGACCATAAGACTTTTATTTCTCAATGAAGTGGAAAGCAAGTTATCTGTGACCGTTTTGCAGTGAGTGAAGGAGAGGGAGAGAGAAGGAGAGAGAGAGAGAAGGAGAGAGACAAACATTGTGAGGAATTGACAGTCCTCCTCCAATAACTCTTATTGTGAAAGCACTGGGGATGCATTAAATGGAATAGCAATTGTTTCTCAGTTGAATTGTGTCCTGAAAAGAGGTGGCTGTCCTGGTCTCTGGTAAGGATGAACGTGTGAATGTGGCCTTTATTAAACACTGAGTCGAGCTTCCACACTAAGGAATGCCTGGGCCACCAGAAGCAGGAAAAGGGAAGGGAGCCCCTGGCACCCAGGCTTCGGAAGGAGCATGACCCTGTCAACACCTTGACTGTAGACCTTTAGCTCTCAGTGCTCTGAGGGAATACATGTCTGTTGTCTTAAGCCACCCAGTTTGTGGTACTTTTTCATGGCAACTCTACAGAGTAAGCAACTAATAAGCAAGGGACCCCTCACTACCTATAGTCACATCTCCTGCCAGCCCTCCCTCTCCCACAGACAAACGTGAAACACAAAAAAATGCAGATCTGAAATGCAAATCTAGTTGCAGAACCAAAACAATATGCTTTTTTTTTTTTAACCTAGAAATTCCTGAAGTGCAGTTAGATTTATACAAGGTTCTGGGAAAATGTCTCTGATCAAACACTGCTGTCAAAACTCAAGCCCACTGAATCTCTAAAGAGACAAAGAGTAGCTATCCATCTTGCATTTCTTCAACCCTGTGCTACAAAGGGAAGCAAACCAGAACCTAATATTTAAAGTTACCAATACTATTAGTATGTCATGACAAAAGAAATGTGGGATGACAAGTAAAACTCCTTCCAGTTCTCCAAAATTGTATGAAGCCATCCAGACTTCTAGGCCAAGAAGAGTCTTAGCTCATATGCTGGGCATTCACCAAGTCTTATTATATATACATAAGGTACTTGGCATTATAATCCATAGAGAAATCTATGTATGGTCTTATAATGCGTACTTGACTTTAGCAATTTACCTCCAGCCCCCAGCCTCACACTTTTTCTCAGCCCATAAAACGATGGGATCTGAGAGCGATGGGGATTTTCGATGACCCACCCAATGTCTTCTAAACATCAGGCAGCCCCACTGGTTTTCTACCCATTAGTGGGCAGTGAAACCAATGCAATGTTTCCCAACAACTTCTTTAAATAAAAAAATTTAGGCTGAAAATATCAGAGGGCATCATCCACAGTGAGGGTAAGTACAGGCATGAAACTTTTATTTGCTTTGTGTATATGTGTTGTGGTACTGGATCATGAAGGAGAGTCTATTATTATTGTATTTATCAGTCAAAACCCTACAGGAAATGGATGATTCACTCAAATTAGGCACTTAGGGAGTTTAACGGAGAAACTATCTGTAGAGGCTTGCACGGGGTGAAGGGGAAACATTAAGGAATAGTGCCCCTTCTATCCTCTAGGACCCCAGAGAACAGAGAAAAGAGCAGATGCCAATACAGTGTGAACGAAAAGAGCCACATGCTAACCTGATGAGCTCAGGGAAGGCCTGCGTGGCAGTCTTGCAAACTCAGAGACCTAAAGTTACCACAAAGGATGGTTTAAAAATTAAATATCTTACTACCAACAGGTTATAGTGGGCAGTCATTTTCTAGGCCAGTATTTTCCCAGACAAAGATCAACTTTGATCTTTACTGAGCCCATTTGCCTTTTGCCTCTAAGATAACATATCTATGAGATGCCTGGGTAACTTGTAACTTCCCTTTTTTTCTGGAGCCCCTGGGGTACAACCAAATGTGGTGGTGTCAGGACAGATGCCTCAAATTCCTTCATTAACATGTTAATTGTTCCTGCACTCACCTAAGTAAGCCTCCATCATTTTACTTTTTATCCAATCCCAGGGGTTTCCCACAGGCTTGCTTTCTCCCGCCTCCTTACTCCATCACCAATGAATTTCATGTAACCCACCTATGTCCCTCCTTTGATTGCAATGTATGAATATAGAAACGTAACATTATCTCAATCCATTGAGGTTCTGCTTCCCGGCAATTGTGGACAGTTTGGCTCCAATAAACTCACAAAAATTCTTTACAGGTTTCAATGGTGTTTTTCGTTAACAACGGTGAACAGAAAAGTGTAGAGCGCGCTGCCTGATGGGAGCTATGGCCTTCACTGAAGAGAGGAGCCAATCCACAGTGGTTTGGCCAGAAGGAAGCAGCCCACACTCCCTTCTCCTGCTGGGGCCTCTGCCATGGCTGACCCCAACTGGAAGCCAGAGAGCTAGAGAGTCCACATTCTCTGCCTTTCAGGTCACAGAGGGGGCTGGAGCCTCCCACAGTGTCAGTCCTTTGTTTCTGAGCATTCCTTATCTCCACTGCATCCAGGCAAACACTCCATGGTTCATTCTCAGGTGTGCTGCACCCCCAGAGGGCTGTGCAGCTCATCAACACCAGAGACTGGGACTAATTAATCTCCACGTGTCTGTCAGAGGCGTGTTTTGTGACCAGCTACATTGGTGGCCCTTCAAAGAATTCTACCCTTGCTGTGACTCAGCTCCGTGTGCAATCCTCTCACTTGAATCTGGGCTGAGCCTGTTACTTGCTGGAACCAATGGAACATGGCAGACACATCATGCCAGTCGCAGGGCTCGGCCTGAAGGGGGCCTGGCAGCTTCCCATCTGCACCCTTTGGAGCCCTGCGCTGCCGTGGAAGGAGTCTCGATGCCCTGCTGTAGAGTTCTGTGGAGAAAAATGCAAAGCGGAAAAGCAATATAGAGGATGGCTTGGGGGGGGGGGGGGTAGAGTTATAAATAGTGTGGTCAGGAAGGTTTTTGGAGAAGAAAACAAATTTTTAAGATGAAAAAGATAAGGAAGCCAGAGAGGTGGATAACCGCGGGCCCATGTTTCCGGTGGAGAAAACAGCACATAAGGGAGAGCTTGCCTGGCATGCGTGAGCAACAGCCACGATATCAGTGTGGCTGGGGGGGAGAGAGAGAGGGTCAAAATGGTAAGAAATAGTGTCTCATCATCCTCAAGTTCAATGTTTCGTGGGGAGGACACACAGGACTTAGCATACGGCCATTCTCACAGCCACGATGTACTACAGCAAGAGGGCAAAATGCCAAAGGAGAGGGACAGGGCACATGGGTGAAGTCTGAAAAAACAAACAAACAAAAACAAAAAAAACTGGGCTCAAGCTTCCAAGGATCCTCTTAATTTGGACACTCCCACCCCGTTCCCGGTGATGAGCTTTGACAGCACATGTGAAATGTCATTTACCAGGAACCTCATTAGAACCCCAGCATCCAGGGTTTCCACTAGGGCTGATGGAATAGATCCCTCCTCTACCTAGCGGCCTCAAAAGTTCCAGACCTCCAGAAAGAGAGCAGGTATCAGCACAAACCATATTGTTGGCGTGAACAATTGTAGCACAGTGAGTCATTCTCTTCAAGGAATGGTGGAAACCGCCCCAAATCTAAGCTCCCAGGTGCCCATTAAGGACCAGCCTTGCAAGCAGGCCCAAGGCCAGCAGTCTCGGGCAGAGGTGCTAACTTTCTGACCTGCATACTGATTGCATATGGATCAGACCAGGGGAGATTATTGGGTTATCACAAGAATTTCAGGCCTGAGCAACTAGAAGGATGGTATCGCCATCTAATGAGATGGGAAGACAGGTGGGAGAGGTGGATTTAGACTAGGGGATCTGGAATTCAGTTTGGGACATGCTAAGTGTAAGGTGCCTCCTTGACATCCATGCAAAGTTGTCAAGGACTCTGCCCTCTTGGGGCTTGGGGTTCTTAGGAGGGACCTGGGGTGTCACTAAACAGATGATATTGGGACCCTTATGTTGATGAGTTCATCCAGAAGCATCTAAGTCTCACTGAAAATGTCTAGATTTTTGTTCACCCTCCTTATTGGCCCACCATCCGCCTAATACCAGAAACGGAGGATGCATTAGGCCGGTGCATCAAAGGTATAAGCCTCAACCTGTTCTATAAGTCAGCTGGGTTTTGCTCTTGTCTTGGTGGAAGATTTAAGAATATAAAAGTTCTCTCTACTGCCTGTGGCTACCAAAGAGTAGTAAACAAAGATCCTTTTCTGATGGCGAAGTTCTCAACAGAGCAAAGAGCAAAGTCTGTGAGAAGGTCAGGTGAAGGTCTGCCTGGGTCTGAGCTGCAGACCAGGGGTTTGCAAAGGCAGCTGAGAGAAATCATCTGAGGAGCTTTGGACCTGAACTGTCCAATAAGTAAGTCTCTTGTGACTATTTAACTTTAAATTAATTAAAATGTAAAATTCAGTTCCCCAAGTATTCTAGCCAAACAAGGCTAGAATGTATCCTATTGGGACACACAGATGCAGAACATTCCCATCATCACCAAAAGTTCTACTGGGCTTCACTGTTTTAGACCTTCCAAAAGAGCCCAAAGCTCTGCATTTTTAATACACGACTTAGGTTATTTCAACAACCAATCACCCCAGCAAACATGGTCTCATAAAAACCTGACAGTATCATTTGCTCAGCTTCCGCAAAGAGTATCTGTGGCACAAATACCCTGGGAATGAATACTGGTTAACTAAGCCCTTTGAGCACAGTGCTCCAAACTACGATCAGGGCTGTGATCATCCCACCTGGGACAAGTAACTTAGCTCAGATTAACTAAACTGCAGTTAAGACCATGGCCAATAAATCCCAGGTGAGGCCATAAGGCAGTGGTTCTCAACCTTCCTAATGCCGCGACCCTTTAATACAGCCTCTCATGTGGTGGTGACCAAAACCATAACATTATTTTCCTTGCTACTTCATAACTGTCATTTTGCTACTGTTAACGAATCATAATGTAAATATCTGTATTTTCCAACGGTCTTAGGCTATATAAGTGTTCGCAAACTTAGAGGCTGCCCAGTGAAAGTCAAGGAGCAGAACCAAAACCAGGTTAGCAGCGAGTGCCACTGGTATGGTGAGTCAGTGCCATCCTACACTGGGGAGAACATCTAGTGCACACATTATGAGAGGAGAGAACTGAAGAGAAAGTAAAGCACTCAAGTGAGTTAGTGCCCCAAAAGCATTTTCAATATCATGGTCCTAGTTTATATGTAAAAAAACTTACAATATGGAAACAAGACATCAAATGCTGAAAAGTTGAGAAATTCAAGAGTGCTAGCTTATTCCTCTATACTAGCCCCATACAACCACATAACAGATTTTCATTATTGTACAAGTTCTCTTAGATTCTGATCCCACATTTAATCAAGAAATAAAGTTGTTACTGTTGACTTGCTCAGATCTGGGAAGCTGGCCTCAGCTTGTAAAGCAAACACATTATTCAAAATGTCTGAACACAAAAGAGATTCATTTTGAAAATGTTATCAAATATTTCATTAATTTAAAAAGCAGAGAAAGAAAAAGGGTTTCTCATACTGTCAGATCCACAAATCACCTTCTGAAAAATTGCAGCACACCTATTTTCCCATTAATTCAAAGTTCATATTATCTCACTGGAGGTCCGGTGCACAAAAATTCCTGCATTAGTGGGGGTGGGGGGTTCCTCAGCCCAGCCTGCAGACCAGGAGCCCTCAGGGGATGTCCAACTGATGGCTTAGGCCTGCTCCCTCTGCAGGAGGTGACCAGCAGGCCCATCAGGGGACAACACCTATCATAAGCAGCTGGCTAGCCACTGGCCTCCCTCCGTGGGAAGCGACCTGCAGGCTGATTGGGGGACAGTGCTGAATGGTGAGTGGCCAGCTCCACCCCCCAATTGCTCCTCCACCACCAACAGTCACGACCACCACCTCATCGCCATCCCCCTCTGCCCACTGGCACAGGCTTTGGCTGGCCTGGCACCATCCACTTGCCAGCCCCACCCCCCAACAACTGGTCCTTCCGCTGGTTGGTCAATTTGCATATTAGGCTTTTATATATAGGATTCGTTTCAACTGCTGAATATATCATACACTCCTGTTACTAAACAGATTATTCACTTCAACCTCACTGTGTGTGTGTGTGTGTGTGTGTGTGTGTGTGTGAGTGTGAGTGTATGCAATGAATGTTCAACTTAATAAATTATTTGAATTCAGGTGACCCTGCTGAGAGAGTTCATTCAGGGTAGGAATAAAAGGATGGTTGCTAATGACAGATCGGTCTATAGATGTCTAAGGTATAGTATCTGCCATGGAAAGAATTTAAAATTAAATGAGTTCAGTGATACCAAGACTAGTGGTTGCGGATTGGTGGTTCTCAACCCAGGCTAGACATTAGAACCACCTAGAGTGCCTTAAAAATACCTGCACCCGGGCTCCACTCCAAGCCCAGTGCATGAGAATCTTGGAGAAAGGAACTCAGACATTCGTATTGTTTTAAATGTTAAATGCTAAAGTGAAAGGTGACTAATAATCAGCCAGACTTGAGCCCCTGCAGGATTTGGGCTCAATCACCCCTTTACCTGTGACACATGATTTTGATGATAAATTAAACTAATTACTCAGTGGCCCCCATCTTGACTAGTTAAGAAGACACTCTCCTCTCACTAACTTCTTAACTTAATTGGATTTAGAGCCTGGGATGCAGATAAACTGCCAGAATCCAGAGACAAGTGCCCCCAGAATTCTCCCCATTAGTCAATTCACTCCCCAGTGGAGCTCCTCATGTGGGAGGGTGTGGGGAGGCAGCAGAAACCTCAAAGTGGCAGATTCCAAATTAGCACCTTCCTCAGTTTCTTCAGAACTACCTTCCTCAGGCCTATCTGGCGCTGACTCAGCTGGTTCCGCACATTCCGCAAATGCCAGTCTTATTTGGTTCTTCTCAGCAAGAGAGACGCTCCTCCCATGCTGAGAGGCTTCTCCCATGCTGCCCGCAAACCCAGAATGCCTCCTTGGCCTTCACTTACCCTCCAAACTTTACAAACCACGAATCTGACCTCAATCGTGAAATCTGACTTTCTCCATCTAAATTATTCAGGGACCCGAAAGAAACCAACTTAGCTTACCCTGGGTTCCCGCCAAATTTGTTTTCTGTGCGGCACTCTCTACCTCAATGACATGGAGCCCATTTTCCCATCTGTAATTAGACTGAGGGGCGTTTTCCCTACTTGGTTTGCAGATCCTGCAATATTTGTCTCGGAAATTAGACTTCTTCCTCATGAACAGATAGATCCCTACAGCAAAAGATAATCAAGAGGACACTGTGGGTGCCCTGCCACTCCGCAAGAAACAAACTTGCTTTGTCATGATGTTCTTGTAGCAGTCTGTAGATGGAACTGTCTTTTTAAAACAAACACGGTGGGGAAATTCCAATGCATGATAACCCCGGGCTGTGCAGTGAGTGACAGTGTGAGGACTTGGAAAGCTAGTTCCCAAGGTCAAATTCTAATTCCACAATGTACAGGTCACCTCTCTGGTACTGAGGTGTGACTTCTCCATCTGTAGAATGGGAACAATAGTGTGTACCCTCAGGGAGTAAGCCATTTCATTCCTGTCAAGCCCCTAGGACAGAGCCTGCGCACAGTAAGCACAGAGTAAGCACGGTTCTGGTTAGCTGTTGTTATTATTACATGCAGAGTGTAAAATCTTGTTGTCCGGGGAAGCGAGCCTTTAAAATCATTTTCACCCTTTTAACTCATTTTCACTGAGTTTTAAAAATGAACTTACAACTAATTGTTTTTCAAGCTGAATTTTGATATTTCTGATCTTTTCCCATTGTTTTCTGAGTGCAGTGGATGAGAGTGTGGAATTTGTCCGGGTATTTCTTGGCATTTTAGTTTCATTAGGAATCCCACTTCAACTAGTTAAGCCTTATTATGATTACAATATTATTTAAAATGGAGCTATGGGAGAGGAATATTTGGGGAGGGATATCACTTGCCACTTATTAAATTGAGATTTTAAAAGCCAAAAAAAAAAAAAAAAAAGGAGGGAGGAGGATTTATAAGCTGCAGGTGACCTTTAAATGTCACATTCACCAATATATAAACATAAACAGAAAAATTTTAATGTCTGGTAATAAAGTAAACTGGATCAATACAATTACATTATGGATTCTGTGATATTATAAATTATGCTTTCAGTCCAGAATATCAATAACTTTTTAACATCTTTTAAGATCAAATTATAAGACATTAAATATCACCTAGTTAGCTCCCTGCATGTTATTTATAAGCTTGTATCTTACTTCTATTACCTAGACAGCTTCATGTACTAAACTTCTAAAGATATGATTTTAGGGCATAAATTATTTTCATAAAGAGTTAAAAATGAAAATAATTCATCATCTCAGTAAGACAATCCTTCAGTAAGATCTACTTTAATAATTAACCTAGGATAATGTTGTTACTATTATTACTTTCAGAAGTTAGGGAAATGACTTCAGCTGAAACTGGCTTGACTCAGTGGATAGAGCGTCGGCCTGCAGACTGAGGTCCCAGGTTCGATTCCGGTCAAGGGCATGTACCTTGGTTGCGGGCACATCCCCAGTAAGGGTTGTGTAGGAGGCAGCTGATCGATGTTTCTAACTCTCTTTCCTCTCTGTAAAAAAAAAATCAATACAATATATATAATAAAAAGAAACATGACTTCAAAGACAATTGGTTACATGTGTACATCTCAGTTTAACAGAATTACACAATGTAAACAGCACAAGCTATTGTAATAATGTAATTACAATACATTAGAGTGGATACTCATAGTTTTATAGGCCGCTTTGATAATTTTCCTTGCTCTACCCCAATTTTATTAGTAAAGAGTTCAGCTTTGGGTATTTTATTTAATGTATTTACAGACCTCTCACTCTACAATTCTCAAGCCCTTCATTGTGCAAGGCAACGTAAACATGTATTTATCCAGAGTACAATAATTTTTAGCGGGGGCACAGAAGGTACATAGATTTTTCTTAACTGCCCAAACTATATCTTTGAAGAAACAAAACCATTTTTATGCCGTGGATAACCTGTAAGCCATTACAGGAAATCACATCTTCCCATCAGTAAATGGTCAACACACCACTTCTACAGTTCTCACAGCGTGAGGACAAATAATAAAAACTGGCCTCTAACGCAAGAGTTTATGACTCCGCCTGTTTCCGGAGGGCGCAATGCCTTCTCCATTGGTGAAGACACAGAAAGAGCCCCGTATGTTACCCAAGCCCCTCACGGGGGGTTCTGGGGCCCAGCTGAGGCCTGTGAACACGCATTCCACACTTGGAAACACTGCCTGAGCTTCACTTGTGTTTACTTGTTTCCGAGTTCTGGGACAGAGGTAGGGACAGCCTTGGACCTCATTGCAATAGTCATCCGCGATGTGACACAGACCACACACGCAGTAAACGTTCGTGAAATGCGTGGCATTAACAGATAAACACTTTATATGTAGGCTGATTGGTGTAAGCCAGTGGTCCGCAAACCGAGGCACGAGAGCCACATGCGGCTCTTTGGCCCCTTGAGTGTGGCTCTTCCTCAAAATACCAGGAGCGGACTCCCACGCACGGTGCGATTGGAACTTCGTGGCCCATGCGCAGAAGTCAGTTTTCGGCTCTCAGAAGAAATTTCAGTCCTTGTACTGTTGCTATTCGGCCCTGTTGATGAATGAGTTTGCCGACCACTGGTGTAAGCAAACAGCATCCTTCCACCTAAGGTCCTGCCCAGTCACTTGGGGAGGACAGCTGGGAGGCTGAAATTCCAAGGGCCAAGTCAGTTACAACTTCCCAGCGCGTCACTGGCACCAATCAACTTTCCCGTTCCCAGGAGGCCACGTGGGGCGGGCCCTGGGGGCGGGGGGTCAAACAGTACACCTGAGGTCAGCAGCACCTCCAAGGCTTCCAGGCAAAGCTTTCCCTCCAACAACTTACAAAGCCCAGTCCAGGGCAGTGAGCTTGGATCAGGGCGCCAGGTCCTGCCTTGCAAACCCCGCCCCCAAGGGAAGACCCCCAGGCTGGGGTTCCCCCCGCACCCCTTGGGGTGGGAGGCCCACAAACGCCCAGAGACACCCAGGTCGCTTACATCAGCAACATCCAAAAGTTGTGACAATCAAACTGCCCGGGCGCTCCGAGGCCTCCAGCCGGCCGGTCCTGGGGCACCTGGCCTCCCTCCGGGCTCCGGGGAGCCCCCCGCCCGCCGGCAGCCGCACCCCGCGCCCCCGCCCCCGCCCGCGCCCCCGCCCCGCCCGCGCCCCACACCCAGGCGCAGGCTCACCTTCTCCCGCGCCTTCAGGTACCGCTGCAGCGCCTGCTGCGTGAGCTCCCGCACGCGCAGCTGGCCCTCCTTGCAGGGCACCACGATGCCGGTCCGGCCGAAGCACACGGTCACCTTCATCCTGGCCCGGCCGCGAACAGGTGTCTGGCCGGCGGCGGGGCGGCCCCTCTCCGGGGAGAGCGCGGCCCGGGCGGCCGGGGGGGGGGGGGGGGTCTCTCCCCGGCGCCCCCGCAGGGCCGAGCTCGCGGCGGCCGCCCTTGGCCCCGGGGCAGGCGGGCTCCCTCCCGGGGGCCGGGGCCGGGGTCGGGGAAGGGGAGCGGCGGGGAGGGCTACCTCCCAGGTGGCGGGGCTCCTCCTCCTCCCGCGCCGGCTCCCGGGCCGCTCCGGCTCCCGCTGGGGCCCGGCCGCGGCGGCTGCAACGCGCCAAAGCGAAACTGCCGGCCCGGCCCGGCCCGGCCTGGCGGCGGCGGCGGCGGCGGCGGCTCGGCCCCGGGCCCGGGCCCGGAGGGGCGGCGGCGGCGCGCGGGGCCGGAGTTGGGAGGAAACTTTCGCGCCGGGTCCCAACTCCGCCGCGGCGCGCGGCGCTCTGGGCTCCCGCGGCCCCGGGGCGGCTGGGCCCGGCTCTTAAAGGGGCCGCGGCGCTCCCGGGCCCGCCGCTCACCCGGCGGCGCGGTGAGCGGGGGATGCGCCGCCAGGTAACTGGAGCCCCTGGAGCCCGGCCCCCCCACTCGGTCTCTCCCGGGCCACGTCCCTCCAGCGCACTCGGAGCTCTGGGGAGTTGTAACGGGACCTGGGAGCTGCTCACTGGGGAATGGAAACCGGATCCCGTAAAGCACGCTTGAGGGACTGGCTGGGAGTCTGCAGAGCTACCCCCTTAAATGCGGGGATCGGCGCCGGATTCGAGGCCCGCGCGGGAGCAGGTGCTCGGCGCCACGCCCCCCGACGCCCAGAGGACCGGCCGCTCCCAGGTATTGGCCCCGGGGCCTGCTTGGAACTTGTCTTCCGCCAGCATCGCGGCTGCCCTCCGGAGCCCCGAGAGGGCAAAAGGTAAGGGATTCTTGGGGGAGGTAACGTGGCAGTGGAACCATTGCTTTTACAGGGGAAGACGGTATTCATTCCCGCAAAAGTTACATCCCGGGCCCAGATAGGAATGTGCATGCCTGCATAGATTCTTCCGAAATGTGCCTCCTGTTGTGCATTTGGCGGGAAAGACGATTTTTAAAACGTTTAGATTCATGATTTGGCAGGGGTGAATCCATCACCAATTGAGGTAGGTATATGGAGTGGGGAGGGGGGCAGGGAATTCAGCAAAAACCGCGTGCATCATCCATAGCTCCCACGTCAAATGAGCTCCTTTAAGCCTAACATCAACCCTGTAACGTGAACATTTTCCCACTCTGTGAATGAAGAGTGGAGCTCATTGAGGCCAAGAGACTGAGCTAACCATGGAGTCAGTGATGCTGAAAGGAAATAATTTCTTCCGAAGGTGAGTTTGTGGTCCCCCCAATCAGTTCTCTCAACAATCCAGTCCACCCAGCATGATCCTCGGGCTGCATCGTGTGTTTCTCTATAAAAGGGTTTGTTTTTATGTCAAGACACTTAGATTAAGTTGGTGGGTTCATGTGCTTTGAGGGTTTTAATTTTTAACTCATTTATACATGCAATAAATACATATTGGTTGTCTTAAAGATATGCAGGGCCTTATCGGCAGTCAATGGCCTCAGAGAGGGTGCAGATCAAGTTGATTTTAAGAAGAGATATTGGTATAATTTGGTAGCAAATACAAAGCAAACTACTTTAAATAAACTGACAGAATGTATTTCCTTCTGAAATCAGGAGATCCAAGAGCGCTCTTTTTGAGGCAAGATTGAAACCTAAAACCAATGTCCACCGGGGCCTCCTCTCTCCCTGTGTTAGCTCTGGGCGTCCTGGTGTGGTTTTCACCCTCAGGCAGGGTCTCCCAAAGGCGGCAAAGATGCCCAGCCCTAAAGCCAGCCAGCTCAGGCGTCACTAACCCTTTCTGGGTGAGGGCATCCCCAAGGTAGAGTCCACGCCCTCCCTCTGGTGGGATGCAGGCCACAGTGATTGGCCAGACCAGGCTCACCTGCCACTGGATCATATCAGCCTGAGAAAGGGGAAGGAGTAAACCCTCAACAAATGCCCGGCAGAAAGCAGGTAGCCTCCAGGAAATAGGATCGCTTCCCAACTCTCAAGGAGCTCCTAGAAAGGAGGGGAGACAAGGCCTACAGGTGAGAGAAGTTAAGCAGAAACAGTGCAACAACAGTGAATTGATAACTCTGTTGAACACTATTGATTTAGATATCTGCCAGGCACTGTTTTCAGTGATTATAAAATACATACACACACACAAATGCATCATATATCGTGTCTATGCTTTTCCTTTACAATGATCTTACAAGAGAGATAATTTTATCTTCCTTTTAGACATGAGGAACCGAGGCCAAGGGAGGTTAAGATCACATTCTTAGAAAGTAGCAGGGGCTGCATTAGAACCCAGGCCTGATACAAAGTCTTCAGGAACTGCTCTGCTGATTTTACACGGGAAGTACCCAGTGAGTAGAGCAAACAAATGGATAAGTAAGTGCTAATGCTGTGCACTCATGTATAGCCCCCTTACTTTCAGTATCAAATGTGATTAGGATATATAAAATTATATGGAGCAAAATTTTAGCTGATGAAATAACTTTGTATGTTGCCATTCTACATGCTTCATGGCTTTTCATTTTGCTCCGGAATCCTCCTCTTCTGCTCAGGTCATGAATAGCTCCTGCTCTCCTTCATTCCACAGACTTCCTCTTGGCCCAGCCTCAGCCCCTCACCAATTCCTATAGCCCTGACCTAGAGAATGTGCTGGCTTTGAGAAGCCCTGGGTGGACCATGAAGAATACACAGACTCTGCACCTTCCATCTCCAGAAAGACTGAAATTGGGTCTTTCGAGAGACAAGCAGCGGTTGTGAGGTTCTGAAATGAATGAAGCCAGGAAGCCAGGCATGGCTATGAGCAATGCATTGTGCAATCCTGCACACCATGGAGTGAAATGGAATGGCCCCCAAGTTAGTAATTATAAAAAGAGTTTAGTGTTTACATTTCATGTTTATTAAGTAGCCAGATTTTATTTCTTATTCAGCCTTATCGCAGCATGAATAGAAACATTTTATCACATATGAAGAAGTTATATAAAAGAACATAGTTGCAACACAAAGACATTCGTACCCAGCAAATTCCTAAATCAATATTTCATGTCCCATGGGGCCTCCTGGGCAGGAAACAATACATAATTTGCCTTGATTGAGTCACACTAGAAGGTTCCAGGTCTGGGTTCCATTTTCTTGTTTGGCCCGTTGGATGGGCAAACATTGCCTGTGGTGTGAGATTTTCCCATTTGTTATCCAACAGTTTAGCAAGCTTTGGAGTAGCCAGTGAAAATGTGTTATGCAGAGACCAATAACACTGGCCAATATTATTAGACAGCTCTGCCTTCCTTATAAAAATTCTAACTAAATTGTCGGGTGCTGTTCGGTGGTACATAGTGGATGAAGTTGGTCATTCTTAATATATAATCAACCAGCCATTCATTCTGATGACTTGCACTATTAAGACAAAAAATGTTTTTGCTCTTCAGTGAATTATTTATAACAAGCGTTATTTATCACAAAATTAATTGAATCGGAGATAATCTTCTTTCTAAGACCCTTGGAGCAATTAGTACAATAGATTATGTTCTTAGCTTCCTTATGAAAACAGGTGCCAGAGTGATATCATAAGAAAGAAAAAATGAGTATATATATATATATTTTTTTTAATTCTTTCCTTCCATTTCCAAAGCAAAGGATTTGGCAAGAATGAGTTTTTCTTGAAACATACTCAAGGTAGGGCATTAGAATTCATAGAGTGGAATCCAGTATAAGGGAGTCTAGCTGAATCATTAAGGAGAGCTGTGAGTCTTACCTATAAAACAGGTGTGAATGAGGACCTTTCAAAAGGCTGATGATCCACAATACTCTCTTCAGGATGTAAAGATTCTGAACCCTTGTTCTTGCTACCATTGTAAATCTCAAAAAGACTTTGTAAGTGTTAGAATGACTATTACAGAAAATAGAAAACCATGAAAGGACTTTAAGCAGGACAGTGATGTGATCAGACTTGTGCTTGGTGCAATACAGAACATCTGGGAGACAGATCGAGGCCCCTGCTTAGTGTATTCCTTCCCTCATTCATATCTCTAGCCCACAGCATTTACTCTACACCTGTAATCTGTTGAGCGTTACAGTGATTACAAAGCTTAGATTCTGGTGAGAAAGAGATGATAAAAGACTAACCAAATGAACCAAATGTTCGCAGATTGTGATAAGGTGTAATGAAGGGTATTGACCGCAGGCTGTGTGATAGGGAATATTGGGGGAAATGAGAACCTGTTTAGATTGAATGAACAAGAGAAAAAGAAAAAGAAAAAAACTTTGTGCAGAACTTAGATAAAAAGGAACAGCAATTGCAAATATTCCCAAGACTGGTGTGTTTTAGGAAATTAAGAGAAAGCCAGTCTGTGCACTGTGCATTAAGGAGCCAGGAGAAAGAGGCCGGGAGTAAATTGAAGAAATTGTCTACAAGATTGGCCTCCTAAAGGACCTAGGCAATGTTGATGATGAGGAAGGATGAAGTCGAGAGATGTTTCAGAATTTGTGACAGATCTAAAATGGTAGGCTTTTAGGAGGCATCAAGAAAGACTCTGTAGTTGAGAAGTGACATTATTAATTAAAGCTGGAGAATCTTGGAAAAGGGGTGTAAGGTAGTGAGAAAAGAAAATTAAGTTCAGTTTGGGACATTTGGAGTTTTTGTGCCTGCAAGGCGCCCATGTAGAGGTGTTGAGTTAGCTAGAAACCTAAGATTTGAAGCACTGGAGAATCTGAAGAGTCAGTATTTAAATTTAGGAGCCATAGATTTGAATTTAACCTCATCAGAATGGAAGGCACCATCCAAAAAAAGAAATTTAGAATATAAAGGCAACGGGGCTTAGAGTAGAACCCTGGAAAATGCTAATATTTAAGAAGAGAGAAATCCATTGAAGTCACACATCCATATGATGATGCATTATTAATTACAAATCATTATTCCTATTCTGTACAAGGTGTTATTGGTGTGAACAATGTGAGAAGAAAGGGTGCTACTGCCCCACTGGAAACACAATGGGAGAGAACAGGAAATTGAATGTTAAGAAAGGCGAGCATGACAGTCTCACTGGAACAGATAGGCTTCAGTGGAGCATAACGTAGGATATAAGGTTATAAAGATATGGGGAGAAGGAAATGATGGAGGGTGATGATTGAGAGAGAGAGAGAGAGAGCTGTTATAGCTGGGCCAAGGAGCACGGATCTGCTTCACCAAAGAAATATCCTCTAGAATGCTTGAGCAAAGGAGTAATATGCATAAAATAGCCTTTGATGGTCCTTATTCTGACATCTTCATGTACAAAGAATTAGAGTTAAAAGTTGGGAAGGATTCCAAAGAAGAATGTTGGAGCAAATAATATAAAAATAAATTCAAGTGAAATATCCTACATGTATATAGTCATAAAATATTCCCACATGTACATGTGCTTATCTGAAGTAGCGGACTATGATTGATTAATTTCTAGTCCTACTATTCTACTATTTTATGCCTGGGAAGTGGGGGAGTACCAAATGACTCGGGGTCCAGTCCAGCAAAGTGAAAACACACCCTGTCTCTAATAGAAGGCATTAAATAGAAGAAATTAATTACAGTGTGATAGAGAAGCTAAAAAAGTCAAATAGGAAATGGCAAGGCAACTGAGAGATTAGCCACAGCAGGAAGCTGTGGCTGGATGTAAGGAAGAAGTATTGTTAGCAGAACCCAGGTGCTGGGTATCCTGGCAGTAGCTAAAACCATAGCAGGGGCTCCCTGCAGAAGCTGGGAGCACGGAGAGAGTGGTTGTCCAGAGGGGAACTGGAACTATAAGGAGTTCTAGTCATGAAAACACAACCAGAGGAGCGACAGAGAAAGCAAGTGCCATATCCTCCCCGGGTCCCTTCCCCTGCCTTCCATGCTTCCATCTATGTTTCACACTAACAGGAAGGGAGCTGGGGAATAAATACACAACCACATAGTGGCCCACAACTGATCGCTTACACAGGTGCATTTCATAGGCCACATCCACTGGAAGGCACAAGGCAAGGGAGTCCAATAAAATTCTTGGAGTTGCTTAGGAGAGTAAAGCGTAGAGAGTGGTCACCACGAATAATGCATCTTCAAGTTTGCAATGGTGTGGACTATGTATTTTCCTTCTTGACATTTTACCCATTTAGAGTTGGTCCCATTGAGCAAGTGTGCTTGAGGCGCAAAAGTTTTCCTAAGTATTTTTGTTGTAACTTGATCCCTCAAAACACATGACTTGCTCTAGGTAAGAAAGCCCTTTGTTACTGTTGAAGCAGATAGGCTTTTACTAGAATATTGAGAATCGCTAGGGATGCTTGAAATGTTTTACCTATTCTCCTGATGTCAGTTTTTGTTGTTCAGAGTAACCATGCTTGCAATGTAAAACATTTTGTGGTATTATCATTAGAATAAGAACACGGGCTTGAAAGGACTTTTTTTAAATATTCTACTTGGCACTTCCTTTGTTATTTTTCCTAAGTGTTGCTATCATATATATTTTTACATACATCATGTTTTTTATTAAATATATTTTAAACATTAAAGTAAAGTCAGGTGCTAGATCATGTCATGGAATATGTAGTATCAGATTTATGAGCAGCTTGTGAATGGCATAAGTTTATAAGATAGCTGTAAAACCTGTAAACTTATTAATTTATATAAGTTTACGAGGCTGGTAATTGGAAACGTGGCTTCCCAAATGTGTATTATCAGGCCCAAACTGATAGTGGGTATCAGTGAAGAAAATATGTGGAAAATCAAATCTTACTTTTAGGTTTCTTTTCTTAAGATCTTTTCAATAGTTTGAGCCCTCACATCAACATACTTTCCATTTTAAAATGTGCCACTTTTCGAGATTACTCGGGAGTAGAAGTCATGCTGCCTCTTCCTAGGTTGTTGTCCAGTACAGAGATGCCCAGTGGATTTAATATCATCTCACCCTCTCCCTAGCATCTCCAAGAAAACTTCTTTCATCTCTGTACGGTTAACATCTGGGTGCTTTGAGCAAAGCAATCAGTATAAAATAATGCACCAAAGGTCTAGATGCTTCTTCCATTTCCAAATGCAGGACACTTGGAATGACTATTTGTTAATGGCAAACAACATCAGATGTAAGTTAGACCTTGATCCTGAGTTTTGGCTAAGAAAGAATTCAGAGACAAGACTCAAATACAAGCACAAGTTTATTGAGAAAGTCACAGAAGTAGAAGTGAGCCAGTTGGGCCGTGTGGGCTCAGGAAACAAGTTACAGAAGCAAAAGAAGGGCCTTGGAGCTTAGAAGAAAGCAAGCAAAGGTGTGCACCTTGAGGGAAGAAAGGTGAAGGAAAGTGCATGAGAGAGAGCGAGAGCGCCACTCTACTCCTTTGTCTTAAGGAACTTTATCTGGAGGTCTCAGGTTGGCGGGGAGGGGGGGGGGGAATCTCAATAACATATTCATCAGCTTCCCAGGTGTGTCCTTTTCAAGTCTTGGTCTCTACTCAGCAACAAGGCAGGGTGTCATTAATAATCCCAAGTGGTCTTAATGTCAGCCATAAGGTCACTCTGCCTGGTCTTGCTGCTTTTCTGGGCCTAGAGTTGAAACACAATTGAGGCCTAGATGTTATCTCTGGGGCTTAATGCTTAAGGGAGCGGTGTGCAGGGGCTTGTATGGGGATGGTATAACTCTTCTAAGGGGGTCTATCACATGACCAGGAACAGTGCCAGGGGAGGGAAGGTCAGCGGAGGATCTGAACTGCATGACCAGTGAATCAGGGTCCAAACCAAGATGTGCTAAGGTAGGCAAGGTCTCCCTGGGGTGAGGCCCCACCTTACAATTGTCAGGTGGTTGGCACCTGGGGCTTTCCACCCTGGTGACCATTTGTACCTGGACTATTGTTCCTCCTCTGCTTGCAAACTGCCTACTATTTCATATTGACTTAGAAAATGTCCCAAACATTAGAAAAGAAAGGACACACACACACACACACACAAAATCAGCTTTAGAAAGGAGGGAAATTTGAAGATGCTTAAGAATGACAGTAAGGAGCACCTCTGAGTTAAACTAAGCAATTCAGAACAAAAGCATGAGGTCAGAGTCCATAAAAGCAAACCCAAAATCATAATGTGTGAAGGACTGGCTAATGAGCTTCCAGATTAAGTTGCAATCAAGAGCTTAAAGAATGGCTGTTGTCAGAACCTGGCAATTAGCATGTTTAAAGCTGTGAGACAATCACTTTAGCATATCTAAGATAAGAATGTGGTGAATGCAAGCTCTCAGTGGCAGAATGAGGAAAAAGAAGAAACCAAGAACTTGGTCTGTCAGTCCTCAACACTGATGGAGAAAGTGGTGCCCTCACTAGAAGATTCCAATGATGATTTCCTCCATGGAGGATGCTTTCCTCCATGGAGGATGATTTATATGTCAAGCACTCTTAGCTGAAGAGCCCTTCATTAAGAAAGCCTAATTCCCATTTGTTTGTGCTTAATATTCACAAGGCAATCTTGACTGAAAGTTATATTTCCATCTGTCTCCTCAGCGTGAAAATGTGAGATCCGAAGACCACTTTATGAATGTCCAGTCTGAGTGCCACCTTGAAGCCCAGTGTGTCCATTAAGGATGCCGGATAGCTGTGTCCCAACCTGCGCTCTGTCCCTTACCACCTGTGGAATCTTGGACAAGTTACTCAACTTTTCTGTGTTCTTGTTTCCTTGTCTGAAAAGGAATCTAGTAGAATCTGTGAACCTTTTAGCATTGTGATGATAACTGACATGAGATAAATGACTTTAGAACAATGTTTTATTATATATGTATATATATATGTATATATATGTATATATGTGTGTGTTTGTATTTCAGATATATATATATATATATATATATATATATATATATATATATGAAAGGGAGAGAGAGACAGAAACATCAATGATGAGAGAGAATCATTGATTAATCAGCTGCCTCCTGCATGCCCCACACTGGGGATGGAGCCCCAAACCGGGGCATGTACCCTAACTGGGAGTTAAACCATGACTATGCTCAACCACTGAGCCATCCTGGCCAGGTAGAGCAGTGCATTTTGTTTAATGCTTCAGTTTTTGTAAATTCGGTTGGTTTGAGTCAGTTCCCCAAGACTTCATTATTTGGGGGCACTGAAAGGCTTTCTGTCTAGACACACAGGCTCAGATCCAGCCTCTGTGACTACCTAAATGATAGAAGCCTTGGAAATCACCTCTGGGCAAACTAGGTACCTTTCTGTTGACGGTGGTGGGGGAGACAGGTACAGCGTAGGACGGGAGTTGTTTACCTAAGGTGCATTCTTATGGCTTTATGAGGGCAGGTTTGGGGACACTAAGGGAATTGAATCTGGCTGTGGGGCAGCTTCTTGGCCTCTTTGCTTGGCTTTCCCCTGACCTGCATCCTGATAGAAAAAATCCAGACTAGTCAAATGAGATATAGAGCTGAAAGTCCTTGGAAAGCACACCTCGCACAGGTAAGGTTTTATTGCTCAAATCACTTTGCCTAAAGGCTCAGGTCCTAAGGCCAAAGTCCAGCATTTGAGGAAGTCCATTTATACAGGCGTGCCTGTCCTCCGCCCTTTGCTGAGAGGCAGATGGGAGTCTGTAAGGGGTGGCAGTTCAAGATGGAACCGGAACAGCCCAGCACTAGGGCGAAATGTCAAAGTCTGGTTCAGAAAGTGAAAGTGATACTGGCTAAGAGCAAGGGTTCGCTGTCTAATCAATACAGCAGGAGCCACCCTGTTTGAGCAGGAATAAGAAGCAGAGGCCGAAAAGAAAGCCACCCGGCACTAGAACCGTGACAGGATACTCTTAGCAATGTTGTACTCTGACTTCAAATCATGGAACACTTTTAGAAGGTAATGGTGCTGCATCCACTAATGCCCCTCCCCATCCATAAGTCTTACAAAGTCCTGTGAACTGAAGATATCAGCACACCCTCTCCCAATTTCCCACTAGAAGCTGTGAAACTACCAACATACAAATTATACTGTATTTGAGCTGCTGTAGGCTCCTCTTCTTCCACAACACTCTGTTTACCCCATCTGAACCCTGGCTGTGGGGCAGCATCTTCCCTTTTCTTGCAAAGGTCTCCAACCCAATCACTCTTTGTCCAGACTCAGATCCTCCTTTGCTCTTCCCAGACACTGATCTGGCCCCTGTGCAACTACCTCTGCCTCTGGAACAGGAGCCATCTGCTTCTTCCGCCCTCTCTACATTCCCGCAGCTGTTGTGTACTCACCTTAGACACCGTCCCAGTCAGGGGCCTGGCAGGAGACAGATGGTACACACATAGGGTTAATTGAAAATATTTTAATGTGGGGATGATTTGCAGATGTGGGCAGGGTAATGGGAGCCAAATAAGGTTAGTGTGGAGAAATTAGCAAGCAAGAAGCCTACCCGCCTGAGGCCTGAAGAAGACGTGGGCGGGAGTTGTCCCACGGGATCTGTCACCACAGGTAAGCAGCAGAGCTTCTGTCCAATGTGCCTGGTAGCCAGGAGACCAGTTAGCCCAACTTCTCTTTCCTCCTATTGTTCATTCTCCTGCCAGAGTCTTTATTGGTCAAATGCCACTTGCAACCACGGGAAGTCTGAGGGATGCAGTCCATGAAGGTTGGCCTTCCTGGGGCAGGGAGTAGGGCTGACAAAGGATTGAGGAAGGTAAACAGAATAATCAACACAAACATACTCCGCTACTATTCTTTTTGAATAACAAACATTGGATGTCTTAACTTGACTATAAACAATATATTTTCAAGCAGAAATTTTTTTAAATATAGAAATGAATATATAAGAAAATAAGAGTACCCTATAATTCTGTTACCCCAAGCTAACTTCTATATGTAGAGTTGTAGGTTCCACATTTTATACTTAACAAGGTATCATGAACATTTCCCTGTGTCACTAAACATTATTTGAAAATGTTACTTTTTTAGAGGCTGTATAGATTTTCATCTTTTGGATTCACCACGATTTGTGTATTTATTTTATTAATGATCACATTTAAAATAATTCTAATTTTTTTTTTACTGTCATACATAATACTGAAATGACAACTCTCATATGTCAATCTGATTGTTTTCACAGAAGAAAGTCTTAGGAGTGGAGTTACTGAGTAAAAATTCATAAACATTTCAGGGTTCTTTATGCATATTGCCAAATTATGGTCTGCCAAGCGTAAATAGGAATGCCCATCTCCCCAAGCCTTTGGCTCTTGCGGTGAGCGAGTCTAACATTTAACTTTGCTTGCTATAGTCATGTAGAATGATGGTGATAAACTCTACAAAAGTAGAGATATAAATAATGTGGCCAGAGAAAGAAATGGGAAGAAATGTTGATTATGGAGGAGGGAGTAGAGGGGAAGCAAGCACACATATGATTTCATTTTCTATTCCCAAGGACCTGGCACATTGTCTAGCACAAAGAAAGTGCTCACTGAGATTTTTGAACAAAGGAATCCAGTTTCTATCTAGCGTACTGACTGGTGGGGTGCCCTGAGTTGAGAGACAAGCACAAACCCACCCTGGCCCTATCCTGTGAACTAAGCCAGCCCTCCCTGGAGCAGGAAGCACTGAGCACACATCAGTCAGTTCTGGGCAGCAGTGCTGGGTGTAGCTGCTCCCCCAGGGCCACTCCTGAAGCGCTGCACCCTGCTTTTCCCTTGTTCCTCATTCTCTCCTCCTTCAGCGCTTGGTGTCTGCATTGGGACCTTCACCATGTTTGGAGTGCTATTTATGGAGCAAATTCTTAAGAGAAGTTGAGTGAAGGTTAGATTAAGCAAATAATGGACTGGCAAACACAGATAAAGTGATGGGGCGGGGGGGGGGAGTCTGAATATCAAAGGGGAGGGTTTTTAAGGAAGTTCCTACCTGACTTCTTGTGTGTGTGTGTGTGTGTGTGTGTGTGTGTGTGTGTGTGTGTCTGTGTGTGTGAAGTTGGAGGTAAGGTTGTCTATTCGGAATGCATGATTACCAATAGGATTCAGTCACTTCACCATCAACATTCACTGGCCACACATACCTTCCCTGAAACTTTTCATTGTTAGTGGCCTTCAACTTAACTGGGCCTCAGACACCTATTTACTCATCCCCGAACTAGACCTTCACATCATTTTCAACTGCGCCCTTTCTGAGATCCTTCTCTAAAGATGATTCATACGCTCTCCCCCCTCTTACTCCTTCTTTCTATTAAATGGCCTTTCGCTGTCTCCTTGACCCTCCATCTCTCAACCTCTCTTCTTTTCTTTCTATTAATACTTTTTTTCCCCTGCCAGCTTGTCATCTATATTTAGCTTTTTTTATATGTCCACTCTCATATCTAGGTGAACATCAGGAAAAATTGGCATCTTTTTTCTTCCCCACATCTCCTTCATGCAGAAAATACACAAATTAAGAATGAATGCCTGGGTCGCAGCTGTTTGAGGAGGTTCATGCTATTTGAAACATTCCGGGTCCTGTAAGACTGGTTAAATTCTGAGGCAATTCCCAGAGTTTGAATCCGTTCCGAGGTGGGCTCAGCTTGGGCCTTTGTGGTGAGCAGGCGGATTCAAATCCCGGCTCTGGTTAAGAGCATGTGCCCTCATTCCCAGCCGTAAGCTTCCTGAAGGTTGGCTTCTGTTGGTTTTATTTTTATTCATTACTCTTCTCCATTGGAAGATCCAAGTCACCTTACACCCATGAAAAGCATGGTATTGTTTCAGTGGGACTCAGTACTAAGTCAACTCAGGGGAACATGATTTATTTTGCACTTTTAGGCCCTACAGGGTAGAAATCACAGTTGGTGCTAATGTGGAAAAAAGGAGAACTTGGTAAATTATTAACATTCATTTGCAAAACATGTTCAACTTTAACCCATGTTACCATTATCATATATTTTATTTTACACGGTTAAAAAAAAATGTTGGCTCCTATGTTGGTGGTAACTAGGTAAATTCTTAAAATAAAAGGAGCATGATATTTCATAACATATATGGAAGGGGGATATTATGCGTGAATATATGAACCTTGTTTCTTGGTATGACCGTGTACAAGTTACTACATGTCTCTGATTTTCTGTTTACTCATCTGTGAAATGGGAATAAATATACTTAAGGCATATTATTCTTGTTAGAATTTAGTAAGTGTTCTAAAGTACCTGGAATAGTGTTTAGTGGTGCTTCTGGTGGTGTCTGCTGTTGGCTCATCAGCACTCCCTCTGAGACCTGGGAGCTGCATTCTCCAGGACCCCCTCCCAGGGTGGTTCAGGGTTAGAGTTTGTCAGTGAAAATTAGACATGGCAGTTTCTCCTATGAGGCTTTTTGTAGATCTCTTTGAGATCCTCCATTTGAGATCAGTCAATGGTTCCTCTTTGCCTAGAAGCTCGTGGCTTCTAGACTCTTGTGGGAGTTCGGGGAAGTGGTTTGTGACTATCTTGAGTCCTTCAGTTGCAGGCACCCACCCCTTCCTTCCCCAGCTTGAGATATCCCTGTTTTATTGACCAAGCCTAGCTTGGTACAGTTCCAAACTGTCCCTATGAAAGTTATCTCTAAAACCATGCAATTTATATTTGAAAATAATCTCACCGCAACACTCATTCATCGCTTTTTTTTTGTTATTTTTGTTCTATATCTCTACAGTGTTCCAAACTTCTTCACTAATTTCTATTTTTACACCCTGTCAAAATGAGCTTTATATTTGTTTATTCATTTCTGAAAAGCTTCAAACATCTAATAACTATTCCTAAAACTGGACTTTATTGGTATTTTGTGAGTCTCTTCAATTAATCTGACAAACTGAAATTTATGGCTATCACCATTACTAGTCTGTGTTATTATCCCAGTCAGTTCCTCCCTTCATGATTTACTGAGGCTGAATCTCCTGTTAAGAGGTTTACAATTAGTTTTTCCTCTATTTCTCCACAAATTACTCTGTTGCATGCATATGCTAAAGCTATAATTCATGAGTGAGAGTTAATGATGTGGTCACTCAATGCCTTTTCTAATTCTGTGGGTAATTTTTTTTTGATTGATTTTATTTAACAGTGTGAATATGTTTATTTTTAAAGAAGTTTGATCTTGTTCAGTCTCCCTCCTGGCTAATCTGGGGTCTTACACCATGGGTCAGGGAGGGGTTTGGAGATAGAGGGGAGCTGAAGGTTGATTTCTAGGTAGAGGTGGGAAGCAAGTCAGAAGACTAAGATTTCAGAGATGGGGGAGAGCAAGATGACAATCGCTGATGTTTATTGAGCTCTTACATCTCAGCCCCTGTTCCAATCTTTACCTATATTCTTTGTTAATCCTCCCTCCAAAAACATAGAATGTACCCATTTTTATTAAGCACCTGTATCAGTCACTGTCCCAGCGGGAAACAGGAAGCATTCCAAAATGCGATCACAAAGACAATTTAGTGAAGAGACCATTTACCCATGGCTTATCAACCTTATCCCATGCTTACCTCCATTCCAAACCCCTCCCTCCCTGACCCATGGTATGGGCAGTCAGTTTATGGGAACCACTAGGGATGGCTAGCTACTAAGTACCAATAGAACGGTGAGCTTCCTTCCCTAGGACTGAAGGAGAAAGGAGAGGAACAGTGTTACTGGAGCCCAGTTATTGCCAGCATCATAGAGGAAGAGCCGCCGCCAACGTGGTGAGCTTAAAATTGTTGAAATCGGGGTAAGAGCTGGGGTCTCTGCCTCTCAAACACTCCATCCTGTTTCTGATGGGATGCGAGGAAGAAAAGTCCGTTTTGCACAAGAAAGCCCTAGGAGATGGAGGTTTAGACTCACCTGGGTGTGGAGCTGCACAGCGGGGAGCACGCTGCAGAGGCTGATGGCACTATTTAATCCTGCTGATGCCTCCCTGTGTTGCTTGTGCTCCCTGACTGGCCTGTTAGTACCCTGCCAGGTGGGTGTGTAGGAGGGAAGGAAGCGGTTTCTTACAATCGTTCCTGATGTATTTAGCCAGGTCACGCAGAAGAGAGGATTGATAAGAAATAATCCAACACTCTAATAATTACTAATGATTGAAGGTTACAAAGTTAAAAAGGGACAATGTTTAGGGTTCTGCGGTATCTCTGGAGAATATGGCTCTCAGAGTTCCAGTTTCGTCTTTAGGTTTTCATGTCCAGGTGAGCAAATAAAAAGTTCCAGATAATATTAAACATAGCTTGGGAGAAGGGAGTCTGGATATGTATCTTCCACATTTTACCATTTTAAAACCGTTAGCTTTAGAGCCATGTGATTTTATTGTTTCTTTCTCGGTTTTATAATGTCTAGTTTATTATAATGCATGTGTCTTATTCACTCGTATGATGCCAATTTTAAAAATCTACACTGAAGGATGGATCCCTATGTGTGAACATAGTGCTGCTTATATCACATACTCTTCTTGATATCTTCTCTTCCTTTTAGAGTCAAAATGCAGCATAAACATTTTAAGATCATTTCATTCCAATACATATATTCTTTATTTGAAATTGGAATTGATTTCCATTTTATGCTATTAAAATAAATGTACTATATTCCCAGAAATTTAAGGGCCTTATGGCTGCTTGATTTCTCTTCTGCATCATCTTTAGTTCATCAACCAAGCCATGGTTTCATAATCATTTTACGCCATAATGCATTTTTTCCACATTGTTGTGAATATGAAATCAGATGCCAGAGTGACACTTCTGTCTTTAATCCTTCCACTCCCCAGTGTCTGGGGTGAAAGTAAAATTCTAATAGAAATCCATTTTTTATAAAAATCTCCTTGATAGTTCTCTTAAATCTCTTGGATTTGAGCTCCTGGAGCCAGTTAACTCTTACATGTAGAATCATTACACAGTTAAAAGCAAACATATACAAAATACCACAATACAGTGCAAACAATAACTACAATAATGATGCAAATATCAGCACTAACACTTAGTGAAGGCTGTGACAGAAATCTGTAAATTTTCTGGTTCTCCACTGACCGTTGCCCAAAATAAAGACAATATTTCCCCACATCCAACCTAGACCCTTTGGTAACCTTGGAAAAGGCAGGCTCTCGGCAGAGAGCAGCTGGATGTAAAGGCCCCGAGTCCCCAGCACAGTGGGATGCTGTATAACCCCTGGGCTGGCGGTTGTGGACCTCTTGAACGTTGGAGAGAAATAAACTTCATATTTTACAGTCACTGCTCGTTGAGAGTATTTATGCTATTTGCAGCCGAATCCAATCAATCTTATTGTAAGTGGTCCTCTGCGGTAGGCACTTTGCTGATGCTTCACCTCTTTTAATTTTGATGGCATCCCTAAATATGAGGATGAGTATTCCCCCCATGTAACAGGTGAGGAAATCAAGGCGTAGAAGGGTTGTGATTTTCCCATGAGTAGTGAAACCAGCTCTGTCTGATTCTAGAGTCTGTTCTCTACACAGCTCTGTCTTTACAGGGTTAGAAGGGGCCTGGGAATTGGTGCCTCGTTTTTATAGATACAGCAATCAAGGCTTAGAGATTGAATGCCATCTGCCAGAGGTCTCTCGTCAAGTGAGTAGCAGAGCTGGGACGGAGGCCTAGGTCTCCTGACTTGGTGCTCTCCTCTTCACCAAGCTGCCTCTGAACTACATGGACCCGCCTTGGGGACAGGGTCCTTCACCAGGTCACCAAGCTGCCTCTGAACCACACGGACCCGCCTTGGGGACAGGGTCCCTCACCAGGCAGGGAGAATGTGAGCCTTAGAAACGTACAGACACAGTGATCACCAGTCTCCTGGTCTGCTCAGGCTTCCCGCCTGCTGCACCATCTGCCTTCTTTTCCTCTGACCACTCCTTACCCCTGGTAACAACTGCGCTAAGCCACTGCTTTCCTCCTTCTCCATATGCCTGGAGCCACCCTCGTGGTCCCCCATTTCTTTGGTCCTTCCAGGCCCTGTTGTCCCATGGCCGGATCCTCTGTTCTCTGACTTTCGTTGGGCATCCACCCTACTTGCTGTGCCTGGTGCTGAACCCCACTGTGCTCTCGTCTTCTCAGTACCCCCCCCCCCAGCCTGCTACTTCGTGCCACACTGTCTCGCTGCTGACCCAGGTAGAACAAGGGCTCGGGGACTATGAAGAAGAGAACCGACAGTATCTAGCTATGAAAGTGTCACTGTTCTTACATAATTTTGTTTAATAGCCCTCCAGCATTTTGATGAGATAATGCCGGAATGATTGTATCTATTCGCCAGCTTGGGACCCTTTAGAGAGAAGAGTTGAGAACTAGGATGTATGGTCACTTGTGGCAATAAGGATGATGATGGATGATAATGATGATGACACATAACATTGCTCATGCATTTACCATATGCCAGACACTGTTCTCAGATAATGCTGTATATGCATTATCCCGTGATTATCACACCAATCTCATCAAGAGGGTATTTTTATTAGTCCCAGTGGCAGGTGAGGAATCTTAGGCACCTCAATCCCTTGCCTAAGATCACCCAGCTAGCTACTGGGAGAGTCTGAGGTTGAAGTCAGCCAGCCTGGACCAAGTCTTCCCCCTGCCACAATGCACGTTGCTCTTCCAGGAGCTCTCACCCTCTCAGCACCTCTAGGAAACACATTCTGCTGTCTACAACTTTCCTTACTCTATTTTGAAAAAAAAATTGTCAAGACAACATAAAATTTATTAAAGAAGAGCATAGTAAACACTTGTATACCCTAACCCAGAATCACCAATTGTTAAAATTTGCCACATTTTATTAATCTCTCGCTTTCCGTAGCATGTGTGTTTCATTTTTTTCAGAAAGAATTGAAACTTGCAGACATCACTTCACTTTACCCATAAACACTTCAGCATGTATCTCCTAAGAACAAGGATCATCTTCTAAATAGCCAAAAATATCATTATCATATCCAAGAAATTGAATATTGATGCAATAATGTTACTTAATAGTCTGACCATATTTAAGTTATTTCATTTCAACCATCCTAATAATATCCTTTATAGAGGCATTTTAAAAATCTTTTATCTAATCAAAGATTATGCTTTGCATTTAGGTGTCATTTGTAAATTCTCCTTTATGCATTCTATTTTGATTTGAATATATAGGAAAAAAAAATATATATATATATGCCTAATATGCAAAGTGTCTGTCAAGAAATGATGTCACAGAGCAATGCCTGGCTTTCTTTCCCTAGTGACTAGCCTCCTTGAAGTTTCTTCAGTCCAGGAACACAGGTGGAAACATTATACACTTTAACCGAATGTCTGTGAAGCGTTTTCCCGTGCCTCATCTCATTTGATCCTCACAGAAGTCCTGGAGTAGGTAGATAGGAGACTCTGTGGAATCCTATTTTCTTTTCATTAGCTGGAAAATGGAGATTTAGAAAGCATAGAAACTTGACCTGACTGAAAAGAAGTAAGAAATGGTGGACCTTGAAAATGACTTCAGGTTTTCTCACTTAGCAGAATATAGTCAAACGCTACAATAATAATCTACTTCATGTTGGTATTTACTGCTGTATTGCTGACAATTACCTGAAAGAGAAGTTGAGGTGCTTCACTGGGCTGGTAAAAGTTCAGCTAAATCAGAAAACAGGCCGAAACCGGTTTGGCTCAGTGGATAGAGCATTGGCCTGTGGACTGAAAGGTCCCACGTTCGATTCTGGTCAAGGGCATGTACCTTGGTTGGGGGCACATCCCCAGTAGGGGGTGTGCAAGAGGCATCTGATCCATGATTCTCTTTCATCGATGTTTCTAACTCTCTATCCCTCTCTCTTCCTCTGTGTAAAAAAATCAATAAAATATACTTTTTTAAAAATCAGAAAACAGGTCTAATTAATCAAGTTTATTCTATCTCTATAAAAGAGTAAGATGACTCGCACATGCATGATACATATAAAGCTCTCGCTGGCACCAATCACACATGTGTGTTTCCATCTGTCATTGTAAGATCGTGAATTTGGTTGACACTTATATGATAGAGAAAGGGTGAATAGTGATATTAAAATATTTCTTCTAATTAATTTTCTTTCAGTGTGCACGAATTCATGCACCAGGCCAATAGTAAATAAATAAAAGGCTTTCAGCATGCAACAGTAGACACTGTTGATGCCCTGCTTCATATCCCCAAGTGTCACCCAGATCTGCAATGTCACCTGCAGCTGTGGGCATTTTCTACACAAAGATGGCTTCCTGCCTCAGTGCCCACAGTCTCAGGTGCTGTGCCATGCAGCTTTTTCCAGAACCGGGGGAGCTTACTCAGCCTGTGGGTGGGGCAACCTGGAAGAGCTGAGTGTTTTGTCATCCTTAGGGACAACTTTCAATCAATGAAGTTCACCATGTGATCCAGCATTTCCCCTTCTGGGTATACAGCCAAAAGAAATGAAACAACCTGTCAGAGAGATATATGCACTTCCGTGTTTACTGCAGAGGTATTCACAATAGGGATTAAAGACAGGGAAACATGGTAAGTGCCTGTCAGTGGATAAATGGATAAAGAAAATATGATTATATATACATACATATAAATATATATATGTATATAAATATATATATACACAAAGTACATACATATACACATACATGCATATATATGTATTTATAATGGAATTTCATTGGGCTATGAGAACAAAGGAAATCCTGCAATTCATGACATGGATGGATCATGAGGACATTATGCTAAATGAGATAAATCATAGATAAATACTATCACTTCAATGTGGAATCTAAAAAATCCAAATCCATAAAAACAGAGTACAATGGTGGTTACCAGGGACTGGAAGGTGTGGGAATAGACGAGATATTGTTTAATAGTACACCTAATAAGACAAAAACATGATGGGGACCTAATGCGCAGCCTATTGAATATAGACAACAATATTGTACTGTATCATTAAACTGGATCTTGATTCCCACGACAACAAAAATGAGAATTATCTGATAGAGGTGCTATCACTACAATGACAATCATATTATAATATGTAAATTATCAAGTCAACTTTATATTTACACAGTGTTCCATGTTAAATGTATTTCAAAAAGATTAATTTAAAAATAATTTCACAAGTTGGTGCATGAATAGCCAGCCCACCTTCCTTTGATAGAACAACTCTGAGGCCTGTTCTTCATTCTACCTTAGGGAAGTTGAGTTCTCCCAGCAGTACCGTGATGATAGCACATTTGGTGGATTGGGGGGAGAGGGTGAGGAACTTCTCCATCCAATCACTTGTGATCCTTTATTCTTTTTAAAATATATTTTTATTAATTTCAGAGAGGAAGGCAGAGGGAGAGACAGATAGAAACATCAACAATGAGAGAGAACTATTGATCCGCTGCCTCCTGCTCACCACCACTGGGGATCCAGTCCACAACCTGTACATGTGCCCTGACCTGGAATCTGTGACCTCCTGGTTCATAGGTCTACGCTCAACCACTGAGCCATGTCAGCTGGGCTCACTTGTGATTCTTGAGATTAACTCCCAAATGTATGATCTGTACCTGAGTCCTGGTTTAAGGGTCTGCTTTGGGGGGCGGGGGGGACTCAAACTACATTGTCCAGCATTGTGCAGCTAGCTGGTGACAAAGGCAGCCCGGTGGAGGCTCTTCCCCCTTAAACCAAACATCATTTTACTCACAAACTTCCCCAGACCGGTCAGGCCACTTACCTCAGGTCTCACAGTCAGGAAGGGAGGGTTGAAATGGAAATGCAAACTCCTATTTGATTCATTGCAAAAATCTTAACAGTAACATCATATATGCTCAATGGAATCTCAAAAACGTAGAACCTGATCCATAAGGAGAGACTAGATCACTTGTCCGCTTCAAACACTGAATTATAATTTTTTATTTTTTATTAAAGTAGACATTTTATTTATTGTAATTTATAAATCAGCAACTGTTCATCAAAGTGTGATTGAGCTCCAAGAGATGTGTTGGATAGGGGATTGGCTAATTCCTATCCTCAAGGATATTAAAATGCAGTGATTACATTTTATTATTGTATTGATTCAACAATATTAACAATAATTCTCTCTCTCTCCTCTCTCTCTCTCTCTGTCTCTCTCTCTCTCTCTCTCTCTCTCTCTCTCTCTCTCTCTCTCTCTCTCTCTCCATATTATATATCTATATCTCACACTAAACCTCTATCAATACAGAGGATTTGTCATTCTCTCCCCCTGCCCTTCCAGGATTTCTCATAAATGTGCTTGTTATGGAATGTCTCACACTGTAATGTTGTGGCCTACTTATGAATCTGTGTCTCCCACTAGACTCCGGGATTCTCAAAGGCAGAGATCCTGTTTTATCTTTAACACCAAGTACTGGATATCTAATAATTTATCAATTTCTTCCATATGGCCAGGGACAGGGCTAAGCATAAGTGAATTACCTCATTTAACCTGCAAAAGAATTCAGAGGCAGCTTCTATTCCGATGTTCATTTTACATATTCTTTAATAAAGTCTGGGGCGGGAGCTAGAAACTCCCCTAAAGACACACAACTAGTAAATAAAAGAGACCGAACTCAATCCTAAAATTCAGCATAGCCCCTTGTTCCTTTCTGCACAATGTAGTCCTACATCTTTGCTCTACTAAACCCAAAGATCACTGAAAATGGTTCTGATCCCTTTAAAACTGTGCAGAATATCGTGGCTGCCAAGCCTCTCAGTATGAGCGGCACCCCCAGCGGATGAGACAGCTGCCTTGTCTCAATTAACCTTTACTGAGATCGAGTTGAGTTGACATTAGCTCCCTGAGCACCTCTTCAATCACTCATTCATTCATTCATGCATTCATAGGTTTTCATTTCAAATCGCCCCTTTGTGAACCAAGTTAGGAAATTCTCATTTTCACACATCACCTATTTTGATGGATTCTGCTCAGTTATTTTCTATTTTCATGATTGACCAGCAGCCATTTATACATTTTTTTCAACCATCATCTGTTTTGCAGCAATGGGCCTTCGACCTGTGATTGCTTTCAAGGAGGAATATTATCAGTAGCCGTTTGGGTTTGTTTGTTTTTGGTTTTGCGCATGCTTGCCTGTGTGTGTGTGTGTGTGTGTGTGTGTGTGTGTGTGTGTGTGTGTTATTTTTTTTGTTTTTTACTGTGGTTTTCTAGTAGCTTCAGTTTTCAAATGAAATTGAACAAGATGAATCTCTGTCACTTCTGAATCTGTGAAATCTTGAGCTATATATGAATATAGATATAAACATAGATATAAATATAGATATAGGACTTAGATATATACTAGGATTGAGGCAGATGGATAGGTGTATGTATCTATATCTACAGCTATAGACATAGATATAGAGATATATTTTAGATAAATAGTCTGTATGCTTTGGAAGGTGTCAAACTCTCAGCACCTGCATTAGCACCAATGAGGAAAGTTGTACCCATTGACTTGAGGTGCAACTTGCATACATTTCCTGTGGGGTGATCAAGATGGTCTTTGTGAATAAAGTTTTATTGGAATACAATCATACCCATTCAATTGTGTATCATCTATGACTGCTGTTGTGACACAATGGTAGAGCTGAGAAGTTGCAACAAGAGACTGTATTGTTTGCAAAATCTAAAATAATGTAGTGTCTGGTTCTTTACAGAAAAAAGGTTGAAAAAGAGAAAGAGGCGTGATCATAAGATCTCTACTTGAACCCTGACTCTGGCACTTAATAACTGGGAGCACTTGGGTAAATTACAATCTTTCTGAACTCTGATTTTCTGATTTATAAAATTATGTTAATAGTGAA
The DNA here is from genome assembly GCA_963924515.1 of Vespertilio murinus. Lineage (NCBI taxonomy): Eukaryota > Metazoa > Chordata > Mammalia > Chiroptera > Vespertilionidae > Vespertilio > Vespertilio murinus. The sequence continues at coordinate 75,155,130 of OZ004711.1, read as the reverse complement.
TAAGGGTATATAAGGAAAATACTTTGTGGTCTGTAAAATTTTACCTAAATTGTATTGTTTGTGGGGAGAGTAGCATTGGCAACTATATCAGTTAGCAATTGCTGCATAATAAACTACTCCTAGAACTCAGTGGCTAACTATAATAATTTATTACTTTTCACAAGTCTTTAGGTCAGCTGGGTGTTGGCTGATCTCAACTGGGCTCAATTGAGTAGATTTTCTGATCTCTGCTGGGCTGTCACACACTCTATAGCTGATTGGAGGGTGGTTTTGCTGAGCTTATCTCTTATCCTCTTCCTGAGACCACTGGACTAGCTTAGGCAGTGTCATCTCGTGGTGATGGCAGAGGCGAAAGAGAGCAAGCCCAATCAGGAAAGCACTTTTGAAGACTCTCCATCATGCATCATTACTGTTAATATCCCATTGAGAAAGTTCGCATGGTCAAAGTCAGAAGCAGGGAATTATGCCCAGGCCCAGCAGGAGGCCACGGCAGAGTCACAGAGCAAAGGGTGTAGACACGGGGAGTAGTGAAGACGTGAGGTCTCCAAGGCAATGTACTAAAATTATTGTTTGAAAAAAATGAGCATTCTCAAACCGTGGTGGCCAAAGTGAAAATGAGTGCAACTTCTGTGGACTGCAGTTTGGCAGCACATAAGAAAAATATTGTGTGTATGCCTTTTGACTGAGCTATCACATTTCTAAGAGTTTATCCTAGGTGAATCATGGATGTATACAAAGGTTTAGAATAAAAATGCTAACTGTATCATTGCTAATATGGGTAAAAAACTAGAAACAAATGTTCAAAAATGGAGACATAGTAACTAATTATGGCCCATCCACTTGGTAGAATAATATAGAAATATTAAAAATGAGGATTAAGAAGAATAATGGCTGACAAAAAATATGTATAATATATTCCTAAGTTGAAAACGCAATAAAATAATTTCTGTAACATATTCATGATTTATTTAAAATGTATATACATATGCATAGATAAAGAATGCAGATATGTTAAAATATTAATGATGGTTATATCTGAAAAATAAGATTAGTATTACATTTTATTTTCTTATAATTTTTTGGATAGTTGAGATTTTCCAAAACTATCATGTCTTACTTTTTGTAATCAAAAATTGTTTAAACAAAAGAAAATAAATTATCTGTTTTAACGTGGGAAGAAGGATTGTAGCAACAATCATATATGCCAGGGGTTGCCGATTTTTGCTTTCAGTTTTTCCCTTTGGCCTCCCACAGGCATTGTGAGATAATGAGCACTTCACCTATTGATTGGAAATGCGTTTTCTTTTAAACAAGTGACCTGTTGGACAGGAATCATTTATGGCTATGTAGCTGTGCATCAGCTGTACCACTCTAGTTTGAGTTATTTATTGTGAATTAGAAGTATTCTCTGCCTCTGCTTCAATGTTTTTTTACATACACTATTCCCTTGCTACTTGAAAATAAACCCTATATTTTAACTTTGAAACACCTAAGAGAAGGCTGATTGCAGTGGCACTGTTCGTTTTTGTAATACAAAAGTATTAAAAAATAACATAATTGCCCATGTTTGAAATATTAGGAAAACACTGGATTCAGATTACATATGGGACTCACCGACATTCTTTTCCTCTCAGTCTTTGATCTATTCTTTTTTTTTTTTTTTTTTTTTTTTTTTTTTTTTTTAATTGATTTTTATTAATTATGGTATCACATAATTGTCCTTATCCCCCCATTCCCAACCCAAACCCATCCCTACATATTCCCCTACCCCCTTATTGTCCATAGTGCATGCACACAAGTCCTTTGGTTGATCTCTTCCCTTTACCCCCACCCTCCCCTACTTTCCCTCTGAGGTTTGAGAGTCTGATCGCTGCTTCTCTTTTTCTGGGTCTATCTTTGTTCACCAGTCTATGTTGTTCATTATTTCGTCTAGATGTGTGAGGTCATGTGATCCAAGAAATACCCTTATAAAAACCTAAACTGCGATAAGCCTTAATGGTTATCCTGAGAGGCAAATGAATCAGTCTGTAGTGAGTTCCGTTCTGGGCCAGCAGTTCTTTTGAGTCCCAGTTTCAATGTCAAATAGTTCCTTGTGTGTACATGTCAGCCATGATATTTCAGATCTGGTTGGTGGACAAATGGTGGTAATGCAGGTCCGACCATCTCTTGTTTGATCGTGGGTATCCTTCAGCAATAGGCAGCCGCTGTCTGTTGGTATGGTGAGGCGTCCTCAGCATCTTCCATCTCTGAATTGTCTCTTCTGTCTTCATGGCTGGAGCACTTCTGTCTATTCCTCTCTGTTACTGGATTCCAGGTGGTCTCAGAGTTGTTTTCTGAAACTATACAAACATATTCTCGACCAAAAGTTAATACAGAGATATTCTCTTTAAATTTGACTTGGGATTCTTTTTCATCCCCACCCCACTCCCCCAAATAATTTTCCTCTTGCTTATTTTGACTCCATGTGTGTATTTTTATGGATATCTTGCTGTTAGCGTTTCAAATAAAGGTTAATTTTCTTAAGTACAAAAAAAGTTTTTAGATGTAAATTATTCTCAGTATATTTTTCCTTACATGATATTCTTCCACTGTCACCCCCTTTTTTACTTTAGATAATTGGAGACTTCTGGGGATTTTATTGTTAGTCTTGATATCTTTTACATTTTAATTATTTGCGCTACACTATGACTGCATTAGGTTCATAACATGTTGTGCAATTTTACCATGAGGCGCTCTGCCAATAAGAATTTTTGTTAATACTATAGGAACAGCATTTTGTACAGTACACTCAGTTTTTCTAGAATATTAATTTACTTCTATTAGCCACATTGATTTTCTCTGAGAAATTGGGTACTATTCATATGTCAGACTCAACACTCTAGCAACTATCTTATTTACCATGTGTGTATTAGTGGAATTGATTGTTTGGCTTCTTGAGAAGGGCCTGAGCATTCTAGCTATTAGGCTGGACTTGGAAATTAGAAACCCACTTGCCCCCACCATGGATACAAGGCCTCTCAAACAAGTCTTGTTGCAGTGAAATGGCAGCTGCTGTCAGCCACGTCTCTGTTACATGGGTCCCAAATTGAGCTGTGCATGGGTAGTGAAGCAGCCATGGGGGAAGGAGACCTCCCTCAGAATGGGAGAATGTTCAGGCGCCTGCCAGGTTGCAGGAGGGGTGGTAAGGGTCTGTGCCCCACCTCCGTTGCTCCCCAAGTTCTCTCCTGATGGCCCCTCTGTGACTGTGCCTGTCTTAGGTTGTTCCTTCCATGAGGAATCTTACCCGTCTCTGGCTAACCAGCCATCCTCCGGGGCCAAGCAGGGTGATGTGAGGTTTAGTTCTGTCTCCTTGGTGACCTATGCCCCATGGGCTCCACACCCAGCACCTGCCTCGGGAACCCCTCACCTGCTGGCAAGGTCCGGGCGTTGAGCTCATATTTTTGGGACTCCATGTTTCTTCTCCAGAGAGGGCCTAGCTCCCCCCACTGGGCGGGTGGGACATCCGTGGTGCCAGCCACGTTGGTGCTTCAGCCTTGGCATGAACTAAAAGGTCAGGTAACAGTTGTGGGCATCTGGACCATGAGAAAAGGTTCATTTTTGGCCACAAGGGCAAGACAGGCCAATATAGAATGCTCAGGTGCCTTCTCAGGAGGCCCTCTGCCTAGTGGAAGGGATGAGGTCCTTTCATATAGTTTTTAAATTGCTGTCAGACATTCAAAGGATTGGTTTGTATGTTTTTTGGGGATAATTGTATAATATGCTGTTGTAATTCTAAAATATCTATAGTTGTGTTGCTTTTGTCTCCAACCGCCAACAAAGTGTGTGTGTGTGTGTGTGTATTAATAAAATAAATCATTCTTTATTGATAGTCCTTGATGGGAGATACTATTATAGGTAATGGGGATAACCCAAATCTGGGAACAATTGTAATGACCTTGTAGAATAATATCATGTAAGGATATTCTTTGCTCTAGGTCATGGAAATTCCATTTTAAACTGGTTGTCAATTTCTTTTTGCTTAGGCAAGGTTTTTGTTTCATTTTCTACACCTTTCCCAGGAGGAAGTAGTGATGGTCCCTTCCTTTGGTGTCCTCACAAGCCAGAATCTTCTATTTAATTTTACACACAAAGGAGCAGTAGCTTAATTTTGTGTCCTACAAAAGGGGAGCTGGGTGGTGCGCTCTATGTAGTTATACTTCCTTGTCCCACCAGTAGTCCTCCTGGATGACTAAGGTGTTTGGTATCATCAGTGACTACTTTGGGCAGGAGGATCAACCCAGGTAAGGGCTCCCACCCATGCAGGATTAGGAACATAGGTCCAGAAATACTTACCCAATAGCCCCAGGTTATATTACCGTACAGCTGATTCCTGCTAGCCTGGCGGTAAAGGCGTTCTCAGGTGTTCTTGGGGTTCTGGTTACCTCACACTTTCTTCTCTCTCTCTCTCTCTCTCTCTCTCTCTCTCTCTCTCTCTCTCCTCTTTCTCTCTTATAATAATATTATTATTATTGTTTTACATATGTGTTCTTATCCCTCCCTTATCCCCCACCCTCCACCTATACTCCACCCCCATTTATCTGTGGCCATTAATGAGGCTCATGAGTATGCCCACAAGTCTCTCGGTTGATTTCTCCCCCTTTCTCCCAGCGATCCCCTCCTTCTCTGGTGTTTGGGGTTCTGATCAATATTACTCAGTCTCTGGGTCTGTTATTATTCATCAGTCTATGCCATTCACTATATTCCATAAATGAGTGATATCATGTGATGTTTATCTTTCTCTGCCTGGCTTATTTCACTTAGCATAATGGACTCCATCTCCCTCCAAGTTGCTGCAAATGGTAGGAAGTCTTTCTTTTTTAACGCAGCATAGTATTCCATTGAATAGATGTACCACAGTTTTTTAATCCATTCATCTGCTGATGGGCATTTCGGCTGTTTCCAAATCTTAGCTATGGTGAATTGTGCTGCTATAAACATAGGGGTGCATATATCCTTTCTGATCCGTGTTTCCATTTTCTTGGGATATATTCCTAGGAGTGGAATCAATGGGTCAAATGGGAGTTCCATTTTTAGTTTTTTGAGGAAACGCCATACTGTTCTCCACAGTGGCTGCACCAGTCTGCATTCCCACCAGCAGTGTAAAAGAGTTCCTTTTCCTCCGCATCCTCGCCAACACTTGTCGTTTGCTGTTTTGTTGATGATAGCCATTCTGACTGGTGTAAGATGGTACCGCATTGTTGTTTTGATTTGCATCTCTCTGATGATTAATGACTTTGAGCATGTTTTCATATGTCTCTTGGCCTTCCTTCTGTCTTCTTTAGAAAAGTGTCTATTTAGCTCAGTTGCCCATTTTTTAATTGGGTTGTTTATATTCTTTTTGTTAAGTTGTATGAGTTCTCTGTAAATTTTGGAGATTAAACCCTTATCAGTGATATCGTTGGCAAATATGTTCTCCCATGCAGTGGGGTTTCTTGTTGTTTTACTGATGGTTTCCTTTGCTGTGAAAAAGCTTTTTATTTTGATGTAGTCCCATTTGTTTATTTTATTTTTAGCTTCCATTGCCTTAGGAGCAGTATCAGTGAAGAAGTTCTTTCGGCATATGTCTGAGATTTTCCTGCCTGTGGATTCCTCTAATATTTTTATGGTTTCCTGTCTTATGTTTAAGTCCTGTGTCCACTTTGAGTTTATTTTTGTGTATGGTGTAAGTTGGAGGTCTAGTTTCATTCTTTTGCATGTATCTGTCCAATTTTCCCAGCACCATTTGTTGAAGAGACTGTCTTGTCTCCATTGTATATTCATGCCTCCTTTGTCGAATATTAATTGAGCGTAGTGCCTTGGGTCAATATCTTGATTCTCTATTCTATTCCATTGGTCTATATGTCTGTTCTTGTGCCAGTACCAGGCTGTTTTGAGAACAGTGGCTTTGTAATACAGCTTGAAGTCTGGTACAGAGATCCCTCCTACTTGATTCTTCTTTCTCAGGATTGCTGTGGCTATTCGGGGTCTTTTTTTATTCCAGATAAATTTTTGGAGACTTCTTTCTAGGTCTGTGAAATATGCTGTTGATATTTTAATGGGGAGTGCATTAAATCTATAGATTGCTTTGGGTAGTATGGACATTTTGATGATGTTGATTCTACCAATCCATGAACATGGTATGTTCTTCCATCTGTTTACATCTTCCTCTATCTCTTTTTTCAGTGTTGTGTAGTTTTCTGCGTATAAGTCTTTTACCTCCTTAGTTAAGTTTATTCCTAGGTATCTTAATTTTTTTGGTGCGATGGTAAATGGGATTGCTTTCTTTGTCTCTCTTTCTGTAAGTTCATTATTGGTGTATAGAAATGCCATAGATTTCTTGGCGTTGATTTTGTATCCTGCTACCTTGCCGAATTCATTTATTAAGTCTAATAATTTTTTTATGGACTCTTTAGGGTTTTCTATGTATAGTATCATGTCATCTGCGAATAAGGACAGTTTTACTTCTTCTTTTCCAATTTGGATGCCTTTTATTTCTTCTTCTTGTCTGATCGCTATAGCTAGTACTTCCAGCACTATGTTGAACAGGAGTGGTGAGAGTGGGCATCCCTGTCTTGTTCCTGTTCTTAGAGGGAATGGTTTTAGTTTTTGCCCATTGAGTATGATGTTGGCTGTGGGTTTGTCATAAATGGCTTTTATTATGTTGAGATATGAACCTTCTATCCCTACCTTACTGAGAGTTTTTATCAAGAAAGGGTGTTGGATTTTGTCAAATGCTTTTTCTGCATCAATGGATATAACTATGTGATTTTTATCTCTCAATTTGTTTATGTGATGTATCACATTTATTGATTTGCGGATATTGTACCATCCTTGCATCCCTGGTATAAATCCTACTTGATCATGGTGTATGATCTTTCTGATGTACTGCTGGATCCGATTTGCTAGAATTTTGTTGAGGATTTTGGCATCTATGTTCATGAGGGATATTGGCCTGTAATTCTCTTTCATTGTGTTGTCTTTATCTGGTTTTGGTATTAGGGTGATGCTGGCTTCATAGAAGGAGCTTGGAAGTGTTCCTTCTTCTTGAATTTTCTGGAGTAGTCTGAGGAGGATAGGTTTTAGTTCTTCCTTGAATGTTCGGTAAAACTCTCCTGTGAAGCCATCTGGCCCCGGGCTTTTGTTTGCTGGAAGCTTTTTGATGATTGCTTCAATTTCATCCATAGTTATCTGCCTATTGAGATTTTTAGTATCTTCTTGATTAAGTTTTGGAATGTTGTATTTTTCTAGGAATGTGTCCATTTCCTCCAAGTTGTTCAGTTTATTAGAATAGAGTTGCTCATAGTATTTTGTAACAATCCTTTGTATTTCATCTGGGTCTGTTGTTATTTCACCTCTTTCATTTCTGATTTTGTTTATTTGGGTCCCCTCTCTTTGCTTTTTGGTGAGCCTGGCTAGTGGTTCATCAATCTTGTTTATCCTTTCAAAGAACCAGCTCTTGGTTTTATTGATTTTTTGTATTGTTTCTTTGGTCTCTATGTCATTCATTTCTGCTCTGATCTTTATTATTTCCTTCCTTCTGTTCACTGTGGGTTTTTCTTGTTGCTGTCTTTCTAACTCTTTGAGTTGTTGAGTTAGATTATTTATTAACACTTTTTGTTGTTTTTTGAGGTATGCCTGTATAGCTATAAATTTTCCTCTCAGTACTGCTTTCATTGTATCCCATAGTATTGATATTGTTGTGTTTTTATTGTCATTAGTCTCCAGGAATTTTTTAATTTCTTCTTTGATCTCATTGTTTACCCAATCATTGTTTAATAGCATGTTATTCAATCTCCAAGTGTTTAAATTTTGGGGGGTGTTTTTCTTATAGTTTATTTCTAATATTATGCCATTGTGGTCTGAGAAAATGCTTGGAATGATTTCAATCTTTTTGAATTTAGGGAGACTTTGTTTGTGACCCAAAATGTGGTCTATTTTTGAAAATGTCCCATGTGCACTTGAGAAGAATGTATATTCTGTGGCTTTGGGGTGAAATGTTCTGAAGATATCAATTAAGTCCATCTGATCTAGTGAGTCATTCAGAATTGCTGTTTCTTTGCTGATTTTTTGTTTAGTTGATTTATCCATTGATGTCAGTGGCGTATTAAAGTCTCCTACTATGATTGTGTTGTTGTCAATTTCTCCCTTGATATCTTCCAGGAGATTTTTTATGTATTTGGGTGCTCCTACATTGGGTGCATATATGTTTATTAGGGTTATATCTTCTTGTTGTATCGATCCCTTTATTATTATGAAGTGGCCTTCTTTATCTTTTGTTATGGCCTTTACTTTGAGGTCTATTTTGTCAGAAATAAGTACTGCTACCCCAGCTTTTTTTTCATTTCCATTTGCCTGAAATATGTTTTTCCATCCCTTCACTCTCAATCTATATGAGTCATTTTTTCTGAGGTGGGTCTCTTGTAGACAGCATATATATGGGTCATGTTTTTTTATCCATTCAGCCACTCGATGTCTTTTGAGTGGAGCATTTAGTCCGTTTACATTTAAGGTTATTATTGAAATGAAATTGTTTGTAGCCATTTTTATTTTTTTGAGACTATTCCTTCTTAACATTTTGTTTTACACCAGCCCTTTTAGCATTTCTTGCATTGCTGGCTTGGTCGTGATAAACTCCCTTAGCATTTTTTTGTCTGTGACGCTCCTTATTTGCCCTTCAATTTTGAATGATAACCTTGCTGGATAGAGTATTCTTGGATTTAATCCCTTGGTTTGCATCACTTTGTAGATTTCTTTCCATTCTTTTCTGGCCTGATGTGTTTCTGTTGAGAAATCATTTGATAATCTAATGGGGGTTCCCTTGTATGTAACTTTCTGTCTCTTTCTTGAAGCCTTTAAGATTCTCTCTTTGTCCTGAATATTTGCCATAGTAATTATGATGTGTCTTGGTGTGGGTCTATTCGGGTTCATTCTGTTTGGGACTCTCTGGGCTTGTATGACTTTTTTCTTTGCTACCTCAGGGAAATTTTCTGACATTATTTCTTCAAATATTTCTTCTAAACCTTGTTCTTCCTTTTGTTCTGGCACCCCTATTATTCTTATGTTGCTTCGTTTCATGTTGTCCCATAGCTCCCTTAGGCTTTCCTCCTGTCTTTTAAGTTTTTTCTCCAATTGCAATTCAACTTGGCTGTGTTTTGCTTCCCTGTCTTCTAATTCACTAATTCGGTCCTCTGCTTCTCCTAGTCTACTGTTGAAGCTTCCCATGGCGTTTTTTATTGCATCTATATCATTCTTCATTTCTTCTTGATTTTTCCATAAGTTGTTGATTTTTTCATCCATTTCTTCTTGTTTCTTGCATATGGTGTTAATTTTTCCTTCCAACCGATTTAAGACCTCCATGATCCTTATTCTGAATTCTTTTTCTGGCAAATTGCAGGCTTCTGTGTCACTTAGCTGTCTTTCTGGTGTTTCCTCATTTTCCTTCCTTTGGTGAGATCTTTGCTTACCCATTTTTGGTCTTACTGACTGATCTAGATGTTGAGCTTTGCAGGGGCTACTCCTTGGGTGTCAATAGCTTCTCTATCTGCCGTTTCTCTATGGCAGTATCTACGGTTAGCTGCAGTTCCTCTGGTGGGTGCTGTTCGCAGCAATGGTGCCTCCTCTGGTTTGTGGGGGAAGTTGCTCGTATAGCTTCTGTTCCTTGGGCGGTGTTGGGATGATTATGAGGTTGCTATGGATCTGGATGCTCCCTCAGCTGCTGCTCCCTGGGCCAACAAGACTCAACACCGAGGGAACTAAACACAGATGTACTCACGACACCTAAAACCCCAGTATAAGTGACCCCCTGAGAAAATAGATATTGGACAGCGAAAAGAGAGCACAAATGCTATAGAGGAGAGAGGAAGATATATGGAATAAAAGACAGAAGAATAAGAGGATTGAAGCAGAATTTGTAGAGGCTAAACTTATATAGTGAAAATAAGATTGAGAATTGGATGACTATGGGGAAGGCCTCAATTTAGTATTAAGGAAGTAGAAAGGGAATAATTGGATGAAAGGAAAGAGAATTTAAAAAATGGTAAATTTACATAAAGAAATTAACTTCAAAAATGGTATAAAAAATTAAAAATAGCAAATAAAAAATACTGATGAGAAATAAGGTGGACAGATATAAAAGAAAAGTATCAGACCCGAACCAGAAAACAAAGAAGAAAAGAAGAAAAAAATGCAGAAAGGGAGAAAGAAAGAAAGAGGAAAAAAGAAAGAAAAATAGAAAAAAAGGAAGGAAGGAAGGAAGAAAAAAGGAAAGGAGAAAAAAGGAAAAATAAAAATAAAAGTGGGGGTAAAAAAGTAGAGTGTCTTCTTTTGGCTGGGTTATGATTCCGTTTGTATTGTTCTATCAGTTTCCTGGTTGCTATATCCTCAGGGATTATTCAGATTCCTTGTTTTACTCAATGGGTGATCGGGGTGTGGCTACGTTGGTTGCCTGGAGACTGGAGGGCGGGGCTGTCTCTCGGGAGAAAATGGCGACTGTGCTTACGGAGATGACTCAGCACCAGGTCTGTGACCACCTCCCCCAGATCACCCACTCTTCCCCAATTCCACAAGCCCACACCCTCTCCCGCACCTCAGCCACGGGTAAGTGTATCTCAAAGGTCCTGCGAACCAGGTTTAGTGGGAGGAGGCACAGGCACCAGCGCGAGGAGGGATTGCGTTTCTAAGAGCTTCTCTCTTGTCGGCACTGTGAGATCCAGTTTACCCTTCAGAGTTTGCTCAAATCTAAATCCAGACCCTTAGGATCAGAATCCCCGACCTCCCTAAGTCCCTTGGTCCCCCTCCCTTTTATTTTCTCACAGAAATGCTTAGCCTGTCCTCAGGGACGCGGCCCAGCACCCTGTGGATTCCCCCCTGCCTCTGGTCGCTGAGGCTCCGCAGATTCTCCCGCTTTGATCTTTGATTTTACCTTACTTCCGGAACTTCTGCCCTTCCTGGGTGTAAACTAGCTCACCAGCTGTGTCTCCTCACCAAATTTGGGCTGAATTCCACTCGTTTCAGCTGCTCCCTCCACCTGCTCTGGGACTAGGCTCTGGACGCGTCCTTCCACTACGCCGCCATCTTCCGAGTCTGCAGGCCCTGGAAGCAAGCAGTGAGGCTTCTGGGAGAGAGAGAGCGCGAGAGCGCAGAGAGCGCGAGAGCGCAGAGAGCGCGAGAGCGCAGAGAGCGCGAGAGCGCAGAGAGCGCGAGAGCGCAGAGAGCGCGAGAGCGCAGAGAGCGCGAGAGCGCAGAGAGCGCGAGAGCGCAGAGAGCGCGAGAGCGCAGAGAGCGCGAGAGCGCAGAGAGCGCGAGAGCGCAGAGAGCGCGAGAGCGCAGAGAGCGCGAGAGCGCAGAGAGCGCGAGAGCGCAGAGAGCGCGAGAGCGCAGAGAGCGCGAGAGCGCAGAGAGCGCGAGAGCGCAGAGAGCGCGAGAGCGCAGAGAGCGCGAGAGCGCAGAGAGCGCGAGAGCGCAGAGAGCGCGAGAGCGCAGAGAGCGCGAGAGCGCAGAGAGCGCGAGAGCGCAGAGAGCGCGAGAGCGCAGAGAGCGCGAGAGCGCAGAGAGCGCGAGAGCGCAGAGAGCGCGAGAGCGCAGAGAGCGCGAGAGCGCAGAGAGCGCGAGAGCGCAGAGAGCGCGAGAGCGCAGAGAGCGCGAGAGCGCAGAGAGCGCGAGAGCGCAGAGAGCGCGAGAGCGCAGAGAGCGCGAGAGCGCAGAGAGCGCGAGAGCTGATCTATTCTTATATTTCATGCTTTTGTACTTGTTAGAGCTGATACTCTGGAGAGGAAGTTTCCCTCTCCATAGTTATGTTTGGTCAACAGAAATGTGTCCACAAAGCATCCATTCTGTTCTCAAATGAAGACTACTAGTGAATGTTTATGGATATAATTAAGGCACTAAATTAGGTGTTAAGAATACTTAGAAGAATAAGGCAATGCCACTGGCCTTAGACACATAGGCTACCTATTTCAGGACAAAATATAATAATAACAATAATAAAATAATAATTCTGATCATGTGGGTATTATATGACATAGCAAATGACATAGCAACAAACATCCAGAAACAGGCAGCGCATATGTTTCAGGGTCTGCCTCAGGGACCACATCCCACCAATATTCATACGATTTCTTCAATAACATGAGTGCACCCTGAAAATGACAAATTTGCTTGTAGTTTATATAACATTCACATGCTGTTTAATAGAAAACATCTTTAGGGGCATAGATAAATAAATTGTGGTATTGCTGTACAAAGTTATATAGTAATGGAAATGAATGAACCCAGTCCATAGGTATCAACAAGGATGCATCTTACAAAAATAATGTTGAACAAAAAAAGCAAGTTGCAAAAGTATACCTATAGTACATGGAAATGATTCTATTTCTATAAATTTTAATAATAGGCAAAATAATAGTAAATATTGCTAACAGATGCACATTTAGTATATAGAGTGTCCATACACGAGCTGTTCCCTGTCTGCACATTAACTGGGCATTAGGAATGATAAATCCCAAATTCAGCCCCAGGGTTATTGCTGAGAGTAAAGGGTAGAACGCATCTGAGAAAGAATTTAGAGAGGGCTTTAAATGTATTGACAATATAATTTTTTTTAGTTGGATAGTGAGTGAGATGGAATTTATTATATTGTTTTTATATCATTCATTGTTTTTATACCCAACATGTTGTAATAAACTAAAATAAATACTCATGGAGGCCCCAGTAGATGCTCCTACATCCAAGTGTGACCTATATGAACACAGATATTTTCATCGATAGTAGATAGAACAGTGACAAATCGATTGCAAAGGATTTACAGCAGTGCTTTAAGGTGGAATGCATTAAGGTAAGAACTTGAACAGTTTTTAAGAATATCAACTCCATGTGACTACGCAAAGCCAAGACGGTTTGTCCATCTAGGATCCCATTTCTGCCGACAGGAAGATTTGTACCCAAGGCCCTGAAATTCAAGAGCCTGCTTACCAAATGTTGGGGGAACATTTCCACGCCTGAGAATTTAGGGCTGTTAATCATCCGCCACATTTGTGCTAGGCCCATTAGACCATTTCGGGTCTTGTCTGTTTTTATTACTTGTTATATTTCTAGTAAAGTTAAAGCTTTTAACACTGCTTGGGTGCCTACGAAGTTGATGAATTCCTCCACTGCTGATGGTGTCTCACGCTGATCCTCTAATGGGTGCATTGAAATATAATCTGCTGGGTTATTTTCTTTCCCTGGCCCATGCACAGTTTTATAATCATAGCCATGTAGATATTGTAAACCCCATCACTCAGAGCACTGCGCCTCTGTGAACTGTGAACTGCCAAATATTGTCATGAGTGCCTGATGATCTGTTACCACATAAAGGCAGAGCCGCAAATGAGTAAGAGGCGGTGTATGAAAGCCAGGAGGCTGGCAGGCCTCTGTCAAGCCCCTGATGGACACGTGACCCTCTTAAAACTGGTCTTGCATAGAACACAGTCGAGCACTCTCACCTGCATTGGAATATAAACCCCATTTCCATAGTTTTGAGAAAGGCTTCATAAACCCGTAGCATTTTTTTAAAAAACTGTTAGGTCATGGCCTGTAAGTTTGGATATTACAAAGCATGCAAGAGCTATTACTTTAATTTCCATCTGTCAAGTAGCTGGAAATACACAAAAATGTTTCACAGTGGCTTTCTCTTACAACAGCCTCCAGGTCAGTGTGGCAGTACAAAGCCACATCTCTGAGTGGGTCCCCAATTCTGCCTCCCGGAGGAACTCAGGGGTGTGAGGTCTTGGCGTCTGCATCTATAGAACAGAGCTTCTCCAACTGTAACGTGGAGATAACCGTTTCTGTGTCCTGAGGTGTTGCAAAGGTTAGTGTATATTCAAAAGGAACTTTGAAAATGCAAATGATTGTATTTTCAGTAAAGTGAGGAAAACAGGTAACGGGACAACCTCAATTTTGATTTTGATTTTTTGATACTGTGAAGCTCAATAAAAATTATAGCATTTTGTTTCCATACCCCAATAAACATCCTATTGGGGGTATATGTCCACTTGTTTGCTCAGGAGGAATGACTATTGCATAAGTAGCATCACTCTGATCTTACTCTTTGTGAGATAATAACACCCCTTACAAGATCTAATTCCTCATGGCGGGGAAACGTGGACCTCCCTCGGGGTCATGGAAGATGCGTGACAGGATTCTAAAACAATCGCCCTTGGATCACCATTTTTGAAATGTTTTCTTCTAATCCACATATTTCTCCCCGACTGAAGGGAAGGGAATTAGAGAGTGAGCCAGGAGAGGGACTGTTTAAGGTCATCTGTCTCACATTCAGTACAGCAAGAGAGCGATAAGTCAAAAAATTTCATAGATGAGTCAGAAAGCAAGATTAGGCAGGAGTAAGATTTAACCTATAAACCTGCTGGAAACGGGCCACAAATCTGGCGCTGAACTTTCTTGCAGCCAAATGAAAATGGAAATGCAATTGCCTATAAACTTCACAGTGATCACAAGTTAAATATTAATCTGTTGCTCAGGAAATAGCTCATGTATTCCTATAATTTGACCCGAATAATTCTTTTCCATGGGCTTTTCATGCCACAAGGGACTTATATTTGTACCTCGCTTTTTTCTTATCTAAGAAGAGGGGGCTGAGGTGGATCCTTTCCTTGGTTCCTTCTAACTCTTCTGTGCTCTGACATTTTTCTGTATTATTATAATAACTGTTCTGTTTATTTTACATTGCCTGAACAGTGGACGTATTCTTCTGAATCTATTATTTAGTTATGCAGAATTTGGCAGAGCTAAGTGTAAGGTAAGAAATAAGAAGGCTGCTCCTTAAAGATTAATGTAGGTCTTTGTAAATATTCTTTGTATTCTATATCCAGGGTTTAGAGCCAGTAAAGAACTTGTCATGTCAAAATACTTCATCTTCAATCATCATTATCTTTGAGCATAATCACCATTTATGATATAAATGAACCATCTTGCTCATAGTTGGTATAGAAATTTGCTGAGTGAATGGCTTTAGGTGGAATAGCTTCAATAGTTTATTTTATTTTAATTAATAGTAGAGCAGTTTTTATATACCTAAAACTGAGCAGATAGTACAGAGAAAGTTCCCATCTACTCCCTCTACTCATCACTCAGTTTCTATTATTATTAACATAAAAGTGGCCCAGTGCACAGATTCGTGCACATTGAAAAGAAGTTAACACATTAAGCGCCCAGCTGGTCACTGGTGACTGACACTACACTTTCCATCCGGAAGACAAAACAGGCTTGGTGCTTAACATGTTAATTAGAAGAAATATTTTCATATCGCTATTTATCCTTTCTCTATAATAGAAGTGTCAAAGATGAAAGAAAATTAGTAAAATGTATATGAAAATAATATATAAATTGATTAATAAACAATAACATCAAAAACCTGAGATAAAAACAACAAAAACATGTGATAAAAACATGAGATAAAAACAATGACTGATAAATTGATTAAACTTATTCTAATATCTCCCTGTATACCACATTAAGAATAAAAACAATTTCAGAGTGCTTGACTAATTTTCCTTGTGATGAAGTATTTACAACTTTAATGTCACATGCTCTTCAAACTCCAGAGAAAGCATCATATAACTAACCATGTCTGAAAATGGGTTCAGGTAGGAATGCTGCTGCTCTAGAGTCTGTCTTTGTGATATTAATAGTCATTGCAAATGCTGGCATCACGGGAAACTGTCTTCAAGTTAATTTAAATAGGAGGCCAGTGTCAGATGGGGACAAATCAATTCTTGGAATCAAAACAACCTTTCCTTCCGCAGATCCTGTTAATACTTCAGCTTCTAGAAACACAGGCGTGTGATTGGTGCCAGTGAGAACTTTATATGTAGGGCACATGAGCAAGTCAACATTTATTTTTAAATTGCCAGTGCCCATCATATATGCTGGCCAATGGGTTAGTCAGATGGTTGGATGGACGGACAGTCACTTAGCCTTTAATATATATATTATGTTAGTGTAGTACATTTGTTACAATTGATGAGCCATTATTGATTATCATGAACTAAAATCCATAGTTTACATTAGGGGTAACCTTTTGTGTTTACATTAAGATTCAACCTAAGGGGTTAGCCCAATGGTTGGCAAACTCATTAGTCAACAGAGCCAAATATCAACAGTACAATGATTGACTGAAATTTCATTTGAGAGCCAAATTTTTAAAACTTAAACTTCTTCTAATGCCACTTCTTCAAAATAGACTCGCCCAGGCCATGGTATTTTGTGGAAGAGCCACACTCAAGAGGCCAAAGAGCCACATGTGGCTCGCGAGCTGCAGTTTGCTGACCACTGGTTTAGCCAAATGTAAAATGTCACATATCTACCATGATAGCATCAAACAGAATAGTTTCACTCCCCTAGACTTAGGTGGGATAATTCCAATAGTATTTTTATCACCTAGTAATACCTTATGCTACCTCATTCATTTTCAAAGACAAAAATTATACATATATTAGTGCCCCCCAAATATGGCTAATTGTTTTAATTTAGCATAAGGCCAGCATTTCTATCCCAGTTTAGGACATAAAATTTTATGGACTTCATTTTCATAAATACTTATAAAACTTGAAAATTTGTCTGAGGTGCTCAATCCTATCATTTATTATTCCAAAAGAGCATGTGGTGGCTTAGCACAACACTCTGATGTTGCAACAAGATGTCAAATTATATATTCAAGACATAGCACTGAACAGTCTTTTCCTAGGGAGCATCGTACTTTTCTAAATATTTGATAACTCCAATGGAGTGATTTAGGTCTTCAAGTTTTTAAGAGTTGTGGGTTTATACTCAGTAGGCAGGATTTCTACTACTCCAGAAACAAAAGCATGCAATTCCTATGTTATTTAAGGATTTATTCCTTAAATTTGTTGCCCATGTAAGGAAATAAATAGGTACCCAGATACCCAGACACCCAGACATGCCTTTTATTTCATACTAGAGGCCTGGTGCACAAGATTCATCCACGTTGGGTTGGGGGGGGGGGCAGGAGGATGTCCCTCCTCCTGGCCTGCACCCTCTCACAGTCCGGGACCCCTCAGGGAATGTCTGACTGCCAGCTTAAATCCGATCCCAACTGGGGATGGGGCCTAAGCTAGCAGCCAGACATCTCTCTTGCAGTCCGGGGCTCTCACAGTCCAGAACCCTTTGCTTCTTACCATCTGCCTATAGCAGAGGCCTGAGAGGATCCCACTATCACTGCTGTGCTCGCCAGCCATATGCCTGGCTTCTAACTGAGCAGTGCTCCCCCTGTGGGAGCACACTGACCACCAGCATTGAGCTGCCCCCTGGTTGTTAGTGCATGTCATAGTGACCGGTTGATTTGCATATTAGGCTTTTATTATATAGGATGATCCTGATGTTTCCTGAGGTCTCAGGATGCCAGGCATCTGTGACAATCAGTTAGACAAGTTATCACATTTAGTTAGTGAACATATATTCTCAGTGAGCACATCTTTGAGGGGAGAGAAAATAAGAGGGAGTTATATTTGCTTACATCTAATTATTCAACAAATATTGAGTTCCTACTATGAGCTGTGTAAAGGGCTAAATGCAAGAACAAAAGAGTCTAGTGATGACACAGACAATTAGCAATTATAAGACAAATTGAAGGTATATGAACATGGTATTTTAGATTTCAGGGGTAGTTAAACCCTATCATTTCTCAGTTAAAGCTAAGAAAGGTGAAAGGTCAATGATTTTTAAAAAATGAATAGTAGAGCCTCGAATAGAACTGACACTTAGTTAAGCATTACCAAACCCACCTTTTTGTTCTTGCTTAAATAGTATGGCATTATTCTGATAAATCTTAGACACATTTTTTAAAAATTATCTTTATTGTTGAATATATTATAGATATCCCCTTGGTGTGTTTTTTTTTTTCCATTGACCCCTCCACTCCTCCCAGGCGTTCACTACACTATTGTCTGTGTCCATGGGTTATGCAGACTGAGACATCTTTAATAGTTTAATTTGTGCCAACTATATTCCTTAGAATAGTTAGGGGAGAAGGAAGATGCCTACTGAATTCTAGTGAAGTTTAATTTAATCTGCCTTGGGCGAAATTTAAGCTAAAGTTGTTAGCGGAAAGACATACCAAAGGAGGCATGAAAACACAAGAGTACTGTTGCTGCTTTTTTCTAAGTTTGTTACAGATCAGAATTTCATCATCGGAGTTAAAAGCATTGGGGAGATGTTGAATTACTTTTCTGATTGTATCTTTAAAATTTTTCAACAGCTGTGTTTATTTTAGACATTAATCTTTGAGGCTGTCTCAAGAAAATATAAAAATAAAATGTTTTTCAAATAAGAAGATCTTGTAACGAGTTCTGAGGGTCACCTTTGTTCAAATATGGCTCAGAAAAGACAGATGAACCATTCAGCAATTGAACTGTGTCTGGTAAAATTGACCAGATAATATATGTATCTCCTCCTTCCTATCTCTTGATCTGAGTGATTGCCACCAATGCAAATTCTGACCTACCTCTTTTGTTCAGTTTAAGAAGAGAAAGTAAAAAAGATATATTAGTGCATGGTGTTGGATCAGTCACTGTTCTGATCTTATCTCTGCCTTTTCCATTCTTTTAAATTAGGTTTTTCATTTTTCTTAAGGTTTCATGTTTCTTCATTTGATCACGCAGCATCAATAATTTCTCTACATTTGCAGCTAGTCAGGCTGTAGAATATATCAACTATGTTTTTAATGGTACACATGAAATTGCACTATAATATCCCAAAGGCAGAAGATTGATTCTATTAAATTACAAATAAATGTAGAACATTCAGGGATGCTGGAATTACAACCAATGGTACGTCGTCTGACATATGGAATGGAGTGTTTTCTCGATAGCTAAAAATTACTTTTATTGTCTGAATATCATAAAGGAGTTTCAAGTTGTGTTTAAAGTAAGGTAACAGAGTGAAACACGCATTTCAAAGAAAATATTATGTTATATTATATACTAACCATGTTCTAGGAAAATGTTCCTCTTTGCAGGTGTCCTGCCTCTGAGAATTTGCCTTGACCCATGATCCATCTGAACCAGCGCAACAATGAGTTGCAAAGATCTCAAATTAACATCTATCTGCCCTTTACCGTTTACAGCAGTGCTTTCGTATAATTACATCATTTGGATCCTGTTTATGACCACACAAGGAATATGACTCTCAGTACCTTACCTATTATGCATATGGTCCTTTGTCCCCAAGGGGCTGAATAGGAAGAAAACTAACACTATTAAATGTCTCCTATTAGACTCATTGCTATGAGCTCCTCTTTAAAGTCTTCTTACATCTTTTTTGTTACCAGAAGATGTAAATGAAGCATTTCCCATTTTCATCAATAACCACCAGTCAAACTGGGAAGTCATGAGAAAAGAAAATGAAATAAACCTCCAGCTATCGTGGAAAAGGTAAAAGCAAAGTCACCCTAATTGTGGAGAATATTCCAGTAGATGCCTGGGAATATCCTTGCCTAAAGCCCTCCTTTCTTCTGGTCACAGTCACAGAGCTCGACAGCCTATGTGCGCTCTTGCGCAGATAACCGAACCATAACGCTGGGACCAAACATGGTCACTGTGAACGCCTTGTCCAAATGCTCACCCAGAGGCCGCCAACTGACAGTCCCCTCCTGGGAGATTTCCTGTATCTCCTGGCCCGTGGGGGCTGCTGGTCCTCAGACACGGAGCCAGGGCATGGCCTCACTGAAAATGCTGGGCAGTTAATGCCCCCATGTGTGACCCTCAACCAAGCAGTGGTGGTGGGCTGAGGGGGAGGTGTTGACTTGGGTCATCAGAGAAGCAGATGGTAAGGGGGGAGATTAAAAAGGAAATGCCCTTGAAAGGACCCAGGAAGGGGCCAGGAAAGCTGAGAGAACTGTGAGACCCCCATGCAAGTCTGACATGAGGAAACCCCTGCCCAGGAATTTGGTGGGTGCATCCTACATGACGGGAACCCCGTCAGGAAGTCCTCAAGCCAAAGTCTCCCAGAAAGGAGTCCACCTCGCTCAGGAACATGTCCGCCTCTGTATCCCCGCCACACCAGGTTATTAGAGAGAGCAGCCCCGGGGGAGGAGAGGTCTCAGCATAAATGTGGCCAGAATTTCCCTGCACCGGCCCTGGGCCCTCAGCCAATTAGCTCCCCGAGTAGCTGGTCTGCCAGGCGGATTAAAGTAGCTCTTTGAGGGGACAGTTGTGAGGAGTGTCCCACCCAGTTGGTTCCTCCATGGACAGGTATGTGGTAATGTAGTTCTGAGTTTCATTTCTGATGATTAGTGATAGTGAGCATCTTTTCATATACCTTTTGGGCATTGACTAGTATATAGTGGAGACGTGTCTATGTGGATCTTTTGCCCATTCTTTAGCTGGGTGATTTGGGTTTGTTTCTTTCTTTTTGCATTTGAGTTGTGGGAGTTCCCTCTATATTTTAAACAATAACCAGTTACCAGGTACATGGCTTGCAGGCGTTTGCTCCCATTCCTGAAGACAGTGCTTTTTCATGGCATTTAGTTATTGAGTTCCATCTGCTTTGAAGCAGGTCATTGGCCATGGCTAACTTGGGGAGCCATTTTTATGCTCAAAGGGGGGTGCCTAGGGATGTGGAATGGGTTATTTCTTATTAGTCAGCCCCACGCATACCACTAATGCTTACTCCTCTCCTGAAGTCTACCATCTCCCTGACTCCAATTTCTGGGCTTTATCTAAAGAAGCTGGAATAGACCTTAATACTGGTAAAATGTTTCTTTAAATTATTTGCTTAAAATTGTTCTTTCTCATCTAATGACATGAGAATGTGGTTAATTAGGGCTAACACAATTAGGTCAAAGTATCTGCAGAAATACTGTTTTTTATCTCTGAGAGCATCACACGGTTTCAGTGTATTTTTCCCGTTAATTGCACACAGACCAGGGGAGCCAGGACAGAAGCATCTGACTTTCACACCAGGCCTGTCCCCTAAGCCCAGGAGATCACCTACATTCCCACTCTGGCAGAATAGAATGACTTTTAGAGTTGGTTCTGCCTCATTGAACCCTTTATTAGAAAAATCATAAATCCGGTGGTCAGAGTAGGGCGCTAGGCCCTGACTTCTCAGGTGAAGTCCCCAGGTAGATGTGCCTTGAAGTTGCTATGGCAACAGGGATGATGTGCTGTACTGTGTACCTACCTATTAGGTAAAGCCACAGTGAGGCCACCTAGGCACATCTCCGCTCCTTGTTCTGTGGCATAGAGAGTCACACAGAGCCATCATTGTATTCTGTGCATCTCATTCTTGCACACTGCCCCCTGACCCCTTCCCACAGATGCTACTCTTACTGCAAATGAGTGTCATTGAGGTAGGGACTTCCCATCCCCCTTCTTAGACTAGTCAGCTTTCAAGTATTATAATCTGGATGACACTATCTCAGTCTTCTTGGTAAACCCTCAATCCTAACTCAGCTCTATTTGGTTTTTCTATTTTAACCCTACATTACAATGGGGAGCATGGTATGGTATTGCCGAGTTTGTAGTATTCAAGATAAATGATAATTCCTATTACTATTATTTTCATACACATACCGGTAAATATATTTCAACATTAAAATTTATATCTATCTATCTATCTATCTATCTATCTATCTATCTATCTATATTTCATTTATATATGCATGAAATTAGTGCACAGGGGTGTGTGTCCTTCAACCCAGCCTGCACGCTTTCCAATCTGGGACCCTTCAAGGGATGTCTGACTGATCGGTTAAGCCCGATACCACAAGCAGTCAGACATCCCTCTCAGAATCCAGGACTGCTGGTTCCCAACAGCTTGCCTGCCTGCCTTCTTGATTGCACCTAACCACTTCTGCCTGCCAGCCTGAACCCCCCCTAACCACACCCCTAACAGCCTGATTGATGCCTAACTGCTCCCCTGCCAGCCTGATTGCCTCTAACTACCCTTCCTTGCAGGCCTGGTCACCCCTAACTGCCCTCCCCTGCTGACCATCTTGTGGTGACCTGCTTGTGTGTTGGAGTGATGGTCAATTTGCATATTACTCTTTTATTAGATAGGCTAGAGGCCTGGTGCATGGGTGGGGACTGGCTGGTTTGCCCTGAAGAGAGTCCCAGATCATGGTGGGGGTTCCCTTGGGGCATGGGGTGGCCTGGGTGAGGGGCCTCTGGGGTTTGCAGGCCAACCACACCCCATGGCAACCCAAGCAGAGGCCCTGAGATCTGGGATTTATTTATCTTCTATAATTGAAACTTTGTAGCCTTGAGCAGAGGCCAGGGCAGGCCAGGAAATTTGGCTTCCTCCATTGCCTGGGAAACCCAAGCCTCCTGCTTGCTCCATGGCCAACTGCCAGCTTTGTTGGGTTAGTTTGCATACTCGCTCCTGATTGGCTGATGAGCGTGGCTTGTGGGTGTAGCAGAGTGATGGTTAATTTGTATGTTTCTCTGTTATGAGTGTAGATATATATATTCACACACCAGTACTGGTCTCAGAATTGGTACTTAGGAACTAATATGAAATAGCATCAATAACAAACACTTACTGTGTGTTGGCTATGTGCCAGGCACTGTTCCATTGCTTTACAAGCATTATCTCATTTAATCCCCACAGTGACACTTGAGGTAAATACGGTTACTGGTTCCATTTTACAGGTGAGTAAACTGAGGCAGTGAAAAAAGCAGCTTATTCTAGATGATGCAGTCAGGATTCGAACTCTGTACTTGAACTCCAGGGTCTGCATCTTTAATACCTCTGCTTTACTGCAGTGGTTCCAAGAGCATGGTCAGGAGTCAGCTGCATCAGCAAAACTTGGGAACTCACTGAAAATAAATTTTGAGTCCTACTATAGACCTACTGAATCAGAAATAGGAGGTGGGATTCCAGCTACCTATGCTTTAATAATGTGGGATTCTGAGGCAGGTTAACATTTGAGAACTTTCACAGTATGCCATTCTAAGATATACACAACATAAATACACATTATGTATTTTCTATCTCTTTGGAAAAAAATATTGTATATCCCTTAAGAATGGGATGAAATCAAGCTCTTTAACGTTTATCTTCTATAGTAAAAGTTTATCTTCTATAGTATAGGTCGCATTGTGGACCTCCATAAAATACTTATTAAATTGAAAAGGAAATGCTACTGTCTGTCTTGGCTGACTTAATTGTCTGTAAAGATGAGATGCCAGATTGGAGGACTTTTTTGAGATTCTTTGTAGCTCTGGCAATCCCTACTATTGTAACTGTCTTTCGTCGTGTGTATTTGTGATAATCAGGAATTACATGAATATAAAACTAATACAGCATTTTGCTTGCATGTGCGATAATCGTTAAAAACACAGCATGAATCGCAGCAACATATGGCATTTAAAAATAAGCTTTTCATTTGCGCCAGGAGATGCATAGCTCTTTTTTTTTCTTCCAGAGTATGTGATATTGGTAAGTAAAGGTTTGAAGAAAGTGTCTTTCTTTAGAATACATTTGAAAGATTTCTCTCTCTTATGCACAGCATTGGCGTTGCATCTATCTCACAGGTGCAGATCAACAGGACTATTCTCTCAACTGTTCTTCCAGAAAAGTCCTCTAGAAATAACAGCATCACCATTAGTGATCGTATGCAACAGAAAACCTGTAATCCTACTGAAATACCTGACATGTGATCGACTCTAGATATTACATGTGATCAAGCGCTAACAAAATGCTTAGACAAATATCTAAATTATAATTATATACAAGAATTTGAAGTAGCACGGATATTCTGCAGTTGTCACCAAGAGTTTCATTGAAGACTTCCTTCATTTTGCTATCTCAAGGATGACATTGTATGTCCATTAATGAAGAGAGAGATAAACAAACTTGATGCTCATTTTTAATCTCTTTGCCAGTGACAAAATCAGGCTGAGTTCTTATACAGAATTTGTTAGGTTACTAAGATTTTATAATGTCTATTTACAGAGCTCCAAAGGGTACTTTACTATTAATACTGCACTCCCAGATGTCTTTATTATTATTTGCTAAATGTAATTGGCAATATACACTCAAAATGTTCTCCGAATTTACAATTTCTCTCTCTCGCTTTTTTTTTTTTTGCAGAGATTATGTCTACATGAAGAAATGTGCTAAGAAGACTATAAATTTCTAAAACTTTTCTATCACTTCAAGCAGAAATCTGTAACCAGTAAGCTCTAACTCTCCATCTCCCCCACCCCCAGCCCCCGGTAACATTTATCCTTCTTTCTGCCTCTATACATTTGCCTACTCTAGATGTCTCGTATATGTGGGATCATGCAATATTTTCCTTTTGTGTCTGGCTTATTTTACTTAGCATGATGCTTCCAAGGATCATCCGCCTTGTAGCATGTATTGGAATTTCTTTCCTTTTTTTTATGGCTGGATAGTATTTCATTGTATGTACGTATATACTCCTATTTGCTTATATCTTTATTTGCTGATAGACATGTGGGTTGTTTTCTACATTTGACTGTTGTGAATATACTGCAATAAACATTCGATCCTAGTTATATATTAGAACAACGTATGGAACATACTGCTGCCTGGGCCTCACCTCAAATCAATCAAATTAGACATTCTGGGGATGAGATGCAGTCATGGCTGTGTGTCTTTGAACCCCCCAAGTAATTGTATTGCATGACCAGAGCTTCAAACCACTGATTTTATTGTGCTTCTCTGATACTGCATTTTTTACAAATTGAAGGCAAGACCACCAGCAAAAAGATTCTGACTCAATTTATTATGATATTTGCTTTACTGCAGTGGTCTAAAAACAAACCTGCAAAATCTCTGAGCTATGCCTGTACAGAAGGCAAATTATTCCAAGTGCGGGTGCAGTTTCTTTAAGGGTTGTTTCTCAAGACGGTGTGTAGGATTTAGTGTGTAGAAGTGTCACGTAGAGGGCTTATTGAAAAGACCGACTTCCAGTCCACAGCCTGGGAGAGTCTGGTTCATTAGGTCTTAGATAAGACAGGAATCTCTTTCGGGGGATTCTAAAGTTGGTGGCCTGGAACCCCACGTTGAGGAATGCTGACTTCAAGACTGTTTAGCCTGGCATAGAGAACTGCACATCCTTGTTGCATGATGATTACCATGCCATCTTTGCATCTTTAATTGCAAGAATCCATTTGTCATAGGACAAACATGGGAAGAGCATTGAGATGGCTCAGAAAATGTTCTTCACTTTTACACAGATATAATTCAGGACCAATCAGAACATCAGCTATACCATCTATAGTAATAAAAGCATAATATGCTAATTAGTCCAGATGTCCTTCCTTCTGGACAAAGCCATGGTGGGTGGCCACCACAGTGGTGGGGGCGAAAACCCTTGCATGAATTTTGTGCATGGGGCCTCTAGTGCCTAATGAAAAGGCCATGTACCCAGCAGAGCAGAGCCGAGTAAAGGATTCTGGGACTCTTCTCCCACTGGCTCATTTATGAGTTCTGTCTTCTATTCTAGTAATCAGTTCTGATAGTTGAAAGATTTTATAGTTAGATTGCATCAACCAGTGACTTGTTATAAAAGAGGTGTTAAAAAACTTACAAAATCAATAAAAATTTAAAAAGCTTAAGTACCAGTGTCTTATGTTTTTCTGACTCCCATTTTGTGCTTATGCTACAAATGCATATAAGATAGTGACTTTCATTAAGTTGTGCTGGGATTCATTTAGCTGATGTTTCCTTTGTAAGATAACATTTCAGATCATGATATTTTAATTCTTAAATACACATATACACATTCAACTTTTTCAGAACTAAAACATATTTATATGCTTTATTGTCTCCAGTCACACTTCCAGGGGTGTTGATCAATTTTTTCACACCTAGATGCCAACATCATGGAGTGACAATGCATTTTTCACATTCTCAGGTTCGCTACAATAAAAAAACTTTCAGGCTATTCCAACTTTCTACTCTGGTTAATGCTGGAAAGGTTATTGGTATCTGATATGTCAGACATGAGAAAAGTTCTGTCTTCCCAAGCATGGACAGAAATGTACTTCACTTACGTGTAAAATTATGAAGGATGTAATTTTGCACTCAAACTTTGATTATAATAATTCTTTCACTTAATATGCCCTGTTACTTCCTTGCTCCGTCCCTGAAATCTGACAACCTTCTCTTCCCATGAGAGAACAAATAGAATTTTGCCAAAATATGGCTTGGAGGGGAACGAGGAGTTGACAGTTTTATTACTCCTTTCTTATTTGTGTTATCCTCTAAGTTTGACTCCTATAGTTTGATAACTTTCCAAAAAGTCATCTTAAGACTTTGCAGTGTCCCATGAATGACAAAATTTGACTGTTTTGTCAAAGCTGGTCAAACAGCACAAAGCTTTCTTTCTGAAAACCTCCTGCAGCTGACACGGAAAGGTAGTAACCTGACAGCTTGGATGGGTAAGTGTCCGTGATCAGGCCTCTTCCTTTGGGTCCTGAGGTCAAGACACCATATATTCTGGGTCTGGAACTCGAGTCTCCATCTAAGAATCCAGAGGAGCTCTTATATGTGCCTGGCTGGTCCCAAGAGAGCTTAAAACTTGAAGTGCATAGGTAGGTTATATTTTAGCATTAAAACCTACAGAGGATCTGGCCCTCTTAAAGCATCTTCTGTGTGCATCTTATCAAGATGATGATAGAACCCAAAGCCTCTCTTGAGAAGAATGAGGAGTGAACTGAGAATGTTTATCTAGAGAGAAGAATGGTTCAGTAGGGGACCCATTGTGTATCTTCAAGGACTAGGAAGAATCCCAGGTCTTACTATAGATGTGATGAGAACAGCACCCTGGCTCTCTGGATCATGACAGTGTCCTCAGCCCCTAGAGCTGATTTTAATTGATTTTAATTCCTCATAAATGGGCCTGTTCTCTGGGACTGAGGAGCAAGGTTGCTCTTGGGCTCTTTCCCTGGAGCTCAGCCAGCAGCTCTCACTCAGCTCCAGCACCACGGTCTTGGCATTCGGTTGCAAACAATACCATTCTGTGAAAGTCTTACAGTTTAAAGCAAGAGGCAAGGTTTTCACTTCACCTTCCGAATGGGAGCTTGTTGTCAAAACAATACATGCTGAAAAAGTATTAAATTTTAAACTAATAAGACCATGAAAAACGCATCTGCCCAGTGGGGGTCCCCAGCGAAAGTTTCAGTATGAGTGGGCCTCCCAATTCCAGCAGGTCTCCAGCAGATTCAGTGACCTTTTTTGTATGACTCCTTGCAACCCACAGGGTGCTTGGTGGATGTTTATACCGCCAGGCTTGTCAAGTGATTGCCACTCCGTAGATATAACAAATGACATAACAACAACAACAAAAAATGTTTAAATACTATTAGTAGAAAAATAGCATTATACATTTTTGTGGAGGCCACATCTTTGCTGGAAGAAGCAACTCCTTGAGTCCCAACTGATGCTCATGGGAAAGCACTTTGGCTGCACATCATTCTGAATGTTCATTCTCAGGTTCAAAGTTATTGTACAGCCTGAGACTTTCATAGCCTGTAAGTGTTGGCCTGAGGGGTACATGTGCTCACCCATTAACTTTGTGTCTCCGTTAGAACTTTCTCGTGCAAGCTCAACAGGTTTTATTACAAGTCGTTTCCTGGAAGATATGACTGTGACTTGCTATAGTCTTCTTGTCACTCAGGCAGAAGCCTGCAAAGGGAGAGAACCTTAATGGATTCACCTCTGTCTAACTGGCTTTCAGGGTTGCAGGTCCAAAAAGTAGATCTTGTTATTTCCTCAGAAAGAGAGAGTAATGCTAATCAAAATCCTAGCCAAATGATATATGCATCAGAGATTAATTTCCATGAAAGATTAATTTCCAAATCACCTCATCAGACAGAATAGCAATTGCCTTAGATCAGCTCATCCTGGCCCACCAAGTAAGATCTATGTGGGAGGGCACTTGATAATCTATGTCATCAAAGCACAATGGTAATTTATGATTAATGGCATCAAACAATAATAGCTTAACATCAACTTTCTATGACACATTCTAAGGCTTTACTCATGACCAACTTCTCTAGTCCTTATTTGTTAGGAAGCATTCTAAATGCTTACATATATTCGTTTATTTCACTATCCATGAGGTAGCTATTAGTATTATCATCTCCACTTTACACATAAGAAAACAAGACCAGAGGAGTAATAGCTTGCCTGAAATCACTGGGAAGTGGTGGAACTGGGATTTGAACATGTTTATGTCTTATTTATTTATTGATTGATTTTATTGATTTTTTTTTAACAGAGAAGAAGGAAGAGAGATAGAGAGCCAGAAACATCGGTGAGAGAGAAACATTGCCCGGCTGCCTCTTGCAAACCCCCTACTGGGGATGTGCCTGCAACCAAGGTACATGCCCTTAATCGGAATCAAACCTGGGATCTTTCAGTCTGCAGGCTGAAGTTCTATCCACTGAGCCAAACTGGTTTCAGCTATGCCTTTTTTTTTTTAAATCCCAATATACTCTTCTGCTCTTTGGAGTTGCATCAAATACACCTGCACCATCTGCTCAATGGGCCTCTCCTCCAGGATGATAACATGAACTCTGAAATGTTACCCGTCACACTTGTTTTCCTGATTTTTAATGTGGACACATGCTTTCTTAGCCGATGTTAACCTAATTGATTAGCCATTGTCAAAGCCTGATCTTTCTGCTTTTAGCCTGGGCCATACCTTTTAAGGTGACTTTTGTCTGTGTTTGACCTCATCCATCATGTGCTGACTTTATTTGTCTGCCTTTGGAGATGCCCCTCCAAGAGTGTGGGCTACTTGGGATTGCCAGCAGATGCATTCAAATGTTTTAGGACAATCTATACTTGATGAATCACATCAATTAAAATTCAAAAGGCAAGACACAGAAGGGGGGAAATGTGATGAACAACGTCATTATATACCTCAAAACATGTTGTTCTGGAATCTTTGCTATGAGCCTTGTGCCCTGGGGGAGTGGTGGGACCCAGGGGAGCTGTGTGCCCCGGGAGAGCTGTGTGTCCCTTGGGAGCGGTGGGACCCAGGGGAGCTGTGTGCCCTGGGAGAGCTGTGTGCCCCGGGAAAGCTGTGGGACCCAGTGGAGCCCCTATGTTCATAGAAGCACAGTTTACAATAGCAAGGATTTGGAAACAGGCTAGGTGTCTGTCAGCAGATGATTGGATCAGAAAACTATGGTACATCTACACAATGAAATACTATGTTGCCATAAAAAAGAAGTAATTCTCATCATTAGCAGCAACCTGGATGGAATTGGAGAACATCATGCTGAGTGAAATAAGCCAGTCAATGAAAGAGAAACACCACATGTCCTCACTCATTTATGGATAATAAAGATCATTATAAACTAATGAACAGAAAGATAGATATAGTGACAGTAAAGCAACAAGCAGACTGTCAAATGACAGCGGGGAGAGTAGGGTGATCTGGGGGAGATAAGATATCAACCGAAGGACTGGTATGCAGGCATAAGTACAACCAATGGACACAAAACTCTGGGGAGGGAGGGCATGTATGGGAGGTGGGGGGGCGGGCAATGGTAAGCAATGTACACATATAATACCTTAATAAAAAAATGTTGGGGGAAAAGAAAACAACAAAAACATGTTGTTCTGGAATATTTGCTAATATGATTGGTAAATGTCACTTTCTTTTTATTTAACTTTTTTTTAGAGCACCATGCCCAGCATCACACAACTAGTGAGAAGCAGTTATTGAAATTTGAGAACTACATAAGAGATGAAAAAAGAAATGGAGGTACAAACCATCTAGAAGACAAAGAGACAGCTTGTACTTATTCCTTCACTGCTCAGAGAAAAATGTTATCCAATATCGATGGAGTAGGCGCTTGCAATGACAGAATTCTGTCAATACCAACTGGTGGAGTGCATTCTGTTTGCTTGTCAATGCACTTTTTGATAACCAGAGGCTTTGGCTGTGCATACACAATGGCAAATAAAAAGCTCATTTCAAACAGCCGGGGGCTTCCAAACATCTCAATATTTTTTATAATGTGTGAAAAATAAGGTTTTTTGTTAATGTCTTTCTCATATTTTTGTCAGAAAGTTTTAACAATGTGACAGCAATTCCTGAATCTATATCGTGTGCCTGAAATGGCTTGCATACATTAAATATTCCACTTGAAGTCTGCATTGCAGGCTGAATTTCGCTTATTCCTGGCAGTATGGTACTAATGAGAGTAGCTATAGCTAGATGTTTTAAGTAACTAGAAGTAAACGGTAAAAGGCAGGTGTTTGGAACACAATTGAACCACTTAAATACCCCCGTTAAAAAGAGAAATGACTACATTGAAAGTTAGAAATAATAGGCTTTGAAAAAAATTGCTATTAAATTCATGTTAATAGAACAATTGGTGGACAGTGCAGAGAAGAGTCCCCTGGAGCATGGGGGTGGCATTTAGTGAGTATACTCTTATTGGCTGATGCCAGCCAGCTTCTGATTTGTTGGATTCTGTCCTGATTAGTGGGTATCTTGTTCTGGTTGATTGATTCCTATCAACTGTTAAGTATTTAGATTGACTCCTAAAACAATTGTTAAATATTTTGAATATTACCTCCACTTGAAGCCATTCTCTAGCATCATATAGCCAACAAAATCCCAATAGAGAGCTGTTATAAAATAACACATTTCCTAGCAATAAAAGGGCATCCTTGGATGTATTTATTTGTTCCATTAAGTATCTTAGAAGAAATACCAAAAAGAAAGCAACAGAATGGAAAGCTGCAAAATAATTTTTTAAAAATATGTATAATAGTAAGCAACCATTTACCTAAATGTCCTATGTGCCAGGCACTGTTTTAAGCACTTTACATATAATATCCCATTTAATTTTCATAGCGCAGAGTTAGTATTATCTGTTAGTATCATCATTCTACAAATGAGAACATTGAGGCACAGAGTGGCTGAAGTTTACTACCTAATAAACTGCATAAAGTGAATTCAAATTCAGGGATTTGGCTCCAGAGTCATGATCTCAACTCCTCTTCTATCTCTATTACAACAGTATGTACAATTTCATATAAACACACAAGTTAATAAATGTTTTTTATTTTTATTGAGTTTATTGGAATAACCCGTTGGTTAATAAAATTATGTAGATTTCAGGTGTACAGTTCTATAATACATGATGTGTATATTATATTGTGTGTTCACCACCCAAAGTCAAGTTTCCTTCTATCACCATTTATCCTTTAAATGCCCATCAGTAGACGAGTGGATAAAAAAATATCTCTGGTATATTTACATAGGGGAATACTAGTTTGCCATAAAAAAGGAACTCTTAACTTTTGCAACAGCCTGGATGAGCCTGGAGTGTATTATGCTAAGTGAAATAAGCTAGTCAGAGAAAGACATACACCATATAATTTTATAAGTGGAATCTACTGAACAAAATAAACTAGCAAACAAAATAGAGACAGACTCATAGATACCGAGAACAGACTGACAGCTGTCAGAGGAGAAGGGTGTGGGGGATTAAGCAAAAATCAATAACTCATAGTTAAGGAATGTTTAAAAGAGATAGAGAATATATGAATAAATAAATCCTATTATAACTACAGTAAAAATTGCAGCCTTTTTTGTGAAATTAGAGAAATACAAATGAAAAGTCATCCAATAAATTTCTCAAGCTAGCAAAATGAGTAATGTGAGCAAGCTCCATTTTAGAAAGGGCATGAGACAGCAGATCCACTTCTGATGGCTGTTGGCACAGCAAATTGACTGATGTGTTCGTCCTGTGAGATGATTTGAAAGCATCTTATAGGAGTTTGTGAACCATAGTTTCTTTGCTTTTCATTTAGGAATTCCAGTTTTGGAAAAATGCCTTAAAATAATTGAAAATAAATAAATAAGTGGTATCTTACACAGATGTTTGCATCATTGATGTATATAATGATAAAAATTTGATAATAATTCAGATGCACTGCAACAGGGAAACAGCTAAGCAAGCTGTGTTATGTTAAAAACACAGAACATGAAATCGATATTAAAAATAAATGTATAAGCTTTATAATATGTGAGTTAAAAAATGAATCTGAAAATAAAATAGACCCAAAGATCTGATTCACTGATTGAACTATGGGAAAAACAACAACAAAAAGCCTATAATTGTAATTTGTTTAACATCTAGAAAAAGTATGGATCTAGAAGTTGCATTTTTATTAGTGTGTGTTTGCTTCTTTATTGATCTTATGGTACTTAAATTCTCATTGGCTTGCTCTCTTGTGTATGTAAAAACAAATAAAGACTATAAGGAAACACACGTCAGAAATGGGTCAATTTTACGTCTAAATATAATTACTCTACATCTCAGATGTGATCCCATACGGAGCTTCCTGGGAACCCCATCTGATAGGAAACAGTAGGAGAAGGCATAAGAGGGAGGAAAAAAAAAAAGAGAAGTAAATGCATGTAAGGTCAGGAAAAATAGTCTGAGCATTCATCATTCTTGGCTGAAACATACATGTGAGAACAACCCCACCCATAACTAGTCACAAATGGCCTGTCAAAATAAAAAAGTAAAATAGCAGCATATGCTGGGAATTTTGCTGTTTTTACGATAAGCAGAGAGACATTTTCTCGCAAGTCTCCCCTTCCTTCACACTGCTGAGACTCCAGCCTTCTGTAGGCTGCGATCGCAGACTTTTTCTGGGTACGTTTTCGACTTCTTCTCACCCTGCGGAGTGATCTTCAGCATCCAAGCTGAATGTGTCTGCTTGATATTTCAAAAATAACTCGGTTCCCAGAGCCTCTATTTCCATTGAGCTCCCCTCCCCCCACCACTACCACAATCACCGCATGTTCTACATGGAGTCAGATTTGCTTCCTTTGGTGTCGTTATGAACATTAAAAATAGAGTTTCCGAGGAGAACACAGATACTCCTCCGCGCTGTACATTTCTCCAAGAAGCACAACACTGCATAATTTCCCAAATGCGACCCTGTTTTCATCTTGCCAGCAATTTGGCAGTTCTCAGTTTTCAAAGGTTACTGCTCTGAATTTGTTTTCTTGGTAATCTCGCAGCCCATTTGTTCTGCCTAATGCTGAAAAATCTATGTAAGATCTTGACCTCCATATGTCAGACACCAGTAGATTTACCTTTTCCTTGAAAATTTTGTCCTACACTAAAAAGGGAAAGAAAAGAAAGCGTTTCATGACTTGTTAAAATGCCATGGGGGTTAAATGTTTAAGGATAAGGCCAAGGGGTCTCAAGCCTTAGGTAGGACTTAACTCTCTGACTTCTGACAGGAAGAATATCTTTCCAGTTTTCTAGGATACACACCAAAAAATATTTATCCTTGAAAAAAAAAAGATTCAGTTAATGTACCAGGCCTACGAGATATCTACCTTGGTCAGAAGGTAATTCCACCTTTATTTTAATGAACCCATAAAACGGAAAAATTATAGGGTCATAAACCACAACAAACAAACAAACAAAAAAACAACAACAACAAAAAGAGGGGAAGCCATCCCTGTATACAAAATAGTGTGGAGATAAATATTTAAGTGAAAAATGAGCTTTGTCTATTGTTTGGTCATTTTCTATGCGTTTATTGAATACCGAGTCTCTCCAACCAGCCTACTGTGATCTCAGGTTCTGTGGAGTCAACAGAATTAAGACAAGTTTCTTAACCTCAAGAGATATCATTTTATTGAGGGAGAACTAACGTGCCTGAAATAATTAGACAACAATGAATGCTAAACCACGTGACTACACAATTTTGGAAAGGAAAGGGAGTACGATGAGCTCTGAGGGATGAGAAGGAAAGAGATGGACAAAGGAGGGGGAGAGGAAGGTGGGCTGGCACGGGCAGGGTCAGTGTACCAGGCAGAGAAACAGCCTGAGTAGAGACCCAAGGGAAGACTGAGTGAGATGGAAGTGCGGTAAAGGATGCGGGTAGATAAGGAGGGCTGAGCATGGACCATGGAGCTCTGGCCCCCATGTGGTAGGCAGTGGGGCTTGCCTGAGGAAATGGTGCTTTGGGAGGAATTGTCTGGTACTGGCTGGGGGGTGGGGGAGTGCAAGGAAGGAGGCTAGAAACCTGCCCCCCTCGCTTATGCTGCTGTGAGTTTGAAATATGGCCATTTCTTGAAGAAAGACAACAAAGGGGAAGTTTGAGGGAAAAGTTAAAAAAAAAGATGAGAACTTGATGGAAGCTTTTTATGGTGGCTGCATCATCAGGAAGTGGGTGACAAATGGACATTATAGTTGATGTTATACTCTAAAGTTTAGAGTCTAAACACTTGACAACTCTGTATGTGTGTGTGTGTGTGTGTGTCTTTTTTGCAAAGGCTATGTTATTTTCATATAAAATTTAAAAATGTAATCCTCATATTTATGGAGGACTTTAAAAATAATGACATCACTGATAAATGGGGTAAATGTGGAAGGCTGCTGGCCCCTTTTCTGGTGGATGTACATGTACACACACACACACACACACACACACACACACACACATCTAAGTCTGATTTGCACAGAGTACATGTCCTTAATCAACTACTTTCTGACTTCCAGAGCCTTATGTTCTGTGGGCCTGGAGCTGTTTTGCCTCTTACCCCCTTACCCCCCTTCCATGATGTCCCTCCCACTCTCTCTCTGATTCCTCTATGTCAGACAGATCTGGCCTTTGCTGCTGCCTCTCAGTTGTCATCGTCCATTGTCTACTTGGAGATAATTCTAGTGAGTCGTCCTGGAGTCTAAATCCTGCTGTCCTTTGCATCCTCCCAGGGCCGTGTGCGCTGCCGTGCCATCCATCTTCCACTTTTGTCCAACTTGGGGGACCCGACTGGCAGTCAGGAGTGCCCAGTGCTAGGGCGTTGGCCTGACGCCAGGACTTTGTTGACTGCAGCGCTGTGGGTAGATTAATGCGCACAGAGCACAGAGCACACGCGGACTAACGGGCAATCAGGCTTTCCAACTGATTGCGTGATTTATAGACGAGATGGTGCTGCCCCTATAATATACAGCAGTGGCATCATATGTATGAACTCAGAATCTGCGAAATAAATCAAGCCCCACAACCTTTAGAGGCTACATGCGCGCCAGCTGGTCAGCGGGAGCCTTGTGGTACAACAGCAAATAGGCAAGGATTTATTTATTTGAACTCTAACATGTACGCGTGACTTTGCATTAAGAAAACTCTAGGGGGAATGCGCCACATTTTGTAGTAAACAAAGGGTGAAGAAAAAATGTGTTAGGAGTGGTGATTTGGCCAGTAATAATCACGGAAGAGCAATGGCTTTTAAAAAATAAAATTAAAGCTCTGATGCACGACCACAATAGACGCCTATCTGAGGCAGCCTTCAGTGAATCACTGCTACCGGTTTTGCTTTCGACACTGTCAGCTATACAACCCACCCCACCCAAAGGGATTTCACCAGGAGAGCTCTGAGCTCTTCCAGAGAAAGAATGTGTCTATGACATAACAGAATTTTAATGCTTTCTTGCATGAAAGCATGCAACATTTATTAAATTAGAAAAAAAAAGTCAAGAACTTAAAAAAATAACATCTTGTTTGTTTGTTTGTTTGTTTTTAAATATATTTTATTGATTTTTTACAGAGAGGAAGGTAGAGGGATACAGAGTTAGAAACATAGATGAGAGAGAAACATCCATGAGCTGCCTCCTGCACCATCACCACCACCCCTACCCCCACCCTCACCCCTCTGCACTGGGGATGTGCCAGCAACCAAGGCACATGCCCCCAACTGGAAATGAACCCAAGACCCTTCAGTCCACAGGCTGACGCTCTGTCCACTGAGCCAAACCAGTCAGGGCAAAAAAATTAACATTTCTTTATGAAATTGTAGTACAAGTCAAATTTAAGATTTTCTAAAAGTGAAGTCTTTAAATCAAGCAAGGTTCATAGATTTTGAACAACTCCCAAATGTATTTTTGTCCTAAACTTACGTTGGTACTTTAAAAAAGAAAAAAAATAATAATAATTAAGTAGGCTGGAAATTTATAAGCTAAGATTTTTGGCAAAATCAGAACACTTGACAAAATTCTTTTAGTAATTTCACAGTTTAGGGGAAAAAAAATATCTTCAAAGAATTATCGAGATTCCAGGAACTTCCAGGCACTACGCCAGGGCCTAGACATTAAAGAAGAACAATCAGTCCTGCCTTCCTTCAGTTTATGTCCTGGAGGGAGAGACAGGAGTAAAAAGTAAACAAATCCATGAGATAATAATAAAGTATGACATTTCACATGAAGGCAATAAACTGGGTTTACGAGAGAGCTCGGGATGGGGAGGGAGTGGTCAGGAGGACCTCTTGGCGGAAGTGGCATTGGGGCTGTGATTTAAAGGATGCAAACAAGCCATCAATGTCCGGAACACTGAGTTAGAGGACACAGTGAAGGGAGGTAATGAAAGGAGGCCATGCTGTGTGGGGCTGGATTTAGGGGACCAGGGACAGCTATGGAGACCCTGGCCTGCTCTTGTGGGATCTCTTTGGCCATCACAAGCAATTTGGATTTTTTTTTCCTAAGGGAATAAAAAAAAATCACTGAAAATATTTGAGCAGGAAGGTGATCCTATCTGATGGACACGATCCTATTTACATTTTTGAAAGATTACTTTAGCTCCTTGAGGCAAATGGGTCAGAGTTGGCAAGAGCTGGGACAGAGGAGTTCCTGGAGTCACTGAGGCAGTCCGAGGAAGAGAGGATGGGAGCTTGATGTGGTGAGTGACACAAGATGGAGAGAAGTAGACATGCTTGGGTACATGTGTAGGTGAGACTAACAGGACGTGCATATAGGCTGAAAAGATGAATCAAGGATGAGTCCCAGGCATTTGGACTTGGTAATGGTGGACAATGGTGCTATGTACAGGGTTGGGGAGGAGGAAGGAGAGATAA
Source organism: Vespertilio murinus (assembly GCA_963924515.1). Lineage (NCBI taxonomy): Eukaryota > Metazoa > Chordata > Mammalia > Chiroptera > Vespertilionidae > Vespertilio > Vespertilio murinus. The sequence continues at coordinate 75,118,223 of OZ004711.1, read as the reverse complement.
CTGAGGCTGACAGAAGAGAATGGTGGAGACAAGGAGGCCTCAACACAGATAGATGAAGCTGTTGAATGAGGCCTGGGATGAAACAATGGCATGGGTGGAGTTGGAGAGACAGACAGTGAGTTGAATGCTAAAGTCCTTAATGAAAGATAGGGGTGGTGATTGTTGAACACCTGGAGAGGGGTAGTGAACATCATGAATCTCATCTGAGCAGGGTTTTTAAAGGAGGAAGAGAAATGGTGGAGTGGGGAGAGAGGAAAGACCAATGGAGTGCCACATGAACCTCCCTGAGAAGGCTACAGGGGCAGCACTGTCCTCAGGGGACCAGGCAGTCTCAGGAGCACTGGGAGAGGAGTTTGAGAATACTGGAGCGCTTCCTGAGCAGGCAGGTGTTCCAGAGGGCACCGTGATGTGTAACTGATATATATCTCTTATCTCCTTTGACCTCATTTCTTTCTCTTCCTGCCAAACATCCACACCTTTTCACCTGGAGCGAAGGCTCTTATCTTTTGACCTGGATCCTCTGGCTCACTACAAATTCAGTGAGGTGCCAGGTGGAGGCTAGCCATGGCTCCCTCTTGGTTTCTGTGGTTTGGAGGACATTACCTAACAACTCAGAGTTTTCCGGGTGGTGACAGAGTGTAGCCCAAGGGGAAAGAGATTCCATACTAGACACGTAAGACAGGGATTATACTGACAAACTAGCCCAAAATTGAACATATCATTGTTCCCACATGCAAACAGGTACAGAAAGCCTCTTCTATGCATCTGGGCCTTTGCACAACAGAAGCCTATGTCTCTGCTCTTGCTCAGAGATCATTTGTGCTCCTTATGAGCTTAGAATGAGTTGCCATCAGTGGTGTAGACTGCAGGTGGGATGGAAGTGGAATTAGAAATAATAAAGGGGAAGAAGAAATTACATCAAACAATTGTTCTCCAATTCCTAAGCAGAAATAAGAAATAAAAAAGAACATCATCACTCATTTGCTGTGATGGTGGACCTATAAGCTGCAAGGTTTCAAGGGCTTGGGGGTTATTATGGAATGCCGGGTCTTTTGTATACATATCCTAAGAGCCAGAGGCACTGAAGAAGGTTATCTGAGGATCCTCACACAACAGGTTTTTTTCCTTTGGAAAATTATATTTTAGACTGAGGTCTCAACATCTCACAAACAAGTTAGTCCTGACAGCTTACACTTTTTGCCTGGGACAATGAGAAATAGGCAGCCATTCAAAAACTTATCACCTCTCCCTCTTCTTCCTGTACCCCAAAACGCTACAGTGCTAATAAATCCCATAGAAACCTTAGTACTAAACCATCACTTGCTCCATCACTCACTTCATTGGCCCAAATATATCTTCAACCTTGCTCATTCCCCCAGAATTTCTAGCTATGGTACAAACAATTACCTCTAAGGTATAAGATTATGAGTTCAATCTTTTTCTAGACCATCTGGCTTTTTTCTTGCTCAAGTTACAGAATTATCTTCAACTATGTCCAACTTGAAACAGCTTTAAGCCCAAGTAGATTCAGGTCAGAGAGTCTAGTTCATAGTTGGTATCCAATAAGGGCTGTTTTCTTTCTTCTATTATCATATAATTCTCGGTCTTGGGGCATTCTTATGAGCACGTAGTCTTGGCATTTTCTATTCTTCTTGACCCCCTTACTATTGCTAACAGGATATGCAGAAGTGATAGAAGTTGTCTTCCCTTCATCTCTCAGCAGTTAAACAGCTGAAGCTGGATGGATCAGAAAATTAGATTTACTTTAAAGATTAAACATAAAATATGAAAGCAAATCAGGGATGAGGTGCTAACTCCAGCCACAAGTTAGAACTGAAAACATGTAAGCAATTATTGAGGGAGGCTTTGGTTCACATAAAGTGGTCAGGTAGATTTTCTACCAAATGGTATGTCATCAGCTTCTTGATGGTTTAGGAAGAAGTCAGCTCTCTGCCAGTCAGAACACATTGGGGATGAGGTGAGAAGAGCCAGTGCAGATCTGGACTTCAGCCACAGGCTCAAAAAAATGCGGGAACACCCTTGGCCTTGAGATACCCAGGCAAGAGGACACTTTGTGTTGTTTTAGTTTCCATGGCCACCCTTCCAGTCCCACAACAATAGCACTTGGTACAACTGCCTACCAATGACTGGGTGACAGAGTCCCAGCTCATTGCTAGGGATTCATCATGTCAGTTTTCTCACCCTTGGTGCAGTAGAAAGTATGATTCTAGGCAAAAAAAGTGACGAATGGTAAGGGATTAGTCATCTTTCAGGGTACATGATGCCTCTCTCTTTAATTCCAGCACTTCCTTTAAGCAGAATGCTGTGTGTTTGTTTGTCTTTGTGGGTTTTTTGTTTGTTTATGTGTTTCTTTGTTTAATAAAGTACAGCAAATTTTAATGAAAGGAAATTGAGCCTGTATCATTGTAAGTCTTCAGCCAGCTACTACAAGGCTTGTCTGGACAGGCTCACGGAGACTCTGAGCTGGTGGGCAGCTTTAATACCAATGACCCCCTTACTATTGTTAATAGGATATGCAGAAGTGGTAGAAGTTTTCAGAACTCTTGCTGATCACAGTTACCAACCCTTGCTGATCACAGCTTCCTGGCCCAGTGGAAGATTTCTCTAAATAGGTGCTGCTAAAAAAAAAAAAAAAAAAAAAAATCTCCCCGAGGCTGTTCTCAGCACATAAAAAATCCTAATCATTCACTATTCATGTTTTTTTTTTTTTTCTGTAGGTTCATTCTCACTGATTTGGTGAACCTGAAATGTCATTGAGTGACCATGATTTTCACTGGGGGGATATGTGGGGAGAAGGTGTGTTTATTTAGGTTTAGAATATGCATTAAACAGAGCTTGCGACACCAGAACTCTAAATTAGGTCTTTGAATCTACAAATCATGTGATTGCTCTTACACTCAACCGGAGCCCTACTTGTGCATCTATCACCAGGTAATGGTAGCATGGCTTTTCGAATTAGCTCATTAGACAGCTACTTCAATCTTCCCTCTGGAAATGTGAAAATTGTACAGCTGATAATACCATGGGTCTCAGGTAGCAAAGAAAAATATGACATTTAGTTTTCTCAATCTGTAAGCAGTTTGACTTTCTTCATACGAAAAGTCGGGAAAATCCAAAGAAACTCCAATGTAGCATTGGTATTTGACAACCAGGGAGCATATTTTTCTATTTCAACAGTGAGATGCATCGCATACAAAAGCAAGAGAAATAACTGGACACTAAGAATTACCATAACCAAACCAATATTTTCCCCAAGATTGAAAAAAAGGTACCATTTAATAATAGATGACACAACTCCCACACTTGGCAAAGCAATATTTTAAAACTAAAATTATATTGTAATTAGCCTTTCAAAAATGTGAACACTTCAATATAGGAGTCCATTAACAGTCTAACCGCTGCTACTGCAAAGCATGTTCCTCCCACACGTGTAACTTAATTAAACTCAGTTTCTTGTTTCAACCGCCAGACAGTCACGGGGAACAGGTGGCTTCCAACTTAGAGATAATGGAAAGATGTGGTTTCACACGTCCACACGAAATTATCTAAGTGTCTTCCACCTTCTTTCACCTGGCAATTTCCATTTCAAACACAGATGTGCTTCTACTTCATAGAATTCAACGCTCAAGCATGACCTAGGACAATTACAATGAAAATTAAATGTAGATTTATACAGTGGTCTTTATTATTCCTCATACAAATAGCTCAACCACCTCTTCCCTTCAAAAAAAATCCCCTTACTTTCTCATAGAGCTAAGAGGTTAAATAAGTATTAAGAATAATTACACACTAAATGGTGTGATTTCAAGGACAGTGAGAGGGGATAACAAATGAAAGCCACAACCTCTACACGCCATCTCTTTTTTCTCGAATGGGCTATAAGTCAGGTGTCATTAATTCAGTAGCCTGGAGAGGCAGGCAGGTGGCTGGAAGAGTGAAGATGACTTGAGTGTAGGAGAGGAGGAGTTTTGCTAACTGGAGAATGCATGCTCAGTCTAGACCAGCAGCCTCCCCCACCTCCAGCAGATCTTTGTTTTGCCTTCACAAGGGTTGCCAGATCATCCGATGCTTCAGGATAAAAAGAAGATTCAAATTTCATTATTTTTTAAAAATGGTAGTTAATTAAAAAGTTTAAAGCCATCCACCAGGTAGGTCAAACCAATATACTGGCCTTGAGCCACCTTGGACGACCACTGCTGATTAGGATGTTAATTTGCTTTGCCTCCTAAGAAGAGAGATGATTTATCAGTCAGACTTGCCTTGAAGTGTATCTATGATCTGAGAAGGAACTTTAAAAAGGAAGGAGGCGTCCCACCAGTGTGTGTGGTGTGTGTGTGTGTGTGTGTGTGTGTGTGTGTGTGTGTGTGGCAGTGTAGGGTTGGGGGGAGTTGGGGAGGAGGGGGTCCCAAAGTATACTAAGCCTCAGAGGTCAGAGAAGAGGTTCTATTACAATGAAAATATACAAATCATAGGGATGGTGGGGACACAGTTGCACAGAAAAGAGAACTAAGGCTCATCTCTGCGTTCTCATTGAGTAGGTCTGGACCTGTAGCAGGACAGCTGACATTGGTGATGAACACAGGAGCGCATCCCTGAGCACTCAGGCTTCCATTGGCTTCTCTTGATGTCCTTCAGCAAACACCTGATTCTTTCAGCCTGGACAGAATGCAGAGAACTAATCCCACGTGCCTTCCAATGAATAGCCATTCAGCTGTAATAAATGGGAGTTGGAGCATTAACACTCCATCTTCTGGGAGGATCACTCCACACTATTTACAGGGTTCCCCACAGGATTGAGCCCCATGTGCCCACAATGGTAACCACCTCCACTAAGCACCCTTTACTGTCTTCCTGTCTTATTTCCCCACCTCCTCCCTTGCACTGCCTAGGATCACCACCCAAACCATTTAACTCAACTCTGAGTCTCAGGTTCTGCTTCTGGGGGAACTCCAGCTAAGGCCCTAATTACCATGAAAACATCCCCAAAGGTCTTGCTTGTTTTAGGTGATCTGAGACCTTGGAAGGGAAATTTTTATATGATTGAATAGGTAGTTCCGTGTTCTCTTGTCTCAAAATTGGGATCATTTTATAAGAGCTGACACTAAGTTCAAAGTATAAGTATGAAGATCAAATAAAATAATGTTCATAAATGTGCTTCACATGTTAGCAAGTGTTACATAAATGCTGTTTTTATAACTCTGCTTGTTATTAAGATCCAATAATGGTGTGTCTCCAGGAACAAAGATGGGAGTGATGGTGGAGAAACAATAAGCAAGATCTTTGCTGATCTGCCTGGTAAGTGTCAGAGCAAACATGTCTGACTGCATGAGGCAGCTTTTATAAGATGCCTTTAAATTTATGACATTAAAACAATGTTGGTGAGTCGATCAAGATGGTGCTCTGGAGACCTATTCTATTTACAACACATTTAATGTATTTAGAAACTGAGTGTTTGTTCCCAGGACTGGGTCAAGATGAGAGTGGCCGACAAAAGTGGCCAACGGAAGACATAAAGCCAGAGCTTCACAGAAAACTTCATCTGTGTAAACTACAGTGACTAATTCAAACAATAAAGTATTTAGTGTCTATGAGACTATTTATAGTAGAAAATTAATGGGTCTTTTATATTTGATTTAATGGCCCTTTAAAGAGAAAAAGTATAATCACAACATAATCAATGAAATGAATGATATTTACAGGTTGAATAATAATTAGCTATAAATAAAGGGTGATAATTTTTTCTTTAGCATTTTTGACAGTTGTGGTAGCCTTGAGCTATGGTTAGAAATAAGTAACTGTGTGTGTGTGTGTGTGTGTGTGTGTGTTTAAATTTAAGTGCTTTAAACACTGTATGCAGCAGGTATGTACAGGCACACTTTGTATTATGGTACTGTGTGGGTTTTTTTTAATTAAAGGTATGTAGCAATCCTGTTTTGAGTAAGTCTATTTGGCATCATTTTTTCAACTGAATTTGCTCACTTGTGTCTCCGTGTGACATTTGGGTAATTATAGCAATATTTCAAGCTTTTTCATTATTACTGTTTTTGATATGGTGATCTGTGATCAGTGATTACATCTGTCCAGTTTCTATTATAATTGTTTTGGGATGCCATGAACTGGGCTTGGTTAGACAGGAAACTTAATCCATAAATTCTATGCGTGTTCTGACTGTTTCATTGACCAGTCATTCCCCCAGCTCCCTTTCCTTGGGCCTTCCTATTTCCTGAGACATCACAATATTGATTATTGTGATTAATAATATCACAATTAATAACCCTACAATGAGCTCTAAATATTCCAATGACAGAAAGAGTTGGGCATCTCTCATTTTAATTCAAAAAAACTAGAAATAATTAACCTTAGTGAGGAAGTCATGCTGAAAGCCTAGAGAGGCCAAAAGCTAGGCCTCTTATGCCAAATAGAAAGTTGTAAATGTGAAGGAAAGGTTCTTGAAGGAAATTAAGAGTGCTACTCCATGCCGAAACTGGTTTGGCTCAGTGGTAGAGCGTCGGTCTGCGGACTGAAAGGTCCCGGGTTTGATTCCGGTCAAGGGCATGTGCATTGGTTGCGGGCACATCCCTGGTAGGGGGTGTGCAAGAGGCGTCTGGTCGATGTTTCTCTCTCATCGACGTTTCTAGCTCTCTATCTCTCTCTCTTCCTCTCTGTGAAATATCAATAAAAAAATATATTTTTTTTAAAAAGAGTGCTACTCCAGTGAACACACAGATGATAAGAAAGCACACCAGCCTTTTTGCTGATCTGGAGAAAGCTTTAGTGGTCTGGAGAGAACATCAAACTAGTCACAACATTCCTTTAAGCCAAAGCCTAATCTGGAGCAGGACATAACTCTTCAAATCTACGAGGGCTGCATGAGGTGAAGAAGTTGCAGAAGAAAAGTTCAAACTTAGCACAGGTTGGTCCATGAAGTTTAATGAAATCATCCTCATAACATAAAAGTCCAAGGTGAAGCAGCAAGTGCTGATGTAGAAGCTGAAGCAAGGTGTTCAAAAAATCTAGCTAAGATCATTAATGAAGGTGGCTATGCCAAACAACAGATTTTCAATGTAAATAAAACAGCCTTTCGTTGGAAGAAAATGCCATGTACTGCTAGAACTTCCATAGCTAAAGTGGACAACTCAATGCCTGGCTTCAAAGGACAGGCCGACTCTCTTTTGAGGGGCTAATGCAGCTGGTGAGTTTAAGTTGAAGCAAAAGCTCATTTACTATTTCAAAAATTATTGAGCCCTTAAAAATTATGAGCCCTTAATAATTCTCTATGAGTGGAACAACAAAGTGCTCTATGAGTAGAACAACAAAGCCTGGATGATAGCACATCTGTTTACAACATGGTTTACCAAATATTTTAAGCCCACTATTGAGACCTGCTGCTCAGAAAACAAATGTTTCTTCCAAAATATTACTGCTAGTTGACAGTATACCTGGTCCCCCAAGTGCTCCGAGGGAGATGTACAAGGAGATTAATGTTGTTTTCATGTCTGCCAAAACAACATCCATTCTGCAGTCCATGAATCAAGGAGTAACAGCCCCGTAACAACCTGTGGGGCAGGTACTATAATTATCCCCATTTTACAGCTGAAGGAACTGAGATAATTTGCCCAAAGTTATATAGCTGGTAAGTGGCAGAGCTGAAACATGAACCCAGGCACTGTACTTTTGGATCTTTCTAACTCCCTACAACACAGACTCTCTAAGATGGAATGTTTATAAGCACTGGGTGCATGCTAAAGCAAGAAATTCGTTGTTTTAACTTTCCTGTGCATTCCCAGACCACCCTTCCTCTGGCTAAAACATCTTAAGCATCTCAGCAGAAAGCCTTTCTGTCACAATCTTTTTTCATTTGCATTGTTCACTTCCCACTTCTACAGGTTTAAATTCTATACCCCCTTTACCTAGCGCAAATGCTACCATATCCAAGGAAACCTTCCTCTTAATTCCTCTTATTTTCTGCCACAAGTGTCATATCTCTCCTTGGAAAATCTTCATACTTTATACTAATTTTATGGAGCTATATATCAGTGACATATGCGTGACTTATCCCCACTCTAGTAGCATACTCCTTGTATTCATTGGAGACCTTCATAGTGGAAATCTCTCACAATGGCCAACACAGAGCCTGGCCAAAATGAAATATTTATAAATGAGTGGATGGGTTGAGGAGATCATTGGATTGAATAACAATAATTTCTACCTATAGTCATTTACCTCTATTTTACAGGTGAAGCAATTGGGGTGTAGAGAAGTCACTCAAAGAAGACTCTTTGAACTTTCCCCATACCCAGGAGTAGCATAGAGATACAGATGCCATGAGCACCAGAGTCTTTCAGAAATTAATAAGCATAGCTGCTTGCATAAAATAGTGACTGGAGTCCGCTCCATGAGCAATTGGCAGCAAAAGGATTCTGAGAGTTGTAATATGCAAATGCATCCGTCTCCTCAAACCAGGGTCATATTCTTACCTTTTTGGTTTTTGCTGCTAAGGTCATTGCTTCTGAGCATCACCTTGCTCTGATTGATGCTTTGCTATCGATGTTGAAAAATATCTCATTGATCAGGTTTCACCCACTGTACAGGCAAGAGATCATGAAAGGAGAGAGTGGCTGACACGGGCCTGATTACTTTGCTTACAAAAGCTTTTTGTAGCTGTCATTATCTGGGCTTTGCTCCTGTATACTACAGTGTCAATTTCTTAGAGAGATTGAGCAGGGCTGCCAAAGACATTCTTCTTTGTCAAATGTTGCACATATTATTGAGTTTGCACCCAGGGAAACATTCATCTCTTGTGGCAGCCTTGCTGCCATGTGGGAGATAGCAGACTCAGTCCCAGCTAAGTTTAAGGAGGTCTTGATAGAACAGAAGGGATGGGTGTAGAGCGAATGAGAGTCATTAGTTTGAGGATGTGTGATCAGTGTGTCAGCAGAGTAAGCTGACACAAGGATTGAGAGTCGGAAGCCTTTCACAGCTGGCGATGCTCAGAGTAAGCTCAGTTGGATCACTCTGTGTTTCTTAGACACACCCTTCTTTGACCTGTATTGAAGACTATTTTTAAAAGAGGCAACAATGATTCTTTATTAATGATGAGCAATAGCTGTATTTGATTTATTGGTGGTACTCAGGATTTTATTTTTTGAATCATAATCTTACTGCATCCTAATCCAAAATACATTACTATCATCACAACACACAATGCAATCAGAAGGCTCTGGTTAAAATGGTATTGTCTCATGGACTGTTTCTTCCCCTTTTTCTACCTGCTTTAAAAATAACCATAGCACCGGGGCATCTCTAAAAGAAGGAGCAAAGTCTCTACCGATTGCATTACCAATTGTTAACCAAGAGCTACATGAGACCATAGTTTATGATGCAAGGCGAAGAAAGAATGTAATTGCTACTTCTGATGTAAGAGGCAGAAATAACCCAATTTTGATGAATGATCTATATTTGAGCATAGAATTAGAAAAAACCCTTCTCTCTCTTGTAAAATGAGCAAATGAGGTATAGATACAACTGAAATAAAATGAATACCTAGATCTTTAAGTATTCTTACCCAAGGAATCTGCTTGATTTTCTCTCACAGGCATAGCAGTATTGGGGGAAAAACACCTCTGAAATTTGACACATTCTTTATAAAGTTTTATTTATTGCAAGAAACCAATATTCCTTTTATCTCTGACTTTTCACACCATGTGAATTCAGAACACAACCCCTGTTTAAAAATAATATATTTTCAGAAGAGAAAAATAAACTTGCCTGTACATGGAACGTTTCCAACGAGAGAACATGAACAAACAGGTTTTTAATCTCAGGTGGGAAGTAGGCCTTTTGGTCCAAACTTAATTGCAGATGAGAAACTCTCTATGTCTAGGACTTCACTAGCTACCACCGGATGATGGCTTACTTTACATATACAAATTAAAAACAAGTGATTTATTTATAGAGGAAATAGATAATTAACCGTATACAACACACAGCTACAGTTAGAGATCTCAGTTTTCTAGAAATCAGGTAGCTGAGGAGGTTTTAGTCATTATCTTATCCCTGGAGATCACATTCTCCTTCACACAAGTAGCATTAAGCTGCTTTTTAGGTGAAGATTGACAACCCGAAGAGCCATACCTTACAGTGCTGAGTAGAGAGCTGGCTGTGTGGCAGCTCCCGGCCTCTATGAGAGTTCAATCCTCATGAACTAACTGCATCTTTACCCGCAAGACTGTTTATTTCAAAGAGCAAGCATCTGACTTCTTCCGTTTTTATACTCTGCTGGGTTTTGAAAATTGGAAGCACATTGTTCAATTAAGAACCAATTAATGTGACATTCCGGCATGAAAGAAGTGTTAGGCAAGAGGAACCCACTGCACACTAATCAGGGTAAAGTTTCGTTGACTCGCAAGTGGCTGTTTCTTAAAGGCGTAAGAGTGTTTTGCACTTACACCACCTCCAGCGCTTGGAACTTGAGTTCTTAAACTATGTAGGGTCAAGCTGAGTCAGGATCATATGGCGATCTTCCCAGAGGAGCCCAATTTCTGCAAAAATGTGCGCCCCGTGGGTGCACTCTTTCTCTCACATTGGTATTTAGTCATTACTTTGCAGCTGATGTTCCCGTTTGTCATGTGATTCGAAAGATAAATAGCAACCAGAAACCCAAAGGGCAAGTTCTCAACCCAGTTCTCTCAGGCATAGTCTGGGCGGTGAACTTCAGTTTCCTCATCTCTTAAATGGAAGCAACGGGATCTAGTAAAATGGAACAGAGTGTCTGTGCCACTTGCTGCCAGAGAAGAATAAGCCCTGTTTTTTTTTTTTTTTAATAAGTGCCAGCCTCAGCAATTAATCCATCAAATGAAATTCTTCTTGCAGTTTCAATTAGATTGAGAACCCTTCCCTGGTCTCCACTCAGGCTGTTGTGCAACATTTCCACGAGGCTAACAGCTGTCTGATTCCACCCCAGAGAGAGCTCTATTTCAGCTACTCCTGCATGTCTAGTTCGTAAAGCACTCCGGGATCCAGGGAGTGAAAGGCACTTATCAGCATCGCAAGATGATTATTTGTTAGTCGCAAATAAGGCTTGCTAAAAAGGCCGGCAACGATTTCACTCTTGTTAACAAGTCACTCAACATTCTAGTTGCATTCACTCCACCAAGATCTAGTTGAACATCAAAGAACTTGGAGTAGCAGATTTCAGAGGGATTTTTTTAATGGCTGAGGATCTCCTAAGTAGAAAAAAAAAATCAAAGATGGAAGTTCATAATCTCTCAGCATCATCTCCCATTTCAAAATGAAGGTTGCTGGGAGATATTCCATATGGTTGTTTAGCATATTTATGTATTTTTTAACTTCATTTAAGGAAGCTTTACAAATAATATTCTAAAAGAAACAGCTTCACCTACATTCTCTTTAGAGCCAGAGAACCATACTGGATTCCCGTTTCCTTCATTCACTCCATTTCCATCTCCATTTTCTCATCCAGCCATTCTCACCTCCTACAGTACTCCTTTTCATGATGTATTTTTTAAATATATGTTATTGATTTTTTTTTTCTTTTTCAGAAAAGAAGGGAGAGAGTTTGAGAGTTAGAAACATCGATGAGAAAGAAACATTGATCAGCTGCCTCCTGCACATCCCCTACTGGTGATGTGCATGCAACCAAGGTACATGCCCTTGACTGGAATCGAACCTGGGACCCATCAGTCTGCAGAGCGACACTCTATCCACTGAGCCAAACCGGTCAGGGCTTTCATGATGTTAAGAGACCTCAAATACTACTGTTAACCCAAGAATAAAAAGACCTTTCAAAGTGAGAGGCAACCAGCGTCCATTTGAGCTCAAAGAATAGCTATTTAGGATGCACTGATTCAGGCGTGTTGATATAAAATGTCAACATAATGGAATACCATTTTAAATGGCAAGAAAATTATAATTAGTCATAATCAAATACTTTAATGTGATGAAAGTGAAATATTAACCAAAATAAAATTTCTACTCATTTGCTTTCTTAGAACAAGTGTCTTCTATATTTACCTATTATAACCTAGTGATACTATTATCTCTTTTGAAAAGTAAACCTAATTTTACTTTAGTCCTAAAGAAGTCCTATTAATTTAAAAGACAGTAGGTATTTAGTGAGAAGACTCAACTATAGGAAGTATAAATTTACTTTCTTTACATGATAAAGGCTAGAAGGTATTTTTTAAATGGTAACCAAGTATTTGTGGCTTGTATACTTCCTTCCTCATTACAGTGTTTGTGACAAAGATGAATTAATGCCGTGCCATTTTCTGTTCTCATTATAGCCTTGATCTTGAGATGAAATATTGGATGCTTAATGTTTTTATGAATTATAGCAGAAAACTGTACAACACTGACCTTTTTAATATTCCTATTTCTGACTGGCTGGCTTTTCCACTCCTCCTCTTCCTATAACAATTCCTACTAATACAGAAGAAAAATTTAGGATAACTAGCCAATGAGAAAGCAGAATATTGAAAAGGTCAGCAGAGTGCAGTTGTTTCTATAAATTCAAAGAAATTTATTAAGACATTGAAATCCAGACACAATAACTCATGCTTATGAACAAAATATGTAATTCATATTTGTGAAAAATAACCCTGTTTTAAAGCCTTCTCATTACTGTGAAAAAGAGACAACATAATTATTCAAGACTAAAAGCAATCTTCTAAATATTTTATCTTGTAACAGACTGAGAATGGCAAAAAGTAGTTGTTGTTTTTGCTCAAAGGCTGCAGGCAAGCAGCAGAGGCCCAGCAGGGAGGGAGAGGAAGGAAGGAAGACCCTGACCCATTTTCCCTCCCATCTCTCATCTCCCACTGCCCATTGGCCGAGCCCAGCCGCATGCCAGAGCACCAGAAAGGTCAGTTGATTCAATGCCTTAAAAGTTCAGGCTGGCCTTCCCCCTCTCTCAGACTGGGAGCCCTCAGGGATGGGAGGCAACCTGGTGAAGGTGATGCACCATCACCCCTCTGCTGCTGCCACTGCCAGCAGTTCAAGTCTTGGCCAGCCCTGGTTACCTGAGCCTCGGGCAGCCCTGGGTGGCTGGGCTGCCACCATTGGAGACTTACCTGTGCCTCAGGCTGGCTATGGGTGGCTAGAGGGCTGTGGGGACTGGGAGACTCCAGAGGCAGGTGTGAGGAGCAGCCAGGCCTGCCTGGGGGCGGGCCTGGCCTTGCAGTGCGCCTGCCACCCCAGGCTTGGGGGACTGGAATCTGCCATCTTGTGGTTGTGGGCGCCACCATTTTTGAGGGCATGACAGTCAATTAGCATACCCCATTCTTATTGGCTGTGGGTGCCACCATATTTGTGATGGTGTGAGGGTCAATTAGCATATTCCCTATTTATTAGATAGTATAATTTCATGTTAATAGTTGATGATAAAAATGGTGATTGCCCAATGGACAGCAGTTATTTTCCCCTGAGTTTTATTATGAAAAATTTCAAACATACATATTTTGAAAAAACAGGATATCCATATACTCACTCGTCACCTAGATTTAATAACGATTAAGATTTTCCATACTTGTATCATTTAATTATCTGGGTTTATATGTGTATACACATATATTCATCTATAATACTTTTTGCTGAATCGTTTGAAAATAAATTGCAAACATCATTAACACTTTAGCCCTATCTAATTCTGCATGCGTCTCCTAAAACCATGTTTAATCTCCTTCTAATCTTCCTACCACCATCATACCAAGGAACACAGCTAATAATTCCTGGATAGCATCTAACTACACATTGAAACAGTGTATTTGGTACCCAGACTTGGGGAGCAGGGGTACCCCCAGAGCTGCTCTAGTTTCATCTCAATTGCATCTGGCTTACTGAATTTTTTCTAGATGTCGATATCTGTCAGCTTTTGCTGCAGCCATTGAGATAAACAAACTTAACTGTGTGTCTATGTGAGTTCTTTCTTGGCTTCAAGGATGAGGCCTGGACTGTCTGAGACAGCGGGAGGTAGGTTATCAGCAAGGAGGGCCTTCAGATACTCTCCTTCATTTCTCTCTCTTTTCCTTAATCCTGGGCTGAGATAGTTAACATTCTTCCTCTGAGCTGAATTTATGCCTGTCTTTTCCTAAGAAAAGGGGAGAGAAGCATCGAGATTTAAAAGAGGACCCTCCCGTGGAACTTGTAAAATAATCAAATGTCTCCAGAACCCATGCTGGGAGGCCATGCTGGCCTGCCCTCTAACTGACACCCACATCTTCCATGCTCCTGCTCAAGTATATGCTTTATTTGTTGTAGCTGTCAAAAAACTTTAGGGCTCTCATTCTTGATTTACCAAAAAAGCAAGCGAAGCCCCTGAACTAACAAAATTTAGTTGTTTTGATTGATTTTCCCCCATCTCCTTTTGTGGATCAATGGACCGACTTTTTTTTTTTTAATGAAATGTTCTTCACCTTTGGGTTAAAATAACAACATTACAAACAGAATTAGGTTGGAGGTTGGAGGGCTGCTTGGTGAATACTGAGTCAGCTCCAAGGGAAGTGGTGGTCTTAAAAGACCAGCCTGATCCTAGGGGCAGATGATGAGTAAGGGGCCTTTCGGAGTGGGCACATATCCAGAGATCATCTCCTCCTCCCTCCTCTTCACTGATCAGAGTGCATTAGCCAATGAGGAACCACAGTATTCCTCCCCTGTCCCCCTTTGCTTCTTATGGGGTTTCCAGCTTTGGGTCCATCTCCACAAAAACCCAGGTCCTGTAGGACAACCATGGTTCAAGCACAGGGAAAGAAAACACAATTCCTATTTAAGAAGCTCACACACTAGTAGATGAAATAGAGCAACAGGTAATTTTAATAAATGAAGATAAATGCTATAAGGGCACAACAATTGTATTTGGAATGCCTTCTGAGTTTTGTTTTATTACTTTCTGGCTAACTTTGTTGCTGTGGCACAGAGAACAAGCACCAGCTAAGAGTTGTGATAATTGCTGGCTCTGGTACACTAATCAGTGGTGGGCAAGTCATTGCATTTCTCTAGGCCTCTACTTCCTGATGAATAAGAGGGAACTTCTGAGTTTTCTTTCAGATTGAAAACATTCTTACCGTGACCTTTCCAGTCCCTCATTTAACAATCCTGAGAGCCCGCTGGCACTCATTTTAAAGTTCTTTCCAAAGGGCATGACTGAGGCATGACTCACCCTTACTTCACTCGGGAGTCCTGCTTCTCCATCCATTACACAGCACAGCACAACATGGACACACACACACACACACACACACACACACACACACACACACAGAGGCACACACACACATTTTTAATGGTATCCACCATCTCTAAATCTAGACATTCCAAGGACCTTCTGGGGGATGCACAGTTAGCAACCTCTACAACCCAAAGAGCAAACAGCACGGAGAGACAGTCAGCTCAGGAGCTGAAGAAGAGTGAGGGAATGAGGCTTTGCACACCCTGCTGGGTGCACCCCATGGACAAGAACAGGTCTCTCTGCTGGGTTCACAGACACTGCCATGGTGCCTTGCCCAACCCTTGGATGACAGCTGTGGTACAGTTGGAAAAAAAGCAGCTTCTTGATGGAGGAGCTCTAGAGGAAATCGATCATTTAATATATTTGTAAAGTACATTCTCCCTGGAATATTTTGCTTTTGTTACTACATCATCTGAAAAGAAAATCTCTCAATCAATGAAACTTATTATACGTGAATATTTAATTCCTGTCGATGTACAGTGTAAATAATCTCTTTCAAACAATGGGCTATGGCCATCAGACTTGATGGGAACCTCACAAATGTCTCCTGCAGAAGCAGGGTAACTCCTTTGGCTGGTGGCAAATCAAAACACAGGAGGGCATTTCAGAACTGTCCCAGCACAGTATTATGGGAGCTGCAGGCACAGTGGTGGACAACAAGGGATCCGCAGCCAACTCAAAGAAAGAGAAGAAACTCTAGACTAAAGAAAACTGCCGCAATTTTCAGTGTTTCCAAGGCAGGCCTTCAAAGAAAGCAAGTTTGCCATATTGTGCTCAGGAGAGTTGTGATTTAATACTTATTGCTTAAAAAAGGCTTGCAAATATATGGCGGGGAAAATGCACTTCGCCTCTACCAAAGGTTCAATAAAAGCCAGGTTAAATTCTCGCAGCAAATTGAATTTCAGAAATGATGGGTTGCAGCCCTACGAATGGTGCGAAGTGCAGCCCATTTGCTGTGTCTTCTGTTACCAGGGGAATGGCATGCACGTGATATGGAAGTCCTGCGTCTCTTCCTTGTGCTGCAGAAAGTGGGGTTCACATCGCAGCAAGGGTTTGCTGTTCTTCCCCCCCAGTTCTCCGTAGCATGTGCTCCTCCTTTCCCACGGCCCCGGAATCTGTGTCTTTGTCTTCCTGGCAGGGACCAGCTGCTGGTTTCCTGCGTGTCCTTTGTGGAGGCAGGAAACACGCAGGAGGTGCCGTGGAGACTGAGGGCAGCACTCCCAGGGGCATGGCCTCTACTCCACCCCACCAGGCTCTCTGCCAAGGGCTCCGGGGCAGCCGTGTGACCAAACCTGGTCCTCAGATACACAGCGTCTCCCTGCCCCTGTCCTGCGACCCAAGCCCCAGGCCACTGGAGCCGGTGCTGCTCCCTTGAAAGGAGGTGTGGAGTCAGGACTAACTGGATGCGGAGCTTCTGCAGACTCTGCGAGGAGACATTTGTGCCACTCCAGGTGTAACAAAGGCCAGGATTGCTTCGTACACTGTCTCGGGGGTTTCAGGAAACAGCTTTAGCTTTTAATTGCTTCGACTTGTTCTTAGCCACAGTCTCCGATGAAATTACAGAAGCTATGAACGCATCTGTTAAAAATTAGTTTGGCACTGTATAGCAGAAATACCTCCGATGACAGTGGCTCACCCACAACAGAAGCTTGATTTTTGCTCATGGAAAAGGAAGTTGACATGGACTCAAATTAAAATTTATGAAGATCCCCAAAGAACTGTCTTTATGTTGGTTACCATTTGTTGGTTACCATTTCAGTAATGAAAACTAAAAATTTATTTCATTTATGTAATTTGTTTTAAAATAACAATAACCCCATTGCATGTTAACATTAATAACACAAAATTTTAAAAATTAATTCTATTTTCTAAAAAAAAACAATTAGTCTGAAGAGTAACATTGTTTTAAGTATTCTTCAATCCTCATCTGGTTTCATAGAAGACAACCGGAATTAAACATCTGCTTCTGCCTTCAGTCTGCCTCAGTGTGCTGCTTTGGATGAAGTCGCTGAAGAAAATTTAGGCTTCACATAGTTATGTGATGGAAAAGGGAACTGACATCCTAAACAGAGCGGCGGGGGGCGGGGGGTGGGGGGAACCCTGAGAATTGCTGTCTTAAATCTCATAGTCTAAAATAGCGGCTAGAGCTCCAGCCATTCTACCCACGTTCAAGGCATCGTGATAGAGAAGGTTGAAGGAAGGATTGGTACTCTCCCTTTAAGCATTCCTGGAAGACTCACCGCATTCCTGCGTACATCTCTTTGGCCAAAACTTTGACATGGCAACATTAGGCTGCATGAGAAATGTTTTAGTGGGTCAGCAATGTTCTCAGCTAAAATTCTCTTAAAAGGGAGGAGAAAGGGGCTACTGAGAAGCAATTAGCAGTCTCTGCCACAGGAAGCATGAGTTAAAAGCATTCCAATGCCCCAAACACTTCATTTGTTGTTTCCATGGCTGCAGAGCCTCAAAACACCACAGACCCCCGAGCGGCCCCCCTGTGAAGGAATTATTGTTTGCCCTTGCTAAATGATTGGTCTACGGCGTTCAAGTGCTCGGTAAAGTGTCTGCAGAGGAGCAGGGTGCGGGGTTGGAGTCTCCAGCCGAGAAAAGGGAGCAAGTTTGGGGCTCTTCTCAGAAGTCCTGACAAGACCCATGTTGTGAATTGGTAATGAAAGACTTTCATGATGATGAGATTTCACTGTAGCTGGACAGATATTTCTCTATTTTGAAAGACTTTGAATAACACTCAAAGAGTAGTTGTCAAGAATTGAGTTTGTTGGGGGTGGGGTGGGAATTAGTGTTTCCTCTATATCAAAGAATAACAAAAAAGGAGTTGCTCAGAGTTAATAAGAAAATGTTAAGCAACAAAGTTAGAATACTTTTACTGAAGGATTACTTTGTGCCAGTCAGCCATCTAAGCAATTTACTCATTTGATCCTCATAGCAATCCTAGGGGGAAAGTACTGTTATTATCCCCATTTTTTATAAGGATATTGAAAGCACAGGGAAGTTAAGCCACTGACCTAATATAGCACAGCTGATGATGGCAAATTTGGCTCCATATTATATGTTCTGAAACCACTAAGCAACACTATACATATATTCTGAGGAAAAGCTTGGAGCGGAGGCAAACACTTAAGGGTGCTCATTGGATGATGAGATAAAAATTGACCACAACAGAACTCAGTAATACTGAAACTGGTGATAAGCCACACGTTACCTATAAGTGAATGCTGTCATGTCAATACTCCCCGTATTTAAAAGGAATATAATTAGCGATAACTAAAAAGTGTCCTTTATGTGTGTGAGAGTGATATTTCTATAGTCGGACTGCAAATTAGTTCATTAAAGTAAGACGATGCCTCTTAACCCTCCTTTGAGTAACCCAACCTAGCCCTGCGGACTCACAGCCTGTGATTTCAGATGCCCCCTCCCCCGCATCATTAACCCACTGGCAGGTACCTAAAGCGCGAGCCTACACCTAATAGGAAGTGGCACTGGACAGGAAATAATCAGTCTCCTGGGACTTACCTTAGTCACCCAAAGCTTTGCAGCAGAGCCTGCAGGTGAAATCTTACTTACAACATGCTTTATTTGGTCCATAGAACATAAGTTTACATAATAATCCAGATGTGAACCTCTGCTTCTTTTAAATAGCGCCTGTAACTGCACCAATGGATGAGGACAATGGGGGGTGGGGAAAGGGCAGAGGGTGGGGTGGGAACCTGGTGGAGGGGAGCAATTAAGGGGGTGGGGGAAGAGGAACAAATTTGTAATAATCTGAACAATAAAGATTTATTTATAAATAAATAAATAAATAGCGCCTGTTCTCTCCAGTTCAGCTTACCCACTCCCCACCCCCATACCACCACCACCCCATTGTCTGTGTCCAGGGGTGATGCATATGTGTACCTACTATCCTCCAGCGTTTAAGCTCCCTTTCTGTTCCCTGTTGGCATTTGGCTTAGGGACTGTCTCTACAGATATTAAACTCCAAGTCATGTTAAGCACCTGTTCTGAAATGACTTCACCTGCAGTTTCCAGTTGAACAGCCGTCAATGGAGACATAGGAGTTATGATTCCAAATGGCCTGCTGGTCGGTAAATGATGGGCTGAAATGTCAGGACAGGGCAGAACACAAAATAATGGGATACACGTCTGGAGAATAGTAATGCAGAGCCTGGCACTTAGTAGGAGCTTAAACATTTATCGATAAGGTTTTAATGGTACATAGGCAGAGGTTACTAAAGCTGCTGGGGTTTTGGGTCTGTCTTGATAATTAGTTACCACTATGAAGGCCACTGATGCTATTTAGCAGGTATACCTGTCTGTCTGATTTCAAGCACATAGTAGGATGGCACTTTCTGTCGCCCCCCCCCCCCCAGGTTGGTTGGGGCCAGGTGGCTAGTTCTGCAGAAGGATAGTCAATGGAGGGCTTATGTGTCATTTTGGGCCACACCATGTCACTGCAATAACAAGATCCTCCAAAGCAATCTTTCCTCTGACATGGTGACCACTGTTTGCGGTGATGGAGGCTCCATTAGCCTGGGACTGTGCGGATCTGCAATGGGCAGAGACTTCCGCCAGCCTATGATAGACCCATTGCATGAACAAGAAACAAAACTTGGCTGTTATAACCCAGTAAGACATTTGGGCCTGTTTTTTAATGCAGCATAACCTATCATATCCTGACTGAAACAGTCACTAATGTTCATTAACAAGTTCTAGGTTAAGATTTTTAAAAGGCTGACTTCATTATCGTGGGTCCTTCGCAATTCAGAAGTAGTGAAAATGCTTCTTTAGGCCCGGGGTCTCCATGGCTCGCTGATCCTGGGCTCCTTTTCTAATGCCTCCTGCCACCCAGGAACTCTTCTCCGGCTTTTCCAGCCTTTATCCTTTGTATCCGAGCTTGTCAGTAACACAGCTTTTCTTCTTGTTCAGGGAAAGAGATGCATCAAATAGCAAAAGACAGAGTGACCTCTGAAAGCTAATGTGCAGGGTCTTCCCAGAGCTATATTTTGCAGTTGCCTGACACTTAGCGCCCACAGAGAACAATAGCCATTGTTTCTCAGCTCCACGGAGCCTTGGCACACTCCTCTGTTCCAGCACATACATGTGCGCCCACTTTGTACTTGCTTTGTGTCTCACTGGGCTTCTACGCATCATGTGTCCACCAGACTTTTTTGCTCCTGGGGAAGTCATGAATGCTACATGCAAATGAGGCAACAAGACCATTGAGCATGCGCATGGCACAGTACTTCCTGGGCCCAGGCACATTCTCTGTTGTTCCATTGAAGTTCACTTACAAAGCACGAGTTCAAAGCTAAAACTATTATGAATTTCAAGATGGCTGAAACAGAGCACTGAGACAAGCCTGGGGCCCTTTGTGACTGAGCCTGGCCCTGTGTGGCAGATACCTCTCAATGCCTACCCAGCCAGCCTCCATTTCTTCTTTATGGAAAAGGAAAATAGATAATTTTTGGTTCAGATTATCAACGTGCTCAGCTGAGTAGCTATACGTCCTAGCCTTCCTTGAAGCTAGAGGGATGATGGCAGAATTCTTAACCATGAGATAGAAGCACAAGCCCACAGGCCCCTCTGGAAAAGTCTGATTTCAAAACACATTGGTTGTCTTTGTTTCTTCTTTTTATTCCTGCTTACAATGGGGATATGGGACTGGAGGATGGACAGCCAGTTGCCCTTGAAGCAGTGAGCATGAAGGTAGGAACACATGGTCAGGAGGCTGGAAGAGAAAGCGGAAGGGAACGTGGGTCTCCCCGGGCTCTTATGTGTGAGGTAAATAAATCCCTGTTTGAGTAAGCCACTATTTCTCAGGTGTCTGTTACCTCAGAGTGCAATAATAACTTATACCCATTAATTTTAAATACCACTTTTATCCTGTATTTTCCCATAGATACATGATTCTCTTTCTGTACTCTTAAACAGTCCCAGTGAATTTTGAAATATATTTCTATGCTAAAATCACACTCTTTTTAACAGGTATAGATTTATAGCATCTTTTGAAATCTGTTAGAGCAATGGCCCTTTGTTCTTTTTTTCTTTTTTTTTTCTTTTTTGTAAAGGTCTCAGTTAATTCTCACCATATTCACTTCCATATAAATTTTAAAACAAGCTCCTCACGTTCTGAGAAAATTCAGTAGAATTTTGATTGGGATTATGTTGAATTTATGGATTCATTCAGGAAGAATTGAAATCTTTAAAACTCACTATTTTTTATTAAGAACACTGAGTTTTTCAGACTCTGCTTATGTCCTTCAGTTGATTTTTAGTTTCACTTGCATATAGGTCTTGCATATTCTTATTAGATTTATTGCTAGGTATTATATCTATGGTTCCTAGTGTGAATGGGATTTTTTCCATTGTATTTTCAAATTGGTTTTGCTAATTTATAGTAAGACTATTATTGTTTTTATTAATCTAGATTTTGCATTTAGCCAGTTGGCTACATTATTTCCCTTAGATGCTTTCTATGATCCCATTTCAGCTCTAAAAGTGCTAGAATTAGTCATAGATCTTTGTAATTGGGAAAAGTTATACTGGTCCAGGTCAAAGCTTTGTGGGATGTATGAGATTTCATTACTTAAGGCTGTCTAATTCTTCTGGTGGAAATGTCTGCAAGTCTATTTGTGTATTTTTAGTGATAAGCTACGTAACTTTCCTCTAGGGTCCTTTGCATTTCTTTTTGTTTAAAGCCTACCTTCACAATTCTTTCCACAGGTGACATATATGATAGGTGAGTGAGAATTGCAACAGAGAATTCCCAAACATCTCCAACATAGCTCACATGTTCTTCAGACTAATCAAGATCACTTTTTGTCCAAAAATTCAAAGACCTAAATAAAACCTACATTCAGATTTCCTTTTCTAGAAAAAAAATATTGAAAGGCCCAGCCAAGTTTTTAATGCAAGATTTGAGAGTGTTGGCTTACTATATTATAATTGAATTTAGGATGGACTCTGAAAGAAAAGATGTTTCCACTCATATCTCCAAGTCTCTAAGAAATGTTTCTTCCAATGGTAGTGTCAAAAGATATTTAGCACTCAACCCCCAATATCTTGCTTTTAATCAAGGAAATACACATGCTTTAATGGACCATGCTTCAAACTTGGACTTACCATGATAGCTGTGTTGCATGCCATGTATGTATCCTCACATCTGGAACATTTTAGGCTCCACCAACTTAAATGAGCAGTAGGGGAGAATTAAGAAGAGACAGGAAGCATAATTTTTCAAATAGATAAGTCTCTGAAATATTTTTTGAGAATATTTAAAGATATCTCTGAGGGGTGGTGATCTCAGAATCAAGTGGCCTGGTTTAAAACCTGACTCTCCTACTTGCTATCTATAGCACGACCATAAATCATTCTCAACCTCCCTAAGTCTAGTTTTTCTCTAAGAGGAATGTTATAAGGATAAAGTGAGACACGGTTGAGAAAAGAACCCTGTAAACTGAACAGTGCTATGCATATGTGAGCTGTTAGTGATTTTGGAATGCTGAACACTTCTCTTCTTTGCCTGCTCTAATCTGCTTGGGAATGTATAACCCAACGGGGGAAAGAACCCCAAGACATCCTCAATACATGAGAAAAGCCACACTTAAGAATGTTGAAAACCTTTACAAAATATATAATTAAAGTAAAATTCTTGACTATATAATAAAATATTGATGAGAATGCTCAAAAACGAGTCATAAAATATAAATGGAAAGTAGGTAGCATTGTTTTGATGTTTGAACTAGTGGCTTAGAAATCCAAAAAGGGGAAAAAAAAAAACAGCTGTGACAGCTTGATCGACTCAAATGCACAGAATTGCTTCATTTTTTATCAAGCTCCCTCCCACCCCCACCTGATGTCTTTCCCTAGGGTTGGAGAGCATGCACTTTTCTGGTTGGTTAGATCCTGCTTCTTGTTTGTGTGTAGGAAGTGCTGGCTTTCAGATGATCATCATCATTATCACCATCATCGTCATTGCAATAATTCCCTATTGCTGCTGTAACAAATTACCAAAAACTTAGAGGAGGCCTTGCTGGAACCTCGCGCTGGTTGAACTCCTCAGAACCGGAGCCTAGTCCTCCCTGTTTTTCCCTTTGAGAATGTAGTGACTGATACATGCTTTCCTTCTATCTTTGCCAGCGATTGCACCTTCTCTTTCTGGCCCTGTGATTTTGCTTCTGGTTCTCTAGTCTTTTGGCTTCTTTCTATTGACGTCCTGTCCTTGATCTGCGTCTTTTTTCAGGTTCTAGTTCTTCACTGTAAAGAAAAACACCAAATACAGAGCAAAATGGATTTCCATCCTGAAGCCAAATGACCCCAATTGTCTAAAAAAAAATTTAAAAGGTTTAGTCTGAGCTTGGAGACTTAGCAGAAGACCTGTGGCCTGGATTCACAGCAGGCTGGTGTGCTAATCATGAGAAGACTACTACAAATAATCATGGGGCTTGAAGAAACGTAGCTCAAGAAGGCCTTCAGAATGCATGACACCCTTCCAATTTCAAAGCTCTTCCTTTCTCGCTCCTTTTCCCTGCCCTCTTCCCAAGACCTTGTATAAGAAGATAAGGCATTACCTCTATGGGCATTTGGATAGATGAGCATCTTGTGCTTGTAATGTTGCCTTGGAGAGGGAGGAGATGGGATAGGACCTGAGAATGTTTTTTTATAGAGACAAGTGGGGAGAACAGCAATGGTGACAAGGAAGAGGGGGAAGGCAGCTGGAATCTACCTCCCTTCTCTGGTCCCTTCATCTATCAGCTGCCATTGTGAAACTCCATTTGCACTGACCTTTGGGCAGTGGGAGGAACAGGAATATGGGTGGAGTAAGGAATTGGCTAAGTCAACTGTGGGAAAGGAACAAGGAGTCTGGGAAGATACTGAAATCTCCCTGCCCAGGAGATAATATAATTCCTGTTCTCCAACCTTGCTCAGAGATTGTGAAGATTGTGTTTTTGTAGGACAAGGTATAGTTGTGTATGTAAAACATGTATAGACAGCTTGATAAAAAGGTTGGTTGGATTGTTTATTTACTTAGCAATTAATTATTTATTGTCTGCCAAGACCTGTTCTAAGCACTTTATAACTATGAACTCATTGAATCCTCATTGTACTCTGTGAGATAGATACTGGGAGAACAATAATGTTTTATCTCCATTTTATAGATGAGAAACTGAGGCTCAGAAGGGTTAAGAACCTTGTCAACGATAGTTGCCAGCCCAGCCAGCATGGTGCAGTGCTTGAGCATTGACTTATGAATCATGGATTCAATACCCTGTCAGGGCACATGCCTGGGTTGCGGCTCAATTCCCATTGTGGGGCATGCGGGAGGCAGCCAATCAATGACTCTCTCTTATCATTGATGTTTCTATTTCTCTCTCCATTTTTCTTCTTTAAAATCAATAAAAATTTATATTTTTAAAAAAAAGAAGATATAGTTGCCAGATTGAGCAAATAAAAATATAAGATGCCCATTTGAATTTTAGAATAACAAATGATAATCTTTTAGGGTAAGTGTGTCTCATATATCATATGCTCACAATTTTTTAAAATATATTTTATTGATTTTTAACAGAGAGAAAGAGAGAGAGATAGAGTCAGAAACATCGATGAGAGAGAATCATCGACCAACTCCCTCTTGCACACCCCCTACTGGGGATATGCCTGCAACCAAGGTACATACCCTTGACCAGAATGGAACCCGGGACCTTTCAGTACACAGGCTGACACTCTATCTACTGAGCCAAACCGGTTTCGGCTATGCTCACAATTTTTTGCTAACAAACCAAATATTGCATGTGATATATGGGACATGCTTACAGTAAAAATTCACCTATTATTTATTGACCAGACATCCTGTATTTTAACTGGCAACCTGGATTAGGATTTGAACACAGAATATGTGGCAGTCTAGGACAGGCTCAGAGCTACCTTGCAGGGATGGTTCTCCACTGCTAATGTGGCCAGACAACATGGATGAAGTCATGTTTTCTCTGTTTCAGGCCATCTGAGAAAGAATAAGAGGTGTTTTCTCTTTCTCACTCTTGGAAGGGTGGCCCAGGATTTGCACCCAGTGGCTCACCCTTCCCTGGACAGGGAGGGAATTGAGAGCCTTTTCTTTTCCAAAGTCCAGCCCCTTGAGGTCATGGGACTGGATTATCTCAAGTTGTATCTCAGGGTTGAGGGGGCCCAATCCAAGGGCATCCAAAAGTGGGAGGCTGGGCCCTGAGCGGGTGAGGAACCTGCACAGGGTACGAGGGACTCAAATAGGGCTGGTTGCATGTGTCCCACACTGTGCGCCATAGTTGGAATCTCAGCCTAAACCCCCACAGCCCAGCACTGGAAATGAGAAAGCAGGGCTGCTGGGACCCCAACTTAACTTTTCTTAGATTTTTAAACCATACGTTTCAATGCATGACTTTGAAAGGCGAAAAGGAATGTATCTCTCTTCCACATTGTGTGGTGGGTGAATCTACCCCACCATTGTTAAAATTAACATACTTGATGAGCAGCTACTGTGTGCGTGGCACTTGCATATATTTTTCATTTGATGCTCACCACATCCCTGTTATCACGTAGACCAGGTCACAGAGCCGGAATGTGTTTGCCCTTCAAAATGCAGATCCCTCTGAACGTAAAGCTCAGGTTCTTTGTCGCGCCAGTACACCACTTCTCCCAATTCTGAACTTAATTTCAAACTTGAATCCAATTTAGCAGTTTAATCCCCTGGTGCTGGAGGATGAAGTTCAAGAACCGGGTTTAGGAAGGTTTTTGTAGTCAGGGTCTGCAGAGGAAAGCCATCCACACACATCAAGTGCTGCTGGGTTAAAGAGATCATATTTCAAGTAGAGTTGTTCTTTGTTCAGGATTAAATGCTGTCCTTTTTAAAATCCTGGGTTAGCATTTTAAATACAGGCCTCCAGTTTGGTGGAGCATTAGCTGAGAATGGGTTTCTCTCGCCAACACAAATTCTGGTTTGATGCCCACCCCAATCTTAGCCACGCATCCTATGTCTAGGTCATTGGACGATGGTCATGCCTGAGTCATAATTTCTTGGCATTCAGAGATCTGTGCACCACATGAAGGACCCTGGGAAGGCCAGGAATGCAGTTCACTCCAAGGAGTTGAAGATGTTTACAATGTGAATCAGCAATTAATAGCAACCTTTATTTTCCCCACCTAAAAAGTCACATCTTTCATACAAGCAATACTAATTATGCTATTTAGTTTTGCTTTTCCCAGGCAAATGACAAGAAAAATGTATAACCAAGGGACTGGTTGGCAGAAGTGAAGAAATATGAGACAGCTAAAACAGAAAACGAAAAATAATGAGAAAAATGATTAAAAGAACTGAATTGTGTGACTTGCTCTACTGGTAACAAGCCTGAACTAAATGAAGAAGTTTCATGTATTTATGGAGCCTACAGGAGAGATGGGGGATTTAGTTTTCTCCTAATTTCTAACTGGATTTTGTTTTCAAACTGGGTGGATAACATAAACCAGTATGAGAATGCTGTCCTGGAGGTACCTTAGGTGTGGCCCTATAAGAGGAGCTAGCCACGTAGACAACGCCTGCACCCCCAACCCCCATCCTTAGATTCCACTCTCCCTGGATTTACCTGGAATTTCACAACCATTCATGCCTCATTTAATCTTTCTAACTCTTTTATTCGCTGCCTCCCTCCACCCCACTCTTAGGCCTCTTTGTCTCCCTTCTACTTTATGTTAATTTCCTGTGGCTGTGTAGCAAATTATTCCAAATTTGGTGACTTAAAAAAGAAAAAATACCCTGCAAATTATTCTTTTATTGTTGTGGAAGCCAGGAGTCTGATACAAGGTGTTGGTAGGACCGAACTTCCTGAGACTCCATTGCCTCTTCTAGTTTCTGATGGCCCCAGGTGTTCCTCGACCTGTGGCTGTAAAACGCAGTCTCAGCTTCTGTCTTTACCTGGCCTTCTCTTCTCCCTCTGTTTTTTTCTTCTGAGGACTTGTCATTGAATTAGGACCCACCCATGTAATCCAGGATAATCTCATTTTGAGACCTTTGACATAATTACATCTCTAAGACTTCTTTTTAAAATAAAGTCACAACCAGAGATTTGGGTTAGCCATATCCATTGGGAAAGAGCCACCATTAAACCCTTTCTCCTGAACTCAAGGATTTTATTACTCCCTACATAAAAGACTAATAAGTAAAAAATAATCCTATAAAATAAAAGGCTAATATGCAAATTGATTAAATGGTGGAATAATGGGTTGCTATGACGTGCACTGATCACCAGGGGGCAGATGCTCAATGCAGGAGCTGCCCCCTGGTGGTCAGTGTGCTCCCACAGGAGGAGCACTGCTCAGCCAGAAG
This sequence comes from Vespertilio murinus, assembly GCA_963924515.1. NCBI lineage: Eukaryota > Metazoa > Chordata > Mammalia > Chiroptera > Vespertilionidae > Vespertilio > Vespertilio murinus. The sequence goes on along the minus strand of OZ004711.1, from coordinate 75,090,591 downwards.
CCAGGCTCATGGCTGGCAAGCTCAGCGGTGGTGGTGGGGTCCGCTTGCACTTCCGCAGTAGTGCTAAGGATATCTGACTGATGGCTTAGGCCCACTGGGAATGGGCCTAAGCCATCAGTTGGACATCTCCCAAGGGCTCCTGGACTGAGAGGAAGCAGGCCGGGATGAGGGAGTCCCCCCTCCCGAGTGCATGAATTTTGTGCACTGGGCTTCTAGTACTAGTCTACAAAGGCATTTTTAAAGGTATGCTTTCCTTGCCTCTTCAATTTTCTTGCGAATCCAAGATGTTTAAGATCATCATTTTCTTTTGCATATGTCTCAGATATCTCTTGAAACTCATTTTCTACATAGTCTTAGGATTCTACATATTCTTCTCTTATTCTATTAGGCACACCATCTGTAGTAGCCCTTTCTTCATTGCTCTAACTATGTAGATCAGATTAGCTTTCTAAACATCCTGGTTTGCCAGTGACAGTACTGGGTTAAGCCTATTCATCCCAGTGTCCTTTCTGGTTGGCATCCTCTTAACTCTCAAATCCTAGAATGAATGAGACCCCTAGCTAGAATACCTCTTTTGGATGAAGAACTTAAGGGACAATTGACAGAAAGGAGTTTGTTTAGTGAGTGATGAAGGATGATGAGGGAGAGGTTTTATCTGAACTTGCAAATTTGGACGCTAACATGGAGAGATCTAAAGGAGAGTGTTGGCATAAGAAATGGTCATAGTGTACTTGCATGGCTCAATGGTTTAGCACTGACCTATGATCCAGGAGGTCACAGTTCCATTCCCAGTCAGGGCATGTGCCTGGGTTGTGGGCTTGATCTCCAGTAGGAGGCATGCCAAAGGCAGCTGATCAATGATTCTCTCTTATTTTTGATGTCTCTATCTCTCTTTCCCTATCCCTTCCTCTCTGAAGTCAATAAAAATAAATAAATAAATAAATAAATAAATAAATAAATAAAGTCATAGTGTAGATTAAAGACCAAACTTTCATTCTGCTGAGGAAGGGAAGAATAAGCATCTCCTAACAACTTGGGGTCTGAGTTGCCCTATCTGAAATCATCCAAGAGCAATTAGCTTTTGAAGTCTGAGCCTTTGATCCAACTTTATTATTTAGTTTGGTAAAATGTGGGTTCTAGAAGTTTGCAAGAAAAACACTCCCCAGAGTAATTTGGTGACAATTTAAGCAACTTTTTTTCCTTCTTTTACCCAAGAAACTAAAGGAGAGACTCTGTCCCTCGGGGAGGTGCTCCCAGGACTATGGCCTCATCTTCACCTCTGTCTCTCTCAGCACTCAAAACACAGGGGGCTGTTTAAAGAGCCCAGCATTTTGTCCTTTTGTTTGAGGAAACATGCTTGACTTTTTCACTCTACCCTCACAATCCCATAAATCACCGAAGGGAGGATGAAATGGTGCCATCACATTCGATAACAGTGTGGCAATTTCTTAAAAAGTTCAATATGCACCTCCCCTCTGACCTAGCAGGTCTCATCGTAGGAATTTACCTAAGAAAAAATAAAATGTATGTCCATAACAAGGATTATACAGGAATATTGATAGCAATGCCATTCAGAATAGTCCCCAAACTGGACAAGTTCCAACTATTCATCAACAGAATTGATAAACATATAATTATATAATTGTGCCATGGAATAGCAATTAGCAATTTAAAATGATTGATTAAATCAATTGCCAAGTCCTGTGGGCTCTGCTTCCAAAACACAAGGTGTCCCCAAAAATGTATGCACATGTTAACAGCTGATTTCTGTTACATCTGGAAAATGGAATGTGTTTGAATAAACACTGCCTTTATAATGACGTGAAGTATGTAGACACTTTTGGGGGACACCCTGTGTATCTGCTTCTGTCCTCTCAGTATCCCCATGCTGGCCTCAGCTCCCATTGTTATCTGTCCCTCTGACAAACACAATAGTCTTCACCCGGCATCTCCCCTTCTGCTCTTCTTTCCTCACACCCACTTCCCACTCAGCAGCCAGAGAGATCTCCTAAAAATGGGCATCTGATCTTGACACCCACTTATGATGACCCTTCAGGGCTGCCAGTTCTTCCTCAGAGTCTGGAATTGCTGTGGTCCACCAACTCTGGCGGAACCTGCTCCCCTTGACCCTCCAGCTACTGCCGTCCTCTTGCTCACTGGGCTGCAGTCCCCGCTCTTCCTCTCCCTGCCTCTGGTAAGTCTCCTTCAAGTCCTGGCTTGTTCTGCTTGTAACGTATCCCGCCCTGTCTTCACCTGGACAACTCGCTCCTCTTGTCTCCTCCAGAAGAGGAGAAGCTGAGGGAGTTTGGCTCTGTACCCGCTTTAGGTTCGGCCCCTCTTAAGCTTTTTAATGGCATTCTGTGCTTTCCCTTCATGGCACCCTCACAATAATTGTGAAACCGAGTGTGGAGTGATTGATATTTTGGTGTTATTTTCCTATTGCTCTTGTAAAGAATCACCACAAGCTTCGTGGCCTAACACAGATGTATCACTTCACAGTTCTGGAGGCCCAAAATCGGAAATGGATTTTGCCAGGCTGAAATCTAGGTGTCAGCAGGATTGCACTCCCACTGGGGGCTTCAGGGAAGAATTGGTTTTCTTGCCTTTTCCTGCTGCTAAGGCCACTGTGTTCCTTGGCTCCCGGCCCCTTCTTCCCTCTTCACAGCTATCAGCACGGGATCCTCTCCCTTCCTAACCCCTGCTTTGTTATCACATCTCCCTTTGACTCAGAGGCCTCCTTCTTGTAAGGAGTCTTGTAATTGATTGGGCCCACATAGATGATACAGGCTCATTTCTCCAGCTCAGGAACCTTGAATTAACCATAGATGCAAAGTTCCTTTTACTGTGCAAGGTAACATATTTGCAACTTCCAGCATTTTCAGCCTACCATATTTTTCCTCCCAAAGATTTAAGCTTCATGAAAAATAAGAACCATGTCTGTCTTGTTCATTGTTGAACGCTGACTGCCTAGCACATAATAGATGCTAGATAATTCATTTGCTGCATAAAGTGGTAACAGTGAGGCCACTTGCATGCAAATGGTATAAATTTTTATAATTTTCTATTTCAACTTCATTTCAAAGTTTAAAACTGTAACATTTTTTTTTCTGTAGCCATTAAAGAAATACAATGGGCCACCTAGTCTTAGATCATAATTATTTGGAAAAAAAAAACACACCTGAATCATGATACAATGATTCACTAATTCTGTTCACAGAGTTTACCAGCATTACATTGTCTTTGCCTAATCATCTAACACTTAGGACAAAACTCTCCTGAGTTCCTCCTAGCTTAAAAGTGGTCTCACCTGCCCCATTAACTCCTCAGTTCACATGTACCAACGTGTATCCGCCAGCCCAGCAAGCTTCTAAGATACTTTTGACCTCACACTGTTTCTGCAAGCCAGGTCTCTTTCAACTCTATTCCCAACCTTTATACACCACCTCACTGACAACTCCACAAGTGGAGAATGTGATATCAGCATTCTGGGAGACAGGTGATGGCATAAAAAATTAGAATCACAACTCAATTTTACCAGTGTTGCCTTAGCCTATGCCAGTGGTCAGCACACTGAGGCTCATGAGCCACATGTGCCTTGCAAGCCGTGGTTTGCTGCTCTGTTGACTAATGAGTTTGCTGACCACTGGCCTATGCCATACTGAGAATCTGCCAGGTCATAAAATGGGGGGGGGGGGGAATATGAAAGAAGGGTGTGTGTGTGTGTGGTGTGTGTGTGTGTGTGTGTGTATGTGTGTGTGTAAAGCCAGACATTGCACAACATCACATTGAACCCATTTTACAATAGAAACTTTCTATTAGATGCTGGTTGTGAGGAGCTGAGGAGATGGGGGAATGGGAAGTTATTGTTTAACAGATATAGAGTTCTCTTTTGCAAGATGAAAAGTTCTGGAGGTGGATGTTGGTAATGGTTGTACAACAGTTTGAAAGTATTTACTTCCACTGAACTCTGTACTTTAAAAAATGATGAGCATGTTAAATGGTATGATATGTATATTTTACCGCCATAACATTTTTTAAAAAAAATTAAAAACCAAAACTTTATTTTAATCAACTAAAATAAAAATAGAGTACATTAGGTCAGTCCAACCAATTTCTTCATATCATGTGATCAAGAAAGGGAAAGATGGCCACCTAATTTTTAAAAACATTTTCTAGTATTTTGATCCATTGTGGATACACAATCTGAATGTAAAACCATTACCCAGCTGGTAAATAAAAGAATCAACCAGGCATATTCAGGACACTGTGAATCTCATCCTGCTTGTGAACATTTTATTTTACCTGATTTGTTTTGAAATCTTGTCTTGACTTGCTTCACAAGGACCTTATAAAGCCCCTTCCCTGAGCCAGGGAAAACACATACACACGACAACAACAACAGTGAGCAATCTGATTGTTAAGGCCAATCCCTCCATCTAGTTTTGCTGGACTTTCAGCATAGTGCCTGGATTTATGAAGCTGGGAAGCATTGTTCATTTCTCATGGAGAGGCCAAGTGAGTTGGGATCAGCTTCAACAATGCATCCTGCTATTTGCTATTTAGCCAGGAGCAAGGTTCTCATCCAACACAATGCTTGTGCATGATGCTCAGCTCATTGCTTGTCTGTGCACATCCCCACATGCAGAGAGGACTTTTATAACTCAAGTGACAACCATGTGTCCTGTGGCTCTGTTCCCACCAGGGACAGGAATGAGACTGCTTAGCTCTCTGCATTTTATCTCCTCGGCTGTTCACTCTCTAAATCTGGGCAAAAGACTTGAGTTTGCTTAGAGTCTTCACACAGACAATGTATGCTGGCTATTGAGGAGTTTTCATTAATAAATAAGCATTTTGACTTTATCTCAGGTGGACAGCAAGGTATCCAAGACAATGACTTCACTGGATAAATATGATGAACATTTCTTCAAGAAAAGGGAAATCAAGCTGAAGAAAATATGGTCAGGAGAGTCATATATATAACCTATCTATCCTCCACATTGGATATTCAAGCCTGTGTTTCTGATCATATGCAGAAAGTCAAATTGTATAAAGGGGAAGAGATTTTTCCATTTGGAGTGCAAGAAATATTATAAAAATTTTAATTTCAGGTCTAAGATAACTATTGCCTGTCTTCTACCCTTATGAAATGTGAGTCCCCTTAGGATCAGGGGATGGAGGGTGGGGAACTACTGATTTACAAGAAGGAAGTGTTGCTAATAGCACATGCCTAAGAAGTGCCCATCACTTTGAGTCCAAATATTTAATTCCAGCAAAAGAGGTTGATGGAAAGAACTAAGCACTGGAAACTTAGTTCTTCATACATTGGGGGGAAACAATGATCACCGAGGTAAGAGGAGGCCTCCGTATGAAAAGTTTACCCCTAGCAACCTCACTATTGGGATTGGAGCAAAGAGCAGCCTTTCTACTCAATACCCATATTACTTTTCTATGGGCCTTGTGACACATTACCATAAGCTTGATTTAAAATAACACACATTTGTCATCACATGGTTCTGAAGTCCAGGTGCCAAAATGGGTTTCACGAGACTAAAATTAAAGTTTTGGTAGAGTTATGTTCCCTTGGAAAAGTCTAGGGGAAAATCTGTTTTCTCATCTTTTCCAGCTTCTAGAAGTTACCTTCAATCCTTGACTCGCAGCCCCTTCCGGTAATCTCAGAACTCCTAATCTCAGAACTCGGACACCTATTTCCATTGTCACATCTCCTTTTCTGACTCTCCTGCCTCCCTCCTTCTCCTTTGAGGACTGTGATTACCCTGGGCTCACATCACGGGATTCTTAACCACATCTTTACAATTTCTTTTTTTCTGTAAGGAAAAACATTTACAACATTAATGGTTAAGGCTTGGACATCCCTGGAGGCTATTTTTTCTGCTTACCACAATAGCCTTTTCCACTTACAACCCACAAACTTTTGGCCATTTCTATACTTAATTATTAATCCTCTACTCATTTCAAGTGAGCAGGTGAGCCTTCTTTTATCCCAAAATATTATTTGTAACTCCTTTATAAAATTAAGAGTTTCTTAGAAAAGCAGATGCTGTATAGTACTTATTATTGTATTCCTCACAGTCCTAAGCACAATGAAAGAGAAAAGGTTGGTAAAGTGGACTTATTGAATATTAAAAACTGCTCATCAAAAATAACACTAAGCTGGGGGTGGGGTGGCCAAAATTCTCAATATCTTACATCCATTCAGTAATGAACTTAAATGGGATTTTTAATTTATTATTTTTGCTTCCAGCCATGTCTAAGTAACAAGAATTTAAATTACCTTTCTTCCCAAAACAACTAAAAAAAACTGGACACAATATGTAGCACAATGGTTATTAACATTTGAACAGCAAACAGTGAAAGACAGTGAGTCCTGCGAGATGGGAAACAAATACTTGCCCTGATTTGCTGCCAGGAGAGGGTTTTTGGCCATGACACAGAACATGGAAACCCAGGCAGTCCTATATTTCCTTTTTTAAATAAACGTTTGTTGAAATCTCTTGCCCATTGTTTTATTGGGTTATTTCTTCCCTTATCATCAAGTTATAAATTTTCTTTATATATTCTGAATACAAGTAAAATATAATTATTGTAAATAATTCCTCCTCTTCTGTGGCCTTTTTATTATTTTCATAATGGTGGTTTTTTAAATCCTCACCAGAGTATATGTTTTTATTGATTTGAGAAAGAGAATGATAGAGAGAGGAGAGAAGGATATATATATATTAACCAATATATAATGTGGATTTTGTAATCAAAGGAAGCACGATAATTTCAAGAGACACATCAAAAGTGCTGTATTCAAAGTAATGTCCATCGCTAGCTACACATTTCCCCCATCTTTTGGGTAATTTGTGGATACCCTCCCAATAGAACTTTTGTTTTGAGGCAAACCATTCAGAGACCCAATTTTCCACTTCTTTGTATGTTTTGAAGTGCTGCTCAGAAAGTGTGTGTGCCATCGATCGGAACAAGTGGTGATCTGAAGGAGCAAGGTCTGGTGAATACAGTGGGTGGGTTCATACTTTCCAGGCAAGATCTTTTAACGTGTCTTTAAATGGTTTTGAAGTGTGTGATACCATGAAGCAAAATTACTTTGCTGTGTCTTCTGGAACATTCTGGTCGTTTTATGATCAAAGCATGGTTCAAAGTGACCTGGACGTTCTTTGTCTTTCACATTGAAATCATCACTTTTAAAGTGTTTAAACCAGCGTTCACAAGTATCTTGAGATGGACCATGTTCACCATAGCTTCTCGAAGTATACGGTAACTTTCAGCAGCACTTTTCTTCAAAGTAATGAATTAAAACTTCCCGCAAAAGCTTTCTTTTTTTTTTGGCACAAAATTCTACATTTTTAAGCATAAAAATATCTATGATAATACCTTCAGAAAATTTGACATATGAAGTTTTGAAGCTTGTTTTCGATACAACTAAATTGATACATATCAAATTGCATAGATATCAACATATGTATATCTCCATCTATTGAAAAAAAGCCGCATTATTAACTGGTACTCCAAGAAACAGAGAGAGAGAGAGAGAGAGAGAGAGAGAGAGAGAGAGAGAGAGAGAGAGAGAGAGAGATAAAGTGTCTATTTCTAATTATCTAAAAACCCCTTCATAGCTCAACTACACTTGAAATATTTTATGTCCCTGGCCTGGCCCAGTTCTCCCATTATAGCCTCTAGGTCATATTTGTCAGTGGAAAAGGGAATTTTAATTAAATACATCTTCATTTTGGAGTCTTTAAGACAAAATTTCAGCAGTTAGGATCCTGACTGATATTTCAAACCGAAATACAAATTGGATGCTTCTTTCCTTTGTGTCGTCTTCTCTCTGGGTTTGCAGACCAGCCGATGTGACACGAGAATGACCATGGGCCAAGCTTGTATCACGAGATCAGGAAAAATCAGTTTCTCTCCAGTAAAAACAGAGCCACATGCTTTCAAATCTCACAGCTTTCCAGCCAGCCCTGATGTTTTCGTTTGGTTTCTGAAGCAGTCCAACCTCGCTCTCTCGTGTTGTGTAACAGTCTTTGTCTCTGCCCAGACAGCACACATACACCCTCCCCACCCCCCGACCCCAAAACACACACACTCGGAAAGAAAGTACTGGTAGCTTGTTTCTTGCACTGGGGAGCTATCCCTGATTTCACAGTAAAAAAAAAAACTATCTGATCTTTTTAACTCCCTTTGTTTTCTCTTCAGGCTTTATAGCCCTTTTTAATCTGTAAATTAAAAAAAAAAATTGTACATACATTTTCCAAATGTGCTGCATAATACAACTTCATCCATTCAGAAAGCTGACAGCTGCCCTCTGAGGTGTAGCCTGTCAGCCTAAAATCCAGAGATCAATCATTTAGATATAGTGATAGCACGCTATTGCTCCCGGTATGTATTGCGGCACCAAGGAACCACTTATTTGAGATATGCCATCATAACTCTGATAGATTAAAGCACCACATCCAGGAAACAATCGTGCAGGGGGGGAAATGCTATCATAGATCTGCCGTGGCACAGCCCAGAACCCAGCAGCCAAACGGCAAGTCTGTGCTGAATCGGAGCTTCCAGAAACCTGTGAAGCAGCAGGATGACAGTTCTGTTCTTCAGCAGCCCATTATGAACTAATTAGCATACATGAATTGCAGATTTGAGGCATTAAAGTGATGTACAAATCATTAATTTTTTGTCAAATCCATGTCATTCTTGTGTATGCCTTTCTATGTTAATGTTGCATGACAGTGAAAAGAGGTACAATCCTCAGTGTGTAAAGAGGAGAGACTTGGTGTAGCTGATCTAATGAGATCTATTTAAACATATGTATTTTTCGGCTTTGCATATATCTGCTTGGGTAGAAAAAATGCTACACTTGTCCCATTAGGGTTAATTGTGAAAGGATGTTAATATATTCAAAACCCCAGGGGTAGTTCTACATGTTGTCTGGATGAAACAAGGGATGTAAGACCAACTTCACATCTGAGCTTTCTTTTTAAGAAGTCCCCTTTTGATGAATACAAAGAGCCATACATTCTTTCTCACTGACTGTGGAAGGTGGAAGTGGTTAGAAGGAGAGTTGAGCTTTCAGGTGTGTGAGGCCTCTGATGGAACAGATCTATCCTTGCTAACCTAAGTGCCAAAGTGAATTCATAAAGATGTACAATGCAACACAATGAAAAATAGCAAACAACATCAAAGCTGATCTTTTCCTACTGGAATAAAGGCTTCTAAATATTAATTTGTGGTTTTCTGTGCTGTTTCTGTCTATTTAATTACCAAAGCTATTTGCGCTTAAAGAAATGCTTGGTGTTTCATTTGGATTTCTTTTTTTCCTATTACAGTGGTGTCACGATGCTTAATTTGTTAGCCTGTAATAGTTTCCATGGCAACAGAGTCTAATGTTACATAAAAATATGTGTGTGGTATATGTTTGTGTGTATTATAAACATGCACCTCAGGTGATGATGACTTCATTTCAAAAGAACATCTCAGAAGACTTAGCTCTCCAGGAAACCCCAACTACAACTGCAGATACGCTCTGGGATGTGTCTAAGATATGGTCACATGCTTGGCTCTCTTTCTCCCCGGGGAAAAGTGGGAGTTCTGAGGAAGGAAGATGTCTGCCTGCTCTCTTCTTGTAAGTTCTCTTCTGCCTGAGAGAGAAGTTATCCATGCTCTCAAAAGAAATTTCAATTGTTGTACTGTTCATATTAGGCTCTAATGAGTTTGCCGACCACCTACCTAGACAAAGAATCCTAGCAGTGGTTCCCAAACTTGTCTGCACCTTGGAATCAATGGAGCTTTTACAACTACTAATGCCTTTGTTCCACCCTAGAGATTGTGATGCACTAGGAATTGGTCTGGGTCCCACTCTACGGACCTTTTTCTTCTCCCCGCTTTCTTCCCCTTCAATATTTTAGTCACACAAAATCCAGAGAAAATGAAAACCATGGACAGACTTCAGGGGAGTGGGGGGGGGGAGATATTTTTCCAAAGGAAATTATAACCTGAAGCTGGAGGGATTGCCCTGGGAAAGGAATGGGAAAGGGTGTGATAACTTATTCCATTTGTGTTCGTGAGAGAGAGGAATTTATAATAAAGTAAAGCGTATAGATATGTATCACTGCCACTTCAGTTAAGCATTTCACATACCTCTCAGTAAATGTTTAGGTAAATATTATATCATTCATTTTAGAGATAATGAAGTTGAGGCTTAGAGTGGGTGAGTGAAATTTGTCATGAAAGATTTGCCAAAGTCTCTGTTCTTCATACAATGTCATCTTGTTGCTGCCCCAAGGTCTTCTTTAGTGCGAGGTACCAGAGCCATAAACCCACCCCTTCCAGATTAATTAACATCAGGCCTACTGGCCCATAAAGGGGAAGCTGGGGCGATGATAATGATATGGAGATAACTTTGGCAGTTAACAGGATAAGCTGATGAAAGGGAGACTAGCATGGCCATTATTATCAGTAGGTGTTATTTTAAGCTTCATGTAACAACAAAACAACCACAGCGGCTTCACTAAATAGGATGTATTATTTGTAAAACATCACGAGTCCAGAGATGGCAAAATTATGTTGGCATGGAGGGTCAGAGACTCAGGTGGTAAGCAGCTGCCTATCTTTCCACTGTTGCGCCACCCTCAGTATGAGGCTATAATTTTCATGCTCACAAAATGGCTGCAGCCCCCCCTGAACATCACAACTGCATTCCAGACTGAAAGAAAAGGCAAAGGAATGGACCATTTGGGCTCCCTCTCTGTAGGGAAAATCACAATGTCAATATTGGAGGCCACATATTGGACTTGGACTCAAATGGTTTCCTTGGTATGAACCAGCGAAGAGTCAAATGACCCCTGGGAACTGCACATACAAAAGGCTTCTCAAATAAGTGTGCGGTCTTTGTGCAAGTGCTGTGCTAATCTTCTCTGAGTGATTCCAGTGTTAGTACACATGCTGCCAAAGTGAGCATAGCTGGTCTCTTCAACAATAAACAATAACTTTTAGGAAGCAGTCATCAAAAGACTGTGGCTACTTATACGCCATTGGCCCATCATCTGTCAAAAGCCAACCCATGGAGAGAAGGAAGCCTGTGGAAGAGAGCAGTTTAACGGAGCCTAATGTTTTTTGGGGAAATGGGAGTTCTGTTAGAAAAGATTGGAAAATGGTCATTGGGTAGGCAATAAGCAATTGTAGTATTTTGTGATAGATATTTCCTTGTGGCTTCACCAAGGATATATACCAATATAGAGAAAGAGGACCTTTGCACCAAGAAAAAAAACACTCGAGGCATATTCTGGCACATGGTCAAACACCAGCTTAGACCTTACTAATTTTCTTGTCATTGGGTAGGTAATAAGCAATTATAATATTTTGTGACAGACATTTCCTTGTGACTTCATCAAGAATATATACTTCATCAAGAATATATAGAGAAAGAGGCTGTTTCTTAGATCTTCAGTTTTTATTCTTATACTCTTCCTCAATTGAATCATTCTAAGATGGAATACTGAGTAGCTGCCTTATTAGCATTGTTGTTTTTGCTTATTCAAGTTGACCTGGATTCAAATCATGGATCTGTCATTTTCTTGGGCAAGTTACTACTAAAAGACTGATCCTTAGGGTCATTATATGAAAAATGGTTACTTTAATGCAATGCCAGAGATGCCAGGTATAAAGTGGCTGGTGTATAGTTGTAGTGGTAAACACTTCTTGTTGTCTGACAATTCCCCTTCTTCCTTACTATCAGGATTTCATTTTGTTTAGAATGGTGACATGCCCTTCTAATATTACTCTCTTCCCCAACTCCCTTGAAGCTAGGGAACAGCAAAGTTCTGGCCAATGTAACGTAAGTGAAATTCCCTGGATAGAGCTTTCTTTCCTGAATAAGAAGGCAAAACATTTTTTTGAAAGCCCTTTACTATATTTCCTTTTCCATTATATGTCTAGAGGTACTACAGCCATTTTTAAAGCATAGTACAAGAACCAAAAACTAATAATGGCAATAGGAAAATACTAGACGTTGGGTCCCAGAAAGCACCATTGAACCAGCTTTAGATTGCCCAACTCTAGATGTGTTTTTGAGAGAGAGAAAAACTTTTAGTAGTTTATCCAACATTCCTTGAGCTATATTTTATACACAACCAAACACAATATATGGTGACACGTGTTTTTGTCATGTGTAAATTGTTTTAATCATCATCACTTCTACGTATGACATGGTCCCAGGATGTCCATATCTGTGCTTTGTTTTTTTTCTAATGGGCAACTACCAAAGGGTTTGACCATGGCCCCACTGAAGAAAGTTACTGCAGAAAGTATTGATCGGGAGTCCTGTGGAGGTTGCTAGAAAAATCCTAATTGCCTCAGGAACTTGGGAGCAAAGAACAGGCAACAGTCAAACTCAACCATAGAGTCTGAGGGGACTGCTAACCCCGGAGAGCCATGTGCATGTGTTGAATCCTACTGCATTTCTCTGGGTCTGTGGTTTGGAGATCTACAAGTTTATTGTCCTCTCATTGCCTACAAGCACCTGGGTGACATTAAGAAAACCTAGGATGGGACTAAAGAGAGATCAATGTTGAGTAATGCATAATATTACAATGATTATTTTGTGGGTAATGGCATCCACCAGTAATTAGAGATGGTTAAGGAATAACAACATCTTCCCAAGATTATATTGAAAGTAAACCTCTGATGAAATTTGGCCACATATAAAGATGCCTAGTAAACATTTATTAGGAAGCAGACACAAAACAACTCATATAACCTATTCTAATAAGTCTGATGAAATTCTAGCTCTTAGTCTTTAGGTGTTCTAACTACACCAGTGTGTGCAATGTTCACTTGAGGCAGATATGGCTACCTTCTAGAGGCAGGATTCAGTTAACCTTACAGTACATATTAGGCCATTTGGGGACCAAGTAAATGGGCAGACACTGAGCAATCTAGAAAACAATATCCCTAATGATACAGGCCATAGGGTTTTCTAAACGATTCTGTTTATGCAAGCAGGGTGGGAATCTCTAGAATATTTTATACAATACACGTGTATTTAGTATCACTATTTTCATACCCACTTCTAATGTTCCTAAATACTGACAAGTCAGTAATTGAAAACCCTTTTTAACATGCATTGTGCTGACTAAGAATAGCCTGGTGCTGTTGGAATATTAAGATAGCTAAAACTACCTTCATCTTGCTAGGAATCACCTCTGGAGGGGGGCAGAAGGGCTATCTGATTTGAAGGCTAGCTGATGACATGTAGAGTGTAAATTTTTGGTTAGGGCAAGTGCTCACACTAATCGTATAGCTTGAGCTACCTGGCATATACACAACTTAAAGGGGAAAATGCCAACTTGGAATTAATCCTCCAAACAGTCCAAATTTGTTGCCTTAAGAAGTAACCTTTTCTTAAGTTAGCCTATTAATACCATCAAACATTTTCCTACTTAGAATGAAAATAGAAATTGTAGTTGCTAATATTTACCTTGGAATAGCATGCAAATAAGGTAAGGCAACATTAAAAAGCAGAACATCAAATTATGAAAGCTTGGATTTATGAGATAATCAATTGTAAAATAACAAATAGTTCTTAGAAAATTAAGATAAAATGTGATAAATGTTGACTGAGAAGTTCAAAGCAAACATTGTCTTATTATCATCTCTCCTCTATTTTGACCCTGCGATGTGTGTATTTTGAAGGCCAGCTCTGATTTTACAGCCACTTATGTTCATCTTTGATAACTTATTTTTTTTGTTGTTGTTAACACATATCCACTCTATAATCTCTAATTTTTTTTTTTTTAAGGTGGGAAAACAAAGAGTTCCCAAATATGATCCCAAGCCAGTAATCCTATTTGGGAACTCTTTGTTCCCAGTTTCTGCTGTGGGGGTTCAATGGTTTTCTGAAGAGATAAGGGTCTATACTACCATCCCTTACCCAGAGGAGAGACCTTCTGATTCATCCATTTGCTTTAAAGCTTTAATTGAAAGTGGTGAGTGCTCTTTGGCTATTCTTCTGAAGGAAGATAAGAACTCTTTTGTTTGTTCACTCCTTGTATCGAGAAGATCTCATTTTACTGGAGAGCGTGGTTCTGAGTGCACTGAGGGAAGCCAAAACTGTGATGAAATTGTTGGATTTCTTAAGGGAGTGATGAGGGGTGCATAGAATTAATTTTTACCTAAAGAAACTGGTATTCCCTTCTCCCCCCCCCCAAAAAAAAAAAACAACAACAACAAAACAAACCAACAACAATGATATATTGATATTTCTCCTTTTTTTTCACTTGTGAAACAAAGATCATTTTTAGCCTCCTTCATAGAGATGACAAAATAAGAGCTCCTATAAAATGTTTAGTTAGACACTAAATGCTAAATCAATTCTTAATGATAGTCTACTGAAGTCTTTATTGCTGGATCTTCTGGGAATTAGAAATCACTGGGTCTTCCTTGAAACTCTCCACTGGGAACAGCATATGGCTCCTACATTCTGTGCAATTAAACTTCCTGGAAAGGAGGAGTCTGGGAAATTATAGAGCACTGAGTCGATAGATTAAAACACAAATAACTAATAGGTAAATGGGTTAAATGGTTAAGTGGTGATCCATCTGAGGATTGGCCCTTTCTCTCTTAAACCCGCTATCAAAGGACGAGGGCCATGATAAGGAGTTCAAACGTACTCTAAGCTTGAAACAGCTTTGGAAAAACCAAGCTGGTTTAACTGATATAATTATTGTGGATTCATTGAAGTCTGAACAGCAAAGTATTTAAAGCTCTGTCAGGAAACATTAAATCTCCCTCTGATACTAGGAATGAAAAAAAGGTAAGACAGCTCATTTTTTTTACATTAAAGCAGGATTGGGCCTGATTAGTCTTTGAAATATTTCCCCCCAATTTTCGGCAGCATTAGATTTTGGCTAGTGAAATATAAATGAACATCAATTGTATATGACAACTGCTGATCCAAAGCACTTAAAATTCCCCGAGTGTCCTTTTTCTCTCTTAGCCTGGCTGCCAGAGTCTCCTCATGAAAAGCCGCTCAGTGGAGGAGGCGCTGGCTGAGCTGTGGAGGGTTAGAGAGATAGCCCTTTGTTTTGTGAGCACATGAATCACTATCGGGGCCATTACAAGATTTCAAGCCAGGTCACAGCACTCCGAGCCATTCTGCATTTTGCTCAGAGTCCAGGGAGCTCAGAGACTCGCTGCCTCTTTGTTTCAGTGGAAACCAAACCTACTTTGGTCAATACCTCCTCCTGCTTCCCTTTGAAACCAAAGAGCTGAAGAGAACAATATAAGCATCCATCGTTAAGGCCCCGATAATAAAGATGAGCAATTTGCCTCGTAAATATTTTTGCTCGTGATTTAGAAAACAAATCAAGGCTAAACTATATGAGCTATTTTTCAATTTGTACTTGGAGGGAAATGTAATCATGGATAGTCCTTGGCCATCATAATAGGTTCTTTGGAGCAACTTCAGAGGCCAAATAAACAGTTAATTATATACACACTAATTTAAGAGATGAAGTTGATTTGGCTTTTTGGAATCGAGGTCCTTATCTTTCCATTAGTGCTGTTTAAAAATATGGTAACAGGATTCACGTAAAATTCCAAGCTCTTCTATCCAACTCCCTCCTCCCCACCTAGACTTGATTTCCAGATCTTATCTACAAGATCTATTAGAACAAAGAATGGACTAATTAAGCATCTAACCCCAAGACTAAGCTGTTAGCCTGGGGGGACTTGTTTTATTCCATTAATTCGAGAGCAGTTACTTTATCTCCAGTGGTAATTGGTGTGTGAAGTATTTCTCTACCCACTTATATGGGAGGAGATAACCACCATTTACTCTAATTTGAACCCAGTTTTATACCATGGTTTCTGGCTCGTCCTACATTTTTCTGTGTTACTAATCCTGGAATTAAGCAATTTGGAAGACTGCTCCATCTTTATCTATTACTCATGCAAATGTTTTGTGTTTAGATAACGCTGTAGCTGATAGAACTAAACTGCTTGGCAGATTTTGGATTGATTCTGCTCTCCTCGGCCCAGTCTGCTCTTTGCTATTTGAATTGAGCACAAAAGGTCACAGTGAATCAATCAGGGCCTAGGTTTGCAAAAATGAATAGAAGGTGGTCAGTCATGGTAGCTCCCTTTTGTGAGAAGGTTATTAAAGTTCACTGGAAAACAATTTCCCCAATCTCACATTTATAATTGAATACTGCTGCTGTGAGGTTTCAATGAGATGAAGCATGTGAAAGTGCTTCATAAACTCTGTAAAATAAAGTCTGAAAGGACCTGTGTAGTTATTAACTGTGCTTCATGCTAAAGAATGGGATTATGGGGGAAGCATCACTGTCTCATTTATACCCTTCTCTAATGTTTGAATTTTTAAAGCTACAAACATGTGTGGCTTACAAAATCAGCAATATTTATAAAAATCGTTCCTTTTTTATAAGTGTTTTCCACAGGAAAGGATGTAAAAATAGGCTACTTTATGCCATGAACACTCACTGTGCTCTGGATTTCAAATGACTAAAACAGGGGTAATAATCAATAGTTTTTCAAGGGAAAAAATCAGATATCATAAATGTAGTCAAGAATAGGAAAAATGAAGCTAGATTTTTCCAGTATCATCACATATTCTGTAGGTATGATTTGAAGATTATTTTTTTAAAAATTTGAGATGTGATCTTATTTTGCTTTTAGATCTGGGTAAAATCAACATAATCATGAATATTTAGGAACCTTGTTTGAGAATTGAACATTAGGCCATCTTTGGTCACCGAAAGGATTGTCCCATGTGAGATTCTGTGTAAATAAGATCAGGACAAATGTAGAAGCAGAAATCCCAAACACACCGGGAGAAGGTGGGAGGAAGGTACCTAAGAGGAGCCCTTTACTAGGTGACAAGAACCTCACCTCTTACCCCATCTTTAAGAAATTCTTACCTTGTCCTGGCCGGATTGGCTCAGGGGATAGAACATCAGCCTGTGAACTCAGGGGTCCCGGTTTCAATTCCAGTCAAGGGCATGTACCTTGGTTGTGGGCACATCCCAGGTGGGGGTGTGTGTGCAGGAGGCAGCTGAATGATGTTTCTCTCATCAATGTTTCTGGCTCTCTATCCCTCTCCCTTCCTCTCTGTAAAAAAACAATAAAATATATATATTAAAAAAATACTTGATTTTATTTATTTATTTATTTTAAGAAAGCAATCCTTACCTTGCTGTTCCCTTCCTCTTTGATGTTCTCATTCTGGCCTCCAGACAGCCAGGCCTCCTTCAAACTTCTGAGTCACAAGACTGGCGTTCTAGTTCTAGCTATGCTGTTCATTTATGAGCTATTTGAGGCTGGGTCCATGCTTTAACGTTTATTGAATCCCCTCTCCTAAACAGAGATCTCTGAGGATTGAATGAGACTGATAAAAGCACTCCAGAAAGTGCACACCCAGGAGCAAAGAGAAGATGGAGCATTATTTACTTTCCATACTAGCTTGTCTGTGTCAACATTTATGCAACTGACATCCCATTGCCTCAGGACCTTGTTTTCTGTAGTTAGTCTGGCAAACTCTGCTCAAGTGTTAGGAGGTGCTAATGAGTTAACTTAGTACCCTTCTCAGGTAATATATTTACATTTGAAAGGAACTAAAAGAAGTTTCTCCTACTTAGTTTGGGAAGAGGAGGAGATGGTGGGAAAAGTGCCTTCCTCATTTGCCAGACACTCTGTTAAAGCTCCATATTTATTGTTTTTAAAACCCACACAACAAACCTATGCGGTGTGTCCACGTGCAAGATTTCATAACAAGCATTGGCTACCTATAAGTGGATCCATTCATCAGGGGAATATTAAGGTTATAATGTGATCAAAACAGAAACAGGCATCATTGTTTGGAACTTTCATCAACTGCATTATTTGGTGCTTTGTTTATTTTAATGGTGGGTCATCAGGATTATAAGAATGTGTATGCAGCCCAAGGCTAAGGATGGTGGTGGAGCAGAGAAGAAAAGTACTTTTCCTCTCTCTCTTTCTTTACATTAAAAAAAGAAAATAGAATAGAATAGAATATGTATAGTGAACCTCCATATGGCAACATTTATGGAGATTTCCCCTCACTTGTTTCCTCTCTACCCCTCTTTTTTCTAAAATATATTAAAACAAATTAATGACTGTGTTATTTCAGCCCTACAAAACAATGATGAAAAATTATATATTTTTTTCCTTAAAGAAGACATTGTCTTCATTGACCAGGGCTTTCCGAATGCTCTGAAATATAGCTTATACAGGGAACTGGGGTCCCCTTAACTTTCTCCTTAATTGCCATGGTTACAGGTTGTATAGTGGTTACCTTCATGGTGACCAAGGTGTACGTGTGTTTTGTTTTGAATTTGCTTTCATTGCTTTGACCAGACCTCTTTGTGTGAGGACTCTTGGCTTTTTTAATGGCTTTGGTGTGGTAGCAGATGTGTTGGTGCCCTGCCCATACCATCCCAACACTCACCATTCCTGAACATAAAGATGCAGACACCTGCAACTCTCTCTCCACTTGAGAGACTTATTTCATCTTAGGAACAGGGCAGGTAGGAGCACCAGAAAAATGACATGCCGGGAGTATTAACCAACCAGTGATGCAGGAGGACAAGTCCAAGCTATGCCCCTTAGTGTTTCCGGGGGTTCCAGCAGAATGGAGCCCCAGATGTCCTCCACAGTAACCTGCTTATTAACATGCCTCATATTGGCTTTCTTCTCTTTCTTGTCTTTCTTTGCCACTCCCTGGCCCCTCTCCCCTGGAATATTTTTTATAAACCACATGGACACAGAGTTTCTCCTACTGGGTATCAAAGAAAGTTGATACCCAGAGTAAGAAAGTTGATACTAGGAGTAGTTATAGGAAGCAAACACTCAGAATGGGACACTAATGGGACAGAGGGGATATCCCCCATTACTGGTGAGACAATGCTTACCTCTGGCATTGCATAGCATCACAGTGTCTTGGGTTTCACCTATGGTGGATTGAGAGGGGAAACCTGTGGAAGAAGAGTCTGTACCGGCTTATGGAATAGGTCCAATGCTTAAAAGATATGGGTACGGTCAGTTATGAGGATTGGGGAATTAGTTCGCTGTTGTTAGCATCCACAGAAAGGAAGAAAATAGACCCAGGTCAGAAATAAATCAAGTTGGGGCATGGTATGAAAACCAGAATGCCTCAGTGGCAGAGTTTAAGAAGACCTGCATCTCCTGCATTCAGAGAGCTATGCTAGTGATCATATCCAAGATCTAAATGTAACTGTGGTGGAATGTCAAAGAGGCTGAATTCACAGCTCCAGCGTCTCCTACAGTGAAGTCAGGACCCTGAGACCTAAGGTGAGGACTGTCAATAACCCTCCACCCCTCGATTCCTCTGTTCCTTGGACCAAGTGGGGTGGGTCTCTCTCGTTGAGGAAGGAAGCTTCAATCTTCTAAAGATGATGCAAAACCCTTCTGGCAATGAATGACTTCAAGATGTGTTTGTCCTCTGAAAAACCTCTACCCCTTCCCAACTCCCTCCATTACTTCTACACGTGCATTGCCAACCCGATAGTCACTGGCCACCCATAACTGTAAACCAATTAAAATGAAATTAAGTCAGGAACTCTCTTCCTCAGTCACACTGCCCACATTTCAAATCCCCAATAACAACATATAGCTAGTGGTTACCATATTGGAGAGTGCAATTATGCATTCTCATCATTGCAGAAGGGTCTTTTGGGCAGAGCTGATTTAGACCAGACTGACAAACTTCCTTTTAAAGGGCCAGATAGCAATTATTTTAGGCTTTGTAGGCCACCTGAAATCTGTTTTTACTACTCAACTCTGCCACTCTGGCAGGACAGTATCCATAGATAATATATAAACAAATGGGTGTGGCCGTGTTTCTTAATTTTACAACAGTTTTAGGTGTCCAGCCCTATGGGTCCTAGTTTGCTAACCTGTGCTCTGCAACAAAAACTAGAGTCAGATCTTAACATGGTGCAAGAAGGAAGCACTGAAAGAAATGCATGCTCTGAATAGAAGGAGAATTATTATTTACCGAAGAGCTTATGCATACCAACATGTCTCAGAACAACATGCCTGGGATTGTAACTTAGAGCTACTCGGAGAATATGAATGCATTCATATGGATGGGGCAGAGTGTATTGCTATGAATGCTGACATGAGTTAACATCCTAGCAAGGGCTTTTGTTGCCAGCGTTTTGGATTTGGGCCATTCTAATAGATGAGTGGTGGTATCTTGCTGTTGTTTTCATTTGCATTTTCCTGATGACATATAAGGTTGAGCATCTTTTTCATATGCTTATTTACCATCTGCAAATCTCCTTTGGTGAGGCATCTGTTAAGGACTTTGGCCCATTTTTTAAAATTCAGGTTTGTTTTTATTTTCTTATTGTTGAGTTTTAAGAGTTTTTTGTGTATTTTGGATAGCATTCCTTTTTCAGATGTCTTCCACAAATATTTTCTCCCAGCTTGTGGCCTGTCTTTTCATTCTCTTGATAGTGTCTTTTGCAGAGCAGAAGTTTTTAATTTCACTGCAGTCCAGCTTATCAATAATTTCTTTCATGGGGCATGCCTTTGTTGTATCTAAAAAGTCATCACCAGACCCACATTACCTAGATTTTCTCCTATGCTAATTTTTGTGAAGGGGGCAACATCTGTGTCTAGATTATTTTTTTTCCATGTAGATATCCAGTAGCTTTAGCACTATTGGTTAAAAAGACTACCATATCATATATATTTAAAACATATTGGAACATTGTGAATGTAAATAAGTCTAAATGAAGTAAATTCAGAGAAAGAGAGAGAGAGAGAGAGGCAGAAATTACATTCACTTTTTACAACAATTCTGTGAGTAGGGATTATTATTAAACTATTTGCTCAACATCCAAGGTCTCACAGCTCAGTTCCCACTAGTCCAAAAGAAATGCAAAAGCCAGCCAGAGACCTCTTTTTGCCAAAACAAGTTGAAGCATTTTAGCCCTTATCTAGTATTTTGACAAGGTTAACGATCATCTTTGAAATCCTCCCCATTGACTCCTGTAACACCAAATGTTTCCTTCTTTCACTCTGGCTCTTTCTTTCCAGTTCTCTTCTCCCATCTCATAGTTGTCTGTATTCCCCAGAGATCCAACCACAACATTCTTCTCACCAGTATCTTCGCTGGATGGTGGCATTTTTCTACTTCAATGGCCCAAACCAATGAAAATGATTCCCCAAATATTTACAACCAATTCAGGTACTTCTCCTACTTTCCTAAGACCCTAGCAGAATCTCCACCTGAATTATCCCACAGCAGCTCAATCCAGCCTGTCCAAAGGGATCCCATCTTTTATGTTGTCTATTTTAGAGAATGGACCTTTCTGAAAAGCTCTCAAGACTGCAAGGTGGACATAACCCTAACTCTCTCCCATTCCTGCTTTCAAATAGTCACTAATCATCTAAAAGAATCTTTTATATCCATGTTCTTAAGTAATCTCTTATACCCACCCCTTCTATCCATTCTCACTGTTAATATCTCATTCCAGATTTTTCTCACTTTCTGACTACTTATTCAAACAGTCCTTGAGCTTCTCTCCTGCCCCTAGCCTATTCCTCTCCAATCCATCATCTGTCAGACTGTCAGTATCTTTCTGATGCCACATTTGCTCATATGCCACCCTCCCTAAAAGCCTCCCACTGACTTTGGGGAGAAGTGATTTAAGGTGATGTCTAAACCTCTTCAGTTTGGTGGTCCCCAATTCTCCTCTCTGAGATCTTTTCCCAGGGCTCCCATTTGCATTTTCTTTAGCAAGTAACAGCTTCCCTACCTAAGGAATTCCAGGCATGCTATTGCTGCTTCCTGGGAGTTGGGATGCTTCTCCCTTATGATCTGTTATGTTATCGATTGCACATTGTTTTGATTATATGTTTACTTCTGTCATTTCCTTTTACACTATAGACACCGTGGGGACAAGTATGGTTGGCTTTAACATATTCAGCCTTCCATAGTTTGGTTGGCACTTACTGAACGGGTGAGTGAATGGAGTTCCCTCTCCACTGCTGAGCTCTGTGCTGTGATGATTTCTGACTATCTGCCCATTCTGGTTTTGTATGGGGATTTTTATGTTTCCACGTGATGCTTCGGCTCCTGACCAGCTCTCCGTGGCCTGGTTTAGTCATACAAATAGTCTAAGTACGAATTCTAAATGGTATTGTACTACTGCTCCACTCCTGACATCAGGCCTTCTATCTGTGAAGATCTAGGCATTGGCCTATAGGTTGTGCTTCTTTATACGCAGCATTCCACCCCCTATAGCCTCCAGGCTCAGGGTTTGGTTTTGCTTTGTTTTGTTTTCGGCTTGAAGTTCCCTTAATTGAAAGCTGAAAACGTCAGGCAGCTTCTGCCCAAAGAGATAATCCTGTCACCTAGGGTCTGTCTTCCCTTGCCACCTAACAGCAATTAACCCTTCTGAGTCCCAACTGCCTAGAAATGAAACAGCACCAAGATTGTAGTACCGAGGGTCCAGGATCATTATGTTCCTTCTTGTGCCAATACAACAAACACTGAGTTGGCTCTAGAAAAATAGATGGGAATTTAGATGTACCTACTTTAGATCCTGGGGTGAGCTGGCTTATTCCATCCCAGGTATTAATTCCCAGCCCCCACGCCAGTTATCCCGGGCCTGTTTGCTCTCAGATCCATCTATATCGCAGAGAGCCTCGAGCCTGAGGCTGGAGTCCCAGACTCCCGTGCCTGCTGCCTTCTATTTCATTCAGTAGGAGGCACTGGAGTAAGATGAGAGGGTGGGGGCAAGGGAAGCCAGGGTATTTCCCTGCTCCTTGTCAGCCTCGGAAGGGTCTCTGGCTGTTGCAGAGTTTCTTTTTTGACTCCAGATTTCATTGGGCAAGCCCATCATCCTTCCAACTTCCGCTGAGCTCTAGGAACTCTGTCCTCCCCACTATCCTCCGCTCCAAGTTGCTAATGAGTTCCTGGTTTCAGCTCACCTCTGGGCTGGTTGTCTGACTGTCTCCTGCTTGATTTTTAGTGCTTCAATTTCCTGTGCAACCAATTACTTTAATTCTCTCCTTTAAAGAATAGAGTGGTTTCTGTTTTCTGGTTTGAATGTTGACCGATGATATCCTCCACATTTGTGTCTCTGTCATCTTATCACTGTCTGTGGGCTGCCTGAATTAAGGCACTCTGTCTTGTCTTGAGCTCCTGCAGCTTTAAGAAGTGGACGCTGGCAGATCCCACCTCCCTCCCACCGACTGAAAATTATCAGACTCCGGGATGGGAAGTCCCTCAGCTACCCACAAAGGCTGTTAGGCAGCAGCGTTCCCTAGTCTGAGCTGTGTGGAATGATTCCCCAACAGTCCCAAACATTGTTGCTATCTATGTGACAGCAAAGAAATGTTTTGGCAGAAGCCAGTCTGGGCATCAAAATGCCGAGGCCCATATGTTTCTGCTAACTTCCTGCCAAAATGTTGTTTCAGATATGAAGAGTATAACTTTTTAATCCAGAATGAAAAAGCAACTCTAACCCAGGGATCCATGTTAAGCTACAAGATAAGAGGACGAAAATGAGTTTAAAAATATAATAACAATGATAAAAGGTAGTGATTGAAATTAGGGGATTAAGGAGGTTGAAGTCTAGTGGTGAAGAAATATACTGTCTGCATCATCTTCCCTCACCTATTACCCCAGGGACTCACCCATGCACAGATGGACTCTTAAGATGAAACTGAAGACAACAAGCATTCCCATGCAATTCTACCTCCTCCTTCAGACTCAGCCAACATAGCTAGCTCACCTTCTGGTCCCTTGATGTCTGGAATTCTGGATCCTACCTCCGAGTAGATGCTTGCTTCTGCCCCCTCTAGTGTTGTGGCTCACCAAACCTACCCTTCTTTCTGCTTGTTAGTTTAAGGTTAGAACTCAACTCTTAGTCTTGCTTGCTTCCTTGATGGTGGCCACCCTTTCAGCTTGAGTGAAATGTCCCCTTCACTCCTTAAGACAAGATGAAGGAGGATTGTCTCACACCCACTGCACTTGGTGTCAGCTAAACCACAAGCATTTATGAAATGAAGCCACTGAGATTTTAGGGTATATTTGTAAATGTGTCACAACTTAGTCTATGCTGACTACTATCCTCTCCCTTTCTTTCAGTGAATATTAGTAATATGAGGAATTTTGAGATTGTTCTTAAGACTAAGGAAAAGAATAGCTATATAGCATTGCTCTAAGCAAATCTGGAATGAAGGAAGGCAGAGTCCTTTTTTTATTCATAATAGAAATTATGTATGAGATGGAATTTCATGAGCTGACATTTTATATAACCTGAAAAATTAAATCTAAAGATCTAAGTATTTCCAAACAATTTTTGGAGAAAAGCAATTTTGCAAAAGGGTATACTCTCTGCCATTGCTGATGGTATTGGGTCAGCCACTCTATTAGATCTCTCTTGCCTCCTAATATAAGGAGGGCTTTTTTCATGCTTAAATACATCATTTAAGGGTGCAGTGGTAGCTTGGGGACTGTAAAAGCAGTAATACAATCAGGCTTCAGGGGGGCTCTAGCTGGGAACTGGAGAATTTAAACACATGGACAAGGCTCTCCCTCTAAATCTCATTTTTTTAAAAATATTTTTTTATTGACTACAGAGAGGAAGGGTGAGGGAGAGAGAGAAACATCAATGATGAGAGAGAATCATTGATTAGCTGTCTCCTGCACCTCACTTACTGGGGATTGAGCCCGTAATCCAGGTATGTGCCCTTGACTAGAATCAAATCCTGGACTCTTCAGTTGATAGGCTGATGCTCTATCCATTGAACCAAACCAGCTAGAGCTTAATCTCATTTTTCTTTCTTTCTTTTTTACTTCTATATTAGTTTTCCTTTTTCTCCAGACCAGCTTTCTTGACTCTCCATCGATATGTAAAACTTTAGTTTCTTATTCTATATCTTCTTAATCCAGCAATATTGAAAGATTATGTAAGTACCAATCCCCAGTTCCTAGGAGAGAGGATTTGACTGGCCTGCCTCAAGTTAGATATTGTCACTGGCCCATCTCCAAGGGCAGGTGTCACCCTCTCAACACGGCTGACAGGTTCCCACATCTGTGGTTTCAAGAATTAGAGGTAGAGGAGGGTTGTCCCAAAGTAATGGAATTAGTGGAGAGACACTCCAAGAGTATGTCCTACAAATACAAACACAGCCACATGGGCCACATGTACACACACTCACAAACACACACATAGCATTGAAATGTTTGCAATATTTAAGAACTAGTTAAACAAAATTGTAATTACTTAAACTTCTTCAATCAAGAACAAAATATTGTTTTATGTAAAATTTTACGATCATGGCCTTTTTAAAATATATATTTTATTGATTTTTTACAGAGATGAAGGGAGAGGGATAGAGAGTTAGAAACATCGATGAGAGAGAATCATCGATCAGCTGCCTCTTGCACACCCCCTACTGGGGATGTGCCTGCAACTAAGGTACATGCCCTTTGACCAGAAGCGAACCTGGGACCTTTCAGTTTGCAGGCCGACGCTCTATCCATTGAGCCAAACCGGTTTCGGCAATCATGGCCTTTTTATTTCCCTCAAATAAGGACTTGAGTTTTGTAAGGTGTCTTCCAATGCTATGGTTCCTTGATTGCAGGCTTGAGGGCTAGGAGGCCCAGCAAGTATGAATTTCCACATATCTTGCATTTTCTAGCAGGCAATTAACTAAGCACAGAAGATGTTTTGCATTGTCCCAGCTACACTTACGGAAGATCTTAAACTAATACTTACTGCCCGTTCACTAGTTACCCTGGATCCAAATGATATTTGACTATTTTCAAAAATCAAACCCATCACCAAAGGACAAAATGTTTTCTCCATTGGCAACATTCAACAGAAATGCTGTAGTCTTTAGTAGTCATTACCACTGTGGTGTCAAAACAAAACGGAAACCATTGTTAAAAAATTAAAAGCTAAAATAACATACCTCAGTCTCCTGAGGTGACAGCTTTGAAGGCATTTAATATGTAAAATCCTAGGTTATATACAACTTCAGGCATATTTACTTTTTTTTAAAATGTCAAGATCACTACCTTATTATTATCACACTTCAAATATATAGACATTAACTGGATAGATGAATGGTTTCAGGATTCAAATATTCCACAATGCCTCCCTTCTTACACTTAAACATGCTCATTCTTTGTTAAAAATATATTTTTATTGATTTCAGAGAGAGGAAGGGAGAGGGAAAGAAAGATAGAAACATCAATGATGATAGGAAATCATCGATCGGCTGCCTCCTGCAAGCCCAACACTGGGGATCGAGCCCACAACCCTGGTATGTGCCCTGACTGGGAATCAAACCATGACCTCCTGGTTCATAGGTAGATAGATGCTCAACCCCTGAGCCACACCAGCTGGGCAAACATTCTCATTCTTTAGTTACCCTCTTGCTTACCCAGGCTAACTGAAGACAAGGGGTTAAGAAAATGTACACAAAGACTGGAAGGTATATATGAATCCCCATGAAAACGGGAAAGAAAAGGAATAGAGACAGTGCATTAATACCCTTTCAACCTCGTGCATAATTTAGGGCTCTCTGCTGGCTGATTTCATTTAGATCGCTGGTCCTTCCCATGACTGCATTCACATATCCTATATTATAAATCTGCTTATTAATTGTGGTCAGAAAATATTCTGCAGGCAATTTCTAGTCCGAGGTCTTCACATACATCGTCATGGTAGACATGCCCCCTAAAACCCTTCCGATTTCCTTCAGCCTAACAATCCATTTCTTCCCATGACATATGTAGACGCCCCCGAGCATGAGGGGCAAAGCAGTCTTTTCAAATGGACAGAACAAAATCTTCGTCCTATATTTATTTCCATTAGTAGGAAAAAATATGCAAATCTCCTATGGGAGTGCCACTGAGGGGTCCATAGGCAGCTGATGAAAAGACATTCATTTGAAATACAATTTCCCTGCGGTTGCTGGATCCCCCTCCCTGACTGTCTGGACTCTGGCGGGGAGAGGTTACTGAGCTATGAATGCATTTCCCATATTGGATCTGAGGCAGGAGGGGAGCTAATGTACTGTGTATTCAAATGAGACTCTTTAAAGCAGAGCTGGAGTGAACTCAGATGCAAATCGCAGTGGCAGCAGCACTTTCTGCTGCCCTTTGTCCTCTCCGTCTCTGTCCTTAAGCACATAGTCAAGGACTCCCGGCGAGATGTTTAGCCTTCTGAGAAAGTAAACAATCGTGTCCTCCCCCCTTCACATAGTCCCGGGTGATGTGCCCTGCCTGCTGGAAATGTGGGCAGGAGCGCTCTCATCTGAGATGGGCTGTGTGTGCGGGATGGTTCCAGAAGGAAGGCCACACACACACACACACACACACACAGAGAGAGAGAGAGAGAGAGAGAGAGAGAGAGAGAGAGAGAGAGAAAGCGAACTCTGCTGGGGGAGAGAAACACTGGAACCCAGAAGATTCTGAAATGCATTTCGTTAAAGGAAAAGGTAGAAAAGAAAGAAATATGAATAGACCCACATGATATTTATAATTACTCATGATTAGTTTCTCGGCACCTACAAACAATGCAGGACTGAACAGAGAGGCCAGTGCCTCGGGAAAAGGGACCTTTCCTACCTGGGATGCTCTGAGGAAGACAAAAATCAAATGAGATAAGAAACCGTACTCTGTCCTCTTCCTTTCCTCTCCCAGAAAGGGGATACATACTTCTTTAAGTTGTACATTGGGCTTAAACTCGGTTCTTCTGGGGGAAAACCC
Organism: Vespertilio murinus; assembly: GCA_963924515.1. Lineage (NCBI taxonomy): Eukaryota > Metazoa > Chordata > Mammalia > Chiroptera > Vespertilionidae > Vespertilio > Vespertilio murinus. The sequence goes on along the minus strand of OZ004711.1, from coordinate 75,062,771 downwards.
TGTGTCCTCAGATCCTCTTCCCCACTCACACTTGTTCCTGAGAGAATTCCTGACCGGTAAGGCTCCCCGTCATACGTGATAGTCCCCATTTGACCAGACACCAGCCCATGCCCCCTCACCCAAGGTCACCCACAGTCACCGTGGCGCCAAATGAAAGTTTCTGATGCCAACTGCTCCCATGGTCCTTTGTCTTGCTGCCCCCTCCTCCCCTCACCGCCTGTGCCCTCCCTCGCGTAGGTTAAAGATGCACTGGCGACGTGATGCATAGCGTGGAGAGAAAACGATCCAGATCATTTGGCTGGAAACGGAGCTCCAAACAGCCCCATAATAGAGGGCACGGGGCCTGCCTCTGTGCGCTGCACCAGTGGCTGAACTAATATCAGAATAAAATAGCATGGGCTCTGCTTTAAAAATGGCCAAATAAAACTCAGCGGCCTCATTTAGCTATATGAGCTAATTATGTGTTACGAGTAAATTAAAAATATGGAAGGTTTCACAGAGCATATTGATTTAAAAAAAAATAATTTTACTTCTGCTAACTAACTAAATGGCAGTGCCAATGGTAGGAGCCCATGATGATCATCTTTAGTTTTCATGACTCTATTTATTATTCATAAGAAAGAAAAAAAATTTCCCATTTCATAACTCTGTAATGGGAAAGATCCTGCTCTGGGTAGACAAGAAAAGTAAAATTTTGGAAGGCTAAACCCCTCATGGCCTTCAGTCATGCGCTCTGTTTGTTGCAACATGGAGTATTGTTACTCATGATTGTAACAAGGTAATTTGGGCAACTTGAGTATGCGTACAGAGTTAGTATTCATTGTACGTGCAAGAGACACAGTCATGATGGAACTTAGTCCACACCAAGCAAGAGCCCAGTTTCTTACTCATGTGATGAGTTCTGGTCATGCTCTCAGGCTCCCCACAGACAGGAAAACTGTTCTTGCGACATCATAGCGCCGTGACAGGCACACATGACATTGGCCCTACCTTCCTTCCCCTGGCATTGCCGGTGGTATCTGAAAATTATCCCCACTGTAAGCAGAACTTCATTTCACCAGAAAAGACATCACTTCCCAGGACTTGTGGTGACTGCCCTTTTTATTCCTATAAGTTGCTCACCTTCCCGCATGCCTGGTGGCATCGATATCACCTCATTCATTTTATCAAATGGAAAGCCAGGAGAGCAAATATCCAACAATACACTGCATCAGAGAGGCCCTCAGACAGCCGAAGAATGTGTGTTTCTGGGACAGGTGGAGGACAAGAGGCAAGGCAGTAGGTTTTGGAAGACAAGACTGATGGCCCACGATGGCATTAGTGCGTCAGCCATGGGCACGATCATCACGGCCTGTGAACCGATGCCTGTCAGGGAGGGCCAAGCCTCTGCGTGCGGAACCCAAGAGTAAAGGTGATGATGGAGAGGGGATTTTCACATGCGGACGTAGGGGCGGGACAGTCTTTGCTTGCTGCCTTAGCCCAGACAAGGCTTCCTGCTGGCCAGACGTACCAGGTTCCCACGGGGCTGTGGAAGGAAAATAGCAGTGGGATCAACAACGTGGGCCCGAATGGTTTGGATATGCTCTGCGTGTCTCAGGACAATGTGGGTTTCCCCCTTTCCCAATGAATCACCTCTTCTCAGCATTTTCCTGGGGCGAATGAAGAATGCAACAAGATATGTTGCAGGTCAGAGGTCAGGGATAGAAATGATGTCGAAAAATAATGAATTAGCTGACATGCCCCCGAAAACTCTCTTTAGCCTCCCAAAACGTTACAGATGGATGAGCTAAAGGAAAGAACAGATGAGGAAATAGGGTGAAGACTGACAAAAGGGAGAAAAATCAGATTTGCCTTTCATCTGTCTTTTCAAAAGCACTTTTAAAATGAGTCGCTGTCAACCTGCCCCGCGATATTCCTGTTCTGTCAGTGTTATCAGCTGGGTTTCTTCCCCCAGCGAATAAGCAGCAAACTGTTTCTTCAGGAGCAAATTGTATTTACTGCATACACAATTAACCACCGTGCTTACACGTCCTCAGAGCTGTTTTCATTCACAGTCTGCTCGTGTGGAGAAAGTTGGGAATACACAACTGATCAAGACTCGGCGAGAATTTCTCTATCATCTACTCAAAAATTCCTGTCTGCTTCCACCATGTCAAAGATGTCCTTCCCCGTCCAGGAACAATGAAAGTCAAAGGCCGAGTAGCTGATTATCTATCTGACTTACTGAGATGTTTCCTTTCATTTTGGACTTAATATATCTTGCTGTGATCTTCAAGGACAAAGGATGGATATATTGGTGCTTGATCCCTCCATGGTTCTTCCGGATTGTCTATATTCCTTGAAGGGGGCTGTGTGGTTATGGAATGAGTGGATGGTTAGGGGAGTTCATTTTTTCCATTGATTTTTTTTTTTAGAGAGAGTAGAGGGGAGGGGTTGGGGGACGAGAGAGAGAAACAACGATGTCAGAGAGACACAACAACTGGTAGCTCTGAGCAGGCCAGATCCAGCCTGCAACCAAGGTACATGCCCTTAACCAGGAAATGAACGCACAACCCCTCAGTGAGAGTGCGGCCAACACTCTAACCACTGAGCCAAACCAGCCAGGGCCTTACTTTTAATTCTTCACAACAAGGAAATAGAAGTTATGGGAGGACCCTGCGGCCCTTCTGCTATGTGATTTCTGGTCCATGCAGAAGATGGTACGTTTAGCAAATTCATTCCTAACAAAACCTGAGAAAATGGGAAATGATTACTCATTTATGGAAATGGATTATATACACCTGGCTGCATATTTTGACAGCTAGAATGAGTAATTGAGAGTGGCATAAGGGTGGGGACTTGTTCACGTCTAGAAGGAGCAGAGATCCAGGTTGAGTTTAATGAACACTCAGATATGAGTGACTCCCAGATAGTAATAGATAGAGTAATTAGGGAGGCCATCATCATGTAGCTGCAGTGTGGGATCCGAGACTTAGGTTCAAGTCACAGTTACAATAGCAAGGCCAGCATTGCATTTAGTATGACCCAGGTGCTGTTTGAAGTGCTTTTAGTGCATTGAATTCCCTACCCATCACAGTGATCCGATGAGGGAATAACAGTCATTTCCATTTTACAGATGAGGCAACTGAGCCCAGAGTTTAAATAAATTGACCTCCGTAGCTAGTGAGCCGTGGAGGTGCACTCGAACCCCATGATCTTGGCTGTCACACGGAACAACTCTGCCCCGGGGAAGTGTCTCTTTCTTTTTTTTCTCAAGGGGATTTCCCCCATGGCTACAATTACCTTTAGTCAGCGTATCGCTTGCTGAGTAAAGATGACTCTGACACATTCACTGCCAATTTTTAAACACTCAGTGACAGGAACATACTATCAAATAAAACGTTAGCAGTTGATTTTTTAAAAATCCTCAACGGAGTTCCTATTTCTCTGGGTACCAACTCCCACCCACATCGCTCGTCATTCAAAGTCGGTTTCTAGTGATTGCAATCAGCTTGCACACGGCAGCCTGCTCTCGAAGAGAAAGAACCGTCTGTAATTGGCATCCGCAGTACCCAGTTCTTCTTCCTTAAAGCGGTTGTCATAATTGCAGGGGACTCTATTATTACTATTATTCTGTTTGCTGTTTGTTCCATGTGTATCTCCCTGTCCAAGCTCACCACTGGATTCCTGATCTGCAGCCTCATCCTGGGCACACAGGCTCAGGACATATTTGTTGAATAAATGAGTAAATAAGTGAAGAGATTATTGCAGCCCGCCAGCATCTTCCCACCTTCACCAAAGTCCGTTTCTCTCTCTCTCTCTCTAGGACTTACAACCTCGAGGAAATAGAGGCAAACGTGGAGTTTTTTTTGTTTTGTTTTTATCCTGGGCTCTTCCTGGGCAATCCATCCATCCAGGGATTCCCCTGTCCACCAGCACATTGTCACACTCGCTCTGCGGAAGAGGGAATTCAGTGTGTAACGCGGGGGATATTTTTTAAGGATGTGATTACTCCAGGCTTGATCCCGCTGCTGTAATATGGCCACGTCTGGTGCAGAGCCCACGTGGCGCGGGATTAGGCTGTCCTCGTTGTGTGAAGTGACTTGGGCACGTTGCTGTGCTTCTCAGAGCGGGGTTTGTGGATCATTTTACAAAGACAACAGCTGCAGCCATTACTCCAACCGTTATGTTATAATTTGGTGTGTGAGACACCTCCGCACCACGCACGCAACAAAAACATTTATTCTTCTCATCTGTCAATATATTTGTGCCTCTCGTTTCTTTCTTTCTCCTCCCACCCCCGCCCCCACCTCTTTTTTTTTTGCTTCTTTTTATAAATGGCAGGATGCATCCCAAATCTCATACAATTGGCTTTCCCCCAGAAATAGTCTTAAGGCAGCTGCTTTCGCATAGCACGTCTTTGAAGGCTTTTAGATATATTTATATAATGTGCATGCTTCTTAATAGGAAATTGGCTTTTTGACATGCAGGGCCAGTTTCAAAGCATATAATGACATTCAATTAACCAAATGCGGGCTACACCTCAGTGGTGTGGGTTAGTACAAACACGGTTTGACTCTTGAGGAAATCACGACTTTCATGGGATTAGCCAGCCTAAAAGGCACCGACTCCTTATAACAGCTAGAGGGGGGCACTTTTCAGAATGCATTTATTCCACCCCTACCCCCCAAATGATACGGGATCTGAGATGGTGTGAGATAATCCCCCAATTAGGTTCCAAAGGAAACCGAGCCGAAATGGCTTATCTGGAGTCACACAGTTAATCAACAGTAGAGCAGGATTAAGCTCAGGGTTGCTGGATCACGGCCATGTGCATATGATACTTCTTTCAAGCCATTAGTCTATGAGCAAACTTGACAATCATTGGCGTGACCAGCATTGAAATGTTAGGCTTAGGTGCCCCGAGTCAGTCCTGACAAGAGTGCATTGTATATGGCGAAGGCACCGTGCTACACGGCAGCAAGTTTTCCTGGCTACTCTGTTTCTCCTCCTGGAAGTGTGACACTCTGGCCCGGTGGGTTGTATGCCTCCTTCTATTTCTAGAGCCAGGACGTGTTCACGGCATACCTTGAACCTGGACTGCAGGCTTTTCCTAGTGTGAGCTGCCAGAGTGTGGGCAACTGCAGGTAGGCTGTGGGATCTGGTGAACACCGATGGGGTCAGGAAGGTCAGCTAATGCAGTGGGGAAGAGCAGGAGGAGAGGACAAAGGAAAATCATTTGTTGAGTTTCTACTGTGTGTCATGCATGATGGTAGATGTTCCCATTCTGGTTTTAATAATGAGATGATGAGGCTTTGAGAGGTTGTCTGATGGCCACTTTCTGGTAAAAGAAACAAGGCCTTGAACCTCAGTATGCCTCATTCCAATGTTCTTGACCAAGGCATCGCTTAGGGATGTGCAAGTTGTGGCCTGGTGCAGAGGGGCCGGGCAATGGAAGGCAATGGGAGAGGAAGTCCACCCAGGACCCTTCTCGCCGCAGTGTCCATCTGGAGACTTTGGAGGCAGGGACACCTTTTGCCATGAGCAACCCCTCTATGACTCTTCCATTTCATCCCACTGTCCCCATGGTCTGAGCATCTAAAGAGTGGTAAACGACGATTCAAAAGTTTACACTTGACAAGGACAGCCCTAGGTAAATAAGAGAACGCATTGGCACGGTGGGGAGGGCATTGGCCTGCTGCTGCCTGGATTCTCGCTTGTTTCCTGCTGAGTGTGGGTGGGCCCAGAATGGCGAGGGGGTGATTGCTCATAGTTGGAGAAAGCCCAACTCTCTCAGGCAAATCCTGATCCTAACGGAAGCAAGATCACACATGCCCGAATCTCCCGGAGAAAGTTTGTGCTGAGTCTGTCAGCCCTTTACTTTCTAATTCAAAGGGGTTAGGTGAAGTTTGGAGCTGAGAGAAGTAGGCAGCCAGGACTCAGCTGAAATAGGAAGAAGCTGACTTGCAGTTCTGAGTCCAATGGCAGTAAATTGTACATCTAAACAAAACATGGAGTCTTCTCCCCAGGATGACCAGGTTAAATCCTCTTTACTAGTAAGAAGTGAGTACAATCTGTATCTAAGGTCTAACCCAGACCCCAAAGCTACTTCAAGGATGCCACATTCCATCCAGAATGGCTTCAACGTGAAGGACATGTATTACCTCCTGCAAAAGCAAGTTCAGAAGTAGGGAAGGCTTCAAGGTTTGATTGCACACATCAGAGATATAATCAGACTTAGGTTCTTCTGGGTTTTTCTCTCTGCTCTCGGTGGTATTGGCTTTATCCTAAATCCCCTACATTGTCACATGATGGCTGCCAGCAGCAACTGGTACAGCACACTTTGGTGTTTATTTCCAGTTGGGTGAGACAGACTGACTTTTCCTTTCCAGGAGCCCCAAGCCAGCTTCTCCTTGTATCTCGTTGGCTTGAGCTGACTCAGTTCTGCCCATCTCTGAACCAATCCCTGGCAAAAGGGATGGGGCCACCTGGTTTAGCTTAGACTAATTATCTGGGCTTGGACGAATGTGGGGAAATCTTCCAGTTCTGAAAAATGTCACTACAACTTGAAATCCCCGCTGATTAGTCTATCCGTCAGGCTTCAGTTGGAGAAGGAAACTGGTACGGGTGGCACAGAATAACGGATTTATTGTAGAGATTAGATCTTATTCAGCTGTGGGAGCTGGTGAAGCAGTCTGTGCGGGCTACTGCCGCTGTGTCCACTCTTTAAAAAAATATAAAAATATATATTAAATATATATATTATATATTATATATATAATATATATATATATATATATATATATATATATATATATATATATATTTTACAGAGAGGAAGGGAGAGGGATAGAGAGCTAGAAACGTAGATGAGAGAGAAACATTGACAAGCTGCCTCCTGCACACCCCCCACCAGGGATGTGCCCACAACCAATGTACATGCCCTTGACCGGAATCAAACCCGGGACCTTTCAGTTTGCAGGCCAACGCTCTACCACTTAGCCAAACTGGTTTTGGCTGTGTCCACTCTTGAACCTGAAGTCATCACAGGTCAGCTGGACTAGCAGTTGGGAAAAGAAGCTGGTGCCCTTCGATACGGGACTCAGAGAAGCTAAAGGAGGTGCTGTGGCAGGGGCCAGAGATGCTGCAGGTGTGGGTACCACCCATGCCAACAAGGTGAGCCAGCAGACCAGTGGCAATGTGCATGGACCGCTGCAATGCCTGGCGCTCAGCACCAACTCCCGAGCATTACCAAACAGCTGATGCTTCCTCTACCTTCCAAATCCCATGAAAATGTCTCCTAGTCGGTGCTGACCTGGAACCACACAAAGGAGGGAGTTAGCTCTGGCCTCATAGCACAAAGCAAACACAATAAGAACAATCGACCGCAATGATTCTCAATCAGCGGTTATTTTGCCTCCCATTTGGCACTGTCTGGAGACATATTTTGGTCGCCACAACTGGAAAGAAGCTACTGGCATCTAGAGGGTAGGAAGCAGAGGTACTGCTACATATCCCACAATGCACAGGGCAGCCCCATCTCAACACAGAATTTTCTGGCCCAGATGTCAGCAGTGCCAAGACGGAAAAGCCCCGGTCTGGGTGAATCAGTCATGTTCCAACTCTGTCTCCATATCAAGCTCAGAGCGGGGAGAGCCACTGCTTCAGTTTATTTAGTGGCGGGAACAGGTGGCCGATGCCTGCATTTGGGAATATAGCACATGCCCGGGATATTTGGCATCTGTCAGGCATCGCTATTATTAAGAGATCCTTACTTAAAAACCAACACAAAACAGTAACAACCTGGCCCCTGTGGCTCAGTGGGTTGGAGCACTGTCCCGTACACCAAGAAGTGGCAGTGTCGACTTCTAGTCACAGCACATACCCAGGTTATGGGTTCCGTTCCTGGTCAGGGTGCATATGGAGGCAGTTGGTCAATGGTTCTCTCTCTTTCTCCCTTCCTCTGTCAAATAAGAATTAATAAAAAATAACAACAACAACACACTAACAAAGTTTATATCTCCAGCTTGGTTGAAACTCCATAAAGAATATGGGCCATCCCTTATATCTCTTTGACACCTCCCTCACCTCTATAGTGACTTGTATTTAGATTGATATCTATTGTTTCTTGGCTGATTTTACAAGAGTGTAGAGGTTCAACCAGCCATTCACATGCAACCACTCATGTATACACAGATCCATCATAGGTAGAAATTATGAACTTCATCAGCAGTGGGCTCACTTGCCTCCTGGGACATGGTTTAGGAGGATTTTTATTATGTTGGAAAGGGAGTTGGAGTGGCAGTACTGATATTTTCAATCAAATTCTCAGGAAAGCTCTTCCCGATGATTTTAATAGTACCATTTGTGGCAGATGTCACTTGCCTGGAGATGTAACATTTGTTGGAGAGAAACTAAGCCAAGGAGGGTAGCGTGTCCCTTCTAAGCTTTTATATATCTATCCAATTGCTTTCACTTTCAGGGAATGCCATGGTATGGATTCTATCCGCCCGGGAAGCAGTAGGAAATAGAAAAAAAAATGGAAAAAGCACTGACCTCTTTCCCCTTAGATTACCAAGTGAAAAAATGACAATAGCCAACACAACAATAGCCATCTGGTGTGAATGAATCAAAATTATACCTTTTTTTGGGTCAGATTGGCAAAAAATATATATATTTTTAGTGGGTAGAGAATTTCAGTACTTAGATTACTGAAATAATCTAAGTGCCATAAGATGAAAAAGGTTAAAAATCACTGCTGTAGCCGAAACCGGTTTGGCTCAGTGGATAGAGCATCGGTCTGCGGACTGAAAGGTCCCAGGTTTGATTCCGGTCAAGGGCATGTACATTGGTTGCTGGCACGTCCCCGGTAGGGGGTGTGCAAGAGGCAGCTAGTTGATGTTTCTCTCTCATTGACGTTTCTAGCTCTCTATCTCTCTCCCTTCCTCTCTGTAAAAATATCAATAAAATATATATATTTTTAAATCACTTCTGTAACACACTGGCACTTTCATAATGTAGCAGGAACCAATCAGCTGGGTACTCACCGATCCTTGCTGGACTGCCACCGCTGCTGGGTTTATCCTAGGGATATAGGGTCCTGGCCAATCTTGGGGTGAACAAGTAAATAGGAGGAGAACATGTAAGAAAATATCCCCTGACTTCACAATCTCCAGGTGAAATGCAGGTATCTATTCTAGAACATTCTAAAACTAAAAAAATGTAAAGGTATATGCACAATATAAATGATGCAGGTGGAGTTGCACAGATGAGTAAGGCATTGACTAATGTGTTTTTACGAGCTCTATCTTTATTGTGGCATAATTGAGACAGCATTGTATTCATTTTAGGTGAATAATAATTTGATATTTGATTGTATTGCAAAACTATCATCACAGTAATTCTAGTTAACATATGACATCATGTAAAATGTTTTCTATGATGAAAAGAAGTTTGAGTACCTTTAAGATCTACTCTCTTAGCAACTTTAAAGTATGTAATATAGTATTAACTGTAGTCTCCGTGCTGTATATTACATGTCCATGACTTATTTATTTTATAACTGGATGTTTGTGTTTCTTGACCCCCCGCTTTCCCCACTTTTCCCACCCCACCTACACCTCTGTAATCATCAATCTGTTCTCTGTGTCTATGAGCTTGGTTTTCATTTTCTGTGCCTTTTTAAAAAATTCCACATATAAGTGAGGTCATACAATGTTTGTCTTTCTCTGTCTGACTTATTTCATGTAGCATGATGCCCTTAAGGTCCACTCATGTTGTCGCAAATGGCAAGATTTCATTCTTTTTAATGGCTGAGTAACGTCCCATTGTATATACCTTGTTTTCCCGAAAATAAGACATCCTCCGAAAATAAGACCTACTTACAGGTTTCCTTCTGAGTGAAATATAAAGCATCCCCCCGAAAATAAGGCCCCCAGGCTCTGTTCAGAATGAAAATTAATTTACTATAAACTGGTCGCTAGGGCTGCCCAGACTGGCATGTGGCAACCAGTGACATTACACGGAGTCCTGACATCACTGCTGTGTGAATGGAGAGAAATCAGCGTGGAAACTTTGTGAAACCTAAACTTCAAGAACTTGTGATTTGGGTGAAGAATTCATGGGAGAAAATCACTGACAGTTGCATTGCAAATGCACTGCGAGCAGGCTACCTTGACAAGAAGTACTCATTTAAAGACCATGCTATTGCTAAACATGAGAGATTTGGTCCACTGATTTTGAAAGAAATGGAGTCCCAAGAAATTCACCAGGAAATTCAGGAATTAGATTGTTATGATGATGTTCCAGAAGATGATGCCATGATTGTCATTGAATAAATGAGTAAATTCTTGATACTGTAGGATTCACAGTTTGTCTGGTTTGTTTTGACAACTACCGCACTACCGTACCGTATACAGGTAATAAATTTCCTTTATTTTCATTTAACAATAAATGTGTACCATATTCTTCTTCATGGAAAAATAAGACATCCCCTGAAAATAAGACCTAGTGCATCTTTGGGAGCAAAAAATAATATAAGACACTGTCTTATTTTCGGGGAAATAGGGTATGTGCCCCATCTTCTTTATCCAGTCGCACAGTGATGAGCATTTAGTTTGTTTTCCTGTCTCTGATATTGTATGGGTAAGTAATGTTGCAAGGACATGGGGCTGCATGTATCTTTTTGTTAGTGTTTTTACTCTCTTTGGATAAATATCCAGAAGTAAAATCGCTGGGTCATTGAGCTGTATTTCTTTTTTTTTTTTTTTTTTTTTTTTGAGCTGTATTTCTTAAGGATTGGATTAGCCTCTTTTTTATTCTTCTTAGTTATTTGCCTGAGGCTGTTTTTGAATCTTTTGTATCAGAACAGTATAGTGGAAAGTAATAGAAAAACAAGACCCAACTGAGGGAAGATTTACTGTCAATAGTGAGAGGATTGGAGATGCAACTTGATGAAGGCTCCAGCTCTGCTTCGTGGTGATTTTTTTCCCTAAGGTTGTCTTCCTCCCGTAAGATGGCTGCTCTCAGCAAACAGTGCTAAATATTTCCCTTTTCACATGCAGGGACCGTGAGCACAACGCTTACTGCAGGCATTCAACAAGGGCCCTCATTTCTGATCCCATTGGATTAACTGTACCTCTTACTGTGGTTAGGGAAATGCTACGCTCTGGTTGGATCAGGCTGGAGTTAGTCACCCCTAATCCACCGTGGTTAGAGGGATGATGCCATGTTGACTGACGGTTGCCCCACCAAGCCCAATCGACATGGATGTTACCCAGTGGGGAGGGTTGGTTTTACAAAGAAAAATCTGGTTGCCGTGAGGAACGGGGGAAAGGGAGACTGTATCCTGGGTAGGGAAACAACAAATGTGAGCTCTATCCCTCCAAAGTGGTAGACAGAGGCAGGACACAAGGATGCTTGTGTTGAACACTATTTCCCAGATAGAGTGTGTTTCTCAGGGCACTAAGTTGTCCGAGGACAGCATAGGTGAAAGGGGGTACAAAACAATGGTTTTCAATCAAACTGAGCTTGGGCAATTTCTGACAGTAATATTCCTTGTGAATCTGAGGGAGTGAAAGAACATAAACAAACAAAAAAAGGTGTTTTCTAAATTATTTCTCAAAGGAAGCCTTGCTTCAAAGAACCCCTACTACATATTTCAAGACATGGTTTTGGGAAATGCTGTACCCTGTTGCTTCCTTTGATTTAAAGTTTCCCTTTAAGATTTCTAGGCTAACAGTGCTTTAATAATCTCCTCTGATTATGAAGATAAAACGCACTCTCTTAAAAGATAAAGAGCAACATGAAATCAGTAATAATACTTCTAACCAGAAATATGCATTGTTAATATTTTGGTGTGTGTCCTTTCTCAACTCTTCTCTCTCACACATACTTTCTCTCCTTACACACCTAAACATTTAGCCCAAAACGGAAATGATATTTTAAATGTCTTATAACTTGTTCTTTTAATGACATACAGTAAAAGGTTTTCTGTGTCAGTAGATAGAAATCTCCTTTTTCATTATTAATGGTTAACTAATATGTAATTAATAAGATAAATCCTATTTTGCTGGATCAATTTCCTATTATTAAAATTTAAGATTTATTTTTAAAAATGTACTCTAAATAATCTCCACGGAATACTCTTGATATACAAGTCTTTGCATCATTGAACGCTTGACTATTTCTTTCCTGAAGATAGGTGTCCATAAGTAGACTTATTGGGTCAAAGAACATTCATATTTTAAGGCTTTACTATTCATTTTGGAGCTAATATTTCATTCATAATACCGTAGGCTTGATCTTGGGAGAGGATTGTAGGCATGGGCCTGACTAAATGCAAGTAGTGTGGCTCTGAGCTTTCGAAGAGAGAATGTGCCTGCTAGCAGTAAATATTAAACAAAACCTCCGCTCTGCAAGCTGGCACTCAATTGTTCATTTCTTCAACATAGCAGGGGGAGAAAGTGGTTTTGATAGTGTAGCAAACACATTGATCTATTGAAGTGCTACCACAGACATATTTAATTTCTGTGGAAATAATTGGGTCTGCAGGAATAATTATAGCTATCAAATTGTTTCTTCAAAAAAGGAAAGGAACGGGGGTTTAATCATGAACTATCAGAGGCATAGCTCTTTTGATCCTTAGGAAGAGAAGCAAGAATCTTGGCCTCCAATGGGAGGGTAGACGGGGAGGAAGAAAGGAAAGAGGGTTCCATCTTCCCCCAGCACACAGAGGGTTGGCAGGATCTCAAACCCATTCATCTGTCAGCTGCCACAGCTTTTAGCCTCAGACTAGAGGCCAAGGGGGCACAGGTGGAGCCAATTGCTGAGAGATGAAGAGGCTTAAAATGCTGTGGCTTCTACATTGTGAAAGCCACGTGGCTCTTGGTTATAACGCTGGCTCATACGCTTCTACTCATTCTCACATTGAATCATCACAACTGCCCTGTAAAGTTTGTACCATTATATCCATTTTACAGATGAGGAAATGAGGATCAAAGACATGAGAGGCAAGGTGATTTGCAGTTGTCATATGAATTGTAACAGAAGAGGAAATGGAGTTGGAACCCTGATGTGGCAACTCCAAGTGTGTAATTTTCTGGTATCTCACTATTTCCTATTATTTTTCCTACTAGAGGCCCCATGCACGAAATTCATGCACAGGTAGGGTCGTTAGGCCTGGCTGGTGATCAGGGCCAATCAGGACCTTCCTGCTGCCAGCTGAGGCCTTCTTTTGTTCCATGCCACCCCCTGGTGGTCAGCAAACATTATAGCAAGCGATTGAACTTCCAGTCTCCCGGTTGAACTCCTGAGGGGACAATTTGTATATTAGATTTATATATATATATACCGTATTTGCCGGCGTATAAGAGACTGGGCGTATAAGATGACCCCCTAACATTTCCACTCAAAATACAGAGTTTGTTATATACTCGCCGTATAAGACTACCCCCCACTTGGAGGCATATTTTTCAGGGCCAAAAAATTGTCTTATAAGCCGGAAAATACGGTATATATGTATATATATATATATATATATATATATATATATATATATATATATATATGTGTGTGTGTGTGTGTGTTAATGTATGTATATATATATATAGATTATTCATTAATGACTCCCATGTGCCAAGTGCTTTCACATAAATAGTCATATATGTTTAATCCTCAGAAAAATCCTTTAAATAGACTTTACCACCTGCATTATTTTGCTAAAGCTGCCATAACGAAGTACCACAAACTGAGTTGATTAGACAAAAGAAAGTTAATATCTTACACTCTGGAGGCTAAAAGTCCAAGATCAGGGCCATGATTCCTCTGAAGACTCTGAGGAAGGATGTGTCCCAGGTCTCTCACCTGTTACCTACTTGGTATAACCTTCTGGTAGTTTCTAGCTTTGTGGCAGTATAACCCCCAATTCTTCATTTGGCATTCTCCTTTTGTTTGTGTTCATCTCCAAATTTTGTCTTTTTGTAATGACACCAGTCAATGTTGCTCCAGAATGACCTAGTCTTAAGTAATTACATCTGCAATGACCCTATTCCCAAAAGTCATATTCTGAGATCCTGGGGCTTAAGTCTTCAACATATGAATTTTGGGGCAGGAAGTGGGGGCACAATTCAACCCATTACACCATCTCCATTTTCACATGACAAAGCTGATTGATTTCAGTTTAAACCCTGGCCTTAATGTATATATATACACACATACATGCCAGGGTTTAGAGTCAGCTTTTCTGTCTGAGCAGGAGTCCACATTATTTTGCTATCGTAGTGCCCCCTCCCCCAAATAAATATGGATTAGTTCAGAGCCAATGTGACTGAGGCATAAGCAATTGTCATGCAAATTGTGCACTAGAAATGCAAATAAAATGTAATTACAGAGATGATTTAATCCCAAACCAGCCTACTTGGTGGACTTTAGAGGGCATACAAACATCACAGGAGAATTTTGATTTGGAAAATATAGGACTTTCAGACATGCGAGACTCCTGGTCTGAAGAAATAGATAATAATTAGAAGCAAGGAAGGGAATAAACTGGCTTTTTGGCCAACTGGTAGATGCTAAAGAAGAGAACAAAAGAAGATAAAGATGCTGGGTGGGGTCCAGAGAATGCACACATGAGGCTGAGTGTTCCCAGAAGATGACACCCTGAGAGTCCTGGCGCCCCTGGGTCGGCAAGCACACAAGGCTGAGCAATGCTGAGAGACACTAAGCATGAGCCCAGGACTAGACTGCTAGAAGTAGAGTGACCCATGCCGTGGCTTACCTGGGACTGAGGGGTTGTCCAGAATGGTGGTTGTCATTCCCTTCCAGGGAGAGAAACTGGGCAGCATGCCGTGAAAGCGCGGCCTCCTGGTTTAAGGACAATGACAAACACTATTAAGTCGATAATTTTCCGAGGGATCCTTCAACTTCTGGTGGAAATGAGAATGTTGTCCGATACCACACCTAACCGGTACATAACACCCCGCCCCCAAGAAACACACTACAGTTATGGTAAAGTACCGCTGCTTTCTCATGAGCCCAGTTAGAGATGTCAGGAGATGGGGATTTCAGATATATATATATATAAATAATAGTGAAAGGCAGGAAGGTTCCGATCCTTTGTTGGTAACTCTGAAAAATGTGGCAGGCGAAAGCCATCTCCATTGAAGAACCTTCTGTTTTTCCCCACTCTCCAGTCCTCGCTCTGGTCCTTCATGTGGACAGGCAATGAGAGGACAGAATTTCTCAAATATTTCTGACCATAAAAATCAACTTATTAAAAGTATAAATTCAGAGACAAATTTATTCAGAATCTCTAGGATATATATATATATTCTCACAAGTTCCCCAGGTAATTATTAGAAATGAACAAGCCTTGGGAACTCCCTACCAGCAGGAGACCGCATGCTCATCCTCCTCTCAGAAGAAACTGGGATAGCTCCCGCACCTGCCCTGCCCCCACTTCCCTCATCAGAATGCACAGAGGGAATAGAAGCTGGAGGGTAACTCTCCCTTTCCAGAGGCCTAATTTTTGTTCACAGTAAGCACACTGTTGGGGAGGAAAGCAGGCAATTTTCCTTCTATCTCTCTAAACTGTTCTGGCTGGACTAATAATCATGTTAACATAATACAGATTAATAGGAGCTAAGGAGAAGGTGGGTGTTGCTCTTCGGGTCTTCAAAGGGGAGGAAGACAAGTCACAGGCAGATGAAAAACAAAAACAAATAAATGTGTTCAGGCCGTCTTTAACGATGGGCAGAGGGGACTGCCAACAGGTGGGCCTTGCGAGGGGCCTCCCTGAGACACGGAGTCCACATTAAACCCCAGCTATCCATGACAATAGCTCCCTTCCTGGGCCAGACTCTTTGTCTACACATTTTTAGGCAGCTAGGGGGAAGGTCAAAGGTTTTTCCTGAGTTGTTGGTTTCTTAAAAATAACCAGCTTAGCTCTAGCCAGTTTGGCTCAGTGGATATAGCATCAGCCTACAGACTAAAGGGTTGCAGGTTCAGTTCCAGTCAAGGGCACATGCCCAGTTTGCAGGCTCAATCCGCAGTAGGGGGCATGCAGAAGTCAGCCAATCAATGATTCTCTCTCACCATTGATATTTCTATCTCTCCCTCCCTCTTCCTTTCTCTCTGAAATTATATATATATATTTAAATATAATTTTATATGTATTTAAAGTAAATAAATAACTAAAATAACTAGCTTAAAATAATCAAAATTCCTCAAAGGGCATATTGTGGGGCAGCAAACGGCTTCCCCTCAAACTTAAGAAAGGGTGCAGAGGATTTCCGCCCCTGCAGGTTGGCCTCTGTAGACCCACCTGAGAGCAATGCTTTTGGCGTTAGAGAGCGCTCAGGAAGAAAAGGGGGTGGTTTGGCGTGGGGCGCTCACAGACCCTCAGCACATGACGGGTTACAGAGGCCTGGTCTCTGTGCGCTGTGCTCTCTGTGTCTGGGTGGAGGACGATGAGAAGGGTTCCAGATTGTTAACCAGCGGCAGTTGGCAGCTTTATTGTTTTTTAATTAAATAACCCCCAGCCACAGGAGCACGCACCAATCTCCCCCTCCTCCTCCTCCAGAAACCTCATTAAGCAGGAAGACTATAATTAAACCCGGAATCCACGTTGACACTCCTACCGGCCGTCCCCGGCTTCGGCGTGGGCTGTGGGCAGGCAGGCAGCCTCCCTTCTGCATGTTATGGGCAGAGGGCGAATGGCGGGGAGAGGCCATCTTTATCTGTCACTTGATGGGCACCGTGGCCCTTCCCCCAGGGCAACCAGATGTGCCTTTTGTCCTTAACCACCTCCACTGAGCATGGGTGCCCATCAAATAAAGTCTGCCTGCAAGGGCCAATTTACCTCGAACAGGTGAGGCCTGTGGTTCTGAGAGCAGGGGAATTTTCCTGGCGTTACTTTGCTGTATATTTGGGCCCAGTACGTCAGGGTCAGGGATATTTCTATGTAATGGGAAGTGGATAGCCATCAGCGTTTTTAACATGTGCCTATTTACGATGTCTTACCAGGGGCATATGGCCACAGATGAGGCTATTTTCCTACCCTGCCCCCCATTCTCTTCTGCCCTCCTCCTCCTCATTCTTTCCCTTAACCCTTTCCCGACTGCCCCTCTGTCTTCTTGGTCTGACTCCAGTTTTTAACTCTCTTGCTCCCAATTTTAAATTTCAAAGCTTATTAGTGGATGGTGGCTCTTCTCATTAGTTATCAAGAACGCAGTTTCTTAAGACAGGAGCAGGCTCCTTTAAATGCTCTCCTACTGGGGGAGGGGAGGCAAAGGAAATGAACACAGTAAGGCCGGGCTCTTTTCAGATGTAATCTATTGTGCAGAGCGAAATTCCTCTCCCCACCCACCGCTTGGGCAAAGCCTGGGTAATATTGTTTCCTGCTAAGCCCCCAAACCTCAGGAAAACAAATTTATCATTTACATCATTTCTCTTTGTAGCTCTGACAATTCATATTACCGCAGGACCTGACATCTCCACTTTCGTCCAATTGATAAATAATCTCTTTTTGAATTCCGTAACTGAGAACATCATAAGCCCAACATACAAAGGAAGATTCATTGGTCATTTATTTCACGGGGGAGCTCCTTGAAAAATTGAGTCTGTGTCACCATTTGGGCATTAAATCCTGACACACCACTTATCATATTTTGATTGTTTCCAAGAGAACACCATATTCTCACTCTTTGGGAATAATTTAACTGATCAAATACACAGCATCTGGTTGTTATGGCAACCGAAGTTCTAAAAATAAGATAAAGGAAAGACCACCTTTAATTGAAATCACAAGAAGTTGTTATGGTAACTGGAATTTTAAAAGTAACTAGGTTAAGCTACATTTCATTTTATCTAGCACTTTATACAAACAAATTCTGATTAAAATATCAGGTTTAATTTAATCAGTTAATTAATGTCACTAAATGTCATTTATCTTATAACTCTCATTTACATTCACTGCTGAATTATCCAACTTGCTAATTTATAGCCATTCTGCCTTCAATTTAACATTCTGGGACCCCGGGGCAAAGTACGTGGTGAGTGTGAAGGTAGGATTGGACAAGGACCTACGATCTGCTTCTGCCTCGTGCCCCTGAAGCCTTTGTTTCTTTATCTGTGAAGTGGGAATGTTACCAGCTCTGCTTTTGCCACATTACGTACATGGATCTGATAAAATTGGATATTTGAGAATCTACTATAATGAAACACATGGTTTTACTATACTCTTTTGTCCACACATTTTTTGGGATATTGAATTTTGAAAAAATGAAACCATATGAAAATAAACTAGGAATGTTTAGCCTTATAGCACGGAGTATAGTCTTTTGAGTCCAGTGAAAAATTAAGGAATGGCATTTATCATTTTTATCTCCTGGGTCAAAACTCTTGAAGAAAAATAGGGGTTGTCGGAAAGATAAGGATGGTAATAAATGCTTCTCTGATATTCCCTATACTGTCTGGGACATAGGGGGTGCTTAAAAGCTATTTAATGAAATTCATGTCAATACACAATGTGTTTCTGGTAGGTTGCACATGAGGAGCTGCGCTGGAATAAACTCCTACAATATTCAAATCATCCCTGTCTTGAAAAGTGGAACACACATGGAAACAAATGCTCTCAGTCAAGCTTTAGTTTCCAAGAGGGAGGAGGGCTGAGGTCACCTCCACAAGAAGGTGGATGGTGTGAGCAAATTTAGGAAAGGCCTGGTGAGAAGGTAGACCTTGAAGACTGTGCACCAGGGGAGTAACGAGGTCCCTGCATTCCTGGGGAGCAATGTGCATGGAAGGCTCGAACCCATTCCGATAGCTGTGCTTGGTGATGTTGAGAGGCAGCCGGAGCTAAGCCTGAAATACACAGGGCCCTGGGCCATTTTTTTTTTCCATCCAGCACTAGAGAGCGGCACAGAACTTCGTGTTTGAGACTTGGAAAAAAAATGTATTAGCTCGAAAGGAAAGCTGCAAAATTGAATTTATTAAATGTTTAAACAACTACAGCATGTAACTTTGGGCCAAGTTAGTTAATTGCCATGTTTACACTTCCTAAATATTTCCTTACACTTAAATCTTTAAGTTTAAATTTTATGCATTTTGCAAGAATTTCCAGCTATACAAAGGGATTGCCAAGAAATCATAGCCAATCTCAAATTAAATTAGCTCTCTGTAGCCAAGCTGTTTCATAAGCAAAATTACACTTTTTACCCCCCAAAGTAAGTGTATGTTCATGTAGTTGATACAGTATAGAGTGAAAGCTCCGGAGGGAAGAGCTCCAGGGGCCCAAAAGGTTTTAATAGAGTAGGCAGCTCTTTTCTCTGGGTGAAAAGTATGCCTAGGATTTCTTTTCTTTTCTTTTTTCTTTTTCTTTCTTCCTTTTTTTCTTTCTTCCTTTTTTTCTTCCTTCCTTCCTTCCTTCCTTCCTTCCTTCCTTCCTTCCTTCCTTCCTTTCTTTCTTTCTTTCTTTCTTTCTTTCTTTCTTTCTTTCTTTCTTTCTTTCTTTCTTTTTTTTAAAGGGGAAGCAACTAGCAAAAGAATGAGAAAGACATGGGTGTGTATATCAGAACAGTGACAACACAAGTTTAACAAGAAGAAACAAGGCTATGTTGAAAAAGGATTGGTTGAGCCCGTAGTAAGACCTGGCTGAGTTACCTGGCGCTTATATTCTCATGCTTCAGGGCTACAGGCAGCTGTGATCAGTGCCAGCCATTGTCCAAAGCTCTTGCGACTTCTTCCCTTTGGAAGCTAGTAGCGCAGCTGAGATTAGGCGGTGGCTTTCCTTGGCCTTCTTTCCTTCTTCCTTTGCAAGTTTTTAAAAATATATTTTATTGATTTTTTTACAGAGAGGAAGGGAGAGGGAGAGTTAGAAACATCGATGAGAGAGAAACCCATCAGCTGCCTCCTGCACACCCTCTACAGGGGATGTGCTGGCAACCAGGTAGATGCCCTCGACAGGAATCGAACCTGGGACGATTGAGTCCCCAGGCCGATGCTCTATCCACTGAGCTGAACCGGTTAGGGCCCTTTGCAACAGTTTTATGAACTCACCCAGGATCCTGCCTGACATCCTTTCCTACTTGAGATATCTGGAGTTGTTTCTGAATGGAATTCTCTTTGGGAGCATTGTGTCTTCTTCCATTTGTTGCAGTCCCATACTACCTATTTTTGTTTCTCTAACATTGTTTTGGCCATGGAGAACTTTTTAAATTCACTCCTGCATGTCTTTGACATTTCACGATCATTGTGGTTGTCTGAGCCTGCTTTGCCTTCTGACATTATACCATGCTACAGGCCTAACTGTATGTTTCCTCCCTCAGGCCTAGAATAAGCTATTTCACAGGGTCCTCATTCTTTTTATTGGGGAACTAGAGGCCTGGTGCACGAAATTCATGCACTCAGTGGGGAGGGGGTTCCTCAGCCTGGCCTGCACCCTCTCACAGTCCAAAAGCCCTCAGGGGATGTCCGGCTGATGGCCTAGGGGAGCAGGCCTACGCCATTAGTCAGGCATCCTTAGCACTGCCGCAGAGGCTGGAGAGGCTCCTGCCACTGCCGCTATGCTCCCCAGAGTGAGTCCAGCTTCTGGCTGAGGAGTGCTCTCCCTGTGGGAGCACACTGAGCACCAGGGGGCAGCTCCTGTTTTTGAGCATCTTCCCCCTGCTGGTCAGTGTGCATCATGGTGACCAGTTGTTCCACCTTTTGGTAGAATTGAATATTAGCCTTTTATTATATCGGATGACATTAGAAACAAATCTAGATATGCCTCTTGCTACTAGAGTATTATTGCTTTTAGGCCCTCTCAGCTTACAGAGTAAGAAAATACATGTGTGTACTAGTATATGTGTAAATATACCACAGTTTGATTATCAATGCTTTTCACGGGGCAGAATTTTTAAATAATAAAATCCAAAAAGTTTTAAAGTCCAATTTTACTAAGCAAAAAATAAAGTTTATTGATTGGATTATGGCTTGGGTATAATGTTTTAAAATTTTTCACCAAACCCAAGGTCTTGTACATTTTCACCTCTGTTTCCTTCCAGAAGTCACATAATTTTGTATTTTACATTTAGTCTTACTAAGCTTTAAGTTGCTCATGATAAGATTTTTTTTAGGCACCGGGACTTGTGGGAAACGCTAGTTTATTTAACAAAGCATATTTTTCTTTCTGTGTCTGTTTTTTTCCCCTTCAAACATGGAGTAGAACAGAGAAGAGATGATTAGCACAATATGAACACATGAGTTCAGAAAGAAGCTGTTTCTATTATGGATTTGGAAATGGTACTGTAATAGCGTCTTATGAATTCTTACAGTTCTCACATACTAATTAAGCTTCATTTAAAACAAAAAATAAAATCCCATATAATGGTCCTAAACTTTTCACCTATGCCAGGATTGACAGAAGAAGGGAGAAAAATATCACTCCAGCGCTAGGGTTGCAATTTGAACCGAAGACCTTTCTTTGAAAGAAAGAACATGGGGTCAAGGGCAGATTTCATCTGATTAAATTATCCTGGGCCTCTTCACCAACCTCACCTTCCCTCTGATGAGGACATGCCTCTCATTGTCACATCAGTTGTAGGGCATTGTTTCTTCTTTTAAAAAATAACTGGTTTACATCTATGAACTTTCTTCTGAATACTGTTTTGGCACGTCTCATAAATTTTTAAAGTAATATTCTTATTGTTAATTTCAAATTTTCTGCAGCATTAATTTTCTCCTTGACTCAAAAATAGCTTCTTACTTTCTAATCAGAGTGTAAACTATATACTTTTGGCTTCTTGCATTTTTTTGGTCACATAATCTTTTTATTTATTTTTGTGGATGTCTTATTAGTTTTGGAAATAAAGATATATTCTATGCTTGTGTGGTATAAAGTCAAATTTATATTTTTATCAGCCATCAAAAGAGAAAGTTATTGCTAAAGCTTCCAATTAGTATTGTAGTTGTGTTCATTTCTCCTAATTTATAGCCGATTTCATTTTCTGCATTTTCATATTATCTGATACTTAAAAAAATTGACAGTTTTAACATTTCTGCTTTAGATTCTATCATATTTGTTATTGGCATTATGATTCATTTTTTTACTGTATTTTCCTAGTATATTTTCCCATTTTCTAATGTAATATATTTTTATTTAATCATTTTGTTTCAAGTGATTTTTTAGAAAATGCTACATAAATGGGTTTCTCTTTTTTTTTTCTTATGTGATCTAAAGATATACTTTTAAAATGTAGGACATTTGCCTAAACCGGTTTGGCTCAGTGGTAGAGTGTCAGTCTGCAGACTGAAAGGTCCCGGATTTGATTCCAGTCAAGGGCATTATTGGTTGCGGGCACATCCCCGGTAGGGGGTGTGCAAGAGGCAGCTGGTCGATGATGTTTCTCTCTCATCTACGTTTCTAGCTCTCTATCTCTCTCCCTTCCTCTCTGTAAAATATCAATAAAACATATATTTTTAAAATGTAGGACATTTAAATTGCCTTTATAGGCTTAATACACATATTTAATCATATTATTTAATCATATTTTGCCATCTTATTTTGTGACTTCTATTATTTTCTTTCCTCCCCACTTCATCTTGTCCCTCTGCCCTCCCTCTTCCTCTTTTTTTTTTTTCTCACTGCCTTTTACTATATGACTGTATTTTCTTTGCTTTTACTGTCTCTAATATTTTGGAAGTGATCCTTGCTGTTTTTAAAGCTACTAATAGTTACTTTAGATTCAAAATCTACTTCAATCCAGGGATAGCAAACGAATGATGTCATTCTCTTCCAGTGAAGAAGGCCTATGTGCATCAGAGCAGTTTTCCAGTGAGCCTGGATGGGACCTCAATGAAGCCCTTAAGAAATCACTGCCCAGAGAGCATTATGTTAAGCAAAATAAGGCAGTCAGAGAAAGGTAAGTATCACATGATCTCGTTCATTTGTGGAATATAATGAACAACATAAACTGATAAACAAAAATAGATCCAGAGACAAGGAAACACTGAACAGACCCTCTAACCTCAGAGGGAATGCAGTAGAGATAGGGGTGGAAGGGGGTTTGTGTGTGTGTGTGTGGGGGGGGGGGATAAGAGATCAACCAAAGGACTTATATGCATGCATATAAGCATAACCAATGGACATGGACATTGGGGTGGTGAGGGCTTGTCCTGGGGATGGGAGTGGCCAGAGAGGGGTTGATGGGGGGAAAAAGGAGACATATGTAATAGTTTTAGCAATAAAAACAAAAATACGTGACAAACAAACAAACAAAAAGAAGTCATTGCCAGTCAAGAATGAGAACATAAGCTGAAATATTTTTGCCATCCTTGCTTTTTCCCATTTAATGAGTTAAGCCAGTGGTTCCCAAACATTGCTGCATATTGGAAGTAGCTGAGGAGCTTTTCATTGTCCCTCAAACCAACTTAGTAAAAATGCCCTGAGGGTGGAAGTCAGGCACCATTACATCATAAAGATCCCTAGCAGATCAAAACACGCAAAACATGACAACTGCTGAATTCCAGCACCATTTTTCTTCTCTCCCGATTTCTCTGTCATTATTAATGTAATTAAAACTATTTTGTCTGTCCTCTCTCTTCTTCCTTCCAACCACTGCATATCTTACACTTTGAGAATATTTTTAAATTGGTATCCACTTTCATAACTACACTTAACAAATTTGGAAATCTCTCAATTCCAAATGGTTCAGTGTTTGTGACTAGTCCTTTTATACAATTAACTTCGCATATTGAAACATTTAAAATTTTGTTTCCTTTATCAGATAGTGCATCTTCCAATAATTTTTTTCAAGAAGTGCACATGAATGATACATTGCCTATTTCAGAGTACTTTCTTCTGTCGTCTTCACACACAAAATTTGGCTAGGTACAAAATTCTTAGATGATGTTTCTCTTAAAAATATTTTGTGGATACTAGTCTATTGTCTTCTAGTATTTCAAGTTATAAAAAAAGATGTTTGAGGCCAGATCTCACTTTTATTCCTTTGTAGTTAATCTTTCTCTTTTATTGTCCAAGGCCTTGAAATTTTTTCCTTCATTTTTTTATTCCCAACGTTGGCCAGAATATGCCTCGATTGGGTCTTTTTTAAATTAATTTTGCTTGAATACAGTGGGTGCCTTCAACCAGCAAGAACATGTATTTTTTTCATTAGAAAATGTTTTTTCCTAAGCTTTGTCTAGTTTTTCTTATACTTAAAGTAATCTTCCCTTTAAGAATACAAAGGATCTGTATTTGCTTTCCATTAGATATCATCCATATCTGTCTTATACTTGTCGGTTTAATCTCTCTAACTTTGCTTCTGGAATCCAGAAAAACTTTCCCAGTTCATCTTCCATCAGACTGATTTAAAGTTGCACATGATTCATAGTTTTTACCACTAGTCATGAGAATTCCATCTTTCCATTGTGCCAATCCAGAGGTCTTTTATGTTCTGTTTCTGAGTTCCATTTTTAGAGCATCCTGCTCTTGTTTTTTGTATGCGACTCTTTTATCTTTTGGGTACTATTAATTATAGTTTAATTTTTCATACTATTCTCTGTGTCCAGTGGCTTTCCCCCCAGTTTCTATTTTTGCTCTTGGTTTTTCTCCTTTGTATTTTATATTGGGTGGTGTGTCTTTTTATTTATGAACAACTTTGCTTGTTTGCTCATATTTAAAAGTGGGGGTGCCAATGGGCTGATAGAGAGCTCTCAGCAACATAGCGTGTCCTCTGTGACTCAGTGAAGAGCTTCTACTGTCCCCACCGTCAGTTCTTTACTTTGTCTGGTTAACTGGTTTTTGGTTTTGTTTTTTTCAGTACCAAGGGATGGTTATATCCCCTAGAGAAAACATATTATTCTTTCCTGCAAACTAAAGGCCTGCATTCTGCATTCTGCATTCTGGAAGCCAATAGAAGAAGGGACTAGAGCTAGTGTTCAATATGCAACTATGTACTTAATCCTCCTGGTTTGGGTACAGATCCGAGAGGGTCTCCCTTGGTGTCCCCAAGCCTAGAGATTCTCCTGTTTACCCTGTCTGTCACATAAACCTCAGGCTCTTGCTGGGCACAAGAGATAGCACTCAACAGAAGCATGCTGGAGGAGACGGTCATCTAGAGGTGTAGCTGTTCTTGAACTTTTTCCATCATCCAATTTTTTGTCCTTCCCTCCTTCATCCTCTCTTCTACATGCCCCTGACCGGAATCAAACCCGGGACCTTTCAGTCTGCAGGCCGATGCTCTATCCATTGAGCCAAACAGGTTTCGGCATCATCCTCTCTTCTAAAAGACAGGATGCTGCTAATCCCTGGGGGTTTTCTGAAGGGGTCTGTGGTATAAATTGCCTTGGTCCTCAGCTTTCCCCACCTACAGTTTGGAATGTGTCTTTTTAACATCTGTTAAGTCTGCTTCCATGTGCATGTTTTCCAGCTTTAAAACTTTGCCATTATTTGTCTTCTGTTTCTCTGCCCATGATATATATATATATATATATATATATATATATATATATATATATAGAGAGAGAGAGAGAGAGAGAGAGAGAGAGAGAAATTTTATAAGGATTTTGGGAGGGAGTGAAATGAAATGTAAGCTCAAAGCTAATTAAGTTTTTAGTTTTTTTGGGATCCTTGTCATTTACATTGATCTGAATTGTAATTTCATGTTTAATCTCAGCTTTCTGAGTCCATAAGGTCTTGCTTTATAGTGGCCTGTCTTGCACTCTTTCAAGGATTCCCAATGTTTTCTTGATATTATCTTCTAAATCATGTAGTAGATTTTTAGAGATGAACTCCTTAATTGAGTCAAGTGTTTCCACTTGTTTACACTGTAGTATTTTTTTCATGAGCCTCCTTTATCTTTATAATATTTTAGCTTGATCTAGAATAGGCATAAATATATCAAGACTTGGTTTTTATTATTATACAGGGAGCTTCCCATGATCCTACTCTTTGAATTCCATTGGCTCACTTGGGTCACATGTTCAAGGGAGTCTAGGAGGGCCAACATCCCGCATTTTCAGCCCCTGGTGTGTGAGTGTGTGTGTGTGTGTGTGTGTGTATTGTGTTAATAGTGGAGGGGGGTGTTTGCAACAAGAAAGACAGTGAGAAGGAATGGCTGAAACATAGCAACAAAGTCCTTGTTCCCAACCAGCAAAAAGCATGATTGTAATTCTCTATAGTCATGGATACTGACTAGCAGAAATCAAAGATCTCTTTATGTGAGAAAAATCTATGTAGTTTCCATACGTGACATATTCTCTTTTCCTGAACAAGATCTATATAGACATTGCTAATCATACAGCAAACCAATTTTGTTTCTGGTTTTGTGCTAGCTTCCAGGAAACTCCAAGACAAATTTATGGCCCACCATGGTCGCATTATTTCTCAGGGTGCGTAGTCTCTGAACTTAATTCACTTCCAGCTTCCTATGAACTTCGCCAAGCCTTCATTTCCCCCAACGCCTTCTCACGTAATCCCATTTTATTTCATTAGGACCTATTGTATGCATTTTCACAAGCATTCTTTCATCTTAGATCCTTTTGGAATGAGGCCAAATCTAAATAACAATTAATTAACTACTGATGTTTTTATAGCCTGGTATTAAATTATACTCGAGAATTGGGACTGTATCTTGCTGATCTTTATACCCCCTGCGTTTCCTTGTATATAGTAGCACCCAATAAATGTTTGTGGGATTTAATTAATGCATCCCCAGAGCCATGTGAGCCTCCCAGTCTTTAAACATGGTCTGCCCTTTATTTTCTTAGGGATTGTGGGATTACAGGTATCAACCACTTGATCTTGTGTTCATGGAGAGACACCTAGGCACGAGCCATCCTCCTCCACGCGGCACAAATGTGTGCATTCCTGGACTGGCCTGAGATGATTACCTCGAACAAATATTTAAAGGTATTGATCTAATTTGACTAAGTAGCAGCTCGGCCAAGCCAGCACACAGCTGCCAGAGACACACTGGGCCGCAACAGCTGGAGACAGGCGTAGGAAACTAGAAATTATGCCGTTGCAGCCTCTCCAAACCGTGTTTGACGTGCTATTTATCTTCCCCCACTGAAGCTCTCTCTCCAAATAAATGGGGGTGGAGGATGGCTAGGGGGTTGTTTACCTTCTACTGAACAAACAAGTCTGAATTAGGAATTAGAATCAGTGAGTCTAAAATGATGCACGCCCCTACCCTGGCATTACTTAGAAAATAGGCAAAATAAATTAGATTACGACTTGGAAGGGCTCGTTGGTTTGGAGAGCAGCAGGGACTTAATTGCAGGTCGAAGGTGGCTCAGCCTCTGGGTTTCTTGAACACAAGCGAGGGCCTTTCTCGGGGTGACAGGTGGAAAAGGGGTCCCTAGGAGGATGCTGTGACTGGGGGCGAGCCAGCAGAGATGCAGAGAGAATAGGACCCGTGGCTTGCCCTCGACTGGCAGGGCAATGCCACATTGTCACGGGCCCCGTGGGCACTACCTGGCATCTTATGTAACACCGTTGCTGTCTCAGAGAGCCTCGGGGCACAGCTTTTTGTTTCACGGGGTGTATTAGGAGCCGCGTGGGGAGAGAGTTTGTGAAGGGAATGAAAAGATGTGTGTTTCTTAGGCAGAATAAACAGGACGCTTCACTCCATCAACGCTGTCCTTGACGCACTCCGTCCTTTCGGAACAACACACGACAACATAATGCGGGTTGCTTGAAATCCTAATTAAAATGAGCTACTTGTCTCCCGCCTCAGCCACACGGAATTACGGAACCAGACCTGCAAGCAGCAAGGACCCGTTTCCCCAGCGCGGCCAGCCTGAGAAATGGGCGTTCCTAAGCAACAGAGTCCGCTCTGGGAACCACGGGACTTGGGGGTGACTGGGGGTCCCAGCTAGAAGCATATGCGTGTGGGTGGGTGTGCGTGTTTGTGACTGTCTACCCAGCGCGGAAGGGAAGGCCCCGCCAGCAGGAAGAGAACATGGGTGACACTGACATGCAATATAACATTATGGCTCTCCGTAGTGCCAGCCCTCCGGCTACACGGCGCAGGCTGACCTTTTAGGGAAAACCACCTTATAATGAGGCCCATTTGTTTCTTCAGAAACGACCGCGCTGGCTGAGGTCCAAGGTCTCCCAGTTGCCTGTTGCCTCATCAATAAAATCTCCACATATATTCATAAGGAGTGACATTTCATGTCTCCGCTAGTTTTCTGTGGACCTGGGTGTATTTAAAACCAGACTCTGTAAGAATCCAGGAGACATTTGTTATGGGCAAGGTGTGAACATCGGATGATATAGTCCACCAGACACAATATGAACTGGCATTCTGAGCACTTTCTAAATGCCAAGCACACACTGTGTGCTATCCATTGTTTCTACAAGAATCCCCTGACATACACCGGTACCATCCCCACTTAACAGAGGAGGAAGCCCCTCGGAGAGGGAAGGGGATCTACCTGCCCGAGGTCCCCGAGACAGCGAGTGGCCGATTCGGGATTTTAATCTGGGCAGCCTCACCCAGACCCTGCACTCTTACATACACGTAGCGATCGTCAACATTTGTGTGACACTGTGTGTGGGGCAGTGTTTGAAACATTTACTCTTCACGTTGACTTGAGAAAGCAGGTACTGAAGTTCACTTCATTTTTACCAACGAGATGAACGAAGTGCACAGAGGCCATGCACCCTGCCCAAGGTCACTCACCTGCTGAAGGGCAAGGTGGCGGGGGGGGGGGGGCAGAGTGACGTTTTAGCTGCGATGCTTTCCTCCTCTCCCTACTGAGCGCATTTTGAATCACATCACACACACACACACACACACACACACACACACACACACACATGCTCGCACAAGAAAACACATTTAAGAAAAATAAAGGGTCTTCTCAAGAATATCCCTGTTTATTGGCCTTTGCTTTTTTTCTCTTGTGGATGGCAGCTGGCAGCCGAGAGAGAGAATTAAATAGGTGAGATAAGGTTTAGGGCAATGGGAATATTACTGAACATGGAGATTTGGAAACTGTTTCTCATTGGTAAGCCCCAAATGATTTCTTGGCAATAAATGAGTGGCCTGTCTTAGCTGTTCCTGAGGTTTATACGGCGGGTGTTTCCACCTAAATCTGGGTGATCAGGTGCGAGAGCAGGTTTGCTGCAACAGCTGAGAACTAGGAAGAAAGTGAGGCACAGTCATTTAAAATAAATGTTCTCTCGTTAGGTGCCCCCTTGCCCAAGAAAAACACATTAAGAGCCACTGGTGCCAGCAGCCACACTCTAACCCAGCTGTGGGCAAACTACGGCCCGCGGGCCGGATCCGGCCTGTTCGGCTGTTCTATTGGGCCCGTGGAGCCGAAAGAGCTGAGGGTTCTCTTCCTCTCCCCTCCGCTCCTTCACCAGCAGCCCGAGATGAGAGTGCCAGCATGGTCAGGTTGCTTTTGTTCCGGCCCTCCGGTCCAGTTTAAGAACCCATTGTGGCCCTTGAGTCAAAAAGTTTGCCCACCCCTGCCCTAACCCAAAGCCCAGGCTGAGGAAGAGACAATGGTATTCGTGCTCGTGGCCACGGAGGCGTGGAACGTGGCCCAGGGAAGGACCGCTTTCTTAGGCGAGCCAGGGTGATAAAGTAGGTCGGGCATGCACACCGGCGTGTGCTCTGGGAATGCCAGTTAATTGTAATGTTAACTTGGGGACGTAGGACAATTAACAAAGCATAATTCTTTGCATAAACCCTGTCATGTGAAATATGCACAAGTAAACCAGAAACGTGGCCTGCACCGAGCTCATTTCTTGAGACTGGGTTGCGGATGGAGATGTAGGTGGAAGAGCAAATACAAGGAGCAGCTTTTCATGGTTTTAATAAAAGGCCCTAGAAACACTGGTAAAATTCAAAAGCAACAAAATGTGGCTTCTGATTTATTATTATTATTATTATTGTCCCCGGGATGTTACTTCTGTTCCTGGAAACTGCAGGTCACTGCACCTCTCTTAAGTGAAATTCGGGTCAGGTCTGCACTCATTAATAACAACCATGGCCTGTCAGACACCTACCGTATTTGCCGGCGTATAAGACGATATTTTGGCCCTGAAAATACCGTATTTGCCGGCGTATAAGACGACTGGGCGTGTAAGACGACCCCCTAACATTTCCACTCAAAATACAGAGTTTGTTATATACTCGCCATATAAGACTACTCCCCACTTGGAGGCATATTTTTCAGGGACAAAAAATCATCTTATACGCCGGCAAATACGGTACTCTGTGTCAGTAGGTGCTACCACATTTCCCTCCCTACAGTCCTTGAGCATCGGTCCTGTTATCCTCATTTTCTGTGTAAGGAAGCCGAAGCTTCGTGAGTCTAAGTAACTTGCCCAGGGAGCTAAGTGTCAGCACTGACTGAGATGTAAACTCAGGTCTGCTTATTTCCAAACAACCGAGTCTGCTGTCTCTCGGAGAATATATTCAGAGAGTACCCTATGAGTCTGCAGAAATCCCAGTATTGTTGCCGATTTCTTTGGGAAGGCAAGAGGCCGGAGTTAAGAAAAGTGTAAAGGTGATTCCACTCTAGAATTATACGTGGGCTCCACAATGTTCAAACCCAGGGGATGAGATCAGAAAAATAAATGAAATCATAACATGCAATTGGAGGATATGTAAATAAACTATGATTTGGGAGGGGGTGTTGGGGGTAGCTATGGAGAGATTGAGCAAAAAAGAAAAAAACAACAACAAAGAACTCAGAGATATGGACAACAGTGCTGATAAAGGAGGGTGGGGTGAAGGAGGAAGAGGGAATAGAGGGGATAAATGGACATGGAAAAAAATAAAAATAAATAAACTATGATCCATCTTAATGGGAACACCAGGCGGCTGTTAAAGGGAATGAGATAGAGCTCTACACAGTGATAGAGAAAAAATTTTCAAGTCATATGTAACGGTCAAAGCAAGCTGCAGAACAGATTGTATTGGAATGATCGCATTTATTTTTTAAAAGACACGCACATGTGAACAGGTAATGGTACCCCAGCATAGAAACAGAGCTAGAGGAAGCATTGGCTTTCTGGGGAGGGATGTGAGAGTTTAGGAGGACTATGCAAGGAGGGGAACAAAGGGCAACTTTCATGTTTTGTTCTATGAATTTACATAAATGTCTGAATCTTTTATAGTGAGAAAGGACTCTTTATTTACTTATGAATTAAAAGGGGCGGGGGAGAGTTAGCTATTAAAGCCACCTGGCAAAATAGGTTTGTGTTTTTATAAACTTTTAAGATATGTGAGTGTACAAAATATTTTCCTTTTTTTAATTTTTAATTTTTTTCCCGGATTTTGTTTGTTAAATCCTTTCAACTACCCCTCCCCAACCAGCCTCCCTAATTTCTGCACTTTAAGCAAATTCCAGCAATGGCTATTTAATAATTATTTCAGGTAAGAGTTTTGGTTTTGCTCTGTGACTATTGCAATGTAGAATAAGAATATAGGAAAGCAGTCATAAAAACCAGCCAGTTTACTAGGTCTCTGTTCAATCATCCCACAAACTAAACATGCCCCTGGGAATGCCATATTGACCGAGAGGCATCCAGCCCCACAAGAGCCACTGGGCCTCGCCGCTGACCTGGGCTCTGAGAGCTGGACTGTCGCTGGAGGCCCTCACAGCATCCATTCCATCTGCTTTCAAGAGCCTCCAAGGGAAAGGGAAAGTAGAAGAGAGAATGCCTTTCCCGAAGGCATGTTCCGGCCTGGAATGCACTGCTCTGCGCACTCCCAGAATCCATGTTCATGGGCATGGAGGCTGGGAATGTCACATGACCTCGGGGCCTTCAAGCCAGGCTGCGTGCGCCATGGCCATGTGGTCTCGTCCCGGCGCCCCCGTCAGCACCGAGGGCTGGTGGCAGAAGTCCACTCTGTATTGAATCAGAAGGCCCCGGGACACGACGGAGCTTGTCCCAGTTTGCATTCGATGAAGAGAGGAAAATGTGATGTTTTCCAGCCGCAGAAGCAGCTGGTGCCAGAGCTGTGGAGTGCTGCTCACGTGACCATCCAAATCGACTAAAAAGCAGCTGAAATCATCAGCGGCCCGAGCCACGGACTCATCGTTTTGGTCGCGCGAGCCTGGCCTTAGCCAGCGTGTGCCTCTGTCCTGTTCATCTCGGGGGCATCAGACGATGATGGTTATTCGTTCGTATTTTTAACAATATGCCTGGCTATCTGACAAGATCTATATTCAAATTAACGTAATAACCAGGAAGCAGGCTGTTGGCTTGTCCTGCGATTGTCCAGGGCAATATCACAACCTCGGGTGACAGTTTCCCTCTAGTTCTGAAAGCTATGGGGAAGGAGATTTGTAATGGTTCCTTCCGCTTCTAGACTATAAAACCTTTAAACACACAGAACATGCCGTTTCAGACGAACTCCGGAGGAAGGTGGCCAGGCCTTTACCTCGGGGGTAAGGACGTGTCTCTGCAAAGACCTCATTCTTCACAATTCTCACACATCCTGCTCATTACCCCCCTGCATTTGGCTTTTGTTGGGTTTGCTAATTATATTTCCTCCTAATCTGCAATTATCAATTCTCCTATCCTGTTTTACTTGATCCTATTATCCGTGTAAGTATCATCTATTTAAGATTATTATCTCATGGAGAGCCACCATCAGCAATATTTCTACATGGCGTGCCAGAGAGAGAGAGAGAGAGAGAGAGAGAGAGAGAGAGAGAGAGCGCGCGCTAGGGGGAGGGAGGGGCGGGGACAGAAGAAATGGAATGGCAGTCACAGCCTCCCTTTGTCCCCACCAGGGCGGTGGAGGGGGCTCCCAGATGGTGTCACGAAGGGAAGGCCCAGGAGACGTGGCGGATGGCAGACCGTGTGGGGCCCCAGCGGCGTCCTCGGCCAGGGCGATGCGGGACGCCCTCTGCCCCCCGAATGCGGTGGCTGCTTTGTGCCTCTTATCTGCTCTCCGCAGTGTGCAACGGCGTGCCACGCACCGGAGGTTTGTTAAATGTGTGGGATGATGGTAAATACAGATTAGGAGAAAGTGCAGGGAAGCCAGGGCCATTAGCTCACCTTGAGGTCCGTGCCCTGACGGAGAAGCGAGGCAGAACAAATGGGCCTGTAATGCTCCAGGCTGAGGCCCCCGGTGGGGAGACAGGCGATCAGCAGGTGCAGGGGAATTAGCTGCGCGCCCCCTTTAATGCTCATCAGGGCCGAGCGTGCTAATTTACAGCTTTCGGCGTTTCAGGGCCCCTCGGAGTGTTCCCAATTACACCGGCAGGGAGGTGGCCGGGAAGCAGAACCGAACAGCAGAGTCCTGGGCTTCCCCTGCGCCCATCCCAAAGGGCCATGCCGTTCCCTCCGTTCTTAGCTCTCCCCCTGCCCTCGCTTAGCGTTTGCTCCGCCGGGTTTCCGGGCCCGGCCTGGATGGAGAAGCCCAGTGAGTGGTCAGCCAGCCAGCCCCAGGAGCAGGGGATGTGTAGCCTTGCGTTTCTCGTTAAAAAGCAATAAATCTTAAGGCAGGTAATGAATTCCATTTCGAGTAATCTCATTATGGACATCTACTCGAGAGTCTGTGTGGCCCGGGCAGAGTGGCTGGAAGGCCCGGAGTAATGCGCTGGCTCTCTTCCCCGGGCCGAACGGGCGGTGGAGGCCTGTAGAAGGATGCTTCGTTTAGGCGCCTTATGATCAGAGCATCGTACAGGCTGGAGCCGGGCCGAGCGCAGCCCTGCTGCCGGGCGGCTCTGGCTGCCGGATCGATGACTGGCTGGATTCCACCATGGAAGCAGCTTCCTCTGCCTGCACCCAGGCCCCAGCGCACCCCTCTCTTGGGGATGGGGGTAGGGGGGGGGGCTAGAAGAAGGTATGAGGAGGAGGAAGGTACGAGGAGAAGGAAGAAGGTCTAGGGGTGTATAAGTGGGAAGTGAATTTTCTTTTTTCTTTTTTTAAAATATATTTTATTGATATTTCACAGAGAGGAAAGGAGAGAGATAGAGAGCTAGAAACGTCGATGAGAGAGAAACATCGACCAGCTGCCTCTTGCACACCCCCCACCGGGGATGTGCCCGCAACCTATGTACATGCCCTTGACTGGAATTGAACCCGGGACCCTTCAGTCCGCAGACTGACGCTCTACCATTGAGCCAAACCGGTTTCAGCAAGGGAAGTGAATTTTCTATGATTATCTTGCAGGATCAGATCAGGCATTATTGTGGAGGTTCTGTGTTATGTACCTTACAGTGACCAAATTACTGTTACCACCCTCATGAGTGGCATCACCACTCTCACCTTCCGCTGCTCCTTGTTACTGTCTAGAGAAGTTGAGGTTTCTCATCCTGAAATCGACGGTGCTTCCCAAACTTTGCGTACTCATCATCCGAGGATCTGGTGAACCTAGAGTGCTGATCCGCTGTCAGGGGGTTCGACATTGGGAATAAGCGTCCAGGTGGTAGATACCCACACAGGCAGTCTGCGGACCACACTTGGAGCAGCGAGTCTCTCGAATCCTGATTCTCAAATTTTGACTTTCGTTCGAATCACCAGAGGGTGTGTGAAAACCAAGGTTCTGGGGCCCAGCTGCCAGAGCTCCTGATTCAGCACGCCTGGCCTCCAGGGAGGGGGCGGGAACTTGCATCTCCCACAATCCCCAGGTGGTGCTGAGGCTGCCGGTCCACAGTTTGAGAGCCATTGCTTTAGGGCTAGCCTGTGGGCCACAGGACTCATTCATTTGGCCGTGTTAGCCTTTGAGTTTGACATACTGGCTTGGGGTTCTCCAACCTGACTGGGAATACCTATCTTCTAATTAAAATAGGAAGACTAAAGCATACCTGTTCCCAGCTTTACCTCGGACAAAGGAAATGTGAATCTCAGCATCCAAGTGTTTCCCACTCCTTCAGTGACCTTTAGCATGGATTAGGAATCACTGCTCGGGCTAAACCATGGCTTCCAGCATAACTTCCCATATGTCCAGAAAGGGAAAATAAGACTGTGCTCAGCCCCAAATTAGCTTTGTACGATTCTTATATTTCCGAACTTTGGCTTGAGTTGTTTTTATTTTTTTCCTCCCTGAAATACCCTCCTGTCTCCATTGTCAAAGCCCCATCTATCTTTCAGGCTTATCTGGAGCACCAGCTCCTTTATGAGGCCTTCCTCAGGCCCACGGCCACCCGAGAGCACCACTCCTTGAGTTTTCAAACCCATTGCTCTCTAATTCCAGTCTCGATGGGATGGAGATCCTCCCCTTCACCGGCCCCACCCTCCTTCCTGTCCCCCAGTCCTCCTCGGAGCCTCTGGTAAAACCTGCGCCTGTACTAGGGTTATGTGTG
Source organism: Vespertilio murinus (assembly GCA_963924515.1). NCBI lineage: Eukaryota > Metazoa > Chordata > Mammalia > Chiroptera > Vespertilionidae > Vespertilio > Vespertilio murinus. The sequence goes on along the minus strand of OZ004711.1, from coordinate 75,027,527 downwards.
TGCCCCTCGGCCTTCCCCCACCAGCTTGCTCGTAGCTGTGGGTGGAAGCTTTGTGTTATTTTTTATCCTGCGCATCCCCCCCAAAGCTGTGGGGTGCCCCATCCCCCCTTTAGTTCCTATGGAGCTGTTCCTTGTTTTTACCTTTGCGGTCCTTGACATTCGTGTTCTTTCACAATGCTCTTATTTGTGTGTGTGTGTCTTAACCTTACCTACTAAGTAGAACCTTTTTGAGGGCAGGGATTGGGCCACACACATCGTTACATACCACCCCCAATCACACATACGTACACACACAGCTCTTGCTACTCAAAATGTGGTCCATGGACAGCCCTGGCCTCACCTGGCGCTCTTCAGTGATGCCGAATCTCGTGCCCCGCCCACCTGCATTTTACCGGGACCCCCAGGGAAAATGCATAAACATGGAAGTCTGAGAGGCACCGCTTTGGAAGGTCACATAGCTAAGTAATTGACAGAATGGGCTCTGGACTCCACCTTTAGGATGGGGCTCTTGAGTGAGTCATGCAAACTCTACACCAGCGATGTTCAACTGGTGTGCCGCAAGAATTTTTAAAGCATACAGTACCTGATTCTCCCCCCTTAGATTGTCAAATAAAAAAAATTACAACAGCCCATACAACAATAGTTGTCCAGGGTGAACGAATTAAAATTATACCTACTTTTTTTTGTCAGATTGCCAAAAACTATATATTCCGGGTGTGCTGCAGAATTTTAGTAATTAGTTTATGGGTGCCAGGAGGCGAACAAGGCGGGAAATTGCAGCTCTCCACCATGGTTTCCCTGTCTGTAGAATGAGAACAGTCTCCCTCTCATCGGGATTGGGGAGCATTAAAGAATATAGTGTAAACAGTTTAGTCATGCAAGGGAAACAGCACATTGCAAGCCCTCAGTCAGACAGGCTGAACTATTATTACTCAAGTAAAACTGGTTAAATGTAAACACAACATTTCATGCTTCTGAATTTCAGAAACATGAAATGCCACGTGTAAAAAATAAAAATATTAGAAGACCCCTCAGCCAATGTTCAGGAGCATGCAGGTCATCCCTGTGCTGGACCCTGAGCAGTTCAGCGGCTGGAGCCTTTAGGATGGCCCTCCCCCAGCTGTCTGCCCTGTCACCAGGCTTTCCTCTCTGCGTGCTTCTTCCAGGCCGCCTTTCGGCTGCTCCGCCTCAAGAACAACTCCGCAGAGTGTACTGGGTTTCTCAGACACCCCCCCCCCCCGACACACACACACACACACACACACACACACACACACACACACACACCTGTTGCTGTGGCGATTACCTCAGAGGCCATAAAATGTGCTCCTCGCTCCGCGGATACATGTGCACACACTGCCCCCTAGGGGATGGACTCTGTCATGACCCTCAAAACCAAGCAGCCAAAACCCTTGGTTGAGCCTGTAGCTAGCTCAGAGGCCTTGACTGGGACAGTTTGTACAGCTTTGAAGTTACTACTGGGCCACTCTGCTTGTTAAGGAATAAGAAGCTGCAACAGTGTGGGGCCTCACTAGAATTTCTTTCTGAAGTAGGTATATATAAAGTTGTTGAATACAATGAGAGTCTGGAATGATGAGCTACGTTTGACATGAAACTTAACCACACTGTATTTCCTGATATGAAAATAGTGTATTTATAGCCCATGCAATGTACCCAAAGCATAAGATATTGGGAGAGCCACGAGGTACAGTTAGCACGTTATGAAATGCTTTCCACCGATACTTCCTGAGAGGCTATCACGTACCAGGCACTTGTGGTCCTCACTGAACAAGAAACCGAGATCTCTGCCCTCAGGGGCTGAGGTTGTAACTGATGCCGGGAGTGCCCTCCCTGCTGCCTCCATCGGCTGTGGTGAGCTTTCCTTGGTTTGGAGGCGCTGACCTGCCTGAGAAGGGAAGGCAAACAGCGCGTCCTGGCCACTCCCAAGGCTGCTCACAGCCCTGTCCCTTTCCTATGACATCATGCGGCCTTCTCTCTCTCTCTCTCTCTCTCTCTCTCTCTCTCTCTTCTTCTTCTTCTTCTTCTTCTTCTTCTTTGAAGGGCTTTATTGTTTGTGGATTTAGAGAGCGAAAGAGGTCAAGATTTTGAGGAAGGTGCTCAAACGCTTCCTGGTATCTGATCCTTGCCTGGGACCTGGAGGGGGAGAGAACTGTGAGATCCTGCAGAGCCGGAAGCTGTGCTCCCCAGAGGAGCTCCTGAGAATCACACTGACGTCCAGCTACATGAGGCCCCGGAAGTCTACAATAACCCACAAATGTAGTTATTTTTCTCTTAAATGAGGATCACGTTCTCATTCTGTCTTCACCTCCTGGTCTCCAAAGCTGCCTCCTGGTAGCTCATCCTCTCCTCCCATCATGGCATTGGGGATGATGGGGATGATGGAGACACAGGGGCCAAGCCCCCTTTGCTGCGGGGAGGGCCCGAGTCCCTTGGGCGGCAGGGCGCCAGGACTTAGTGACACCAGAACTTAAACCCGGGAGTCTGTCTTCAAAGCCTTTATCCACCACGCCATGCTGTTCCCCTAGGGAGGGGGGGTCCTTGTTTGAGACCCTCCTGCCTCCCTGTGTGGGGCGTAAAACCAATAACACTTCACTTGCTAGGAAATCTTCCAGTAATGGAGGGGTTAAGGGCCGAAGCAAGAATTATTTCCCATTTCTCCCATCCCATCCTTCCCTCTTAGACTGGGGTTCAGGCATTTCTTCCCAACTCTGCCCCTCCATCAGTACAGCCCATCAGGAACCCCGTCCCCTTTCACCCTCCTCCACCCCCCAAAGGCCAATGCCAACTTTCAGCAGCGTCTTCTTCGTGCAAGACAGAGCATGAACTCTGCGGCAGAGCGAGTGCCCGCTGCCCAATGCTCCACGTGCAGGTCAGTGGTTTCCTAACAAACGGCCTCACCGCCTCCCTCCCCTCCAGGCCGCCGCTGCCTGTCCACTCCAGGCCATTGCAGGCCCTGATCCTGCGCTCTTTCCTGTTCTGCAGAATGACACTGGAACCTTCCTGAGCCCGGAGGAAGCCAACCAGACAGGAAAGAAACCCACTGCAGTGCGTGTGCGGGTGGAAGTGTTGGAAGACCTGTGGTCCCTTGGGAAGACACTCATTTGTTTTTGTTAGCGTCATGGCCAGCAATGCGTGAGCCTCTCATTGGTGTAGAAGGCGGGCGGAGGTTGATTGTGAAGCGAACTTGGGCTCAGGGGACAGACGGGGCGTGGCTCCGAGAGCCTCCTTTGACAAGGCCTTGTGCTATGATGTAGGAGGGGCTTCGGCCAGGATTTCCTGGAGCAAGGGCAGAGCTGAGGAACCGTATTTTTAGATGGTATTGATATTTTTAGTGAAAGTCCAACAGCATCTCCATTTTTTTTTGGGGGGGGTGGGGGTGGGGGGAAGAGGGGTAGAGGGTGGAGGGGTTTCCTGGAGTGAGTCATTTCCTCTCTGCTGGTTTGGAGATCTGGCGGAGCTCCTATGTCACAGGAAGCGCCTGGTGATGGTAAACACGGCTGACCTAATGGGAACGCGCGCTGGAGTGTCAGAGCTCACAGATTCCTTCCTGGCCCCGCGGCCAGGTGAGCGGGGGAGGCTTCCTGTTTTCAGCTCTAGGAGGACCTTTCACCTTCCGAGAGCTGCTCTGGAGAATCAATCACCCAGACTGCTGGGTAAGCAGCCAGGGCCACGGACACCGGGAAGTGACGGGGTGGCCAGCACTGCTGGATGCGCCCTGGCAGCTGCGGGAAGTGCTGAGTCACCATGCCCTCTCCGAGCTCTGCGTGGAAGCCAAGTGCGTGCGGTTCCAATCTCCCAAAGCAATCTCCATCTGAGACTTGCTTGCTCGCCAGAGAGGCCCTTAGTGCCTGGATCGCATCCATTCCTACATTTCTTCAGCAGATCTCACTGTTGAATGTCTTCTGAGTCTGGTTCCGTCCCACACCTGCCTCTGGGATGACAGTGACACATCCGCTCCTGGGTGAATCAGACAGTCACCTGCTCTCCCTGCCCACCATCTCCTCCGTGTGGCTCCTCCTCCGCGGCCTGGTAGGTGCCGAAGTGGAAGACACGTAGCAACTTGGTCACGCTTCTCCTTCTCCCGTGGCCACGGGAGGCATTGCTAATTGGCCGAGGCACGTTCACTGCCAACCCTAGACACGGGCGACCACGGTCTTTCTTAACCTTGTCCTTCAAGCTCTCATGACCAATCAGTTGGAACTGGCACTTGACATAAAGTCAATTGGCCATCCCAGTGCTCACGTTATCTTCTTAAACGCTAAATTCGACTTTGTCTCTTCCCTGACGTGACACTTCTTCTGTCTCCCTCGTGCCGTCAAAGTGAATTCAGGCTCCTTGGCAGGGTGCGCGGGCCCTTTCAGTCTCACCTCGCCCTGATTGTGCGGCTTTATCCTCGGGCCTCCTCTCTGCTGCCACCTTCCCCTGACCCCTGACTCCTGACCTCTGCACACAGGCCCTGGAAACTTCTCTTTCCCAAATACACTTTGCGTGGGCATGACCCTTGGCCTTGCACTGGGTGTTCTTGCTTTCTAGATTTTACTTCTTCCTTACTCCATTCTGCAAACTCTCAGTTGTTTTCTCAAACCCTCAACACTCCTCTTCTGTTAGGTTTCCATGACTTTATTCGGCAAAGTTTGTGCTCCTTCTGGGTTCTCATAGGCTTCTGTTTTGATCTCTATCAAAACATTTGTTATTGTAACATATCAAGTTGTATATGTATTGTAATATGGTATGGTTATTCTAATCATTTTATGAATCATAATTATGGTCGGGCATCTTCTTATTCATTCAACACATTAATAGATTGCCTTCTATATGTTGTTAATATAAATGATATTTCTTTGCTAATTCAAGTGGTCTACCCCTGATATCTCCAACAAGGCTTCGGCTAAGTCACAGGAATCTGTGAGCAGGACTTAAATCTTTTCTTAATTCTTATTGAAGTTCATGAAAAGAAGTATTTTTAAAAGGTATTTTTAAAAATTATCCTTTTATTTATTTGTTTGTTTTTTTTACTAGAGGCCCAGTGCATGAAATTCTTGCACGGGTAGAGTCCCTAGGCCTGGCTAGCGATCAAATCCATCCACGGCCAGGCTGATCAGGGCTGGGCCAGAGAGGAGGCAACAGCTGCTGGGCCATGAGCGGAAGGAACAATGCTGAACGCCGCCACCGCCATTGTCAGTACCCCACCATCATGCAGTTGCCCATCTCTCCCCTCCTCCTTCCCTCACCACTGTGCCACCTCCGTGGTGGGTGGGCGGCAGGCTGACCAGGGCCTGCTGGCTAGGGGGAGGGACGGGGCCTGGGAGGTTGGCCACCAGCCCTGAGGAGGAAGCTGGCTCTAGGCCCCCCTGAAAAATGAGTCCTGTCTGTCGCCTCCCCTTCGCTCTCCCCGCCCCCACCTCGTTCCCTATTTGAATGTCTATATGATTACATAATTTTAGTCATGTTTTCCCCCTTTTTACTTGAGCTTTCCTCCTCATTCCATTCTCTACAATGTTACCCCTAGGGTGACCAACCCTCCCAACTTAATTCAGACTCTTCCAATTTTAGCATAAAACCCCCACATTGTGGAAAATCCCTGACTCAGGCAAACCCAGATGATTCATTATCCTGCCTGTCCATATCTCCTATGTTTCTTCCCTAAGTAATCAATTTTAAAAACCTGGTGTATGTCTTCCATATTTTTCTCTGTATTAATATAATTATAGTTTTTATAATTGTTATTTTATAAAGTGAGGTTATATTCTATATGTTGTTATATATTGTTATACTGTTTTACATTATACACTTTTAATCATCCCGACTTATCCTCTAATAAAACCTTTTAAAGAAAACCAGTCAACTAGTATAGCTCTGGTTCATTGTCCTTCATATTCTAGGTTGTGAATATTCCATAATATTTTTGGCTGATAACTTATTGACATTTTGTTTCTAATATTTTTTGAACAATGATGATACATGTGTGTGTAGGCACACATGCACACACACACAAATATTTCATGCATTGATGCTTTTATTTCTGAGATAAAGTTTAAAGTGGAATTGCTGAGTTGAATAGTAAGTGTTAATTTCAATTTTTATAATTATTGCTAAATAGCTTTCCTAAGCAGCAATAAAACATCACATTTCTGCCATCATATATAAGAATACCCTTTTCATTGCATCCCCACCAACTCACTATCACTTGTGGTGTTATAATTCTTACTAATTTGACCATCTGATGGTTATAAAATGGCATCTCATTGCTACATTAATTTGCATTTTCCTGATTCCTAGTGAATTTGAACATTTAAAAATAAATGCATTTGGTCATTTAGATGTGTTCTTCAGTGATTTGCATACTTGTATCTTTTACCTATTGGATTGTTTGACTTATTCCTGACAATTTTAAGATGATTTTATATGTTACAGATGTCAATTCTTTTAAATGTGATACTTTTTTTCCTAACTCTGATATTTACCTGTGATTTTTATTTATTAGATTTCTGCCATACAAGTACTCTTGATTTTTTGCATTTATCCTTTCTTATCTAGTTTCTGAACTCCTAGTCTTGGTGAAGAGCTTTTCTCAATCTTTGATTGTATGTGTAGTACCTTATATTTTCTTGAAATGTTTTTTTTTTGTTTGTTTTATTTTTTACATTCAAATCCATCATTGTGGTCTTGTATAGTTTGACAGGCCCATGGCTGATTCCTTTGTGATCTCTGATCTGATCGATCTGATTGATCCAAGTAGTTTTAGACCTACCCCTTCACTGGGAGAAGTGGTAGATGTCCTCTCAGGTATCCAGTCCCAGGTGAGTCCCTCTGTTCAAGCCTCTCTCCTCTTCCTCACTCCCACAAACCTTTCACGGAGTGTGAAACCCAAAGCTAATATCCATCAAGATCTCTCAATAGAGCAAATAACTCTACTCCATGTTGTTAAATCATTTTGTGGCAACACAACCCCAATATTTTAGGAACACAAGTTGGGATATAATATTGATTTTTTTTTTTAAATATAGGCCACTTAGTTTCTATCTCTTCCTCTGAGAGCTGCTTTACCTACTCTCAGCCATGTGACAGTAGAGTTGACTCTTTCCCCAGATAAAAGGATGGACAAGGGCACTTTCCTAAGTCAATCAGTGTTATGTTACTCTAGCCAACATAATGGTCCAAGAAAGCACCCCATGCACAGTCAATGACACAGAAAAGGATATTTTGTCAGGACTTCTGAGAAAGAGAAGTTTTTACCTTCTCTTTTCCTGCTGTCAGTACACAGAGAAGGCTCTAGGACTGGGGTGTGCTGTCAGCTCCCCTAGTACTAACCAAGCTGATAACCAAGCCACGTTCCTAGAATCAAGAAATGAGGGTGAGCATTGGGTCTGGATCCCATTGTCTTGAGTGCTGGATCAAGCTGTTAGACATGAATTCTTTCAACTGTTTAATTACAATTACCAGCAAATTTCCCTTTAAATAAAAGGCCATTTTAGATTCGGTTTTCCACCTCTCATAAGTAAGAGTTTTAATACATAAGACATTTTTTTCCCCTCAGCTATAGTGGCTTAATGGGGCTTCATAAGGAATTATCCATATCATGTCCCCAGTTATCATACCCGTGGGGAGAGTGTCTGAGCTTGAACATGAGCCACACCCACCACACCAACTGGGAGAATCTAGGTACACAGTGAACTGATATTATATATATTTATTCTCTGGGTCTGCTCTTTTGCTTTTGAGGTAGAAAATACTTAGACCCAGAGTGTGATGGAGCTCCCACCCAGTTTTATTTGTAAGATTTTTATGGATCCAGTATTAAACTATTATTTTTTTCTGCTTTACTGGAAAATCACAGTTTCTCTTGTTATCCCCCTCTTACAAGATGGGAGATGGCTAGAAATCGAGGGCATCTGACTAGGTTTTTAGATTTGGTGACCTTAATCTCCAGCGCCAGAATTAATCTTTCTTTTGTGAAGACCATTTAGCTGAGAAAGAGTTAATACTTACTCTACTTCAGGAACAAATTGCCTCATTCAGTAATGAAAAAAAAATTATCCCAGAAAATTGGATGTCGGTGGCTAAAACCCCCTCAGATCCATGGATTAGTGTGCGTAGGGAGGGCATCCAAGTGGAAAAAATGTACTACCAATGTATTTGTGGGCATTGCCTGCTCTCTCATACCACCTCAATTACTGGCCTCTTTATCACAGGCATCACATGATGGGTGTCTTGCTGCCTTCTTCACTTAAGCCTATTATGGAATTATTCTTTTAAATATTTGAGAGCTCTTTTGAAATAAGATACACTTGCATCAGTGTTGACTGTATCATCTCATTTTTCTCTTTCACTCAAACATTGACAATTCAAAACTTCTTTATGATGAGAAACCTTATTTTACAGCCTTATCATAAAAAAATAAAATTATGCAGTGAAGATAAATGGGCTTATAAACTATATAAACATGTATTTTTATTTTTAAAAAGATTCACAACTTATGATGCTCATTGAAAAAGACAAATATCAGGCGTAGGAAGCCGAGAATAAAGTTACTAAATATTTTTTAAAAAGAAAAGAGAAGATGTTTGAGGTAAGACTGCTCATTTGCCTTGATCATTTAAATAACCCGATGCCTGGTAGAGAATTTTCCAATGCATTCTTCATTGCTAATGACATTTTTATGAGCATGGGTATTTTTTATTTAACAGTCCACCCATCTCTGCTGCATGCTTTTCATCTTCCATCACCAAAGGCTGAGGACAAGTTTTCACAAGGTGACTAATAAAATAGTAGGCCTGATGGATATTTCAGGAACTTGGTTTTCTCTCTTAAAGTTGTTCATCTAAAAGTCCTAAGAACATTGGCCAGAGGACACGTCTACAGGTAAGGAAGTAGGTTGCGAAGGGTGGGAGGGGAGGTCATTATAACCTCTGGGAGGAGCTATGGCCATGGATCTCTGGGCTCCCAGATATTTCAATCAGAGCACCAGCTTGGTGTCTTCAACAGGCTGGCATGACCCTGATGCCAGGCAACTGTTGACCTTGAGAACAATGATAACAAAGAATGAGAAGGGGCTTTGCTCTGAGGTTGGCAAAGGAGAAGGTGCAGAGGACTAAAGAGCAGGGCTTTGGCTGACACCTATGCTTCTTAGGTCTGGGCAGGAAATGTCAAACCTATTTTCTAAAGAAAATTACTTTTTTCCAAAGATGCTTATACTATGCTACATATATGTGCCACATGTGAGTGGTGTCTCAGCTGCAATGCCCTCTGTAGCAAGGAGCTTCTCTGGAAAACCACCTCAGAGGCCATCGGATCTTGGCACCAGGGCCGCCTGCCAGCCACCCACCAGCAGCCACCCTGGTGTCTCACAAAGCATGCGGTCCTGTGGAGGGATGGCACTTTCCCAGCTCCCTGGCATGTGAGCGGGAGCAGGCATAAATCTCGCCAGCAAGCAGAGATGACAGTGAAAATAAAGTGTGAGGAATCAAAAGGAAGTTACGGAATGCATGGCAGATGTTGTCGGGTTTGTCTAGCAAAGCCCAGGTGCCAAGCACATGATTGATGACATTAGCAAAAGGTTAACAGTTCTGGATGGTCCTCTTTCAAAGTGAGCACGGGACAAACACTAAGGCCACGGTCGGGATGGCCAAATGAAGCAAGAGAGATGTTCAAAACAAATAGCGTGTCATCTGCTCATGTAGCAGCAACGTGAGGCCCATGGAAGGCAAAGTAGTCAGCGGTCCCCATGACGGTTGGGGAGTGAAGGGTCCGTTCCTTGCTGACTCCCTGGAAGGTGGCAGTGTTGAGTGACAAGCAGGCTCCTGTGAATTCTGCAGGAGGAAACCATATGACTAGTTTACACCATGAATATTTTGGCCTTAATTTATGCTGCGAGCAATGGCTGAGCCCAGATCCATTACGTGCCCATTGAAGATGATTTATGTGGGTTTCATGTACTTGGACTTCAATTACTCACATGATTATCAACAAAAAAGTAAGGCCAGTGCCATGTTGAATGTGAACAGGTTGACAGGAGCAAACAGGCGACCATAGAAGCTAAATTTAGATGAAGAGGGAGAACGCTGCCTTTTTTTTTTTTTCCACATCAGGGACAAGAACAAATTCACAAGCAGATCTTACACATTCCCTCCCCTTTTCACAAACAAACTGCCAACCTGTTAATCAACTCCCTGATGGCAGACAAATGTCTCTGGGAAACATGTGCCAGATATCAATTGTTATTGGCTAAAACTCAATAGGACGAAAGGAACTGATGCTGCCATTCCACTCTCTGCAATGCAACCGCTGATCAATAATGAGTAATTGGACATCACTCTGGGAAGAGGAGAATGCTGAAACGGGAATATTGCAACAAGTTATGGTGCATATTAATCACTGTCTAACCATTCCATCAATGTACTTTTCTTCCAACAACCTGCTATGGTATCTAACTATATGGAGGGGGAGGGGAATCCCAATTTTCCCCTTCAAGTATTACTTTGAAATACTTGACTCAAGCAATCATAGTTCTGTGCCCCTCACACTTGATTTGGTGTGAACTTCACTATGTCAAGTTATAACTCTGCACAGCATGGGGTAAGCCACGCTCTATCCCTGAGGGAGAAGGAAAAGGTGGGAATGAACCAAACAACAGGAATTCATCTGGAATGTGGCTTTCCCCACAAAGTAGCATTTGTTTTCGCTCCTATTCTCCTTCTCTCATCTAAAAAATTACCAAGGGGCC